>OY754975.1:26716700-27429386 GCA_963576475.1 Molanna angustata
AACGAACAGTCTATAAATTAGACTTGGCGTGACTCAGAAACATTATTTTTTTTTTGAATATTGTATGTTTTATTTATTTTTCAATAAAAAAAAAGAAATTGTCTATGGCGCAGACTGCGTATGCGTACTAAGCACTGTTCAGCAAAAATAATGTCATGTCGCCTAACCTTATATTTCAATTGATCTGCAATTTATTTATTGTTTAATTTATTTTATCTTTATTTAATTGATTCATTCGTTTTAATTTTCAACATCACCAACACGTGTAAATAATCCATTTTTATTTTTATCTAAATATCCCGGACTGCTGTGACAATAACTAGTATGGTTCGTGAACTAAAATTAGGAATGTTTTGACAGTTGATTCGACTAAAATGTGGTTATAAAATAGGGAATTGAACTAATTCGTGACTTACTCGGAGTAAGTAAATAATAATAATAATAAAGTACGTTCCTACATAGGTACGTATTAAAAAATTGTCATAAAAATATCTTCGACTCCCGACAGGGAAACAATCCAATGCTTGCGCATATGCAACGATTAAAATATTCAATAATTAATTAAATACAAACTAAAATGTACGCAACGAGCTATGGAACGGCAAATGTTAGGAGTGAGCCTCCGGGATAAAATAAGAAATGAAGAAATAAGACGCCAAACAAAAGTCGTTGACATAGCAGACCGTGTTGCAAAGTTGAAATGGCAGTGGGCAGGGCATGTTGCAAGACAGGGTACCGAGAGGTGGACACCCAGAATACTAAAATGGAGACCGTGGGAAAATAAAAGACCGGTAGGGCGACCACAAAAAAGATGGGTGGACGATATCATTCCGGTTGCGGGAAGAGGTTGGCTGGGGAAAGCACAGGACCGAGAGAGATGGAGTTCATTGGAGGAGGCCTACATCCAGCAGTGGAGAGATGGCTGACGAAGAAGAAGAAGAAGAATTAGCAGTTAGCATTTTATTGTTTTTTGTTGTTGTTATTTTTTTATTTACATAGCTTGTAGACGGACAGGGACAGGTCTTATAATTAATAACACACTTGTTTTGTTTTCACTTGTAATTATTATAAAATTCACTATGATGATGATGATCTTCTACAGATCGAAACCGGTCAGTGCCTTTTTTATATGTTTACTTTCAGTGCGTTTTTATTTTTCTTTTATTGATTTCGTTATTTTTGTGTATGTAGGTAAAAATCACATAAATATATCTACGATTTATTTTTGTTCCTCTTGATATAAAAAGGACGATCGTTTCGCCTTGCAAGAGCCTTTTCAACTGATAAAATTAAATGTATATATTAAAACGAGTGGGCTGTGGCCAACGCTAAACTCCTCACTAACAAGTCATTCTATAAAGTATTCAAATTTTGTATGGAAAATTTCCAACATTTTCATGAAATGAGTTTGTTAAATTATTTTTTATTTAAATATTTTATTATGAAAACTTGATAACTCTTCAATGCCATTTTATGAAAGTGATGTGCCTTTTTACGAATTTGAAAACAAAAATTTAAAATTTTAAGTTTCCTGAGCTTGGGGTCACTTTGAAATATTTGACATTTAAAAAAATTGAGAAGCACTATTCATATATCGTTCAAAATCTAATGGGATCTAATCGAGTATTAGGTATACATATTTGCAAAATTTGAATAGAATCGAATGAGTACTTTAGTCTATAATCGATAAAGTAAAAAATGAACACGCCGTACATAGCACACACACACAGATACATTGTGATGAAACTTTCAGAATACAATCTCAGCATGATACTAGTTGATGCAAAAAAAAAATACCCTTAAAAATTGCGAAATCATAACTTCCCACTATATCACCTTGTGTTAGTGAGGAGTAAAAACGTTTGTTAGCATCATCAAATATCTTAGATCATTTACAGCGTTGAAGGGGGCGTTATACGCATTTTTCAACCAAGCAAATAAACCATTAATTTGTGACCAATTAAGCGTAAAATTATGATCGGAGATTTTATTTCTAACAAAGTTATTAATGCCGTTATTACAAATACATATCTTTTTATTTTACATGTACAGTTAATAATAATTATAATTTATTACAAATGTTGCACTCTCTCCCACGTACACAGCTAATTGATCTACGTTCAATATTTTACATGATATTACAAGATTTATATCATGTGTTGGGTTATATATTACTATGTATTACGTGATATTGATGATCTAAACATGGGACCATTAGAAAAAATACCACATATCGATTAAGCAATTAATTCTTAAAAATATTCGATATCGGAACATTTACTATTTTATATGTAACTCAGTCCGATCTTTTTTAAACTAGTTGCATATAACACATGAGATCCAACTGTCGATAGCGATAGTAGGTATTGTGTATAGTTGAAGAATAAGTACCAAACTATAAACACTTAAATCCAAATTATTGAATATTTTAAGATATTTTGTTTTCTATACAACATAATGTAGGTATGTATGTCATGATAGGACAGTATGGAGGTCAGTCCTTTTCTCCTACCCGGAATATGTAAACAGCATGATGGTATGCATGTATGTTTGGAGATTTAGGTATCAAACTATTAATTTTTCTTACATATATTATTGTGTATAGGCGACTGCCATACAAATTGTATGAAGCAATGTCGTCACTAAATTCAATTTTTATAAAAATTGAATTTAGTGATCCAAAGATGGCAAGTTGGATCACTAAATTCAATTGGCGTGATGTATGTAGTAATACACTCTTTCATACAATTCAACTATAAATTATTACGCAAATCCTTCGCAAATTGAAAAATATCACGATTTCTCATGATTCCCATAATCAAACTTAGTTCCTAGGTTTAGTCCAGATGGAACCACCCCAGAAGTAATCCCTTTCTAATGAAAAAATAATCATTGGATTCGGACGACGCGGTAAATAATTGTTATTACTTGCAGACGACGTCGCATGAGTGGGTATTCGATAATAAGCTTTGACGAAGGACATTGTTTGGCAAAGGGGGTCAATAGAAAAAAATTCAATTTACCACACAATGCAATGTCTGGATATGATATCGAAATTTAGTCGAAATCATACAAAAATCGTGAGAAAGAGTTACATCATAAGAATCCATTGAATATTTCAAAGTAAATAATTGTCAGACAATAAGTATATACATATGACCACAATAATTGAATACAATGAGAAATACATTTTTACTGTGGAAGGTCGCAGTGTTAAGTTGGATATAAATGAATAGATATTTCTTATGAATTTTGTTGGAACAAATGATAATAAATTAAATGAAAATCCTTGAATGAGATAAAATAATTTACTCTTTATCTGATGAAGTTATGAAGCAAATAGATTTATTGATAATTTTCAGATGGAGGTGTGATCTTCAGTAATAAAAAAAAACAAAAAATACACTCGTATATTTTAAAACGAATATTTCAAATTACTATGTAAGTAATAGATATACCTAGCTGTGAGGAACCGGCTTAGAATAGTGCTTCCACAATTTTTTATTATCATCGTTTTCGAGTGTCCCGTAAGAGCCGGGTAATCGATAATACAACAGGCAACAATGACATCTCACTTAGTTCAGCAATGAGGTTCATCACCCATTATGAATGTTGTTTTTTTAGGTGAGATGAGACTAGTGTGTGGGCATACACGCATGTGTCGTGCTTCCTTTTATAAGGTAATGCACACCTGTCGCTGGTTGTACCACATTTTGAGATTTGCCGTGATTATATGTTTGTATGTAATAGATATATACCTATACAAAATTAAAAATTTGAACAACATTATACCACTTTTTTTACAAAAAAATTGTCAACTGCTCGGCTGTATAACCGAGAAGACCCACAGTGCAGCTAATTTTCAGCAATGTCTTGGACTATCACTAAAATAAATATATAAAATAAAATATATATATCTTGTAAGCATTCGTACCAAGTGTTTAAGTTATACAGCGAACAGTTTATTTTTAATCAAATAAATTAGAATCTCAATAAATTTTTTTCAAAAAAAAAATAATATGTCCTAGAAACTATTGCACACATCCTCAAACAATAACAAATATTTTAAACAGTGTGTTTCCAAAATAATACCATAATTATTTTCAACATTTCTCTAGTGAATTTTCGTCACACAATTTTAAATTTAGCATAAATTCCCCTGTAGAAAACATCAGTTGATGGGTATTAAAGATGTTTGGTAGTGGACTGTATTTTAAACGATCTCACCGATGCTTCTTTATTCCTGGTTCATTCATATCATCACGGCACATCTCACAAAATGCGGGGTAACCAGCGGAAGGTGTGCGGGTGTGCATTGCCTTATAAAAGGGAGCCCAACATATCTGTGTATACCCACACACCAGTCTCGTCTCACCTAAAAAGGCACTATATTCAGAATGGGTGGTGAACCTCATTGCTGAACTATGTGAGATGTTATTGATGCCTGTTGTATTTTCGATTACCCGGCTCTTACGGGACACTCGAAAACAATAATAGAAAAGAGTGGAAGCACTATTCTAAGCCGGTGCCTCACAGCTAAAGACTGATTATTTTTTCTGTGCACACATCCACACGCAGTGGTCTTCAAACTTGTACTGATCATTTTTAACTTGACACTTATTGTCACCCAAAATTATTGTGACCAACTTTCAAGTGACAATTTTCAAATGCATCGGTGAGGGGACAGTGGCAATGAAAGGATTCAAAGGAAATATGCTTCTACATCCCCTAAAAAAATATTAAAAATATCGTTTTATGGCATTTTTATAAATTACTTCATAACTATGTGTCATAAAGAAATAATTAATTTATATTCTTAAAATAAAGATGCATAAAATCAAAATGAATGACTGAAACAGTTTTTTCATTTCAAGTAAGGTTTGTTCTTGAAATGAAAAAAAATCAAAAAAATTTTGGTTTTCCGATACTTTAAATCACGTATAAACCTTTACTAATACCTAATGCATTAGAAGGTTTTAATATATCTTGTTTTCAGTCACTTATTAGCTTGATATGCCCTCTTCAAATGCTTTTGTAATAGGTGAACGAAATATGTTGTGGCAGGATTTGAACTCGAGTCTGCAACCACAATTATCCAATAAATAAAAAACTGATGAAATAAATGTCAAAACATTTTGTAAAATAATTACTTCAAACGATGAGATACTCGGTTATATTAAATTTTCAATTAAAAATTATATCCGCTCAAATAATTTGTCGGTACCTACCTATATGATAAATTTTAGTCAACAGTGTCAAAAAGTGTAATAAAAATGTTATGTTTATGTGGGATGCGAGCATTAACCACATGTGAAAATCCCGCGCTTGTCAACATTTCCCGCGTTTGTTAACACTTTCACTATATCTCAACTGACAGCTCACTTAGAATGGTGCAATAGTTGCTACGATGACCAGGGTTGCCACAACACCCAATGTAATAAAAAGTAAAAAATTACGTAAAAATGTATAATTATTGAATGTCTTAGAAACAAGCATTTTTATTGTCCTTGAACTTCGAATATTTTTATTATTGCATATGCGCAAACATTGGATTTTTTAAAAAAAATAATAAGATTGTTGTTCATAATTTCACCCATAGATGGCTGTAGTAAAAATTCCTTATTTTCAAGCGAAAAGAATTTCAGTATTACAATATATAGAACTTTCAAAATTGAATTGATAGGGATCTCATTAAAAAGGCATAATTGGTGAACGTTGCGCAAGCGCATAGAGTGATCACGTAAACCAGCCGATGACAGGTCGTAAGCCCTGTAGGTGCCTTGATTTCCCGGTTCTCCTACAATAAATATTCCAACTTCGTCTCTATTGAGATAATTAAAAAAAAAGTCCTTGAACTTCCCAAATGAGCAAAAAAGTGATGAAATAACAAATCATAAGTAACAGAGATAAAAAACGTAACATGAATAAAAAAATATATACTCTTTTTTGCGATTTGTACCTTTTTGCCCAAGAAAAAAATATGAAAATATAAAATCTGAAAGACAATCCCACATAATATAATAATATAAAAATTAAAATTCTCAAGCGATTATGTTAAATGTAAAAGAGTAGTGTAAAAGAGCATCGAAAAATATTCTAATACATATAAAACAATTTGAAATTTTAATACGGGTTGCAGACCAAAAGCTAAACTAAGTTAGTTTAGCTTAACTCGCATAGATGAGGTCGTTGTTCATACTAGCTCACATAGTTTGCGGTCTGCACACTAGTATGAAGAACAACCTCAGCTAAGCGAGCTAAGCTAAGCTAACTTAGCTTAGCTTTTGCTCTGCAACCGGCTTTATTCCGACGGCAAAAGATTCAAGGCTAGCGTCCATACGGGCGCAACGGACGGAGCGCATCAAACGTATTTGTTTGTGACAGTGCGTCCACAGAGGCGCACCAATCGGATTGCCGACTCAACTGTCATAATACAAAAATGTTTTTTTTTCGACTTAATAATTCCATGCTCGACTCGTACATGATGTACATGCTTTTGTTCAATGAGAATAAGAATGAATGTAAAAAAATATATAGCCCATAGCCGTTTCTAGGATATACATATCTTAATGCCAAATTTCATCCAAAATCTTTCAGCCGTATTCGCGTGATAAAGTAACAAACATCCAACATTCGAATATATAATATTTTTTAGATACTTTTACTATCTAAAGTTAGAAACTACGTAAAAATATAAAAAAATCTGCGTGAGGGAGCGATCAGTTCTGAAACCGGTCCCAATTTCAATTCCAATAATGCGGTTTAAAGAAAGTAATAAATTGATAATTGACAATAATTGACAATTTTCTTAAAATAATAAATATTAATTATTAAATACTGTTATTAATTTGAGACAGAAATTTCTTTATTTTGAAATTGAGAATATGAAAAAATTTAACCAGTAAATCAAACATCAAAAAAATAACTGACAACCCTAAAGCATAATGATATAACGGATAAATGTGTATTGAAGCGTTTCATAGTACAGTTTAGGCATTACTGTAACTTACCTACTGTGATACACTGTTGTTATTTATAATGTAAATATATAGTCACTTGCTGATGGTTAAGCCATGTAATTCGTGTCATTGAATTGTATGAAACCAACGGAAATCGAATGGTACGAGGAAGATTCTACGGCGTTAATTCATAAGGTTTCGAGTAAAATTTACATGTAGGTACCTACATTGTAAAAACGTGCAAAAACTCGTGAATAATCGAGGTTAATTAATGAATTAACATACAAAGAAAATTGTACCATAAAAACACACCAAGGAGTTTCAAACAATATGTCTTATGTAAGAAATGGAAACTGTAAAGCATTTTTATCCCACATGTTCTACCCATTCTGAAAGTGGTTCACCACCCATTCTGAAAGTGTGCCGTGGCCGGTGTGTGGGGATACACTCATGTATATCCCCACATAATTTTCACACCCACACATCTTTCGCTGGTTACCCCAAATTTTGGGATTTCATATATTTCATAACATATGTCGGTTTGCAATAAAAATGTACATATGTATGTCCTTTTTTAGTACCTAGTAAAAAATCAATTTGGTGCTTATTGTAATTGGAATTTGTTATACTATAACCAAATATGTACCTACATAAATAGTACACAATATTTACTAATTTTACGAGGAAAAATATTTATTTCTGTATGAGTCAACTGCAAAAAATCATATTTATGTATGACTCAACTTCAAAAGTACATATTTATGTATGACTCAACTTCAAAAATACATATTTATGTATGACTCAACTTCAAAAAATTGATTATACATGCACCCAATAACAATAAAAAACAGAATATAAAAATTCAAAAACTGCAGTGGATACATATGCCGGGGTTTATAGCGTTCTTCTTCTTCAGCCTGTTTTTATCCATTCTTGGACTTAGGCCTCCCCCTTCATCCTCCACAACTCCCTGTCTTGGGCACACTGCATCCATCTCCCTCCGGCACATTTATAGCGTTATTCAGTGAATATTATAGAGTTGAAACCTCCCATTATAATTATGAAATCAACGTTAAAAACGTCTCATTATTCAACACTACTGTGTTTTATGAGACACAATTTTTTTGCTTAAGGCCACGGATATATGTACATAACTTATTGCGTAGGTAAATATTCAAAATAAAATATAAAAATGTGTTGTTTAATTAAACTGTAGAGGCATGATATTATAAAAATGGTCTGTACTCCTGTCTCCGGAAATCGTGTTTCCTTCGTTACATTATATATGAGTGGAAAATACGCAAATTAAAAACAATTACATCAACTGAAATTTTATTTTTGTAATTATCAATTAATCGTTTTGAATGTTTATTGGCGGTTATTTCCCTGTTGAACATTTATGTAATTGATAATCGCGTATTTTTCTAAAACAAGTTCAATTTACCTTAAAAAAGCTGCGTTTTATATTAACAAATAGGAAAAAGACAATTATTTATTAAACTTTAAAGGTTTCTGTAGGGGGGTTTCCACAAATCAAAGTTTTTATAATAAAAGATGCCATTTCTAATAGTATTCCGCAGAAAATATAAAAAATCACACTATTCACTATAAAGCTTCATAATATATGTAACTACATACATACATACCATCACACCATGTCCCTTACGGGGTAAGCAGAGAGAATCGAGCGCCATGCTTCTCTATTTTTGCACACATTTCTGGCTTCCTTTACATCCATGCATCGTCTCATACATGCTCGTCGATTGTTCAAACTTTTTATGTTTCCTTCTTTCAAAATATCATTCACATGGTCATGCCATCCCTTTCTGGGGCGAACTCTGCTATTCACTCCATCTCTTGCTCCCATGTATATTTTTTTGGTCAGTCGTTCATCGTTCATTCTTTCTATATGTCCAAACCACCTCAAAGCATTCACTTTCATTTTACATATAATATCCTTCTTTATCTTGCATTCTCTCCTTATGTCCTCATTTTTTATTCTATCATATTTCGTTCTATTACATACTCTTCTTAGTGATCTCATTTCTACAGCATTTATTCTACTTTCATGTGTCTTTTGCCAGGTGCATGTTTCACTAGCATACGTCAAAGTAGGCACCACAATTGCATTGTGTACTGCAATTTTGGCTTCCTTTGAAATGCTTGGATCGGACATTACTGGTCTAAGTGCTCCGTTTATTCTATTCCCTGCCATAACTCTTCTTTCAATATCTTTATCAGGTCTTCCATTCCGTTCAAACATACTCTCCAAATATAAATATTCCTCAACTTGTTCTAGCCATTCGTTCTCTACTTTTATCATACATGCAGTTTTAATTTCAGTCTTTTCAAATACCAATATCTTAGATTTACTAACATTCATTCTCAGTCCATTTTCCAGGCATCCTTCATACACTTTATTCACTAAATGCTCATCCGCACATTCAGCAATCACCACTTTGAAGAATGAAAATAAAGGTCTGAAACTAAGTACTGTAAACGTACGTGATTTGATGTATGCAGATGTCCTTACGCAGTGATCAATATACAGATTGAACAGCCATGAGGATAATACGCAGGCCTGCTTCACCCCTTTATTAATAGGGAACCATGTTGTCAACGCATCGTTGACACGGACTCAGGCTCCACTATTTTCATACAGAGACGCAACGGCACGTATTAGTTTGTGAAATATATGTAACTGACGTGTTAAAATAGCAATTTTCAACACTTTGAAGGCTGTTTATCCGAAAGCACCACTATTCCGTGTTCGTGCTATCAAATCAATATTATCTGCTGTGATATCCTTTTACAGAAAAAAAAATCATTCTGTATACGATGACGTTAGTCAGGCAGACGCTATGTTTCAATATATTTCTAAATTTAAAAGTAGTCTAATCTCAATGAGAATCTTGTATTCAAAATTTACTACGTTATAATTCAAAAGTAAATAAATAAAGTAGTATAGTATTGAATTAGTATGTATGTATGTATGTATGTATGTATGTATAAATAACGTAGAGGAAATAATACAAAAACTTTATGTTTTTATAAAATTGTATGCCGTACAATTCCCTTTACGCAAATAAGCTTACAAATATATACTTGTATATTTGAAAAATTTCGGATGACAAAAATATATTAGGAACGGTGTTCGATTATTGAGAAAATCTCGGAGAACACAATAAGATGCACATTTATCTACAAAATATATAACTGGAATATGCTCAACACATTAATATCCTGTTTATACACAGTATTGAATTAGATTTTCCTTATGAATTTATTATCTCATATTCAACGTCAGCAGGCAACACAGACCTATTTGGAAAACTTACATTTCCATATAATGGAGGTTCGAAATAAGTTATACTTATTTGTAACGCATCATACATACAACAAAACCGTATATGATGCGGGTACCGGGTACCTACGTGGTATAATTGAATATAAATGATTGCGGAATGATAAGTACGATACTCATTATTCTGTTATGATTAATTTCACGTATTTTGCTTTCGAAACACTTCACGAACCATTGTTTGGAGCTAACATCCTCTTACGAAAAGATCGTGACCCGCTAAAGGATATTTCTGCTCATTACTCCGACGAAGGCAACAACTTAGATGAAGTGGAATAGAATACTATACACAATAAATTTAGCTAGTTCATTGGTATTAGGTACATAATAATCACAGAACCATGTCAATATTTCAATGAAAACTTTATTGAACATCGCTGTATGAAGTACTGCGTATCTTGCATTGAGACCGTTTAGTTTTAAGGGAAACTAAACACCCCTTAAGACTCTGAAGAGATTCCGTCACAAAATTGGATTATCATGCATGTTTTCACCATGTTTCATGCATCATCATGTTGCATGTTTCATGCATCTTAAACTATTTTTTTTTCAATGTGATTACTGACGCGTTTCGTGCTTAGGATATATCAGCATTATTGGGGTATACTAGTGAACTAATATTTACGATGCTCATAATATTGAAGATAAAAATAATATGTTCAACAGTGAATTGTTAAAACTCTCTATTAATTAAGTGCATGCACCAATCAAACGATTCTCCTCAAGAATATTTCAGGTGCTTGGATAACAACTCATATCAAAGCGCTGATGACAAAGAGAGACAAAGCCTTTCTTTAGTTTACACAAACGACAGCCAAATATTGGAAACTGGGAAAAATATAAATCTCTCAGAAACCGTTGCAATCAGTTATGTTTTAATGCTAAAAAAGACACATTTTTCAAATTGCAGGTCAATCTAATCCACAAAATGCTTGGATATTATTACGATCTCTGGGCATTTGAAAAAATAAAAACGTTAATTCTCCAATAGGTGACATTAATAAGCTCAATATTTACATTCTTCACTACTTCTGCAGTGACACTAATTCTACAGTGCAGTGACATTCTCGGTCAAATCCGAAAGAATGAAAAGTGAAAAAAAAAACATAACTCGATATACCACGCACAAAAATGTCGATAAAAATCAAAATAAATCAATAAAAATATCTAAGTATTTCTTTCCCTTATAGAGTTACATAAATAATTATCAGTAGATAATCTCAAATTGGTGTACCAACCTCCCAGTAATTGGATGTGTAGAACAATATTCATATACAGATATTCATGTGGTTTTGTCAATTTTTTAGAACGCATAATCAAGAAATCAGCCGCATAATAACTGTCGGTTTCTTCCAATATACGAGGGCAAAGGTTAATGGAGTTTCTTCACGTTAACAATTTAGAAAAATGTAAATGAACCTCTTGTCACAACATTATATTACGAAGATCGTCTCTTAACCTTCAAAGAACTTCCGTATAATAAACATTGTAGTAAAAGAACTGGCCATTAATGTAAGTGTCATCAAAACAAAGTTCACATTAAATTTTAGGCAACCTTACGAATGAGCACTGGTAAATATTTCTTATGTAACCATGTTATTTTAGTATAAAGTACATAGATATCTTCTTTTATAAACACTAGTTTTCTTTATTGCATTGTAGCTGTGAGGCACCGGCTTTGAATAGTGCTTCCACTCTTTACAATTATTGTTTTCGGGTGTCCCGTAAGAGCCGGGTAATCGAAAATACAACAATACTATCTCAAATATTTCAGCAATGAGGTTCACCAACCATTCTGAATGTCATTTCTATAGCTTCTCGGGCAATTAACGGGTACTATGCCAAATATTAATTCAACATGGACTTAAATAACAAGTTGCTACACTCTGGAGATTTTAATGATATTAATCTTCTTACAGATCCAGACTGGAAACAATTACATAAAAACCGTGTCTCCACCGGAAATCGAACCCGGGATCTGTCGCTCAGGAGTTAGATGTTAACCCAACTGAGCTACGAAGGCCGACATGTAGTGCCTTTTTGGGTGAGACGAAACTGGTTTGTGTGAATATGCCGTTTTGGTATTAATGAATGAATTTTTCTTTATGTCTTATTTTATTGTCACACCAAATCGTAACTTTAATCTCAAAATGTACAATTATATAATTTTGTTCTTGATTGTTGAAAATTTGAGTTGATTCGAAACCAATCTTTATAATGAAAACCACGATTTTTATGGTTTTCGTTAGTTATGGATAGATGGTTATTTCGATAAAATTGATCATTTGAACACTTCACTTGCAAATCAATCAAAAAAAGAGTCCGTTCCAGAAGCAATCACAATGTCTAATAAAATAATGCTATTTATATTTCTGATGTACAAAAAGGCCGCCATCTGATCTTCTCTATTTTTATAAAATAACTGGATTATTATTAACGACAGTCGATGTAAGTATCTATTCCTTCCATGACATCATATTTGATCTGTCCTTTTTGCCTCAATTGATTCCATAGATACTTGCAATATTGTATTGTTTAATAATTATGTCTGTTCTATATGTATTGTTCATCGTTCCAGTTTTCTAACAAGTTAGCGATCATGTTTTTATATCGTATTACCTGTATTTGATATTTGATATCATTATCAGATGCGGTTACGCCACCCATGTAGGTACAACAATGGGTGAGAACATAATGTAATGCATAATACCTACTATATAGGACGAGCGTGCTATGACATTCAAGGCAGTTAACCTTCAAAATAAGGTTGACAACTAGTTTTGACTTTTGAAAAACGTTTGATAATAATTTATATTCACATAAAGTGCAGTCAGGACACAGTAGCTAAAATAGTAGTTGATACACGGAGAAGCTAATAATGTCGACCGCCATAGCGCAGTGATTTGATTTCTGCGCTAGCGTCACGGGTTCGATTCCCAGCAGGAGAAATATTGATTTTAAATTATTTGTCACGCAATTATTGCCTCTCCGAACTGGCAACAGTGGTTAATTTGAAGAAATTACCATTTTGGCAATCCGAAGTATTCATAAATAACGATTGGGTTGTGACCAACTACACTCCTCACTGCCAAGACACTCCACAAAGTATTCAAATTTTGGATTGAAATTTTTCAGCATTTTCATGAAATGAGTTTTTTAAATTATTTTAATATCATATTATGAAAACTTGATAATTCTTCAATGACATTATATGAAAGTGAAGTGTCTTTTTATCAATTTGAACTTCTAGGAGTGATAAAAATACAGTTAGGTACCTAATCATACTAAATTATTCTAAAGCTCGTCACAATTAGTGTATTTGGAATTTATTTTATGCTATTTTGTTATATACTCGTCATACTAAGGATTTTTGTATCTATTTTGTAAGATATACAATGTTTTAATTTAATTATTTAATTAATTAATTAATTTCAATTTACGGTTTGATAACCTTTTACACATACATGTATACATAATATATTAAAAACAACAGAATTTAAAAAAAAAAAAACAAATAAAAACAAACAAATATACAAAACGAAAATAAAAAATGAATAACAATATAAAAAAGGTGAAAACATGTAAAAATATGTAAAAAATAATGAAAAACATTTAAAAAAAAAAAATATGTAAAAAATAATGAAAAACATTTAAAAAAAAAAAAATATGTAAAAAAAAACATGCGAGAAACATTCAAAAATATGTAAAAAAATAAACAAAAAACATGTAAAAATATGTAAAAAAAATAAACAAAATACATGTAAAAAATAATGAAAATCATGTAACAAATATGTAAAAAATATGTAAAAAATAAACAAAAAGCATGCAAAAATATGTAAATAAACAATGAAGAACATGTTAAAAATATGAAAAAAGTAAACATACATGCAAAAATTAATACAGGAAAAAAGAAATGAGAAAAGTAGTTTAAAAACCGACAAAATAATCTAATGTTTGGTCTCATTAACAAGTGCAGTGTATAGGCAACTTCTATAGATGCCGATCGAGTCATTAAATATATCTGTGTATTGTGCATACTGATTCCCCAAACTATGCAGTCTTTGCAAGGTTGAATTAGCCCGGTATACGCTAGTGTTAGTATGACAATAAAATGGCGCGGTACTGCGTGTGACCAGGGACGGCACCCGCAAATTTATAGCACTGAGCAAGTAAGGGGTGTCAGTATGCGAGTTTAATATTTTAAATAAAAATAACAGATCTGCTAAAATTCTTCTCTGTGACAGTGGCAATAAATTGGTTAGCTTCATAAGACTGTTATAATTTATATAATCAATCGGTATTCCAAGTTTAAAATTAATAAACCTAAGAAATTTTCTCTGAACTTTTTCCAAAGTATTAATATGAATAGAATAACAAGGAGACCAAACAGTGGAATTATATTCAAGGTGGCTTCTAACAAGAGTTTTATATAATAAAGACAAAGTAAAAATATTAGTGAAAGCATTTGATACTCGCAATACAAATCCAAGCATCTGTAGAGCTCTGTCATGAATGTTGTTGATGTGTTTTATAAACGAGAGTTTTGTATCAAATGTCACCCCAAGATCTTTCACTTCAGCTGTTCTAAGTAGAACATTGTTGTTCAATGTATATTTATTAAGAATCGGTGATTTAATTTTATAAAATGAAATAACTTGACATTTGTTAATATTCAGATTCAACTTATTAGAAAGGCACCAATCATACAAAGTATCCAGATTTCGCTGTAATATCAAACAGTCATTCAAATCTTTGATCTTCCGGAAAAGTTTTAAATCGTCAGCAAAAAGAAGAACCTTTACATTTATTTATTTATTTATACATCTTTTTGTACATAATATAAACAAATATAATTGTACACTGGCGGGCTTATTGCCATTAGGCAATTTCTTCCAACCAACCAGATTACAAAGTATGACAACATTGTGTATGTACAACAGCAAATAAAAAAGAGTAAAATAAATCAAAGAAAATACGTATAACACTTAAATACTATTAAAACAAAAAAAAAAAATTATAATTCATAGCAAGAAAAAGGATATGGTAAGGACAGGAGAGGAAATCGGGATCAGGTGTTCAAGGATAAATATTCCTTCTTTAGTTTTTTCTTGAAAATACTAAGTGAGTTAGACGACGCAATATCCGGACTAAGGCTATTCCATAATCTTGCTGATTGTACTTCGAACGAAGAGCTGAGAAATTCTGTATTATGGATAGGTATGGAAAGTGTTGTACATTCAGCAGATCGGAGTGGAAGTCCATGACTGGATAAATAAGTGAATTTGCTTTTGAGGTACTGTGGCAGGTTTGGGTTCGAGAGAATATTGTACAATAGTGACAAAATGTGTATATTGCGCCGCTGGCGTATCCTGGGCCAACAAAGAAGATTGCGGTAAGGTGATATGCGATCAAATTTTTTCAACCCAAAGATGAATCTGATACATATATTCTGAAGACGTTCAAGTTTATTGAGATGCACTTCATTTGCATCCAAGTAGCATACATCGGCATAATCAAGCAATGGAAGAAGAAGTGATTGAGCAAGAATTATTTTACAACGGAATGGAAGGAAATTTTTAAGTTTATTAAGTGAATGTAGGGCAAAGAAAATAGATTTACTAACATGCGATACCTGTTCATGCCACGAAAGGTCATCATCGATGAAGATTCCAAGATCTTTTACAACCCTGGTATAAGGAATGCATTGGTTATTGATATACAGCAGTGGGAGTTGCAAATCGTCGAAAATATTTATGATATCGTTTATAAATAGAATAAACAATAGGGGACCTATGTGGGATCCCTGAGGTACCCCGCTGGTAGCTTTAAACTGATACGATTCAACAGAGCAAATTTTAACATACAACAATCTATTGCAAAGGTAAGATGAGAACCAATTAAGTAATTTGCCATTAATTCCCATCTGTTTCATTTTGAATATTAAAATTTGGTGAGATACCTTGTCAAAAGCCTTGCTAAAGTCTGTGTAGATGGAGTCTACTTGAAATTTGTTAGCAAGACAGTTCGAAAGGTAATTTTCATATTCAGTTAAGTTGGTTAAAGTTGATCTACCAGAGAAAAAACCGTGTTGATTTGGAGTTATAATCGGTTTTACAAAAAACATAATTTTATCCAGGACTAGACTTTCCAACATTTTTGGTAAAGTCGACTGTATACAGATAGGACGGTAATTCGATATGTCCATTTTGTCACCTTTTTTGAAAATGGGTGTTAAGTGACTAATTTTCCATTGTGAAGGGAAGCTTCCTTCGAAAAGAGATTGATTGAAAAGTGTGCATATGGGTGCCGCCATTTCGAGTGAACAGGACTTTAAAAATACCGGAGGAATATTATCCGGTCCTCCCGATTTGTTGGAATCTAGTTTATTTATTTTCGCTGTAATGTCAGCTGGTGTAAATAGAAAGTTTGGGATATTTAGAAATTGAGACGAGATGTACGAAGGAACTGTCGAATTTTTGTTTTAGATACTCGTCATTAGTGTTTTGTTAGATACTCGTCATAGTTGGGAATTTTTTTAAACAATATTTTGTTAGATACTCGTCATAGTGTCGATTTTTTGTGTACATATACATTTTTATTAGATATTCGTCATGGTTAGGTATTTTTGTATGGCTATTAAACTTTAAATATTTTGCCTTTACGATTGATACGTTTGATAAAATAACAAATAAATATGACATTAGTGTCAATTTAAAATACATTTAACTAAATTTAAATTTATTTAAAATATTATCCATTGCAATCACTAGACCACAGACACAAATCATATTAGCTGGCGCCCCACTTAGTTAGCTGAATAGCATTTGAATGCGTAAAAATCTCTTTATGGAATCCAATGACCGAGTATTTTTGTTCGTACATAATACCTCTTTGACATATTCACCTATCATAGAGTTTTCGAAAAAAAAATCCGCACACAAAGTTACATATCCTCTTCAAATATAAATAGGAACGTTCCTACAACGTACATTAATTGTTCCTTAATTGTTGAATTAATACTAAACTTTACTCGTCACAAATCAAGTAAATGGGACATTCTTTTATCAATACAAGAAAATATTAAAAATATTTCAGTTATGAAAATAAATATAAATTACATTAATTTATTTGATGCAGTACGTATAAAATTAAAAAGCAATTCAATGATCATTTCTATAAATAAAATACCGTCATTGTGGACGGGTTTATTAACCAGTTAATTTGATAGTGTTCAGTGATGAATTAGCACAAACTCAGTAATGCGACTTCGGATGATACTAATATGCAATATTGATATATTTATTTTTTTGTCGGTCTGTCGCGTAAACTTTTGAGATCGGAACCGAACATATGTATGTAGGTATGTCTTATGCATTATATACAAGACATATCCTGATTTATTACGCCATCTCTTAAGAACTTTTAATATTATTTTTATAATGCTTGAACACCGAATAATAAATACAAAAAAAATCAAATAATATACTTATTAACCATTGAAATTTGATTTTTTTTATATCATATTTGGTACTTCTCGGGCAACCAATAGGTGTCTTTGGGTGCTTGCCAAATATTAATTTGACACGCACCCAATAACATGTTGCCGAAATCCGGAGACTTACGATCTTATTCGTCTCACAGATCCAGATTGAAAGCACAATAAAAAACTGTATCTCCACCGGGAATCGAACTCGGAACCTATGGATCAGCGCTCAGATACCTAACCTAAGCCAAATAAAGCAGACGATTAACAATGAAATAACGTTGATGCATTCAATCACACAATATTTTACATCTTTTCGGAGTTTATGCTAATCTACTAATGTAATTTAATTTTATATCTATGTACTACATATGTTCGATCCCCAGCAGAGGAAAACTCACGCAAATATTGCTTCTCTGGACTGGAAACACTGGTCAGTTGGAAGAATAAGCCATTTTCGCAGGGTGTAAGCAAGCATTATTACCTATTTCATATAGCATTCAATTTGTAATGAATGTCTTCACACCTTCAGTATATTTTTTCCGTAATCACACGACAGCTGCTGCCAATTATAGTGTGATATGCGGTTCGATGACGGCTATCTCTGTTTAAGGTACGATTTAAAGCGCCATATATTCCAATGGAAAATATCCTCCTCGTCCGAGGGTGAGTTCAATTTTTCCATAATGCGCACCAGAGTGCTGCGGGCCACTACATCCGTTCTGGAATAAGATACGTTCAGAAGATTATGTCCTCTACCCCTTATGTAGTTGGGTGGCAATGTAAGAATATATTTAGTTTGAAATTCAAATATATTAGGTATACAAATATAAATACATATTTCCCTTCTGCGAGACGGGTAAGCAGATATAATGTGTAATAAAACACCACTATCACATTTTACATTTGAATAACAAAAGGTGAATAAAATTATTATTAGTCATTGGCAACATTACCATAATAATAATATTATTTCAGGGACAGTATTACCTATAGATGGATAGATAAATATACTTACTAACTAACCTGTCATACTAAATGCGACATTGTTTATTCATATTTTGCTAGCACCACCAAAACAGGTAGAGTTGTGTGTAAGCAAATAAATACTTTGTATTATGAACTAAATAAGACAATGAGAGAAACAAAACTGGCTATTTACAGAGAGTTTGTGGCGTTCGCATGATGTACATATTTTATAATTAGAAACTTCAGTTTACTTTTGTGATGGCTGAGTGTTGTCCTAATTACACCATACATACCGATAAAACAATCAGGATACATAAATTTGCTTTGCATTAAAATCCTTCTGCTTCTTCAGCCCTCCTTCGTCCAGTAATGGACATAGGCTCTGAGACTTCCAAGGCTCTCTTTCATGGGCAGACCGCATCCATCCGCCTCCAGCCACTCTTCTAATATCATCAGACCACCTTACTTGAGGCCTCCCAACACTTCTTTTGCCCGTTGTAGGTCGTCATTTTAGCACTTTCTTAGTTCATCTGGAGTCTGTGGTTCGGGCGACATGCCCTGCCCAGCTCCACTTCTGCTTGGCAACCTTTTGGACAACGTCGGTTATTTTGGTTTCCTTTCTTGTACACAAGTTAATTATTCTATCTCTTATTTTTTTCTATAGTTAAAATCCTATTTTTTCTATTTTTTTTTTTTTTTGCAGACATGATTTGATCTGAGATTCGATTTCTAACTTTGTCGCTAAATCACAAAAGAATATGCACACAATATCAGTGTCCAAAACTAATACTTTATTCAATGGTCTGATTTGTGCAAATACTACATAAAAATACAAGATACCTACATACACTATATGTATATCCTGATGACTCTTATCACCTTTTTAACTGCATGAAATAGTTGAGTTTATATAGTTATTTGTTAAAATGTAAATGGAACCTTTATGTCTAATTCTCCTGTGAAATATTATAATCATGTATGTACACTGCTAGACCTAGAACAAGCATACCTAGTTGGGCAGCAGTTATATGTGAATGGTGTAGTAAAAAATAAAAATCAGCCATCACTATAATTATTATGACCAAACTACTTGGCAAAAAAATTGATAAAAATACCTTCTACACTATAATCAATAAAATACTATACAATAAAATACAATAACGGACACACACGCGCACTTAAATAATTTATTTTCATATATCAAATTATGAACTGTTTCAGAACAGATTTTCAACCTAGTGAAGCAGCTTACGTTTCGCCTGAAGTTTTAAGTATTTATCTGTATTGTTATTAATTTACATTCTTTTAAGTCTAGAAAATTATAAAAAAGGTTTTCTAATTAGAGCCTTTCTAATAAGCGCTTTCAATTGCTTGGATTTCGAACCATCGGAGGTTAAAATCAAAACATTGATTGTTGCCTCTAAGAATAATCGTTGATGCACAAACCTATACTGTCATTATTCCGATTGTTCGATTCCCGGGTTCGATTGATAATTTTCAGTCTGGGTCTATAAGACGATAAACATTGTTGTAAGTCTCCAAAAAGTGGCAACTTATTTATAAGTTCGTGTTAAAGAAGCAAATAACTGAAAGAAACTGATAGAAAGAAATCCGACCTCCGTGGCAGAGTTCGCAAGCCGTTTGCTTTCTGTGAGGCCATCCTGGGTTCGATCCCCAGCAGCGGAAAAAATATTAAAATTCATTTCTTACTCAAATAATGATTCTCTGGGCTGGAAACACTGGTTAGTTGGAAGAAATTGGAAATAAATTCGCAACTTGCGCAGGGTGCAAGAAAGTATTTATTATGCTTATTATAAAGTTTATTTTTAGATTTATTTTGTAGGTATTCTTATAACTAACGAGCTGCGGACTTACTCTTCACTGCAAATCCGATCCCAATACGATCCGACTCGCTAAGAACCTACTTTTGTGGCACATAGCACTCTTTAAAGGGTGAATTGCCTTAAACAAAAAAAAAAACCTACTTTTGTAACGGAGAATGAATGCGGTAGTTAGGTATGTTTAAATGAAAATTTGAAATTGGGATCGGATTCGAGTTTCAAGAGTAAAGTGCACTTTACACGGACACTATTTTCAACGCGACCCGGTTTCCAACGCTTAAAATAGCATCCAAAATACAGGTTACTCCAAACATCGCTTTACACGTACCTAACGCTTAAAACAGCATCCAAAATAGGGGTTAATCCGAGCATTGCTTTACAGTACTTTACGTGCAAATGTTTAATCCAACTGTCGATTTGTTCAGGAGAACTTTGTTCTCTTAACATATCGACAATGTTTCAAGCCAGGATACGCGAGAATTGTATGCAGAGGTCTACTTTTTTCACGGCTTTTCCAACTTTGAAGTCAAAAAACACCAACTTAGAGGCTTCGCAGCATATATGTTCCATACACAGATTTACTCAGAATTCGGAGTAGAACATTTCGTGTGCCTGTGTGTCTGTGTGTCTGTGTGTGTGTGTGTGTGTGTGTGTGTGTGTGTGTGTGTGTGTGTGTGTGTGTGTGTGTGTGTCCCTTATAACTTTTGATCCGCTCAATTTACAGAGCCCAAAATTTCAGAATATATAAACAGTTATAAGCCTACAAAACTTTTGTACTCAGAAGTGTGAATTTTTGTTTCAGTCAGGGGTTATCAACTTTTGAAATTTTGGTTTATTTTTCCATATATCTCAGAAACCATAAAAGCTAGAACGCTGAAATGTGTTATAAACATAGAAAAATACAAAATCTCAAATTATTTTTTTTAAAAAAAATCCAGGATTTCTCAAACATTTTTTATTAAGAAAAATATTTTTTTTATGATAAATTTTTGAGTTTAACTGCCTATATTTCCAGATTTTTTAAAAATATCGAAAAAAGCCGAAACACCCCAACTAGACAATTTAATTTTCTATAAAAAATATTAACATTGTATTAGCACATCTCAAATTTTTTTTAATAAATTTTATAAAAATTAAATTTAGTGACGACATTGCTTCATACAATATGTATGGAAGTAGCCTACTCACAATATCTAAGAAGACTTAATAATTTGATACTAATCTCCCAACATACATATATACCATCATGCTGTTTTCATATTCTGGGTAGGATCAAAGGACTGACCTCCATACTATCCTATCTTGACATACACACATAGGTACATGTGTTGTATAGAAAACCAAATATCTTAAAATATTAAATAATTTGTATTTATGGGTTTATAGTTTGGTACTTATTCTTCAACTGTACATACTATCACTATCGACAGTTGGATCTCATGTGTTACATGCAACTAGTATAATATAAATAAATGCATATCGAAAAATTATATAACAAATGTTTAACATAATATAAATGTATATCGAAAATTTCGACGCATTCCATATAAACAAAATACATCGCGAGCGAATGTCACACGTAAAAGTCAACGCAAACGGCAGCCATGTTGACTCGTCGGTAACGACGACAGCGAATAATTTTACAGATTTCTGTTTTACCAAAAAGGATGAAAATCGCGTTGAAAATAGAACACGCTCTATTTTTTTGCCCATCGCGTTGAAAATCCCGTCGAAAACCTGAAACCCGTTGAAAATAGTGTTCGTGTAAAGTGCACTTAAGGCTACTGATCCTTTCCCAAACACAAGCTACATCTTACACTAGTAAAAACAACATTGTCATAAGGAATTATTATTTATTTATTTTTATTTGTATTTTTTTGGAAGACTAACAGCTATACATTACAGTGTAACATCTAATATAATAATTCAACAGCCAATCAAAAGTCACCGCTGATAGGTTTGTTCGTAAAAATTGTAAATATAACTTACCCATTAAACAAAAGTATTACGATTTTTTTGTGTAAAATGAATAAAGATTTAATTTAATCTGTTAACTACATAATATGTACCTACCAATAGGTACTTATTGCGATCACACCAGTATTTTGCAATCACTCTCATCATATTTTGTTTTTTTTTCACATTCTTCTATAATACCTAATAACATTCCTTACCTTGACATACAACTCATTTCCTGATATCCTTCATACAGTACGCACCTCCGATTCAAAAAATTTACTTTCATTATTATTTTATGATCTCATTGATACTGTTTGTGAACAAATTAATAACAAAACCATTATAATTTAAACATGTTTTTTTTTTTTAGTAAATTTACTCGAAGCTATGATACATATAGTTACAAGAATAATGAATACTTACTACCGATACCCAGTGTTTGATTAACCTAATTATCATAGTGAGTTTTTTATTATTACTTTAAGTTTTAATGCGTACGCAATTTTACACCTGAACAAGCATTTAATATTATACAAATATTTTTTTCGTATCGATCTATTTTAAAATTCATATAGACTCATGATTGTAACTATGCATAATATAATTTGAATTATCAGCAGCTGAATCCAATAAGTGTTTACAAATTGAGACAAGCTACCATCATGTAGGACTCTGGCTGGTTGAAAGAAATTGCCCTCTGGCAATGCACAAATTATGTGTACAAGAAGAATAATCCTAGTTTGTTGCAATAAGTACCCGTATCGAACGTTTACTTTTTGCGAAATACAAATTTGTTCAATTTTATCAAATGGATCAAAATGAAAACAGTTTAATATGTATTGTCATCGGGAATACACAAATTCTAAAAATCGAAAGTCGCACTGGTTGGGAAATTATATTGCGAAATTCTTGTACGGATAAACATGTGAAGTTAATTAAAAGGGTGTTATAAGGAAGAAAGGAATTTAGCGAAGTAACCCAAAAATTAAAATCTATTGACATGACGCTAAAACAGTTTTTCAACGAATGGCTGTGACTCTTAGAAAATGAACTCTGGACAAATGGAATAAATGATTCAACAAACCCCTTGGCCAATTATGATATTTTGGGAATGTCCAAGTGCCGCGCCTCCACCGTATCGTACAAGTGCCTCCACCAATAGGAATGTGTGGTGCTTGATTCTACCAGACACCCACAGTACATTGTACCTAGACAAGCTTGGTCTTACTTACTATTTGCAATTTGTGTTTAAGCTGATACTTACCCAGTTATTTGTATGGCCGAAACTGACTTAGCATTGGATTAAACTCGTATTTTAAATAGTAAGTAAGGCCCTCTATGTTTTATTTTATATTGCTCACCAAGTAACTAATAAATAATACGTAAAATTCCAAATATTTAATATGAACCCAGTGGCGTAGCTACCTAACAGCAGGGTACTGCAAAGCATGAAGGCCCAGCTTGACAAGGGGCCCATTTTTCTAAACACGCTGTAAAAAAATTCAAGTTCGAAAGTTAAAACAGCCTACGCAATTTAAACAAATTTCAAAAATAGAACTTTTACACTTATACGTCGCACCTTTATTTTCATAGTGACACTAAACAAAAAAAATGTATTCATCATCAGGGATTAAAGTTTTAAATTTAATTTGAAAAAATACAAATGGCAATAATGCCAATTGGTGGCCAATATTTGAACGAGTGATCTGGTGTTTATGTATTCAATAGATATCGCTCATCTAAAATACATAACTGGTTATAAAAATGAAAATTTTTAAATTTACAATTTTGTTTAGTGTCACTATGAAAATAAAGGTGCGACGTGTTTTCGCAAAAAATAAATTATTAAATCTGTGAGCTTATTAACATTTTGCTCTATTATGTGCATATTAATTATGCGCAAATTTCTTGTAAAAATGGTGTCTTTTGCTCTTTTTTTAATTTAAGAAGGCCCTTACGTAATTTTTACATGAGGGCCCTAAATTTCTAGCTACGCCACTGCATGAACCCAATATCATGTTACCAAAATTTAAAGATTTATAATGTAAATTATTGTCTCTCAAATTCATATTGAAACAACTTATATCTATGTCTCCATCTTTGATTCAGCTGTCAAAGCCACACCAGCTAACTGATCCACGACTAAAACTATTGTAGGTGCATTTCACTGATTGTTGTATCTTTCCTACCACGTGCTAGATATTATTATGTCATCCTTGTGCATGACATTAAAACACAGAGATTGAAGTATACGTTTTTATCTTAATCACACGACAAGTGCATCGACTGTAAGATGGAATCTACTGTTTAGACCAGAGTTTCCTAACCTTTTTTTGTGGCATCCCCCATCAAAGATTTTGTGGCGCAACCGCCGATTGCGCCGCGTAGCTGAGTTACACCGGCAGGCGCCATCTTGCCCTGCGCCGTATTCACAGCCCGTCTCCTATTTAAGGGGAAGCACAGCGCGCCCAGACCATTCCTACACAAATCAATTTTACATCTCATCTCGCTACCGACTTCCGTGCAGTGTGGACGCTCCGTCATCGCCGCTCGTGATATTTAAATACAAAGTTCAATTTCTCTCGTCGTCGCCGTCGTAAAAACCAGTGACTATATAAAGTTAGAAGGACCGCGCTATAACACCGCGCATTGAGTGCTAAGTGCAATTCTGACCAGTGAATAGGACCGAGCCTCATCAACATCTTCGCTCTTCCTGGACTCCATCTTCCACCATCGTCTTCTTCGGTGAGTCACCACAGTCATTGTCATTGTCATTTACTGCCCCTTGCATTCAAAACTCATTCTACTTTCTCAATTATTCCAACTTCCCAGCCCGCTTATCTCTGTTACACACCTATTAACTATTCTTAATATATCTATCACACAATATATCTATACTTAGTTTATTACCAACACATATTACACCGATTACCCCCAAAATGGCAGCGCAGAAACCCACCATCCACTCCCCTGGAGATCTTGAAAAATATCTCCAGGAACGAGCGCATAGAGACCTCACAGTCGAGGAATCTATATTCATCGCCGAAATAGTCTTCGCCAATTTCAAACAGAGAAATGCCGTTGTAAACACTCTCCGCGCCTGCGCTAACGGCATCCCAATCGCGGAGGAAGGTTCGGACATATCGGATGATGGATCCGATCTGGACGAACTCCTCGACTCCGACGATAATGACACAAGCTCCGAGTCCACTTCTTCAAGCTCGGCGTCATCAACCTCCACAAAAAAGTCTTCCGCCGTTAGCCCATCTCACAAGACGCCATCTCAACAACTCTCCCTCACCTCCCCCCTCCCCTCGACATCAAAGACATTAAACCAAAACTTCCCCGCACCTTCCTTCTTCAAGCCTAAATCTCCGACAATCTCCCAGACCAACAGGACAATACCTCCTTGTCCCAGCACCCCCACAACTCCAAACACCCACGAAGACACAAACACGCAGGGTTCTCGAAAGAGAAAACTGCAACACTCACCCACACCGGTAAAAACACCCTCCCCACCACCTCCTACAAAAAAACCCTCTAACAACACACCAGACGCAATAGACACAAACAAACCGTCACCCAGGATTCCTCCAATAGTCCTACATAACAGTGAATCCTGGACGTCTCTCTCAAAAATAATAGCGGACAAGGGCATCGACTACACAGCGAAAACGACGAAAAACAATATAAGTATACTCACCACGACTCCATACAATTACAACCGACTGACAAAACTCTTGACCGACCGGAAGATTCCCTTTCACTCCTTCCGCATGCCCGAGGATAAGCCTCTGAAGGTGGTTCTCAGGGGAATACCCGTGGGCATTTCCGAGTCGGAAGTGATGGAGGAACTCTCCAAAACATACCCAGTCATATCGGTGCATAGGATGAAACAGGGACCGACACGAAAGGCGATACCCCTGATGCTGGTGAACCTCACAAGATCCGAGGAAGCCAAGGCCATCTATAATACCTTAATGCACGTCCTACACTTACAAGTAAGTGTAGAGAGCCTCAAAACACGTGCGACAGCGGGACAATGTTTCCGCTGTCAGAGGCATGGCCACTCAGCGTCGGGGTGTCACGCCTCGCCCAGATGCGTCAAGTGCGCCGGGGACCACCATACCTCGACGTGCTTGAAAAGCAAAGATACTCCCGCCTCTTGCATCCTATGCGGCGGACCCCACCCCGCCAACTACAAAGGCTGCCCGGCTCAGCCATCCACCATAAAAAGGCACGGAAAGCCATACACAACCGACAGACCCACGAGTCACACACACAGACCCGAACCAAAACCGGCCCCCCACACTCCGATGGCTTCACCTTCCGAGGAAACTACTCCCGATCCTCGCAGTCTATATCTTATGATAGAGACTCAAACAACTGCACTTCGAGAGTTCCTGGTTCAGGGGCATTCGCTCATGAAACAGATGAACTCCCTCTCTCTCCAAGCCCTAAAAGTATCAAACAGAGCTAAGCCCTCCCCCATGACTTCGTCAAATTAACTTCCCTCACAACACGCCCTACTTCAGATGAAGAAGTCAGGGGTCGTTAGACCCGGCACTTCGTCCAACAGTAATGACCAATGACCCAATGACCCAATGCCCAGACCATTCCGTCATCCAGATCTCGAAGCTAGGCATCACGCTGCCCGACCGCTCGTGGTCGTTCAAATCGTCCGCGTTTCAAATTTACATTTATATTCATTAAATAATAACTCGACATTTCTGTACCAAGTAATATTAGTAAGCACCAATTGTAATCATCAACTTGATAAATAAAAGAATAAGTTCAATTTCCTGTTATATCTTTCAATCTGTCAACCATTCCTACCTGAGTAATATTTGATAATAATATTTAATCTATTGTATACGGTATCGCAGTTGCTTGGTCGATCAATCTGTGGCTCAGCTGTCGGGACTCTCCGAACAGACGGCCTCCAGGTTCGAACCAAGCGGTTGAGATATCATTTGGGTTGTATGTAGCTGAAGGCGGACAAACAGGTAATACCTACACGTCCAACTGACCGACCTTACCACCTCAATTACAGGCGTGTATACCAGCTCACGCTGGTATGCAATCGCTTCCAACCAAGTGACCACTCTGGCACTTTAGTAAGCTATACATACTACAAATACCTTTTTTCCACAAAATTTTATTAAATTCTTTTGTCGACATATTTTTGATACTAATATAAATTTCTGGTTATTTTTTGAAGAAATTATAATAATTTTAATGAGCACCTGATTATACCTCGTGCAAGTGTTACCTGAAATATAGTCAAATTTAATTTTTGACTAGCCTACACTTCAATAATAATAAATTTACAAATTATACGTGTGATATTTTTCAGAGAAAATAGCTTTAAATTTACGTTTCATATTTTCCAGAGTACAATATTTTTGTGAAATATTTTTTTTTAACAAAAAATGAATATGTCCTTGTTATTCAAGTATATATATACATCTTCCTACATTCCCTAAACTAAGCACGAATGCTTGTGATATAGGTGAACGAAATCGGTCGAGGCAGGATTCGAACTCGCGACCACTGGATTGCTAGCCCAACGCGCTAACAGCTCTGCCGTCGACCCATCTAAATATATAGATTATATGAAGCAGTTAATTTTACTCAAAATTCGTTACACAAACATTCGATATTGTTTTCAATTAATAATTTCAGTATATTTATATTCAAAGAAATGGTTTTCGGAATTGTTTCATAGGCAAATGCTATTACATTTTAATTTATTAATTAATCAATTTCTGTGATTTATTTTGAATTTATAATTTGAACTAAATTCCAATAAATAAAATGATTTAAATTGAAATGATGAAATAGGATGTGTAGAGCAAAAGTTCTGTTATGTATATTTTAAACAACATGATCCTAATATGATGTTCCCTGTCACGTTAGGTTCATGCTTCAACTGCATAATGTTAAGTTAAATTCTTCCAAATAACAAGTATTTCTATCTCTGACTAGCGTGGGATATAATTTTAGATAAATTTATACACTGGTGGAAATCGTTCACAGGATGCCAGCAAGAAGTCCAACGGCATACACTTTGCCGAGTGGCCAAAAATATGAATGCTTATAGGAGTTATTACAAAGAAATTATTTGTGCATTTTAAAAACATGCAAATAAAGACCTAAAACTCAATAATTAAATGATTAAAGAAGATTTTTTATTAGACCAAGAGCCAGCGACATCCAAATTTACATCATAATATAACGGACGTTTTTTTTTTCTAAAAAATGATACCACACCAGGTAACAACGATTGGATAATATATACCCTGAGTAGCTAGAAGTGGCTTTCAGAGATCAACACCCTTGTAAACTGCTATTTGGACACTTTGGTTGGTTGAACCCTCCCGACAGACACTTTTAAGTTTAATAAATTCTTATATTGAAATTTTGTATGAGACAATATTGAATAAAACGTAAGTTTAGAATCGCATTATTGAAATAATATTTTTTTTATTATTTCAACAAAGTGTTACTTGTGTTTAATAATAATAATAAACACTTCCTTGCACCCTGCGCCAGCGGCAAGTTTATTGACATATGGCAAGTTCTTCCAAACAACAAGTGTTTCAAGCCCAGAGAAGCAATATTAGCATGAGAAATTAATTTAAATAATTGTCTCCTCTGCTGACGGATTACCAACTGTGCCGCGGCGGTCGGCATTATGCTTGCTGCTAAATAGATTATATTTTATTTTTCAATATAGTAACATATTCGAATCATACTTTATCTGTGGAGTGATTGGGCGCAGACCACACGTTGTAAAACGCTGGTTTAGATCAATTAAGAGGTATAAAAATTATGGAGGGATAATTAGGCAATTAAGTTCCACCAACATGGCAGAATCTGATAAAAATAAGATTTTAATTATTTTATTACGGTTTTTTAAAACGCGTTCAATTTAAACGTAGACGTCTGAACAAAAGTGTACGTTTAAAAGATAGAATAAATTATACAAAATTGATTTAATCAAGTGATATGTATGTAGAGTTTTGGAATTTGGATT
This sequence comes from Molanna angustata, assembly GCA_963576475.1. NCBI lineage: Eukaryota > Metazoa > Arthropoda > Insecta > Trichoptera > Molannidae > Molanna > Molanna angustata. The sequence continues at coordinate 26,746,312 of OY754975.1, forward strand.
GGTGTTATTTCTAAAAAAATCAATAGTTTCATTAATTTTGTTAATTTATCTTCGGAATACAATTTTACACGGAAGAAACCTGAAAGTCAAGTATCCACAGGACTAAAGATATAGTGTCAGCTAGTTTACGTGATCACTTAATACACTTGCGTAGCGCTCGTTTTCTCCTGTCTTATACTTATATATTAAGATGTATGTACTTAATCATGCATGATCATCTCATTGCGATTGAATATTGTACTCGCGCAATAAAAAAATTACATTAGATGAGGAAGTTTTGACGAAATTCGAATAATAATAATGATTTCTTTATTTATAAAAATCGAAGATAATACAAGTTATAGTTGAAATTATATTTTTTATGATTACTTTTTTTCACTGCATGGTCAACTGTCTACCCCGTTGACACACAAGTTTTGCACAGCACAACTACATATAAAATAGGGTGGTGTGGTTCAACCAACTTAGACTAGCATCTGAATACAATGAATTCAAAATAAAAATAATTATGTGTATATAATATTTTGTTTCTTTTGTGTATATAATATTTTGTTTCCCTCTGGTCAAGGTCAATAATATATGTTTTTTATTGTGTATCTTAATCTGTATTTTTTTTTAATTGTATTTTTTTATATATATGAATGAATGAATGAAGAAAAATGAATGAAGAGTAGGTATAAATATTATTACAAAGGAACAAAATTACAATTTTTTTTTAGTTTATACCTAATTACAATTTTATAATTATTATTATTTTTTTCCACACATTTGGAAATTTTACTGCCTCGCTAGACATAGTCTGTTCTGAAGCATTACTAGTTTTGAATTGCTATGGCTAGATAATCTGCGATCATATGATATGTTTTCTTTTTTTTACATAGGTTCTCCATTCACTTAGAACATCGACAACCAGGATAAAATACTCTAAAACCTCTATCTCAAAAAATCTAAGAGTACGAGGCAGATCCTTTTATTCTGATCTGCTTCAGCCAACGAGTAACGAGGTCTTTGAAATTTTTCCCATCATGCGATATGTTTTGTTAAATATCCATCATTATTTTATTATAAAGTCTTGGTGCCAAAAAACTATATTGACTAAAACTATATGCATATAAAAAAAATCCTTTTAATTCAGTGATCTTAAGATCATGTTAAAATTATTTGCGTACATAATATAAAGATGACAGCCCACTACTGCGAATAGAAAATTTTCATTTGTTGATTGTTTTTTCTTCTTTGGTGACGAAATTGAATCTAGAGGGCTTTACGCGCTAATCTTCGTACCTGCTGTTTTAATTTTATTACTGGTTTATGTTCTACGAAGTGACCTTTTGTAGATCCTAGTCACCAATGCGATGGAGAAGTAACAATTTAAAAAAAAATAATGTATTTTTATTAAAAACAAAAAAACGTTGAAAAGTCATAGTCGATACCTGTAATTTTCCCAAGAACTGTACAATAGTAATTAAAACTACGTCAAACTCGAAAAAACTTAAATGTTATGCAATAAAAAATTGTGCTAAATGATATCAACAAAAATCTTTACACGTATAATTGGACAATTATAAAGTAAATCAATTCAAACATTTGCAAGTTATTATGAAAAGGTACTAACCTAGATAAACTTATCTGTATTTCAGTTATGTTAAAATAATCAAAGCGCTTAAATTAAATGTGATACAGCTATAATTATACATAAAATCACGTTCTATATTACTACGTGGTATGTAGATCTTGACGTGAACGCATTTTAAAGAGTAAAATAACAATTTAAAAAAAACATGTCTTTAAAATAAGGTGTCTAATAAGGTTCGCTTCCTCTCAGAACATAATATTAAATGTCCGTGTCTCCATAACAATTTCTGTACGACTATGTTTATTAAACAGTTCTACTGAACAATGTCTTCCGTTGATTGCAAAAAATCACTTTCATGTAACGCATTATATGTACATCTAGGAATCATACAGGAATAGCGGATTCAAAGTTGAGCGGTACATGTGTCTGAACGGAAGGTGTAATATTTTGCGACATACACGTGTAATATTTTGCGATAAGTTCCGCTAATCTTTACGTAGGTATCACAGAATATAAAAAGTTACGTATCAGGAACTGTCATTCATAACTATAATCTGTGAAACGAACGAACGTGTGTAAGCGTCGCTTTATGTTATTACACAAAACTTAACACCACCTCGATATGCCACATAAAACATTGCGAATAAATTCACCTGTCGAATGGCATACGTATTTCGCTCCAATCAAAATACCGCGTTACGAACGGCGAACGGCGAACGGAGGTTTTCTCGATGTAATACGCGGAATTTTACGCGGGCTAGTGTCCGCTGAAAACAGAATAACGATCTGCTATAAGAAACACATTTAGCGTAAAAAATTGTGTATATTGCCGCGATAAAAGAACCGAAATAGGCCCGCTGGACAAAGATTGTGATGTTACGGACAAAGATTGTGATGTTCTGGACAAAGATTGTGATGTTACGGACAAAGATTGTGATGTTCTGGACAAATATTGTGATGTTACGGACAAAAATTGAGATGTTCTGGAAAAAGATTGTGATGTTACGGACAAAGATTGTGATGTTCTGGACAAAGATTGTGATTTTACGGACAAAGATTGTGATGTTCTGGACAAAGATTGTGATGTTACGGAGAAAGATTGTGATGTTCTGGACAAAGATTGTGATGTTACGGACAAAGATTGTGATGTTCTGGACAAAGATTGTGATGTTACGGACAAAGATTGTGATGTTCTGGACAAAGATTGTGATGTTACGGACAAAGATTGTGATGTTCTGGACAAAGATTGTGATGTTACGGACAAAGATTGTGATGTTCTGGACAAATATTGTGATGTTACGGACAAAAATTGAGATGTTCTGGACAAAGATTGTGACATTTATTTATTTATTGAATGTATGTACCTACAAGAAAATTAATAATATCGGATTAATTTCGATATGTGAATTTATTCCAACCAACGCCAGCGTGATGCTTCGTGTAAATTCAATACAATAATTCCTAATAGTCCCTTCCAAAACAAAATATTGACAATAATACGCCTATAATAAACTGATTGATTATAGCAATGAAGCAAGCAAGGATAATGGAAGGAAGCAGTAAGAATATCATATATTCAAACCGAATTGTTTAAGGAAATTCACCATGCAAAGAGTATCCTGTGCCAAACGAAATCTTGGCACAGGATACGAAACATTAGATTTATTTTTTCCTTGTCCGGAGAAAATTATATTTTTATGTAATTTTTTTTAACATCTCAATAGGCACGAAGTTGGAATATTATCGGAAAACCAAGACACCTACAGGGCTTACGACTTGTTGTCGGCCGGTTTGAGGCATTGTTACAAACCAATTTCTCAATAGATGGCGTTACAATAAAGTTTCTTCGTTACTTTATAGAAGGCGATGGTGCTTTAGCGTATTCTCAAGTAAAATAATTTTGACGAATAACATATCAAAAATTAGATTGATAGAAAACTCGATAAAAAAAGGCATAATTGGTGAAAATTGCGCTAGCGCATAAAGTGATTACATATAAACCAGTCGATGGCAGGACATTATCTCTGTAGGTGCCTTTATTTCCCAGTTCTCCTATAATATTCCTACTTCGTCTCTATTGAGATGTTATAAATTTGTCATGTAACTTTTTGTTATATGTTAATATCATTTAATGTACCTAATGAAATATGAGACAGTACATGTGAATTATGAAGGGACAAAAAATATTGTATTTACTCGTAAATGTATTTTTTTGTTTTTACAATTTCAAAATACATTAAATTGGACTATACATTAAATACATTAAATTCAAAATACATTAAATTCCTTATTTTATACAGATGGGAGGCAATTGAAAAGTGGCACACGAAAACTTATCTACGTAAAATATTAACGCATCCATCTTTTACGTCTATAGAATTGAGAATGATGGAAATTTTATTTGATGATGTTTTATTTGAAATTTTTTTTGTTACCTGCATCATAAAATAAAAGTTAAAAAACTATATTTTTTCCCACCGTATATCAGTAGCTTATAGAAGCCGAAAATCTGTGAAAATCGAAAATGAATATAATGTAAAGAAATTCAATACCTAATTATTTTTTGACTGTTTTATTGAAACCATACTACAAGATTAAAAATTGAGCTGTATGTAGATATGATGTTTGACAGGGCCACAAATGTAAATATTATTTTGGTATGTGATTTTAAAATATTTTCATGGCCACTCAAATGAACACCGATGCTAAAAAACATTAAATTTGCGACGACATTTCCCAATTTTCGATCAGGGTTTGCCTAGTCCGAAGGTTCAAGGTATGCCCTTGCCGTATATTAATCTCTTAATATCTTCATTTGAAGCGTATTTATGGTGGCTATAACCTCATGGCGAAGGTTTGTACTACGCAATACAATGTTTATTGAATTTACTCAGTAGAATTATCTTGATTTGAAGATATAAACAAAATTACCGAGACAAATGGTTAAATTATGCAAATTTCGGTTGTAGTTCAAGGGATATGCGTGGAACTAATTTTATTACACCATTGGATTCATTATGTTTTTGACATTGATTCGACTATGCATACTTTGTACCAAAATTTCATAAACGCCATACAAAAATAGTTCTGTATTTTAACTACCACGTACGCCCATTTTCACCAGAGCCGCCTCTGACGTTTTTAGAAAAATATTAAACTTGATTCAAAATGTGCCAACACCGTTTTATTTCAAATCCAATTTATTTCATTTCGATGTAAAAATATATATCAATTTGATATATTTTTTATATTAAAAATATACAAACTGGTATTAGCAAAATTTCAATAACTTCAAAACCATCAATATTTATAGACAGATAATTAGCCTACGTATGTTTGCGCTCGTAAAACTCAAAATGTAGCTGGTCGATTGACTTGAAATTTGACAACGTTGCTTTTGAAAACATGCATGTTTATTTATAATTGATTTATAAGATAAAAATTAATATTAAAATAAAACCAGACTGAGCCACAACAACTCGTAGCTGGTTATTACAAAAGTTAAAAAAAATATTGTAAATTTTGTACAATTTTAAAATATTAAAATTGTACAAACTTATATTTTTATACGTTTTATGTCATTTTCGACGAATGTATGTACTGTGAAGAGGCAGTGGAGATATATATCCAGCAGTGGAGAGAAGGCTAATGGAAGATGTCGTTTAAAGAAATATATCCTTTCAAATAATAATAATTTCCTCTATGATCTTGTTTATCTTCGAAATGAAGGCTTCACAAATTTTTACAAAACTGCGTTTCTTATTCATTGACACGTTATAACTGTTATATATACAAGAAATTAAATTGACCAAGTCCACCATAATATATACTGGTCGGTGTAAATGGTCATCTTATTCCAAATGAAGATCTTACAGACTATTACGAAACTTTAGTGTCTATTGATATAAACTCGGGATAACTGTAATACGTAGAGCGAACGAATTATGTAGGAAGTACCTACCTAAGGTTTATCTTAAAATTTAAATACTCTTTAGCACCTTGGGTGTGAGATCAAGGCGTTCATTTACATAAACACAAGACACCCATAGCGTGATTCCCATCAAAGGAAAACTAAGAATTATTTATTAATGATTTATATGTAATTTATGATAATGGATGAGTAGGTGACAGGGCGATTGGTGCTCTAAGGAAACAATCCAGTAAATCCATATTCATATTCCTAAAAACGTATATTTGCATGTAAATGTGTTTGTTTAATTTAAAACAAAACATATTCTTCCTTCTTTCACAATCACGCATATATGGACACTATAATCGTATAGTTTGCAGAACAACACAGATTGGCCATAACGTTCTTTTTGCATATAATTATGCAAAAAGAACGGTAATACTCGCGAATAGAAAATTCATCCATACATATAGAATTCCATTGTACTTAAGATCTATATGTAAAAAGCTGATAAAAGTGATAAAGTCGACCAGAATCAAATGAATGGTGAATTTTAGATAAATGGCACTTTTTGCGACAGAATTCCTTGAATGCTTTGAAAATGTACCTACTTCAAGATGCACATGACCAGTCATTTTAGATAGTTGACAATTCTTCAAAATGACTTGTGCCCTTGTTTGGTCTGAAAATTGACAAAACTGACGTGCACTCCAACAACTATTTATAAAAAAATAAATTGGCAAGTTACAAAGAAAAAGAGAATAAATTACTGGGACTAGTCGCATATTGAATTGCAACTCTGAATTAGAAGACACGAGGAAAATGAGGCAATGATATATCGATAAGCATTTATCAGGCCCCTAGTATCTCAACCCATATGAGGCTCTCGAGATTGAGATGGGCTGGACACGTGCAGTCGTGCATAGAATGCCAAACTCACGGGTACCCAAGAGGGTGATGATGGGGCATCCGGGGGGAAAGAGGAGGATAGGAAGACCAAAACTAAGATGGGAAGACGAAGTCACCAAAGATGCGAACCAGCTTCTCCAAGTGACCGGATGGAGAACAATGGCTGAGGACAGAAATGGTTGGAGGCGAAAGTTGGAAGAGGCCAAAGCCTGATTTGGGCTGTAGTGCCATTGAATAATAAGAAGAAGATATATCGATAAAGATAACATTACAAATTTCCGTATCGATGAGGTTTTTTCTCCTTTATTTCGCCTAAACTTTTCACTACAACACATTTGAATCCTGACATCTAAACAAAGAACGCAATCATATCATTATCTAAAGGCAAGTCTTCGAATTATTTATTTATCTTGTCGCAATAGTTAATAGTACTTACACCTTTATATTTTACATTGCCTTACTCATCAGTATATAAAGAAATATTTCGTTCATGTCCACACACGCATTAAGTCGTAATAAATTTTGTTACAACTACGGATCATTGAGTAACGATAGCTAATTAACGAACCGCTGGTGTAAAATAAATGACAAGAAATAATCCTCAATCACTTATTAATGACGCCTATTACGATATAGCAAAAGTTACTTACATATTTTTAACCAATTTTATTTATCTCATGAAGACGAGACATTCCCAAAAAACAAGGTCGCCTGAAGACTATTTAAACTATTACTTTTTAATGATCTGAGCATGGTCATGTGTCTGTAAGAACTCACGGGAACATATATGTTGCGAAGCGTCTAAATTGGTGTTTTTTGACTTCAAAGTTGGAAAAACCGTGAATAATATAGACCTTTCATACAAATCTCGCGTGTCTTGGATTGATACTTTGTCGATATGTTAAGAGAAATAAATTCTCTCCCACAAATTCACAGTTGGATTAACATAATTTAAAAGTTACGGAATATTTTTCTTCATAAATATACATCTAAAATCTTTTTTCAAAATGATTCGATTAGCAGTAATGATGGAATAACAAATTGAAAAAAAATAGTATGCTGGCAGAAAGCGCCCTTGCGGCCAAACCAACTCAATATTTCACAGTTTCATCAACTGGGCTAACGAATGAATTACAAAAATCAAATATCAGTAAAAAACCTTTATTTTCGTATCACTTCTTTTTATGTTCAATCTTCATAGTAAAAATATACCTACTTTTCTTCGACCATCTCCTCACTTTTGGGGGTAGGCCTCTTTTATTTCTCTAAACATCTCTTCTTTGGTGTTTTCGTCCCCATCCACTACCCACTATATATATGAAATATTTTTTATCACACTATATTGACAATACCCCCTATTTAGTAACTATTGTAACTAAAATAGGAACGTTCTAAAATTGTAGATTTTAGATTTACGGTCTAATTTCAGCGTTATAAAATATCAACATGGACTAAATGGAATTGGAACGTACCTATATTGGACGGAATGTTCTCAAAAAGTTACTGAATTAGACTTATTTTGAATAGTTATGAAAATGATGAAAATTTCATAATTTTCATAATTATTCATAAAACGTCTAATTCAGTAAATTTTTAAGAACCTTCCGGCCAATATAGGTAGGTACGTTCCTTTTCCATTTAGTCCAAGTTTATGTTTTAAAACGCTGAAATATGACCGTAAATCTAAAAATCTACAATTTTAGAACGTTTCTATTTTAGTAACAATAGTTACTGAATTGCTGGGGTATTGACAAGTTGATAACTGCTGCCCAACTAGGAAATCCTGTTCTAGGGCTAGCGGTTACTCTAATAAAACTAAAAATCGCTATATTTCCCAACCTAATACACACATGCATACAAATATATTTTTCTCATAGTGTTTACGTATATAAACACACTACTTAAAATTTATTTAGTTTTTTTTTTATATAAAGTTTAGTTTTTTTATATAATTCATCTGTATAAGAAATGTTATTGTACTGTAAATTTCCCGAAAACAATAAAAATTTAAATAATAAAAATTATTTATTGCTTCAGACTTAGCAATATTCAATTGTATCTTTTCATTTTGCAACCTCGTCGAAATTACCTACTTTTTTCGTCTTCAATGCAACGATGGCAAAAAAAAAATATTATGATTGAAAATTTCAAAACAAACAATATGTAGGATAATCTCTATTATCATCGGATCTGTTGCAACATTGCATTCATTTAGTAGCAGTAATCTGCGGCAAATACAACCTGAGAGAGATAATAACGGACAATGTATTGTGTAATAGGTATTCCTCCATAGGTCAGACAGACCACTTGCGAGACTTTTGGATTCTGTTCTGTTATGTTGGTGTCCATGTCCGATACTTGTTACATCGTGATGTTGATTCATTGTTAGCCTTATTGACTCCAGAGGATTTATTAATATCTTGTGGACTAATAGAGATATTGTTAACATTTTATAAATAGGTACCTACCTATGCAGTATTAGGATTGTATAGCAAATGATTTCTGATTCTACAAATATGACATTAAAGAAAATAATATTTTGAGTTGCGCAGGGTGCAAGGAAGTGTTTCTTATTAGTTGAAGAAAATGTTTATCTCTATTCGTTGACTGTGTTTAAGGCTGTTCCAAATATATATCTTTGGAACGTTTAATTTACGTGAAACTTTAAACCATTTCTATTTCATTTATATATTTATGTCAAAAGAATATTTCGAATTTTAATACAAATCATAAGAATTATAATATACTATTTCCATTTTTTATCCTTTTGTTTTGTTGTATTTGTAATGTTTAACATGCTATTATTTGAATTTTCAGTATTTTGGAGTGAAATTGAATTATTTCATAGTATTTTTATGCTTAAGTTTATATTTTTCTATTTTTTTTGTATTATTTCTTCTTATGAAATAACTTATTTATTTCATTGACTTGACAGGTATACCTATTTTTTTTTCTTCTGTTTGCATGATTTTTTTTAATGTTTCAATACTGTTTTTTTTCTGTATATGTAAAAGGCTATTAGACCGTAAATTATATTAAATAAATTTTATATGGGTCAATGGCAAAAAATTTAGATGGGTCGATGGCTGAGCTGCTAGCGCGCTGGGGTAGTACCTAATCCAGTGGTCGCGAGTTGGAATCCTGCTTCGACCGATTTAGTTCACCTATAACACAAGCATTTATGCTTAATTTAGGGAATGTAGGAAGATTTTGTTTTTGAGAGAAAAAAAATTACCTTTACACTCCTTACACCTTGCAATTTCATCTGTCAAACTATAAGACTTGGAAGAAAGTAAACAGACAACCAGACTGTGTGTAATTTGAATGATTATTTATATGCACACTTACACTTATGCTCAAATTCCAAGGTCATGCTTGATTAAAAAACAAAATAAATTTTAAAAAAATATTTAAATACGGATTTGAAGATCCGAAAAATATAAAAGATTCTTAAATTTTCTTTTTTTCAGTTTACGTACATATAGAAAATAAAATTCCCAGAATGGGTACCTACCTACCTACTATTAAAAATTATACAAATATCGTACATAATTTAAAAGAATGGTGGAAATGTCAAACGGATAATCAAAGAAAAGTCATTATTAAGTGTATGGAAAAAACAGGATCATTTGACTTTTCCAAAGAAATATTTCGTTATATCAACTTTTATACCTAACTCCGTATATCAAGGAAAAACAACATCTCGTAAAAAAAGATTAAGAAAATCATTTCGGACGTCATATCTTCCCTATATAATTTTTCAGTATACATAATAAGGCTGATGGAAAATGAAATGAAACGTTTGCTTGTTCAGACAAATGCAAGATCAAATATGAATGATTTGTGGTTATAATAAAGTTATTTGTATTTATTAAATTGATCTTGTTAAAGTTTATTCGATATGTGAATATAAAAGCGTGTATTGCTTGTTTTGAAATAATTATTGATTTAGGTATCGAGTCGTTGTTAACGTGAGTAGGTAATGAACCAAATATATCCACGTTTATTTATTAAGTATAATAGATAGATAATATTGCTCAGAGTTGTTATTTGAAACGCGTTTTGAAAGGAATGTACGTAAAATGGTTTGAATGAAAATGTACCGGTATTTCGTAAGGCTCATTCATACTCTCACGCCTTGCTATAAATAACCAACATAAAGATCAAAAAGATAATTTGATCAAGTCACTCTGCAGTACTCTTGCATTACAACGGGAACATTATGGAAACATATAGTTTTTATTTTTATGTTGACATATAATATTGTTATTTAAAGTTAAAAAATACATTTTGAAAAATCAAATTCACTATTTTCATTTTTGTTGTCAACAATACCTACTCACGGGCATATAATAGGTACATATCAAAAAAATATTTTTTGGCCACATAGATGATGAGCGTCTAAAGAAATGTACATAACTTGAAGTTAAAAATGTGGCACAAGTTACCTACTCTTAATATGTTATTATATTGTTTTAATCTTCATAATGTAGAAATCAGTAGGTACTCGATCAAAATCTAATTTTAAAGTTGATCTGCTTTCAACCATAGTTTAGTAAGATTTTTTTGTATAAATTAAAACAATTATTTAGTTTATTTTAAGCTAAAAAAATTCTAGTCTAAATCTTATCTATCTACATGGAACAAAAAATTTATATAGGTATAAAAAATACTTGAAATCGAATTCTACAATAGTTTTATTAAAATTTATACAATTTTTTTCCATCTATTACTACGATACTGACATAATAAATGTTGTGTTAAAAGGTCATCACATATTTTCTGGGTTTGTATGAAAAACTAGAATAATAAAATAACATTATCTACTATTGAGTGAATATTAATATAGCGTATTATGTTTTTTAACAGATTTTTAATTATCTCAATAGAGACGAAGTTGGAATATTTATTGTAGGAGAACCGGGAAATCAAGGCACCTACAGGGCTTACGACCTGTCATCGGCTGGTTTACGTGATCACTTTATGCGCTTGCGCAACGTTCACCAATTATGCCTTTTTAATGAGATCCCTATCAATTCAATTTTGAAAATTCTATATATTGTAATACTGAAATATATTGTAATCAGTATTACAATACATAGAATATTCAAAATTGAATTGATAGGGATCTCATTAAAAAGGCATAATTGGTGAACGTTGCGCAAGCGCATAAAGTGATCACGTAAACCAGCCGATGACAGGTCTTAAGCCCTGTAGGTGCCTTGATTTCCCGGTTCTCCCACAATAAATATTCCAACTTCGTCTAAATTGAGATAATTAAAAATCTGTTAAAAAATATCTTTGACTCCCGACAGGGAAAAAAATCCAATGTTTGCGCATATGCAATAATAAAAATATTCGATAACGTATTATGTTTTATTAATTTTCTGCATTCAACAATATATATCACTTAAATCCCTAGAAAGAGGTTCCTCCAACTCAAATTGTTTTCGATTGCATCAATAATATGACCACATAAACTACTTAGGTATGACACGAAGTTCATAGGTCACAAAAATTTTGCATCACGAATTTCAAGCCAAGTTTTCAACAAACGGAATTGTGTATTGATGCGTAAAAGTTTTGGCATAGTGTAAGATTTGGTTACACATGAAGAAATACATAGTTATTCGTACTTATGTATGTTGATTTATAGAATCAAAAGTAGATTATGAAGCCAAACTATCCAGCATCCAGTAGAGGAGTGCCCAATACGGAGGCATGAAGGAGACTGGGACAGAGGCTGTGAAGCGGCTGGCCGAACGGGAGCCAAGAGTGTAGAAGGAAAATACTCGTTGATGCAGCCAAAGGTGCAGGAAAAGCCGTAGGCACACAAAAAGTAAGTAAGTAAAAGTAGATGTTTAAACTAATTGCAAGTATACGAAGAACTGTTCAACTATAAGTTAATTTTGATTCAGAAACAAATTCTATTACTGGACATAAACGATCGACAAATTATTTGTTTTATTAAAATGTGAGGGCAACAGCTAATAAACCGACGATTTATGTTGAATTGTAATTCAACTGATGTTTAACGTTGAAACATTAAACACTTTAAAGTTAAAGGATGTACAGAAATGCAATATCCGTTATTCAGTAACTGTTTATAATCTAAATAAGTACCTCGGCTTCCAGTCACGTCCCGATAGTTCGGCGATTAGTGGGTTTCGATAAGGATTAAAGATCATCATAGATATCTATGAACCTCCAAGAGGAGAACTCAACATTAATCAAATTAAGATTTGATAATTTTTTGTCTGAATTGAATTTATCGAAACTGAATTTATTCCCAATTAAAACTTAATCATTGCTTTCATTGCAGTGTATTTTGATGCTTTTAAATACATATTTTAGGCATTTATTTACTAATATGAACCTGCATTTATAAGGAAGTGTATAATTAGTAGAAAAACAGGGGACTAGTTCGGTCAAACTGCGTAATGAAACCCCCATTTATATAGATATTCGATTTTTTCATTTTTCTATATAGAATACTCTTGCTACATCGGTTTATGAGGTGGGTTATCATCACGATATTGGTTAACATAGAACGGGGTTTGACCTGCAGGAGTAAAAATAATCAAAAAGGACCTTACTAGGGGCTCCACCCCAGACCGCGGCGCGGTCCAAACCCGAACACATCTTTCAAACACAAATAACCTCACTTTACAGTACGGCGACATAATATCGAATGCAATGTTTCCAGTATTCAATTCCGCTCCGATTCAAGCCCCTCCGACTTGAATCGGAGTGTACATAGCGACCGATTTCGAGACCGATCGGAGGCCCCGACGTGTGAGGTTGGATTCTCGGGGGCAGTGGTTGAACCCGATGGATGGTGGATAGTTTATGTTGTCCGACGATGCGGCCGCGTCCGGGGGTGAACAGGACTAATGGGTCCTATAGCGTCTCCGGCGTGGAAGTTTATTAATAACGATTGATATTTATGATGTGATATTAAGGATTCCATTTTAAACAATAATGTTTTCAATTGAGGTTGAAAAATATTTAAAACGATTATTTTATACTTTTTCATATTCAAGAAATATTTTGAAAGCGAAAATCAATATGGGTAAAATTAGTTCACTGCCAACGGAGCATCCACGGACACGAACAGACGTGGAAGACGTATTAAACTAATGGATAAGTACGGAGTATTCAATTAAAACATTATTGTTGATTTAGCCAAGACTCTTCTTTGACTTTTGATATAACTTTTATTTTATTTATAAGGATATAGTATTCACTGTGATGTGATCGTATCCAAACTTTATATTTGCTTTAATATACAAGACCCCTTTTTTTATGAAATACACATCCTATTTTATTGTTGTTAATGATTCTTCCAAATTGTGCGGGTGGACATTTAAGATTTATTGTTATACTTCGCTGGGGTTTAATCTGCAGAGTCTCTAAGCTCTTCTTTTCATCGTCTTTATTGCACGATGAAGCGAAAAAAATGGCCTTGGCATCTGCCCGCTGGCGTAAGACAAATCCTTATTCATGTGCTATTGACACTTCGCTTGTTCTTAAGATTTCTGTCGGATTTTTTTGTATGTCTCTTCCAAGACGTGATTTTTGTCAAAACTAGTCTACTGTTACCGAGTCGTTCCATTGTGTTTTGTTTTAGTGGTCACTACTAATGTTCAAGGTATCTAATTATGTCAAACTAATAGGAATATATTTTTATATGTTGAGTTTTTCAAGTTTTAATGATTATCTTGCTGTGAGGCACTACACTGGCTTGAAATAGTGCTTTATTTCGTATTACTTCTCGTTATTTTCTGGTGTCCCGTAAGAGCAAGGTAATTGCAAAATAAACAGGCAAAACAATATCTCACATAGTTCAGCAAAAACCCATTCTGAATGCCTTTTTAGATAAGATTAGATTGGTCTTTAGGGATTCAAGCAAGTGTAGTACTTCCTTTTATAAGGTATCACACACCCCGCACATCTGACTCTGCTCATCCAACATTTTGGGATAGCCGTAACGATATGAATGAATTATTTTTTTATAATATTCATCAACTCGCATTTTATTCCAGAATTGAAATCTAAAAAAAAATGCTTTGTTTCTAAAACTACAATTGATTTTTGTGACAACTTATGGGATGGTCAATTTTTTGCCGTTTTGCTTTCTAGCTAAATTACAAATACAAACGCTTCTGTCAAGTGTTAAAAGTTTCTGTTTCTTTCTCAAATTTATGTCAAATACCTGATTCTTATTTTTTGAGTAATATGACGTCTTGCTGTTGCCACGACGAATCCCATAAATAATCAATACTTTGAGTAAAGGTGATAATCCAGTTTTGAAATACATATGATGTCCCGACAAGAATTTTGTCAACAGTTAATATGATCTTCGAATATTAAAAACATAGTCATCTCTATTCCTTTAAATGGAATCAGTTTCAATTTATCAACAACTGGTTAAGAATATTAAAGAGGTGTTGTTTTTGGTTCGATTTACTAAACGTTTATAGACATGACTTCCTGTCACGAATAAAGAAGGAAGACAAGATGACCAAGTGAGAATCGTTAATATTTAATAAACAATGTCCGTATAGCTTACAGTCGAAAAACTTATAATAGTTTGGATCCAAACGCGTACTGCAATGTATTATTATTTTTTGTTTTCTATTCAACAGAAACACCCATATACGAGGAAACCTAAGACTACGCGTTATATAACCTAGAAGCTCCAAGAAAAATTGAGATGGTACGGACATGTTTGCAGAAGAAAACCGGAATATGTATGTTTGAAGAAGACCGGATAAAAAATTCAGAGGGAGACCAAAGCGTAGATGGAATAGTGTTGAGGCAGGATAATATATGCTAAGCAACAGAGTTACTTCAGAGGATGTGCAGAACCGAGGACAGTGAAAGCGTAAGACGCAGAAAGAAGACCCCACAATCACGTGGGACAATTTCTGAGGAAAAGAATAAGATTCAATTGGTATGAGTGTATTGAGAACTTGCTCATGTCGTGTTCACTTCTAAAAGGGTATTAATAATAACTAAAATTGTAACCTATCAATGTCTCTGTGTCCCTAATACAATACTAGTAAAATATTTTTTTAATGGAGCCTATAAATAACACATAGATATTCTTATTAATTTTTAAATGGCAATTTCTACCAACCAATCAGAAAACGTACATATTATATTTTTTTAAATACCTAAATCAATCAATAATGTAATCGTAATTTGAATTACATAAGTATATTTGCAATATCCGTAAGCTAAAAATTAAATATAAGTACCTACTTAGTAGGATCAGTTTGATATTTTATACTGAGGCGGGGTTTATCCGTAGGTATTATATACTCTTTGGCGGGGTTCTCTTGCGAGCATTTTGATCAGAGTTTCTTATACCATCCAAGACCAGGACTTGATAAAGCAACCAGAACCTATCATAACAATATAGCAATATAAAGGCCCGTGTCCACTCGTCCGTGGGAATATTCTGTCGCTATATCCATTGTGATATTTTGTATGTTGTAATAAAGCTTTTACAGGTGTGGTGCACCTTACAATTCACCGACAACAAGATACGGATCTGACTCACGATGACTTCCATTGGTTCAGTAATAAACAAACTTTTTATTTTACTACCAAACTCATTTTCTCTCCTGTTCAAATCCTTTTTTGCTGTAATTTTTTTTAACTTTCTTGTTTTCGATATCATTTTTTTGCTATCGTACATAGCTAAAATTTTCATACATTGTGATCTAGTAAGCTGTAAACAAATTGCCTAATACCAATGATTGTGTATTTTATTTATTTATTTTATAAACAAGAAGATAAATAATTCAATAAAATATATACTAATAAGCCCTTTTGTGTGAGATTATCTCTTAATCTATTAATATAAAGTATTGAAATATTTAAAAATTATACTTGAGATAAATACACAGAAAACAACGAGTGGGTTGTGGCCAACGCTTAACTCCTCATTACCAAGTTACTCCACAAAGTTTTCAAATTTTATATGTGGATTTTTAAACATTTATATGAAATGAGTTGATGATGAAATGTTCAATATTTATTATGAAAACTTGTTATTTCTACAATGCCATTTTATGAAAGTGATGTGCCTTTTCACCAATTAGAAAATAAAAATTTCAAATTTTATGTTTACTTAGCTTGGGGTCACTTTGAAATATTTGACAGTTTCAAAAACTGAGAAGCACTGATGAGATATCCTTAAAATTCTAATGGGGTCTAAGTGAGAATTATATATAATTTTTTTAAAAGAATCGAATGAATAGTATATAATCGATTAAGAAAAAACAAACACGCCGTAAAATTTGAAATTTATATTTTCAAAATAGTTAAAAGGCAGATCCCTTTCATAAAATGGCATTGAATAAATATCAAATTTCCATAATAAAATATTTAAGTAAAAAATAATTTCAAAAAACTCATTTCATAAAAATGTTTCAAAAAGAAATTTTCTATACAAAATTTGAATACTTTGTGGAGTGACTTGGTAGGGAAGAGTATTGCGTTGGCCACAACCCACTCGTTTAAATTAAAACGTTGATTATTAAGATGGACATCCATATAGAAGAAGATTTTGTAATATCTTAGTGCGTATCTAAGAATTAAAAAAAAATATTGAATTTGTACATACACATCATCATACATTCCCTAAATTAAACATAAATGCTTGTGCTATATGTGAAGAAATCTGTCGTGACGGGATTCAAACTCGCGACCACTGGATTACAAACCCAGTGCGCTAACCGCACTGCCACTGCTCATCTAAATTGGACAAATATTAAAATTATTATGTATAATTGTTACAGGAGTTATTTCATATTATGTCTATGAAGATAGCGTTCCATGACCTAAGTTCTTGTATACTTAGTTGGAAAAATTAACTATGACGCCGCCAGAAAATTACACACTCAAAAATAACGAAAATATTTTCTCATTCGAGATAAAAACCATACATTCAATCAAAACCCATTGATTTTATTTTATTATATATATATATATATATATATATATACGCCCTTAATAGGGCATTTACAAAAAAATACAAGATAAATACAACAATGTAGGCACAACAAAACAACAATAAGTGTAATTTTTTTTTTTATTATTGAAACCAAACAAAATATAACAATATAGTTACAAACAATAAAAATATTACAAAAAAGTACAATTTAAATTAGTACGTAAGTAGTTAAAGGAAGGACAATATAAAACAACATAATACAACATAATAAAAGAAAATAGAGGTAAATGATAAAAAAACTAGACAAAAAAGAAGAAAATAAAATAAACAGTATTACATATTCAATTAAAACAACAAGAATAAACAAAGTAAAGTAAAAATCAAAAAATATAATATGCGCCAAGCATCCTTTTGAAATCATCTATAGTTTGTACTTTAAATATATCAACAGCACTATATTGGTTTCCAAGGCGGTGCAATCTATGTATTGGTGAGTTAATAATAAAGTTATTTCGAAGATTCTCTATATGAAAAGGTGCATATTCTTGTAAAAACGAGGGTTTATTAGAAATTATACATGTTTAATTAAAACAATAGTTTAGAAACAATGGTTCGTCAGCTCTAAAAAAATACATATTCGCACTTTGAGATTAACATTAAAACATTGCATTAAAATACAATTCAAATTAGCGTCATACATAAGGCACGCTTTTCACACAACAATCTCACATTAAAAATACAAGACAAGTGATACCTAATATTTTAAAATGAACCTATGTACTTATGTACGCGTGTTTTTAATCATGTGTTGTGTTTCTTTTGTTCTTTCATATTATTTATTTGCAATGTTGCCATGTACGTACACTGCTGTAAGGCGAACGATACTATAATACAGCCCTGATAAAGTCATGGTTCGCGGACCAAGTGGAGCGCACATTTTTTCCAATGATTATGAATGAATACGTATAACGCACTGAATTATTAGTCCGGAGTACGCGGGTTCAGATACCACCTCGAGCAATTTCGTTCACTCATAGCACATACCTACATCAAAAATTAAGAGAATATATCGCTTGATAACTTTCACAACCTCGTATCTCAAAAAGCTGCATTCTAGGCTCAAAGAAATAAAACAAATAGGTACAATTAATGAATTACTTAGATGCATCCTTAAAAGTACTTTCAATCCACATTTACAGAAAAATAAAGAAATAAATTGTGCAGAGAAAGTCATGAAGGTTTTAGTGGGGTAACCAGCGACTGGTGTGCGGGTGTGCATTGCCTTATATGAGGAAACACGACACATGCGTGTATGCCCACACACCAGTCTCGTCTCACCTATGATGGAGAACCTCATAGCTGAACACTTTGTGAGATGATATTGATGCCTGTTGTATTTTTGATCATCCTCCTCTTACGGGACACTCGAAAATGATTATAATAGAAAAGAGTGGAAGCACCATTCTAATCCGGTGCCTCACAGCAATATTCTAGGACAAAAAATTAAATAAATTTAATAATGCGACAGGAAATCGAACCTACCTACAAAGTGTCTGTTGTCTTTTACCGTATTTTGCGAAGGACATCAAAAAAGTAAGCGAGATTACTACAATGACTATTGCTATGAAAATATTATTTATTTTCTATTAAATTAACTGATCATTTATTTAGAAGAGTTCTATTATAAATCAAAAGAAATAAAACATTTTGTTTGATTCTACAAAATTTCTTTTTCGTATTTTTCAATAGTTCATTCAACCTATCACGGCATATATCACAATTTGGGGTAATCAGCGACAGGTGTACTGGTGTACATTACCTTATTAAATAAAGAATATCTACAAAATAAGTTATGTGATACATATAAACAGTTATATGTATAACTCATAAGATCCAACTGTCGATGTCGTGAATTGTTATATGCTTATGGAGATCAAGTAACAAACTATGTAAGAAATTACTCATTTTATTAATTTATTCTAATTTACATTTCAGGAAATGATCGGGTCCGTGGACGTATTCTGTTTGTCTAGGACATTTTTCAGGACCCACATTAGACGGGAATAATTCATTATTTTGTTACCAGCAGTTGAGTATATATGTAACATGAAATCAAAGGTGGGCTGACTGACTGCCTGATTTAAATAACATTAAGGTTATTAAAATATATAATATTGTTAAATTTTTAAATTACCGCGACCCCTAATTTAAAAAACCTGATTGATCAATGCCATTGGGATTGTATGCTTTCCTTTAATTCGCCTATTGAATTATGTCGCTAATTCATATGTCGCCATATATTAAATGTACCTACTAACAACATTCTATTGTACTAAGTTCCGTAAATGTTCGCATACTGTGTTAGATAAAGTAATTTTGGAAAGCTTTTAATTCGTTGCGCATTTTGATAAACTAAACACGTCAAGTAAGATACCATACTGTGGTATTTCCCTAAACATTAATCTAACTACGTTATGCTCTCGTTTTATAATTACAAGATACATAACAGGTACCTAATACTATTGATGTTAATATTTTATTTGTTTCATTGCTATAAACTATACGCAAATACGAGATTAAAATAATCAAGTGACACAGGTTCATAAAATGTACCAGATGTGCCTACTCTAGGTAGCTAAAAGAACACACATTTTTCAAACAATTTGCTATAGTGGCTAATCTTATATTTTTGTCTAAACCTAATCAAACCAGACTAAACTTAAGGGGGGGACTGCTGCCAACGTACCTATTTTTTCAATTTGATATACCATCATTATTACTAAACGAATCATTTTGAAAAAAATAACCTAGTTAGTTTGGATATTAATAAAGAGAAATATACCTTAACTTTTTGATTATGTTCTGTATATATTCTTGTAGGAAAATAATAAGCATACCCCGATTATAGACATTTATCTTAAATTTCTAAAATAATAAAAGATATAGAGCATTTTTTTTTACAAATTAAAGAAGAACAAAAAACCTGGAAAAATATGATATGACGTTGCATTAGCGCATCAGGTTAAGTAAATAAACCAAAAAAACTTTTATTACGCAATGGCGCTGAATGGAAAATAAATGTTTTTTAGGTTTATTTACTAAACCTGAAGCATTAATGCAACGTCACATCATATTTTTCTAGATATTTTTGTCTTCTTTAATTTAAAAAAAAAATGTATTACTCTATGCCTTATAGTTTATTAAAAATATATGATAAACGTTGAAAATCGGGGTATGCCATTATTTTTCTACAAGAATTTATACAGAACATTATCAAAAAGTTAAGGTATATTTGAGTTTACTAATATCCAAACTATCTAAATTATTTTTTTCAACACGATTTGATAATAAATAATGATGGTATATCAAATTGAAAAATAGGTACGTTGGCAGCAGTCCCCCCCCCCCTTAAAAAAGAGACTGCTGCCAACGTACCTATTTTTTCAATTTGATATTGCATCATTACTACAAAACGAATCATATCGAAAAAAATAATTTAATTTCGATAAAGATACTAAGC
Source organism: Molanna angustata (assembly GCA_963576475.1). Taxonomy (NCBI): domain Eukaryota; kingdom Metazoa; phylum Arthropoda; class Insecta; order Trichoptera; family Molannidae; genus Molanna; species Molanna angustata. The sequence goes on from OY754975.1 coordinate 26,767,193, forward strand.
ATACCCCGATTATTGACATTTATCTTATAATTCTAAAAAACTATAAGGTATAGAGCAATACATATTTTTTTAAATTGAAAAAAAACAAAATATCTGAAAAAAATATGTTGTGACGTTGCATTCATGCATCAGGTTAAGTAAATAAACCAATAAAACTTTTATTTCGCAATGGCGCTGAATGGAAAATAAATGTTTTTTTAGGTTTCTTTACTAAACCTGAAGCATTAATGCAACGTCACGACATATTTTTCCAGATATTTTTGTTTTCTTTGATTAAAAAAAAAATATATTGCTCTACGCCTTATAGTTTATTAAAAATATAAGATTAACGTTGAAAATCGGGGTAGGTATGCCATTATATTTCTAGAAGAATTTATACATATTTATTGTATATTTTTCTTTGTTAATACCCAAACTACCTAAATTGTTTATTTCGAAACAATTTAATTTGGAATATTGATGGTATATCAAATTGAAAAAATGGTACGTTGACAGCAGTCGCCCCAATAACGTTACCTAGCGTAAACTGTTCCATATAAAATACCTCTATTTCATTTAGTTTAATTGTTTTCTACCATATCCATGTATGACATCCATTACAGCTTTCTTAATTTCTTGCTCTCTAAAACCAGGGAAGTAAGAACAGTATAAAAAACTAGCATGTTTCCTTTGATGTAACCGTTTATTTGTTTGAAATTTATGTTGAATGTATTTTTTTAAAATACATTCAACTCAAGATATCATAGTGGTTCTTAATACCTATTATAGTTTATAAACGGAATTAGGTATGCTAAGATGACATGATATTTTTCGCGTCTCGTAACTGTCGATATGGTCTGTTGATTACGAAAATACATAAAATAATTATAATATAATATTAAATTAACAACGAGTCTGAGAAGATCTCATCGTGTTTATTTAGCATTTGTGCACTGGGTCACTAATATTTCCGGTAGAGGTACTTATATGCAAGACTAACCCATATGTTCTCAAAAAGTAGGCACAATGCTATTTTCTAAGCTATTTGAAAAAAACGAAACGAATCGAAAAAAAAAACTTATAATAGATACTATTATAAATTAATACTAGAAAATCTTGAGCTAGACAAAAACGTTATTGCGATTTAATAGATTTAATAGAGATTTAATAATGAATTTTTGCGGAAATTAAAGAGCGATATTCTATTTTTGATAGTATTAATGACGTAGCTTTTAGCGTACTTTCAATAAAAAATATCAAATTGATTTTAGTTCATAATTTCGCACTTTTAATGATAAAAGGTTAAATACAAATAAAAGATCTAGATGAGGGTATATAATTTTGAAAACATTCTGTTTTTTATGAGTGACATATTATTTATTACTGTCAATTAGAAAATATCATTCCACTAAAAACAAAGTAATTAGATGCAAGAATATTTTATCTTGCCATAAAAAAAGAGTTAATTTGATAAAATTTTAATAAAATTAAGATTTGTCTATATTTATACAAATTTTCAGTATTCTAGCTTATATTGTTTCTGAGATATATGGAAAAATAAAGTAAAAAATTCAAAAGTTGATAAACCCTGACTGTAACAAAAATTCAAAATTCTGAGTATAAAATTTTTATAGGCCTGTAATTATCTATATATTTTTGAATTTTGCGCTCTGTAAATTGAGCGGATCAAAAGTTATAAGAGGGGGGACACAGACACACTTAATGTTCTACTCCGAATCCTGAGTAAATCCCTATAAAGAACATATATGCTGCGAAGCCTCTAAGTTGGTGTCTTTTGACTTCAAAGTTGGAAAAACCGTGAAAAATATAGACCCTGCATACAAATCTCGCGTATCTTGGCTTGATGCTTTGTCGATATGTCAAGAAAATAAAATTCTCTTGAACAAATCGACAGTTGGATAAACCAACAAATTCCATAATATATTTATATTTAACATATTTATATGAGGACACCCTATTTATGTGTATGTATATTTTTAAGAATATCCAATGAATTGAGTTCAAGTATATAAACGTGAAAGTAACTGAGTGAAAGGTCAGGGTTACCCAAGAAAGGGATGATATGATCATGTGAATTAAAAAAAAACGAAAACCTAAACGCCCGTGCTATATGAGACAAATCTAAGGAAAGGTAATTGTGTAACGCTTCGTTTTCTCTACTTTTAAAGGTACATGCAGCGATTGTACATGTGTATGTATTTAAAGTATTGAAACAATGAATAATAATTAATTTTTCTAACAATCAAAACAATAATTGATACATCCAAGCCATCGTATAAAACTGCATGGCTTCTTTTGTATAATTAATTGACTTAATAAATACTTGTTGATTATTTTGTTTCCTACCTTCACTTGATATGAACCAGCGACCTTCTAAGCCACAATCACGACATCTGTGCCTTAACAAAGTAGCTTTATCTATTTATTTAATAATGTCAACAAGATATGAATTTTGAGTAATTACTGGCCTTCGAATTGTGAATTTAAAACTATAAGTCATATCACATCCTTTAAAGAACATTCCTGGAAATCCAACATCGTTTCACTAATTTAATTTTGACTTGTATAGCTTCATGGAAAGCAAACATGTTAAATATAAAATTTTAATATTTCATGCACCCAATAACAAGTTGCCACATTTTTGAGACATGATTTATCGTCTCACAGATCTAGACTGAAAACACAACAAATATGTCTCGAAGGCGAAACAAGGCCGATTACACCTAAAAGCAACAACATTAAAAAACAAGAGAATTAAATTATTTAAGAAAATCGTCATGTTCATTCATACCATCACGGTATACCTCATAATTTGAGACAACCATCGACAGATGCATGAGTTACTTATAAAAGGAATAATAGAAATCCATTTTTAAAATATCAAATAATATTAAAAAAAAATATGTATTAATGTATTTTTAGAATTCCTGTGTATGATTCTTATTATAAGAATTAAATTTTAAAAATCTTTTAATTCTTTAATGTTTCTCGGGTAAGAAACAGGTACTATATTCATTTATTTAGCATGAAACAGGTACATTTATTTAGCATGCACCCAATAACAAGTTGCCATATTCTGGAGACATGTGATATTAATCATCTCTCAGATCTAGACTGAAAACAGATCTAGATTAAAAACTCTCAGATCTAGATTAAAAACCGAAAATCTTTAGCTCAGGAGTCAGATATCTAACGAACTGTGCCACGAAGGCCAAATATTGAGGATACTTTTGTAATTTAACTTAGAAGTATTTAGTTAAAAAACCACAGATTACAAAACTATTCAAAATATAAGTATGGTACTATATTGTTTTTATTTATGTTATACATATTTCAACGCATTTTTGAAACCCATCGATTGTTCCGTTAAATATGATTTAAAATATGTCTAATATAAAGTCAACGATGCTTCCAAATCTGTACTAAAATGTATTCATGTGATTAAGCCTCATTTCGCTGTCAAAACATAAAAGTGGTATGGTTAAGAAGTTTAGTAATCACTCATTACCAACTATTACCAATCAATACCAGCAAACACCGCTCATTACCAACAATGAAACATTGAGAGAATGAAACATTTTATTAAATTGTTGAATATCACTTATAGCCTTTGTAAGAAATAAATATAAACAATTTACCGTTGTATCAAATCGTAATCGAAATCTGTTAAAGATTTTGCAAGTAAAGAATGTTATACATCCGGATGATTTTATTTTGTATTTGAAAATTGAACGGCAAGTTGTTTGTATATCCGTTGTCTGTGATTAGCATTCGAATGGCAGTCTAGTATTAAAATGGCAATTATTATTGATCTGAGTAACAATATCCTCCAATCAACATGGCGTATTCATTATTATCAACAAAAGATATCAACAATAATCAGACGTTTCCTTCCATATTATCAAACTGGCCGATCGAAAGAAAAAAAAATAGTATTTAGTTTATGCATCGTATTTGATTTATGTCCCGACAATTTGTGCAAAATATATTCGGTACCGACATAAAAAACGAACGATATTTTCTCATTCCGTTTGATGGGTAACATTATTTTTTGTTCAATTTCATCTGCATAATACTAGATCATTTGAAGAGAAGTGTAACAGCAGATTTAAAAAAAAATAATATGCACATGCGTTTTCATTGTTGTGTCGACAATTTGTTAAAATCATACGACATTTTCTTATTCCGTTTGATGGGTAACATTATTTTTTGTTCAATTTCATCTGCAAAATAATAGATAATTTGAAGAGAAGTGTAACAGCAGATTTCAAAAAAAATAATATGCACATGCGTTTTCATTGTTGTGTCGACAATTTGTTAAAATCATACGACATTTTCTTATTCCGTTTGATGGGTAACATTATTTTTTGTTCAATTTCATCTGCAAAATAATAGATAATTTGAAGAGAAGTGTAACAGCAGATTTCAAAAAAAGAATAAGCACATGCGTTTTCATTGTTATGCCGACATTTTGTAAAAAATCATACGACATTTTCTTATTCCGTTTGATGGGTAACAATATTGACTGTTCATTTTTATCAGAATAATAATTTGTCATTTGAAGAGAAGTGTAGCAGCAGATTTCATAAAAAGAATGTACACATATGTTTTCATTGTTGTGTCGACAATCTGCGAAAAATCATACGACATTATCTTATTCCGTTTGTGAGTAACATTATAATTATTCTCGTTGTATCATCCTATATCATACAAAAATACAAAGTCGCCTTTAATTATTGTAAATTATTCAGTTAATTGGTGAAATATTAAAATATTGTCTGTATTTCTATAACTTAATCAAAAAAAAATGTGTTCAACTATCAACCTTATGATAGTCTATTTCCACTGTCGAAATCAAAGAGAACCAAAAGATAGAATTCTTAATAATGGCTGCAAGGAATCGAACCTACGACACCGGTACGATAGTCAAACGACTTGCCACTATTCAAAGGTTATAACGTGATTTGAAGTGAGGTACTTAATTTAGTGTTTAAATTTATTTTGCCAATTTATGATCTGCGAATCGCCTGTTCGGTTTTAATTGAAATGTAATATTTGCTTATACAAACTATTTATTGAAGTAATTATTTAAATTACCTATTCGGATTGAGAACCTTTTATCGGTTAAAGATAATAATTAAATAACCTGATTAAGTTTAATTAAGTAAGTCAAATCACGATTTATTGACAAATAGATACATGATGCTTGAAGAATAAACTTAAATTTGAACCTTGCAATAAATAATTAAAATTTTCAGTTTCAAATTGCGCAAACGAATAATTAATTTAATCTTGATATGACAAATAATCTCGATAGTGGAAAATTGGAAAAATGGGCATACATCAATGACTGATTTATTGATCGATAAATACATGGTTTTGGTCTAATAACTGGTAAAATCAAACAATATGATAATAAAAAATAATATAAAAATAGTATCAATAAACTACTTGTAGTGATTTTAAATTATGGACAGTTTCGTTGATTAAACAATCAAATGTTTCGGTTATATTTATTAATTATATTATCAAATGAGTAGTCATACCATAAATTAATCAATAATTCTTGATGTTTTCAGTTGAAATTCAAAGAAATGGAATCTTGTAAGATGAGAATGTGTGAAGTCGGAATAGGATAGTGTGGCGATCAGTTATTTCTGCCTAGGTAATCTAAATAGGAAACTTCGATATACTATGTGTCAACGTTAATTGAAACAATCTTCTTCTTCTTTTTTTAGGCTTTTTGGACCCATCTCCTTCCAGCGACGGGACAATATCGTAGGCCCACCTTTTCTGAGGCCGGTCTATTATCCTTTTCATATATCAGAATTACAACAATATCATGTAATAAATACGAAAAAAATAAAAAATCCTTTTTCATTTAAAAAAAAATAAAAAATAATTGTTACAATATTGACGATTCAAATTAGTTGGACATTAAAACATGTCTAAGGAAAAATATAAGTTTTATGAATTCATTTTCATATTATTAATATATTATAGGTACGGTTTTTCACTGCCAACAAGTTAAATATTATTGAACACACACAAAATAATATGCTAGTATATTTTAGAAATGTATGTTATAGATCATCTCACAAAAACAGTAAATTGTAATGAAAAACGTGACTCCATCGGGAATCAAGTCCAGAAACCTGGTGTTCAGTAGTAGTTTAGATGTCTAACTTATTGGGCTTGGCTAATGTAAATTTATACAGTTAATGACAAAATAGAACTATTTAAACATAACGAAGTAAAATCAAAGAACCTGATTGACAGAGCAAATGACAAAAAAGAACGATTTAAACAAAACGAAGTAAAATAAATTGAACCTGATTGACAGAGTAAATGACAAAAAAGAACGATTTAAACGGAGATTTAAAATTTAAAATATCTGTTGATTCTACAGCGGTAGGTACAATTATAATTCACTCATTATTATGGAAGCATCTCGTATTAATTAAATACAAATATGTACGTACATTCACGAAGTATGTAATATTATTTTAGCACTATTAAGGCTCTGAAAAAGACATTATATCTAAGTTATTTAAACATATATTTTAGGAATAGGTCATCAAAAAGATATTTTGTAATTAAATACGATTCTCTAAATCAATCAATTTAGTAATTCACAGATATTCTAACTGTTTAAACTTGAAACACAAAAAATGAATTATTTTTTTAAATTTTATTCACTGGATTTAACAAGTAATTAATTATTATTAAAATTTGTAGATTTCACTATGTTTGCACTGAACCAAAACAATATACACTGAAATTCCACTGAAGTCTGTCAGTAAAAAGATATCTCACATGATCAATTATATAAAACTTGTGAATAAACAGAAAAATAAAAAAAATAAAACTGTTGTATTTCGATAAAATTGAACATTTAGTCAACTTCAAAGCAATCGACCATCGCGACTATTTTCAAACAAACCGAATATTTTCAAATGAAATCGAACATTCCGACTATTTTCAAATCAAATAGAACATCGCGTATATTTTCAAACGAAATGGAACACGCGTTTGATTTTCAAACGAAAATGAATAGTGTACGATTTCCCACCAAGCGATGAAGAGGCGACCACACTATAGAATTTCCCGGTAACGAATGAAACGAAAAGTGATTGACGACAACACAGAGTTGTTGGTAAGTAGTTTATGACCGTTCTGTTGGCGCCGCACGCCGGGCCGTTAGACCAAACGGATACACTTTGACTATCGAACGTTCATACAATGTTAGTACCCAGTCTCATAGTACATTATACTACACATGCACGTGAGAGAATACGATCTACATTCGGACAAAACACGCGGGAAATACGAACTACACACAAGTGAAAATCTGGTGATGTTTTTGTATTACGAGGACATATAACGCTAAATCTAGTGACTGAAAACATGATACATTAAAACCGCGTAATGCACTATGTATATAGTTGCGCTTCAGTAAGGGTAACTATCGCGTGAGTTAAAAAAGGTTTATACGTGATTTAAATAATTGAAAACCCAAAATTTGTTATTTTTTTTGCATTTTAAGAACGAATCTTAGTTGAAATGAAAAAACTGTATAGTTCGTTCACTTTGATTTTATGCACTCTTTAAGCACATAAAAGATTTATTTCTCTACGACACATAGTTATGGAGTTATCATCATAAAAGGGCTTGAGCCCTTGATAGTTTATTGATCACTGACCACAGTTTAAAATTAATTCAAAAATTTAAAGGTCAGTATTTTTTACAAACCCGCGTGTACACTTTTTTAATATTGATAATTTTTTTCGAGATATAAAAAGTTTATCTTTTTTAAATTGCTTTAAACGTTATTGAACAATAACTGAATTGTGAATACAAAAAAAACGTTACTCGTCAATTATTTGATTTGCACCGCGTTGAGAATTCACAGTTTGATTGCCAAATCAATAAAATTACGACTCATGTGAATACCCCACAAACACATTTCACATTCGCATCAGAATACAATTTTACACATTTCTAAATTCAATTAACGAATGACCAATAATAGCTTTTTATCATGGTATTTACCATCTCATTCTATAACAGAATTTCGCTATCAATAAAAACCCACAGTTAAATTCTGGTTTATTTATCTATGAATATACTTAGTATAATAAAACACCTATTTATTTGTTGTTTTATCGAACCGATTATATTTATAGGCTTTTAATTTGAAATTAATGGGCACCAATTAATGTCTACTAATATCGTCATATCTGTCTTTATGATTTCTTTATGTCTTTATGATCTGACTTTATGATGAAATCCAAAATACAAGAGACATTTTTACAGGGCTTATGACCTGTCATCGGTAGGTTTTAGTTTTACACAACTGTAACATTCACCAATTCAAATGTCTTATAGTGAATTTTCCTTGTAAGAAATGTCAATTATACTATTAAGGTATTGTTTATGATGTTTATATCATAGAATCCTTCAGATTTCTAACCACGGCACTCTAAAGAAAAAAGAATTAAAATTTTTTTCTTAAAAAAAATCACACGTGACATCTATTGAGCGATTGATTTATTAATCAGTGGCTCCACAGCCAAGGATGGGCCATGGCCTCGACACGGGCCCTTGACACTTAATCTTCAATTCCTCACACCTGCTACCTGAAGATCATCAAAATATAATGAAAATGAACACATTGAGATGATTTGGCTACATGGAATGAATAAATGAGGAATGCCTGACGAAGAAAATATACAGAGCGGACAGGAATGAAATGAGAAGTCGGGGCCGCCCAAGAAAGGGATGGTACGACCATGTAAACGAATGTATGAAAGACAGAAATGTTCGAAGCGTGAACAACAGGCGAACGTGTATGAGACGATGCATGAATGTTAACGAGGGGATGAATGTGTACCAAGATAGAAAATTGTAGTGTTCGGCTCCCTCTGCCTACCCCACGAGGGACATAGCATGATAGTATGTTTGTAACATGCCTCATACGACACCAATGACTCTTTACAACGTTTTATTTGATTACATATTTTTATAAAGATTATTGTATTTTACCGATATTTTATGAACTTAGATAGTACCTTAATAATAAAATTTAAAAAATATGAAATCGTAAGTCTCCACTATTTCCTTTCTTAAACTAAAGTCAATTCATTCGATTATTTTCAAAATCCACTATCGAACATCGTGTTTGGCAACCCGGTAATTATCAATCAATGAATTTATTGGAGTGAAGCAGTTCATCAACCTTCTGGTGCCAAGAGTCAAGGTCTTTCATGCAGCACATTGAGAACAGCACGACTGCTTATTTATAGAGGCACTGATCGGGTCTATTTTTTTGCTTCCAGTTGTTGTTGTTGTGAATAAAAACATTATTTAAAATTAAACGGCAAGAATGTTGGCCCACGCGTTGCTGCCTGTATCAATTGCCATTACCCATGTTCGCAACAGACAACTCCCTCTAGAGTTGAACGGATAGGAACTGAAGATGATATCAAGATGATGAAGTATGGGTTGGTACAAATTTTAGAAGCGAGTCTCTATAATATGCTTATTGTGTATAGTTGATTTCAGTGATGGCAAAAGCGTACGTCACAACATCAATATTCAAATAAAAATTCTGGAATAAGCGAATCAATACTTTGCGGCGATATATTCAAAATTTGAAAGTAAATAGTGGTTTATTTGTTTTTCATCACTTATTTAAAAGATAACTCCACATATAAGGGAAACGGCTTTCCCTTCCTAAGAAGTATGAATATCCATTACTCGTTCTTTAGTATGTAGGGATATTTATTTATACTAATTGCATGTAACACATGATATCCAACTGTCGATAGCGATAGTATGTATGGTTGAAGAATAAGTACCAAACAATAAACCCATAAATCCAAATTATTGAATATTTTAAGGTATTTTGTTTTCTATACAACACATGTAGGTATGTATGTCAAGATAGGATAGTATAGGATGGTCAGTTCTTTTCTCTTACCCGGAATATGAAAACAGCATGATGGTATGTATGTATGTTTGGAGATTAAGTATCAAACTATTAAGTCTTCTTACATATTGTGTATAGGCGACTGCCATACAAATTGTATGAAGCAATGTCGTCACTAAATTCAATTTAAAAAAAAAATGATAAATAAAAATTGAGATGTACTACTTCAATGTTAATATTTATTATAGAAAATTAAATTATCTAGTTGTGGTGTTTTGGCTGCTTTCGATATTTTTTAAAACTTTGGAAATATGCGGTTAAACTCTTAAATTCATCATAAAAAAATATTTTTCTTAATAAAAAATGTTTGAGAACCACCGATTTTTTTTCGAAAAAAAGAAATAGAAGATTTTGTATTTGTCTATGTTCATACAAATTTTCAGCGTTCTAGCTTCTATGGTTTCTGAGATATATGGAAAAATAAAGTAAAAATTCAAAAGTTGATTACCCCTGACTGAAACAAAAATTCTAAATTCTGAGTATAAAAGTTTTGTAAGCCTATAACTATTAATATATTCTGAAATTTTGGGCTCTGTAAATTGAGCGGATCAAAAGTTATAAGGGGGGGGGACACACACAAACACACGAAATGTTCTACTCCAAATTATGAGTAAATCCGTATATGGAACGTATATGCTGCGAAGCCTCTAAATTGGTGTTTTTTGACTTCAAAGTTGGTAAAGCCGTGAAAAAAGTAGACCCTGCATACAATTCTCGCGCATCCTGGCTTGAAACATTGTCGATATGTTAAGAGAAAAAAAGTTCTTTTGAACAAATCGACAGTTGGATAAGTTCTACGCTCATGTGTGAGCATTTAAAAAAAATTGTTAAACAAGAAAAAACAAACATTGTGCATTACTAAAATCATATCAAAAAATACAACATAGGAACAAAATAAAATAATAGAAACAAAATAAAAAACATAAGCAAGTAAAATTAATAATAAAGAAAAAAAAATACTAAAAATACTCTAAACAAAATTTAAAAAAAAAAATTATAAAAGGTGAAAAATAAAGTATTGCTGATTCTTCTTCTTCGTTTCTTCAATGCTGAGGGTCGTGATCTATGGAGCCGCCAATGGACAGAACGAGTCGCCTCCAGTCCTCTCTGCCCTCCGCAGCTCGCTCCGCCGAATACGGTCTCCGGTCATTCCCAGTCATCTCCTTAATTTGGTCACACCATCGCGCAGGAGATCTGCCTCTACTTATGCCTGGTACACTTTCTGTGATTATACTTTTTTCCTGGCTCTCTCCTGGAGATATGACCAAAGAAGCTCAATACCTGGCGGTTGCATACTGTAGACAATCTTTCTTTTACTTTGAGCTCTTCTTGCTGATTATTTAAAAGGTAAAACGAGACATGTTGTAAGGATTTGTTTCCGGTTTTTGACTATGAAAATAATATTTCTGCTTTTTTTATTAATATTATGATTTATCATTTATAATTATCCGATTACTTTAGTATTTAATTCAGATAAAAAAATATCTAATACAAAACACATAAAAAATAATTATTTAAGTATTTCATTTTATAGAAACACATTTTCTATTTCTATTTTAGGACAACTAACTACTATGTCAAATATTAATTTAAAATACATTAAGTAACAAGTTGCCATATTCTGGAGACTTAAACAGAATACAAAACTGTGACTCCACCGGAAATCGAACCTGGGACCTTTAGTTCAACAGGCAGATACCTAGCCAACTGAGCAACGAAGGGCGACAGTTAGTTCAAAGTTCAAAAAATGAAAAAAAGGAATTCAATAAGAATATTTCTTTTTTAAAAACAAATAGATTAAAAACAACTTTTGGCGATATCTTGTGCACATATTATATATTATACCTAATCTTTGAATAGAGGTTTAAATTGTCAACTGTATTTCTTCAAGAATAGCCATAATCTATTCCATATTTCAGCTAAATTTCATTTTATCTCAAATTAATATGCTAACATAGTACTCCTTGAAATACCATTTTAATTCACAAAATTACTATTCATTGAACGTAAACATAATCTTTATAATCGTGACACTGTTTTCCATATTATTGTTTTGACAAACAAATCATACGCATTATCTGCCCATATGGCTATCAAATAACGTAATAATATTTTCATTCTTTTATTTGATCTTACCGTCTTCTCTCAATGATACAGCACTACTCTGTGATTGTCAATTTACCAGGGATTGGATTTAATCTATTAATTTAAGTGTATATAATTTTATTTAATCTACGAAAGAAAAAAACAACTCAAATTATTGATTTATTAATCGGACAATTCATACAATGTTGTTTATAGTATAACTACAGGTCGTATTACTGGAGTTATTTAAGAATAATGTAAGAAAAAGTTGAGGTCCCGTAAGCAGTATTCTCACAGTACGGGACCTTAACTTTTTTTACATTTTTCTCAAATAACTCTTGTAATACGACCCTACGTCTTTCACAGAAATTCATTCCTGTACATGGGACGAAATTGGCCATCTCTTGCGGTTTTTCGGAGCCATTCGAGATCCTCTTCCCTTGTACATTCCATAAGCTCTACATCGCTGGTTCTACGGATTTCTTCGTTGGGGATTCTGTTTTTATAACTGTATTCAACACTCAAACACTAAAAAATACTTATGATCAAAACAATATGTTTAAAGATTCAGTGAAACTTAATATTTAAAATTCGATTCTCAATTTATCTAAGTAGGTACCAACATATTTTATTACTTTTTGTTGTCGTTATTTATATTTATTTATTTATAACTAGCCTTTATGTCCCGCCGTTGGCCAAGAATGTAAAATTGTGAAGGAATAAGCAATCGTTTTTATAATATTGTCACCCAATTATTTTGCAATATCGGACTATGAAAAGTGGTTTGAAATTTGATTGAGTTTAAGCATTGTAAAATGTTCAAGTGATGGCCACAACCCATTCTTTTTTATATATTGCTATAAAGTGTGAATGAAGTATAATATACAATTTCTGCACGCATGGACTACGCGAAATGGTTTTAAATATGACTGTTTATCAACGTTGTAAAGAGATTGGTTTGGTCACAACCTCCATTTTTAAATATTATCATCGATAACAAATTGTAATATGTACCTAGTGAAAATTTAGTAATTTTGGATGTTGGAATGTGGTTAAAATTTGATTAAGTAATGTACTGAAAAGATCTAGTGTTGGTCACATCCCATTCGTTTTTATATTTTTTCATCAAGTGTGTATTATATATTTTTGCACAATTAGACTGATAGACATAAAATTGACACAAAAATCTACATTAACGAAGAAGAAGACTTAAACAAATAAATAGTTTTAAATAATAAACTAATAATAAACTATTTTCTTCGTAAATAGTTTTTAATTTGAATATAAACGTTGTGAAGAGTTCAGTAATGGCCACAACCCCCATTCTTTAAATATCGTCAACGAAATCAAATATGAAGGTGTTGAAAATTATTCAAAATAGGATGATATAAATGGTTTAAATTTGATTAAACAAAAGTATTGAAAAGATTCTAGTGCAGGTTACATCGTCACATCCCACATACTAGGTATTCGTTTTTACATATGTATTTTCATCAAGTGTGCATATCGTTAATAATATTTCTGCACAATAGACTATTATACTTAAAACTAACCCAAAAGTCTAAATAAAAAAGAAAAGAATAAGTATAAGACTATAAGAAATAGTTTGTTTAAAAAACTATCAAAATGGTCTACATAAAATAAGAAAAAATACATGAAATAGAAGAATTAGACTATTGGAAATAGATTGTATAAAAACTGACTAAAAGGTCTTCATAAAAGAAGAAGAAGATTAATCTTTAGGAAATAGTTTGTTTAAAATTCACCAAAGTTCTACATAAAATAAGAAAACGAAGAAAAAAACTAAAGGAAATAGTTTGTGTAAAAACTGTAAGGTCTACATAAAATTAAGAAGAAAAAGAATTAGACTCCATGAAACGTCGCTTCAGACCCTTCAGAACATCCCGTCCCTTCAGGTCCTTCAGAACCTCCCGTCCCTTCAGGCCCTTCAGTACCTCCCGTCCCTTCAGGCCCTTCAGTACCTCCCGTCCCTTCAATCCATCATTACGTCCCTTCCAATCAGGCTCTTCAGTACCTCCCGTCCCTTCAGGCCCTTTTTTACCTCCCGACCCTTCAGGCCCTTTAGTGCATCCCTTCCCTTCATTACATCCCGTCCCTTCAGTCGGTAAAAGTTTAAATCCAGAAACCATCCTGGAAGAACCGCGAAGAGATGAAAGGACCTTCTTTCCCCAGGAAACTCCACCTTCAAAGGTGGAGTTTTTACTAAATACACGAAGAAGAAGAAGAAAAAAGTTTAAATCCAGATACCTGCGAAGATATGGCAAGAAAATTGGACATTCTTCTCCCAGGATAGTCCACCTTCATAGGTAAAATGACCAAATGCACGATGAAGAAGAAAAAGAAGAAGAAAAAAGTTTATCGACTTGGAAGACTTTCGAAGAGTTGGAAGGACAGTTGGACCTTCTTTTCCCAGTATTCTCCAACTTCATAGGTAAAATGACCAAAAATACACGAAGAAGAAGAAGAAAAAAGTTTAAATCCAGAAACCTGCGAAGAGATGGAAGGACAATTGGACCTTCTTCTCCCAGGTTAGTCCACCTTCAAAGGTAAAATGACCAAATACACGACGAAGAAGAAGATGAAAAGAAGAAGAAAGTTTAAATCCAGAAACCTGCGAAGAGATGGAAGGAAAATTGGACCTTCTTCTCCCAGGATAGTTCATCTTCATAGGTAAGATGACCAAATACACGACGAAGAAAAAGAAGAAAAAAGTTTATATGCAGAACCCGTCCTGGAAGACCTGTGAAGAGATGGAAGGACAGTTGGACCTTCTTCTCCCAGAATACCCCAACTTCATATGTAAAATGACCAAATACACGATGAAGAAGAAGAAGAAAAAAGTTTAGATTCAGAAACCGTCCTGGAAGACCTGCGAAGAGATGGAGGGACAGTCGGACCTTCTTTTCCCAGGATATTCCCCTTTCAATGACCAAATACACGAAGAAGAAAAAGAATAAGAAAAAAGTTTAAATCCAGAAACCATCCCGGGCATACGCTCGACAATTCACCAAAGTTTCATTG
This sequence comes from Molanna angustata, assembly GCA_963576475.1. Taxonomy (NCBI): domain Eukaryota; kingdom Metazoa; phylum Arthropoda; class Insecta; order Trichoptera; family Molannidae; genus Molanna; species Molanna angustata. Next base: position 26,782,311 of record OY754975.1, read on the forward strand.
TAATCGGACAAACGGTTTAGGAGCACATAGCATACATGCATCAATTCATACATACATAAATAAATAAATAAAATAATTTTCCTATAGGAAATCAATTATGCAATTTTATTATGCCTATATCTTTACTAATAATTAACAGACTTTTACAATATATGTCTTGTGTTTCATTTTATTATTTCATAATCACATTTATTTCAAAGGTATATTATTTTAAAGAACATATTCATTCGGTAGGAAAATTAAATATCGTATGAAAAGATATTAAAATGGCGGGGTTATATGTACATTTGTACAAAACGCTTACTTTAAAAATAAGTTAAACATTGTAATTATACAAAATATTCACCATGTTTTTCACTTAAAAGCTAAGTTATACTTGAAAATATATTTTTTTCGTGTAAATACGTACTTCTAACTTTTAAACTAACAGATATTTGCGTGCAAAATGTACACTTTTTTGACAGATACGATTTGGAAAATTTTGTATGAAAAAAATAATTATTGAAATATTTTTAAAATTCAGCATTTTGATCGCATTATTTTTAGCGTGACACTGCATCAGGTATACTGGTACAAGTTCGCACATAAATTAGATTTTTAGATGCTCTTGGTTTTTCAGAAGGCGTGAGACAAACACACACATACACACATACGCACACACACACACACACACACACACACACACACACACACACACACACACACACACACACACACACACACACACACACACACACACACACACACACACACACACACACACACACACACACACACACACACACACACACACACACACACACACACACACACACACACACACACACACACACACACACACACACACACACACACACACACACACACACACACACACACACACACACACACACACACACACACACACACACACACACACACACACACACACACACACACACACACACACACACACACACACACACACACACACACACACACACACACACACACACACACACACACACACACACACACACACACACACACACACACACACACACACACACACACACACACACACACACACACACACACACACACACACACACACACACACACACACACACACACACACACACACACACACACACACACACACACACACACACACACACACACACACACACACACACACACACACACACACACACACACACACACACACACACACACACACACACACACACACACACACACACACACACACACACACACACACACACACACACATACAGACACTAACATTTTGATTGCTTTATTACTTTAGATTGTATTTTGTATTAATATTTTGTATGTGAAATAAAGTCACTTTGAATTATGTTCTGGACTTTTTACTCACATACAAAGTACTTTTCGCGTGACACTTTTCGCGTGACACTTTTCGCATTACACTTTTCGCATGACACTTGTTGCTCGAGTGTCAAGCCACAAGTGGAAAAAGAAAAAGAAAAACCGAACCGAACCGAAACCGAAACCGAAAATGAAACCGAAACCGAAACCGTATTCCATAAGATACGGGCAAAGTTGTGCATGACACTTTTCGCGTGACACTTTTCGCGTGACACTTTTCGCATGACACTCGAGCGACAAGTGTCACGCGAAAAGCCACAAATGGAAAAAGAAAAAGAAAAATCGAACCGAAACCGAAACCGAAATCGTATTCCATAAGATACGGGTAAAGTTGTCGCATGACACTTGTGGCTCGAAAGAAAAAAGAAAAACCGAACCGAACAGAAAACCGAAACCGAAACCAAAACCGTGACACTTTTCGCGTGACTCTTTTCGCATGACACTTTTCGCGTGACACTTGTGGCTCGAAAGAAAAAAGAAAAACCGAACCGAACCGAAACCGAAACCGAAACCAAAACCGAACCGAACCGAAACCGAAACCGTGACACTTTTCGCATGGCACTTGTCGCTCGAGTGTCAAGCCACAAGTGGAAAAAGAAAAAGAAAAACCGAAACCGTATTCCATAAGATACGGGTAAAGTTGTCGCATGACACTTTTCGCGGGACACTTTTCGCGTGACACTTTTCGCATGACACTTTACGCATGACAATTTTCGCGTGACACTTTTCGTGTTACAAAATTTTTTGTTCTGTTTCACTGTCGTATTGTTGTAATATTTTTTGTATTTTTATTGTGGATTTAAATAAGAAACGGCTAAAGTTGTCGCGTGACACTTTTCGCATGACACTTTTCACATGACACTTGTTGCTCGAGTGTCAAGCCACAAGCGGAAAAAGAAAAAGAAAAGAAAAGAAAAGAAAAGAAAAGAAAAGAAAAGAAAAGAAAAGAAACGAAACGAAACGAAACGGAACGAAACGAAACGAAACGAAACGGAACTTGGAAATTGGAACTTGGAACTTGGAACTTGGAACCTGGAACTTGGAACTTGGAAGAACCTGGAACTTGGAAGAACCTGGAACTTGGAAGAACCTGGAACATGGAAGAACCTGGAACTTGGAAGAACCTGGAACTTGGAAGAACCTGGAACTTGGAAGAACTTGGAACTTGGAAGAACCTGGAACTTGGAAGAACCTGGAACTTGGAAGAACCTGGAACTTGGAAGACCCTGGAACTTGGAAGAACCTGGAACTTGAAAGAACCTGGAACTTGGAAGAACCTGGAACATGGAAGAACCTGGAACTTGGAAGAACCTGAAAGAACCTGGAACTTGGAAGAACCTGGAACTTGGAAGAACCTGGAACGTGGAAGTACCTGGAACTTGGAAGAACCTGGAACTTGGAAGAACCTGGAACTTGGAAGAACCTGGAACGTGGAAGAACCTGGAACTTTGAAGAACCTGGAACTTGGAAGAACCTGGAACTTGGAAAAACCTGGAACTTGGAAGAACCTGGAACTTGGAAGAACCTGGAACTTGGAAGAACCTGGAACTTGGAAGAACCTGGAACGTGGAAGAACCTGGAACTTGGAAGAACCTGGAACTTGGAAGAACCTGGAACTTGGAAGAACCTGGAACTTGGAAGAACCTGGAACTTGGAAGAACCTGGAACTTGGAATAACCTGGAACTTGGAAGAACCTGGAACATGGAAGAACCTGGAACTTGGAAGAACATGGAACTTGGAAGAACCTGGAACTTGGAAGAACCTGGAACTTGGAAGAACCTGGAACTTGGAACAACCTGGAACATGGTAGAACCTGGAACTTGGAAGAACCTGGAACTTGGAAGAACCTGGAACATGGTAGAACCTGGAACTTGGAAGAACCTGGAACTTGGAAGAACCTGGAACATGGAAGAACCTGGAACATGGAAGAACCTGGAACTTGGAAGAACCTGGAACATGGAAGAACCTGGAACTTGGAAAAACCTGGAACTTGGAAGAACCTGGAACTTGGAAGAACCTGGAACTTGGAAGAACCTGGAACATGGAAGAACCTGGAACTTGGAAGAACCTGGAACTTGGAAGAACCTGGAACTTGGAAGAACCTGGAACTTGGAAGAACCTGGAACTTGGAAGAACCTGGAACATGGAAGAACCTGGAACTTGGAAGAACCTGGAACATGGAAGAACCTGGAACTTGGAAGAACCTGGAACTTGGAAGAACCTGGAACATGGAAGAACCTGGAACTTGGAAGAACCTGGAACATGGAAGAACCTGGAACTTGGAAAAACCTGGAACTTGGAAGAACCTGGAACTTGGAAGAACCTGGAACATGGAAGAACCTGGAACTTGGAAGAACCTGGAACTTGGAAGAACCTGGAACTTGGAAGAACCTGGAACTTGGAAGAACCTGGAACTTGGAAGAACCTGGAAGAACCTGGAACTTGGAAGAACCTGGAACTTGGAAGAACCTGGAACTTGGAAGAACCTGGAACTTAGAAGAACCTGGAACTTGGAAGAACCTGGAACTTGGAAGACCCTGGAACTTGGAAGAACCTGGAACTTGAAAGAACCTGGAACTTGGAAGAACCTGGAACATGGAAGAACCTGGAACTTGGAAGAACCTGAAAGAACCTGGAACTTGGAAGAACCTGGAACTTGGAAGAACCTGGAACATGGTAGAACCTGGAACGTGGAAGAACCTGGAACTTGGAAGAACCTGGAACTTGGAAGAACCTGGAACATGGAAGAACCTGGAACTTGGAAAAACCTGGAACTTGGAAGAACCTGGAACTTGGAAGAACCTGGAACTTGGAAGAACCTGGAACATGGATGAACCTGGAACTTGGAAGAACCTGGAACTTGGAAGAACCTGGAACTTGGAAGAACCTGGAACTTGGAAGAACCTGGAACATGGAAGAACCTGGAACTTGGAAGAACCTGGAACTTGGAAGAACCTGGAACATGGAAGAACCTGGAACTTGGAAGAACCTGGAACTTGGAAGAACCTGGAACTTGGACGAACCTGGAACATGGACGAACCTGGAACTTGGAAGAACCTGGAAGAACCTGGAACTTGGAAGAACCTGGAACTTGGAAGAACCTGGAACTTGGAAGAACCTGGAACTTGGAAAAACCTGGAACTTGGAAGAACCTGGAACTTGGAATAACCTGGAACATGGAAGAACCTGGAACTTGGAAGAACCTGGAACTTGGAAGAACCTGGAAGAACCTGGAAGAACCTGGAACTTGGAAGAACCTGGAACTTGGAAGAACCTGGAACTTGGAAGAACCTGGAACTTGGAAGAACATAGAACTTGGAAGAACCTGGAACTTGGAAGAACCTGGAACTTGGAAGAACCTGGAACATGGAAGAATATGGAACATGGAAGAACCTGAAACTTGGAAGAACCTGGAATTTGGAAGAACATGGAACTTGGAAGAACCTGGAACTTGGAAGAACCTGGAACTTGGAAAAACCTGGAACTTGGAAGAACCTGGAACTTGGAAGAACCTGGAACTTGGAAGAACCTGGAACATGGTAGAACCTGGAAGAACCTGGAACTTGGTAGAACCTGGAACTTGGAAGAACCTGGAACTTGGAAGAACCTGGAACTTGGAAGAACCTGGAACATGGAAGAACCTGGAACTTGGAAGAACCTGGAACTTGGAAGAACATGGAACTTGGAAGAACCTGGAACTTGGAAGAACCTTGAACATGGAAAAACCTGGAACTTGGAAGAACCTGGAACTTGGAAGAACCTGGAACTTGGAAGAACCTGGAACATGGTAGAACCTGGAACTTGGAAGAACCTGGAACTTGGAAGAACCTGTTCCAGGTTCTTCCAGGTTGTATTGTAGTTAACCATAGATAGTTTAATAATTTTCCTATACGAAATTAGTATATTGTTGGTTTTTAAGTAGTATTAGGTATGTAGGTACCTACCTACAATGATGTTCTAAATTAATTCGAATTCGATTTATAACAAATTTTATTTGAATATCAGAATGTGTCCGTAACCATAGTAACCATAGAACATGTAAAAAATATCAAATGGTTTGTAGACATTTTTTGAATAATATGTAGGTACCTACATTGGTTTGTTCGATGCCATAAAAATGAAAATATCAAATATTATATACAAATTATGCAATTTTATTATGCCTATATCTTTACTAATAATTAACAGACTTTTCCAATATACGTCTTAAAACTTGCTGTAATGTCTTGTGTTTCATTTTATTATTTCATAATTTCATTTATTTCAAAGGTTTATTATTTTCAAGAACATATTCATTCGGTAGGAAAATGAAATATTGTATGAAAAGATATTAAAATGGCGGCGTTTATGTACAAAACGCTTACTTTAAAAATAAGTTAAACATTGTAATTATACAAAATATTCACCATGTTTTTCACTTAAACGCTAAGTTATACTTGAAAATATATTTTTTTCGTGTAAATACGTACTTCTAACTTTTAAACTAACAGATATTTGCGTGCAAAATGTACACTTTTTTGACAGATACGACATGGAAAATTTTGTATGAAAAAAATAATTATTGAAATATTTTTAAAATTCAGCATTTTTATCGCATTATTTTTAGCGTGACAATGCATCAGGTATACAGGTACACGTTCGCACATAAATTAGATTTTTAGATGCTCTTGGTTTTTCAGAAGGCGTGAGACAAACACACACACACACATACACACACACACACACACACACACACACACACACACACACACACACACACACACACACACACACACACACACACACACACACACACACACACAGACACTAACATTTTGATTGCTTTATTACTTTAGATTACGATTTCAGATTTTTTATTTTTTGTTATTTTTATCTCTAAGCACGCCTATTTTTTCTTTGTAGCTTTTCTATGGGAAATAATATGATTTCAAATATATACCATCATTATGTATAAGTTTTTTCTCTTTATAAATAAATAATATATTATCGTATAGTTTATCGCATTTTTATGTACATATTTTTTTTTTACCATTTTAATGGTATTGATATATTTATTTTTTCTATTTAAATCGTGAGAATGTTTAAGTTAATAAATATTTTACAATAAATAATCATTATGATATATAAAGGCTTTTTAATTTATTTCAACGGATTTTATCTACAAAATACATGTGACATTTAGATGAAATATAATAAGCATAACCTGTATCTTGGTGAAAGACGTCGCATGTATTCACACAAAATGTTTTAATAATATATAATGTAGAATGAAAAGATTTAAATTATATCACGGAATAATTGTCACGACCACCGATATGATTTTTCATGACAAAATTTTTATAATTTGGACTTACTCAAGATTAAGTAGGTATTGAGTAACGTATTGACGTAAAATTGTGGGAAATTCAGTGATCAGATCCCCTTTCCAATATCTTTAGAGTCATGCCAATTTCTTTACCTATTGATCTATGTGTATGTATGTTTTATATCTATAAGTTATTTTCGTTATATTTTTTATATTTTTTGTACTTATATGATGTCTTAATAATTTTGTCTATATTTTAATTGTTATACTCACAGACAGGCTGTGCCTTGTGGGATTTTTGTGTCCCCGGTTGCTTTGTTTTGATATATTATGTAAATGTGTATTTTGTATTTACCTTGAACATATCTTAAATAAATGGCGTGATGGTTAAAAAAATTTCGTATATTTTTTTTTTAATGAATATGTCCTTGTTAAACAAGTACCTACATATACATCTTCCTACATTACCTAAACTAAGCATAAATGCTTGTGCTATAGGTGAACGAAATCAGTCGAGGCAGGATTCGAACTCGCGACCACTGGATTACTAACCCAGTAATCCAGTAAAATAATAATAATAAATAATAATAAGATATAAGTATTAGATTTGTCAATATTTGAATATTTATTCAGCTGTGAGGCACCGGCTTTGAATAGTGTTTCCATTCTTTTAAATCATTGTTTTCGAGTGTCCCGTAAGAGCCGGTTAATCGAAAATACAACAGGCAACAATAACATCTCACATAGTTCAGCAATGAGGTTCACCATCCATTCTGAATGTAGTGCCTTTTTTGGTGAAACGATACTGATGTGTGGGTATACATAGATGTGATGTTCTCCCTTTTATACTGCACACCCGCACATCTTTCGCTGGTTACCCCACATTGTGGGATATGCCGTGATGGTATGAATGAATGAGTGAAAATATTTATTTATCTTTTTCTACATAATTCAAACAAATATATTGCAGACTGGCGGGCTTATTGCCATGAGGAATTTTTTTCCAACCAACCAAATTACAAAGTAAAACAATATTTAATATTAACAAAAAAAAAAAACCATTTTAATTACTTATATAATAAAATTGGTAATCATACTTAAATAGTAATTTTGTTATTGTTATTTTTTTGCTTCATTCTTACAGTACGATTTTTTTTGAAACAAGCTTTTCCTTTTGTTCAACTTTCAACGATCACTTTTGATTTACATAACTCCATCCTTATACTAACCTATAGTATTTAACTTGTACTCCTTTACTCCTTTTACAAACCTTTTTCTTTTTATTTTAAAATCGATAAAATTCAGTTAAATTGTGGCAACCCTATCACGATCATAATATAAACTGACAGTTTGGTTATTTGAAATGACGCTGACGTGACTGTACTATAAAATAGTTATAAAATGAGACATAAAATATATAATTGATAATATTTACAAATATACTAAATTGTTAACCCTTAAACTCACACCTGTATTTTTTTTACGTATTTTTTATAACGTACTTTTTTCATAATATTTTTTTGTTTTGTTTACTTTTTTCATAATCACTTTTGTATACTTTTAGGTATTTGCTATTTTTTAAAAAGATTTTTTTAAGTTCTTAAAAAAACTATTCTTTTATATTTTGTTTATTTAAGATTATGTTTAGGTGATGTTTGTTTAAGATTATGTTTAGGTGATGTTTATTTAAGATTATGTTTAGGTGATGTTTGTTTAAGATTATGTTTAGGTGATGTTTATTTAAGATTATGTTTAGGTGATGTTTGTTTAAGTTTTCTCTCTAAATGATTTTAGATAAATAACATAAGTACCTATATAAAATTTGACAACCTGTGAAAGGGTGCACATTTTATTAAATACTTCCTTTTTCAAACCGGTAAGTTTACAATATTTATTACAATATTTACTATGTTCTTTTGCAATAATTTACATTTTATTACTTTTTAAAATATTATTATTTATTTTATTACTTTTTAAATAAATTTATACTGCTTAGTTTGGGGAATATATGAGGATGTATATGTACTTGTTATAAGAACATATTTATTCTTTTAATAAAAATGATCATTTTAGAAATAGGTACATATGTTAATGTCATTTTTAATTTATTATTGAAATGATAAAATTAATTATTGTGTAGGTACCAGGTTAATTAATAATCATAATGCTCAGTTCTTATTAAAATACTATTAAAAAAAATATTGACATAGCAAATTGTTATAGCAAAACGATGAATACGGAGATGATAATATAATAAAATAATATGTAATAATTTGCATAAAATTACAGTAAATTACAGATATCTATTACGCAATATTAACTGCCACGTTCTGTGACTTCCTATAATCATTTTTTCTAATACTGTAATTTGGCAGAAATGTATTTCTTTCTATTCACATCTTTGAAACAGTAGAGAGTCATGATTTCCCAATTTTGAAGCGTATTTTTAACATCAATTTATCAACATTATATCGTATACAGATACAATAAACTTCGTCTTATTATTTAGATTTGTTTTTGATTTTTTTTCTATTGAATATTGGAAGCAAGTATTTTTAGTAAAGTAACATAAAATATGAGAACTTATTATTGCAAATTTTGTTATTACACATTTTTAGATTGGGTACAATGGAGTTTTGTATTGTATGTACATATTATATATAATACAACATAAAATTAGTATAATATATAAAATACAAACATTAATATAAAGCTGATTTGTTTTCCAAAGGCGGTTCATTTCTTCTCTATGATTTCATCTGTCAAAGTATGTGAATGTATCTTGATCAATTCAATGATTAAACGAATTTAATTCAAGTGTTTTTCAAAAATTTAACATTTTATGAGTGTCAATTTACGAAGGTACAATTGGGTTCCGAACTAATTGAATCTGCATATACGAGATTCAAAACCCGAGTGAAGCTTAATGCTACAATAATAAATGTTACACACTTAATAAAAATGCATTCATTGATCGTCAACTTTTCAAAAGAAAAAAAAGTGTAGAAGAGAGTTTAGAGTTGGCTACAACCCACTCGTTTTTACGTATAATCCACTCAACTGTACGCGAATTGAAACATTTTTCTGCTAATTTCCTGTATAATTATTCATGCAAACAGCATATAATATGCTGTTTTGATTATATACATATTGTGGTCAAATTTATTAGTATAGTAAATTAATATTGAACTATTATTAATTGAGCTGTATGATCCGTCTTTAAAAATACCTATAGGTACATATATTATGTATGTACGTATAAATAGATATTTGATAAAAACCAAATTGAAAATTACCAAATTAATTATGTCATAAATCAACCCGTCATGGTTGGCATCAAAATCATAAATAATTTTAATTAACAAATCGTAAAAAATAATTTGTTTTTTTAATGTGGCAACCCGGCGCTCGTTGAAAACTAAAAATTACCGGACATTGGCAGGTACGTTTCGTTTTATTTTTTTTGTAGAATTCCATTTCAAATAATCAATACAAACTTTTTTAGTTTTATAAAATTATTTATTGGCTTATTGCAATAAACTCGTCTTGTGCACGTGATTGTACATAAATTTAATAAATAGGTTTATCTGTTGACATAGGACGACTGTTTCGCCTGAAAAATGATAAATTTACCGAGGGAAACACACCACGGAGACAAGTCAGTCAAACAGTGAAATCGAAACCTTGTTGATTACCTATATCATGGATAATTCTTAATTAGTATAATAATTCTTAAAATAAAATATTTCCAAAAAAATATGTTCCTGTGTCACGCCAAGTTTAATAAATTACAAGACTTGTCGGCGTCTTCTCAAGACAATATCTATGTATACTCTAATAATAACAAACAACGTTTCAGTAAAGAAAACACAAAGATGGTCTCCCAAACATATACTACTTCTTACGTTCCAAAACATATCATTAAGATATTATAGAACTCCATATTTATTTACTTATTTATTTGTATCTACGGCCAGAAGCCTTTTACAATTAAAAAAAATAAAGCAGTTGCACAATATAACAAAAATATTTTTAATAAAAAAAACAATAATAATATGCAAAAACAAAAAATAAAAGTTGACAACAAAAAGGCGATAAAAAAGAAATAGAAAAATCTCGATAATATATGGTTAGTAAGAAAATGATGAAAAATTGTTCATGTAAATAAAGAATGAAACATGTAACATGATGGCGGTAACAGTAGCTGGGTGTATGGCTCTAAGCAACGCGCTCTTATGCTGAGACAGACCAGAGTTAAATATATCTACTAAATGTGCATATGAAAATAATATCCATGATATAGGTACCTAATCGTGAAGGTTTTGATTTCACCGTTTGACGGGACTTGCCCCCCCCCCGGGTTATAATCGTTGTATAGGCACCTACGACTATATTTAAACATTGAGACATTTGATCTCAGTTAGTAATAGAACCAAATATAATAACCACAAACCAAAGTCATTTTATACACGAATAACATTATTGCAACCAATTAAACCGATATTTAATTACAAAGCATTCACCACTGTTTTCTTTATCAAACGCATTTACCATATGCTATAATAACAATTTTGATGTGCGAGAAAATTTAAAACTAATATTCAACTTTCTATTTACCTTTTATCTAAAGGAGGCACCGTAATTATCTCATAATTAATAATTTTTTTCAATAATTGCTAATGATTATCGGTTCTATATAATCTTCAATAAACTCTCTCGCGTTTAACGGACCAACATGTATAGATTTGTTGATGATTACGAAGCAAAATAATATTCTGTCGAACAATGAAACACTTACTTTTAAAGTTTTGTTTGTACATCTTAATAGATTTGATAATAAAAGTTGGTTAAAGTGACCTTTACAGGGGCTTATTTTAAAGTTAAAAGATGGATGGTGGGCGTAGTTGGGATTCCATACAGACGATGCATGGATCACATATTATTCATAATAAAGAAAATATTTAAAACCTAACCTTAATAGTTGACTCAGTTCCACTTATATTAAAAAATTATATCTAAGTATTATCTATCGGGAAAATTTTTACGGGAATTGAATTCACAAATTCTGTAACAATGCATTTATTTATTAGGTAGAATATATACAAATACTAACTCTAGTTATTATTGTTCTAGTGTCCTATTCCTCTGTAATGAAACTTAAAATAGAAAATACTAATAATTCACAATATGACAGTGAGAACGATTTTAAAATGCAATAGATATATAAGAATAAACCTAATTTTAAATAAACTCAAAATATAATATAATAGTTTGCCACCAAACATAAAAGAATCCACAGGTCTTGTCACCTTTCGTATGCTAGGTGCTGAATACATAGTTAAAAACTATTATTGTTCCATAGTTTGACATATTTTTATAATATAATTAATTATTAATTGTAATACTCTTACCATACGTATTGTATAAAAAAGGTTTTTGTATATACTTTTTGTTTATACTAGATGTATTATATTTTTATACATAGCTAAATTTACTATTATTATTATTATTTACAATTTTCAATGCATTGATAAATAGCTTACCATCAACATTTCACCAATTCATCAACAATTGACTATGAGTTAGTAGAAAATGCAATGATTGAAGGTTTAAATAATAAGTACCTACTAATTTATAGCATTTCTTAAAAGATTGCCAACAAACGACGAAGCAATATTATTTAGTAAATTAAGTTTATTTTTAAAAAAATCACAACATTATTATGACAAGAATTCAAAATATGTGTTAAAATCATAGAGTAAGGAATAAATGTCTGTGGTTATAATAAATGGAGTAAAGTAGTTCATAAATAAAACACATTAAGTGATGATATTACGAAGTATCAATCGATCCAAAATAGAGTCTTTACAATAAATTACTAAATCTGTTATACCTGTCTAATAACTCTAAATTGGCACTCCTTCTACATCCTTTCTCTCCTCCCACAACCTATATCTCCTTTCTTTCTTTGTTGCTGTCATTTTACAATTATTAAATATACCTACCACTGCACTATTATTGCTTCACGTTGCTTTGGTTAGTTGGAAGAAATTTCCTAATTGCAATAAACCCGCCATTGTACACATTAGTGTACATGAATAAAAACAATTAATTGTAATAATTTGGACTTACTCTAAATAAATAAATACAATTCTATACTCTTCAAATACTTTTAGTGAGTAAAGTAAAGGTCTATTCAAACCATTAACATAATTATTTAACAATAAACTACCCATAACTTGTTCTTTTTCCCAGGACTTGCTCTTCCCACATAACATCTTTTTACATCAGATGACTTGCTGAATTTTGTATCGATCCTAATCATTACAATTATTTATAAGTAGTTAAGTATTGTTTTCGTTTTCTTAATTTTTTAATTGTTTTAGGTTATAAATCATGTGTGGATAGACTTCTGATTGAAAAATGTAATTTTACATATTAAGAAAAAACTTCTTAAGATAACATAAAGATCAAATTATATTCAACTACTTTTTGGAATAATATTTAAAGACAGATATCACGAAGCAAGAAAGGAAGGTACCTTTTGAATAACCTTCTTCGAAAATTGTGTCATTTTTGTAAAAATATTTCTAGTAGTAGAAAGTGAATGTTTAATAAATTTATAAACATATATATCAAACAAATGATCACAGATGAAGCTCGCTAAAACTAATTTTAGTTCAGGGATATACGAGTAGGTACTCGTACTCTGCTTTAAATCAATCAATAAAATCAGTTGACGTTCGACGTTCAGATGCTGTGTATAAAACTGTCATTCGCATTTGTCGAGCTTTTCCATGGCCATTCATTTTGTTTTAAACTATCGAAAATTTATTGTTGGATTCACCTTGACTAGGAAAAATCAATTAATGATTTTATCTAATCTAGCGAAAATTCATTAAAATATGTATCCTAACTAGCAAATTAAAAATTGAAACACCAATATATGAATGTTGTGTAATGAAAGAAAATATATAATATATATAAAATATGCCTAGTGGGGCGTTGTTGATCACCTAACATGAATATGCTGTATTTTGATATAATAAATAAATAAATATATAAATATACATATTTACATACTTCGTTATCGAAAAGACACTCTTAAGCGAAGTTGTAATTCTAGTCGTGCTTTAAGACAAACCTACTTTTATCTTATAAATAATTTGAATAGTTTATAGTTATTTATGAATTGTTCAATAAAACGCAAAGTTTGATTCTTAAACCTGTCGATAGACAATATTTTTTATTTATGCATTTCTGATGATTTTTGAGTTTCTTTTGAGAATATTCAGACATATTATATTGAATATTCAGAATTTGTCGGCCTTCTTGGCTCAGTCGGTTCGGTATCTGACTGCTGATCCAAAGGTCCCGGGTTCGATTTCCGGTGGACAAACAGTTTTTAATTGTGTTTTCAGTTTGGATCTGTGAGACGATTAATATCGTGAGTCTCCAGAATGTGGCAACCTGTTATTGGGTGCGTGTTAAATTAATAATTGATATAGTACCTATTAGTTGCCCGAGAAGTAATATAAGAAAATGAAATAAAGCATAATTACTTGGTATTTTTTTCATATCCAGATATTTGGGCGATTCTGGCGCGAATAGCGTATACTTAGCTGTATTCAAATAGGTAAGTACAGTTTTTTTTGTATTGTATTATATTGAAATTTCTAAAAATATATCAAAGAGTAAAATGTACTAAACAAATCATCAACGATGCATTAAAACGTTTCTTAAGTTGAGTAAAAGATTTAGCACTGACCATAAGTAGGTACCTACACTCTTAATCATATGAGAGTGACTGAGTCAGTCATGGTTTCATAGGTCCGACTTGTAATAGTATTTATGAAAATTGATGTGCGGCTTATTATTAACCAATATGACCAGCAAATTATCTGAAGGTGGTAATAGAAAAGATTGGAAAGGAATAGGTTCTCATATTCACTATACCAGTCCTGGGCAAGGTGCGGCCTGCGGACCTAGAACGACCCAGCAAAACAATATTTGTGACTCGCGAACTATATATTTAAGTCCCAAAAATACAACTAAAGAAACCGCAATACACGATATTTGGCAGGAAAGGAATTATTTTTTGTTGTTTTATATTTTCTTTTATTTTCCATTTACCCATTTTCTCAACTTCTTTTATTTGATTTTCGGTTTTTTCGTTGTGGGCTGAAGAGCATGACAAATAATTAAAATTATATGAATTTAAAAAAATGCATAAAAATACATAAGAAAGGAAGTAAAAACCAGTGATCATTCTATTTTATGTTGATTCTCAAGCAACTAACAGGAATGATGTCAAATATTTATTTAACACGCCCCCAATAACATATTGCCACATTCTGGAGACTTATAGTATTGAAAATACAATGAAAAACTGATACGGACGGATGACGGAAGCTGATATTCTGATCAATTTAATAATTTTATTGCGACCTTTCTTCAAAAATATTTGTCCAGGTCTGAACTACGAGTATACCAACTAAAGTATCTGACCATTAGTTTAGTACGGAATAATATTTCTACCATATTGTATTTCTACCACATCGTCATATTTATATTTATTTACCTATTTTCCCTGTGCACTTTAACTATGTAGTAGGTAATTTGTGATTTAATGATAAAATACATTATTCAAACAAAAACTCAAAATAATTACAAACACAGAAAAAAAATAAAACAGCGCACTAAAATAGTGATTCATTTACAGTAGGCGTGTTGCAGCAGAAGTCGAACGGAGCAAGCAGAAAACTGACCCTAGACATCCAATGTATGGCTCACAGCCGCATCAGTGCAGACTCAAGTCCAGAAGAAGCTTCCTGGAGATGACCGCCCCTATAGTTGGCCTCCCCGAGGCCCGAAGGCTGTCACTGTGGCGTGATAGTGTCGAACGCACGCAGCTACCACCCGCGGAGGACGTGTCAGTGGGACACAACCTGCCTTATCCAACATGGAGAGCGCTCAATAGGCTCAGAACGGGTGTCTCCTGCTGTTACAGTGACCTCAAGAAATGGGGTTACAGAGAGGAAGACATCTGCGAGTGTGGCGCCAGACAGGACAACGTGCACCTACTGTCATGTCCCATGACAGGAGCGACATGCACGCACCAAGACACAGTGATAGCGAACACTAGTGGAATCCGAGTGGCTGAATATTGGGGGCTACGAATATGATGGTGTTCCGGACACGGAAAGTAAGTAAGTAGTAGTAGGTATTTTAAATTTTTATGACAATGTCACCCTACGCAAGTGGACAGCTGATTGCCATATGGCAACTTCTGTTTCAATCCCAATATTTACGTGAGAAATTATTTTTTGAATAAATATCTCCCCTGCTGGGGATCGAACCCGTACAGAAGCCATACAGCATACAAACTGTGCCATGGCGGTCGGCGATAATAATACCTATATACTATAGCAAAGCATACAATAATGAGTGAAAATCTTCTTTTCCTTCTTCTCTAGCCGTCGTCATTTCACTGCTAGATGTATTAGGTCTCTTCCATGCACTTCTACTCGTCTCTGTTCTGTCCCCTCCGCATCCAGGTTTTACCAGCCACTTGTCAAGTGGCCTATCTATATCCACATTAACAATATATTGGGATTGTCTAAGTACACATTAAAATATTTATATGGTTTAGCGATTCAATTACTTGAAAATTATCATTTAAATGATTGCAAACCAGACAGCACATTTTATGTAATACGTATAAGTGTATAATTGATTTATAAATAAATGAGTGCAGCCAACTATGAAAAATGGTATCGCGATCAATGTTTGTGATAAGAAATAAATATCATATATTTGGATACACTGTTATTTGAGTAAGTATGGCCTTACATCAAGTTAGAACCGTGTGAAAGTCATTGCCTTTTCGTTATTTAAGGTGTGTAAATTACATATAGGTACATAAACAAATGTTATACTTAAAAGCTTCAATTTTAGCTGCAACCGGTTTTGGCAGTTTAGAAATTTCAACAATTTCACGATTTTACTTGGACGTATTTAGTAGTTATTTATTTACACAACTGTTAACTATTGAACACAGCAACATTTACAGAGTTTTTCTTTATATGGTAAATTGTAAATTAAAAATAATAAGAAATGCCTTGTTAGCATATGTTTCGGTTTCTACAAATTCAATTTATTAATTCACTTATTTATCCAATCATGGACTTCCACTATCCATCCCTATCCATAATACAGAATTTTTCAGCTCTTCGTTCGAAGTACAATCAGCAAGATTATGGAATAGCCTTAGTCCGGATATTGCGTCGTCTAACTCACTTTGTATTTTCAAAAAAAAAACTAAAGAAGAAGTATTTATCCTTGAACACCTGATCCCGATTTCCTCTCCTGTCCTTGCCCTATCCTTTTTTTCTAGCTGTGAATTATTTTTTTTTTTTGTTTTAATAGTATTTAAGTGCAATATATATTTTCTTTGTTATCTCTTACTCTTATTATTTTTCTGTTGTACATAAACAATGTTGTCATATTTTGTAATCTGGTTGGTTGGAAGAAATTGCCTAGTGGCAATAAGCCCGCCAGTGTACAATTATATTTGTTTATATTATGTACAAGAAGATGTATAAATAAATAACTAAATAAATTAATTATGTTGTGTTGGCGGAGAATGTTTGCAAATACCATGGGCTGCTATTGAAACTAATGTGTAAATATCAGATAAATTTAAAATAAGGATCGTCCATCGTCATTCCACTAACGCCAAATCCTTCAATATATTCTACATATTACAAGAAGCGCCCCTGATAACACGAGGAGAGTAGAAGATCCAGAGGTCGCTCACCAACCGAATGGAGTGACCTTGGCTACGAAATCTTCAATACCGAAGCCTTTCTATCAGACCAAGACCGTCCTACATGGACGCAGATCATTCGTCAAGTTATTGAATATAGCCATCCAAGGTAATTTTGATTTTAACATAATTTTAAATGACCCGATCATCTGTTAGAGATGTGAAAAGTGACAAAGTAATGGTGAATCAAGGCTGGCAAATGATTATCTCTCCTAGTTACGCACCTATCACAGCAAAATATTTATTTTTTTATAATAATAATACCTTTAGAAATAGAAAAATAGTAAGGTAAATAAATAATGAAATGAAGTATTTGCATCATCAAATAACTTTAAAATGTAACCAGATGACATTAATCCCAAAATTACATTCAAATGTTAAGCGACTTCTGGAAATGACAAGCCGTTAATATTGAATTCCGTTTTAATATTTAAAAGAAAGGTAAAATATTTCTATCTATTCAACATAATGATCATTAGTGTACAAAAATGTACAATTAGAAAATTTCTCTGAATTTTCTTTGTATATATATAGATATTAAAAACAATGAGTAATTACATTGTAAAAATATTCTTTGAAGTATCAAAGCCATTTATGCGTAAATACATATTACTAATCATCTCTCATCGTTTATTTTTACAATTATGTAGCTTGTGTATCATATTATTCAAAAAATAAATTATAATTTATTTATTTTTAGTCTTTCTGTACATAATATAAACAAATATAATTGTACACTGGCGGGCTTATTGCCATTAAGCAGTTTCTTCCAACCAACCAGATAATTTTACTTAATACGAATAACTTTGTTCAAATCCCGACAAAGATTGAGGCTCAATTGTCGGCCTTTGTTGCTCAGTTGGTTAGGTATCTGACTGCTGATCCAAAGGCCCCGGGTTCGATTCCCGGTAGAAACACATTTTCTAATTATGTTTTCAGTCTGGATCTGTGAGACTATAAATATCGTAAGTCTCCTGAATTTGGCAACTTGTTATTGGGTGCGTGTAAAATTAATATTTGACGTAGTACCTGTTAGTTGCCCGAGAAGCAATATTAAATAAATAAGATAACTTTAATATAATAGCCCTGGAAATATAGTAGTTTATTTCGAAGTTAGTTAAATAAATTATTTTAGGATACATCACAATAGCGATCCAAAAAAAGGTAATTTAGGTAGAAAACAATGATATACGCAGGCTTATACAGCGTTTACCAAGTATTTATATGTAAATTTTAATTGAATATCAACAGATTCATTCAATCTCATTTATAGTTAATGTAATTTGATTTCATTCGTTTAATATTTTTTATACAATATGCTTAAATCTATAAGAAAAGAACCTATAATATCAAGAAAAATGGGTTATTGTTTTATCCTAGGTGAATTTAAGACAAGAGAAATGTATAAAATCTTTACATGAATGTATATTATGTTTTAAAGATTGATGGTTAAACGATTTTTGAAAGTGTTGAGCCACAGCCACAGATATCAAGACACTCACTGAAGACAACAATATAGCACCTAATTAGTCTCCTTTATTGGCCGTGACGAGGGTCATTGTTTAGGTGAAGAAATCGTAAAAAGTGACCCATGTTATGTGGAAATTAAAAACAACTAATAAATGACCTATGATTACTGTTATACAATTTACTATCTTTAATTCTCTTCCGTGTCGTATTTTTTTCGTACCAACTTCCGGATAGTCTTACACCTCTGATTTATTTAGTTGTAGTGTCAGGTCGATCTGACATTTGTGTCCTATTCTGATTCGTTTCAGAGTACGAAAACGTCTATAACCAACGGGCGCTTGTATAAAAGGATTTCATCCGCGCGGTTTGACGTAATGAGTTCCGTATAAATACAGTCAACTTTTTGACATTTCTCATATACTAAAATTCAGACGGATAAATTTAGACGAATCGGAGTGGGACATATCATGAATATTTCGATTCGTGTGATAGATTTTGTATTTTAATGAATTATTGTGTTGTTTTTCTTTTTAATTGTTGTGTTGTTTAATACGAGTTTTATGTTTTATTTTTACCTTATTTTTATAATGGCCAAGAGGCCGTATATGTAAATATAAATAAATAAATATAAGCGATTTATATCAAGTATTAGGTCGCTTGACTTCTATGCCAGCGTTCTGAGTTTTATTCCCATAAGTAAAAATTTAAAACGAAAAGGTTTCGAAGTGATCCACATCTTCGGCAAGACGGACAACATGCGACTTAATATCACTTACTTTGGGTACTTTCTTTGGTTTCAATATTTGATTGATTGATATTTGATAAGGTACTTTCTATGTTTCAATATCCAAGATCAAGGTAAATAAAAATAGAATTTCGTTAAAAATAATCAGTAACAAGATTTGTGAACGGTATCTGGTTTTAAGATGAACTGTAAAATAATATATTGTTTACATTCTGATGTATTTGACTGCAAGTAATAAGAGCTACAAAAATTATATAATAGATGCATAATGTTAACTTGTGTATTATTAATATTTTTAATTTGTGTACCTATTTTAATTTTTATTTTTATCTTAGATCATAAAAGTAATAATTTGAATCCTTCTCCCATCATTTATTCTTCCCTTTCCTTCCCGCCACAGGCAAAATTGCAATAACTTTTAACTATAATTTATTATTTTTTGTTGTGATGTGATTGTTTGATGATCATCATCTGTGGACAAACGGTCTATTTTTTTGTTGATTTCATAGTGTATGTTTTTTATTGTGTATTTAATAAGACTGGGTTTGTCCCTTAAATAAATAAATAAAAAAATGCACACGGGAAACTGGAAGAAGAGAATAAATAAATTGGATTGGCCCATCAATAATTAAGTTGCTTCTGGGTGTCACTTGTTGAAACAATACATCTCTAAACGGATTCCATCGTATCTTCATAACATAAATCACCAAGTCATGAAGTATTTTGCAACTTTCCATTTCATTTGATGGCGATACTGTTTTGCAAGTTAACTCATCCACATAATACTTCATTATCTGCATATAAGATGTTGGCTTAGAAACGCATACAACATTTAGATGTGTGCATTACCTCATTGTCTATGGACAAAGTAATATTTTTGTTAGCTGGACACAAGAGTTCTGTCAAAAAATGTCATAACTTAAAATATTTAGCTACGTCAAAAGTATAGGCACTGAAATAGAAAATACAGTATATTGACTCGCTTTTATAAATTTTCGTCGAAGTTTCTTTATCTCGATGCAAAAAATAAATAAAATAACCTAATGATACCCATTTCTCTTTTCTTCTTTTACCTCAAATGAATTTCACGATCGAATTGGGGATACCATACGCTAATAAAACATATGGAAAAAAATCGTACGAGATTTATAATTCTACTACTTTTTATTCCTTTTTAAAGGACGATCGTTGCGTTGCCTTTTAGTCTTAGTAGAAAAAAATTATGTTTAGGTATAGAGTTCTTCATTAAAAAGCAGAACAGCTATCGCGATCGATTTCGTTCACCAACACAGACAATACAACACAGGGACTATCCCTAGTATAAGAGAGTATCAATGAAATGGATGTGTAGGTATGTGTAAATAAATAAATAGCACAAGCATTTTTCTTATTTTGGGGAATGTAAGAGGATGTATAATGTATATGATCTTGTTTCGAGGACATATATTTTTTTTTAAATAATAAAAATTCACACTTTGTTCATACTGATCCGTGTTTGTTTACATATGATTATAATATGCAATTAGACGTCAATACTGTTTCTATTCAAAACTGCATGTCGACAGCTACGTAAGATCTCAAATATGGTCTTAAAATAATGTTTATACAATATAGCTTCTTTAACGTACCTACATTGAATACCTGTTGATAACTTAGGCCATCCTCTCACGAGGCATACCGAAAAAAAATTTCAATTGCGTCGTAATTTTAATTGGTACATGTATTGTATTTTAGATGACAGTCTGCACACGACGCAACTTATCGAAAACTGATTTTTTACTATAATGCAACTTTTTCATTGATTTGTTGCCGACTCGTACATAAAATTCATTATGTCCGAGCAAGCAAATACTAAATTAGTTCAAGAAGTTGAAAAATACCCTTGCCTCTATGATTTAAGAAGAGAATCAACAAGAATCATCTCGAAAAGACGTTACTTTTTATGTATGTAATGATGAATCCAAAATCGTATCCTTAGTTAGCACTCCTGTGCCGGTAGAAAAAAATGATAAATATGCCTTCATCATCACTTGACTATAAATTCTTTGATAAACCAAAATTTGCATTACTTGTGCTTTATAGCAGATTTCATGAAATATAAGTATTTACAACTTGAATTACACCGTCTAAGAACATAAGTTGCGTTGCAGTTGGCAACTACCGTTGCCAATCTTGGTTATAGTAGAATTGTGGTTGCCTCATGCAGAAATGCCTTATCCATAAATCTGAACAAACACAAAATGTTAATTCTTTTTTCATCGCAATTTAACTCGACTCACATTACTAATTAAAAATATTGTATGTTATTATTATACTTTTTCGTTTTGTGTTAATATAACGTTACAGTAGATAGATAACCACCAAGTAATAATAAATCTTCAAATTAATAACATTAAATCATTCCGTACGAGGCAACGAAAAAAATGGGCGTATCCTATAAAAAAAATAATGAAATTCATGCCTACAATAAAATATGGTAGCAATAATCCAACTGTCCATTCGTACAAGAGAATGAAATTCTTTTGAAGGAAGAGGCAGTTTTAATCCAAGACGCGTGTATGAAGGAACATTTTGTATGGCGTAGTGGACTTTTTGCATGCTAAAAACACCAACTTAGAGGCATCGCAGCATATATGTTCCCAAACATGGATTTACTCAGAATTCGGAGTAGAACATTTTATGTGAGTTTTGTGTGTCTGTGTGTGTGTTGTGAAATTTAATTCTTTTCCAGCGTTGAACGATTGACAGTAGGTACCTTAATACGCACAGAAATAACTTAATACCTTTTTCTATGAAGAATTTTGGCTTTGTGGCGACATATTTAATTAAAATAAATAAAACACAAATTTGCGTACACCACTTAAGTTTTTATTCTGTTATACAAGAATAAATTCCCTAAACTTAGAGGGAGTTTATTCTTGTTTAACAGAATAAAACGACAAGGCGATAGCAGTCGCCGCATATTGGAGTGGCAGGGTTTGAACCAGCCGGACACGTGAAGTAAGTAAGTACAGAATAAAAACTCAAGTGGTGTACACAAAGTTGTGTTTTATTTATTTTAACTTAATACCTCTTCATACGCACAGAAATAAACACAAATAAGTACTAGGTACTTACAATTTCCAAATCCAATGGAGGTCCAGCTTCATATCTTTTGACAGCAACAACCTTGCAATCTGCTGGTGGAAGTGGAGGAGGAGCCGGTGGACGAGGTGCTGCTGGCATCTCTGCTATTCAGACCACTCTTACTTATTCATCACTGAAAATAAACAAATATTCACTTTGTTAATAACGAACAGTCGTTTCGGCTCGTCAGACCATTATAGTCAAACGGTATTGAACACATCTTTCTTTTCACATACCTTCCAAATAAGTACTAAATAGTTTACAATTTTCATTTACAGATGGCATCAGTATGTTTTAATTTGAACAAATAGAAGGACATGCAGAACTACATAAAATTATATAATATCCCAAAACGTTCTAATTCAATTAACTGAAAGGCTATTTTTTATTTTATTTTCATAAAAGTTTTACATCATAATAATTGGGATCTCACTAGCCTACAGGCTATCAGTGAGTTTCCCATACAAAAAGGTCAAGTACATATTACATTCCTTAAGTTACAGTATTAAAATTATAATATGAGATACATGTTTTTTATTTAATTACTACTTATAAATGAGTCAAATGTTTTTAATTACTTTCTACAATATTTTTTTTTAAATACAGTTTTAATTGAGGATATTTTATCAAATTTATCCATACCACTTGGAAGGGTGTTACTTTCAGCGTCCTTTCAACGTAATAGTTTGTCCATCTGGGAATCTTCAATTTATTTTGCATAACTTGTCTGTAATTACATATATTTTTACAGGTAATTTATATTCATTAGACAAGTAATGATTTAATATGACTCGATAAGTGTATAATTTGTTAACTGGGAGTATTCCTGTTATACTGAAAATCATTTCATCATTGTCTTTACATTTAGATAAATCTGATTTGGGTATTATTAGTTTTAACAATCTCGCTTGCAATGATCTAAATTTGTCTACATACGTTTTAAATGCTTTACCCCATACCTCTATGCCGTATAGATTAATGTTTGTAAGTCACACTTTATATCAAAATTACGTTGGCGAGAATCGCAACAATTATTCTCAAATAGGTGTGGCGACTCTGAAATGGAAATCGACGTGGACACGAAACCAGAAGCTCGAACGATAAGTTGACAAAGAAAGTGCTAACTTGGAGACCTCGTACGACAAAGAGAGATGAAGCTGAGGTGAAAGGATAATAAACAACGGTATGCTGGCGCGTCCTGAATGCAGAGTGCACAGGATTGGACAGGAGGAGGTCTTTGTTCAGGAGTGGACGGTAATTGGCTGAAGAAAACTTGTCTATTTGATGTTCTGTAATCGATCATATAACTATGATCATGAACTTCCAAATATATTACATTTCAAGCTAAAAACAAGTCCTAGGCAACAGCACGAGTTTAAATAATATACCAATCTTCGTGCTCGCTTGTCTAATTATTTTCATTAGTATTTATTTCCAAAACGCACCATTGTAACGTGCCATAGAAAAAATATAATTTACGGCATTTTTTATCAGCTCCTCAAACGTGGCCCATAAATTTTACAAAAACTATAACTGCAAGAATCAATAACATTGCGAGAGTTGCAAATCACGAGACAAAATGTTTCATTACTAATATCAACGTCGCGTATTGGCATTGTAATTAATTCGACATTTTGACGAGTGTCGATTTTTTTATAAACATCTCAAGGCAACATAAATCTTAATTCAAGGGCCATTCGGTCACGAAACAAAACAGATTTTTAAAGATAATGAAGAGATCATTACAGCATCATCGGCATTTAATTTGATATATAAGAAGAGGCTACGTAAGAAAATTGGTCGAGATTTTTTTATCACCCGTGTTATGTAATAAAACGTATATCTATGTGTGAAACGCGATCGTTCACAACCTTTTTTATTACACTAGCAACACAAGGATAATAGTCCGTGTTGTAACTATGAGGCTGTGCTCAAAGTTCGCATCGGGTAACAGGAAAAATTATATTTTATGATTATTACTAGTGTCTATTTATGATTGCAATGAAATATCTTTTACTTATGCGTACAGCGACAATTCAAAGGTTTTTCTAAATTTAATATCATTTGAGATCATGTAGTTATCGTATTGATCGATAGTAAATATATTTTTCTCTAAGAAAATGATTCCATTGACATGTTTATAACTTATAACACAAGATTTTGCAGCCAGACTTTTTCCCACAATGAAATTAATTTATTTTTAATTTCCCCAAGCTACATGACTCTCGAACATCCAGAAACATCTGCGCAAGAGGAATCTTAATCCTGATACAGCACAGGATAGGCGAGTCTCGCGTGGTAGAATAAACATTTTTTAAAACATTTTTTTTTATTTAACAGCTCCGCTAATATATAATATTTTCCTAAAAGAGGCAAAGGTGGATTTTACTGTCGGAAAATTTATATTATAATAGATCAATATAAGTACAATTGGCTCCTTAATAAAGACCGAAATCAAATTACGGCTCTCTTGAAAACTCAAATTTAAAAATCGTGTGGGTTATCTTATGCAAAATATACCTATTGTGTTACAAAAATGTAATTATGCTATCGAATACTATATATCTTATGTGTTCTCTTATGCAAAATATACCATTATGTTACAAAAATGTAATTATGCTATCGAATACTATATATCTTATGTGTTCTCTTATGCAAAATATACCATTATGTTACAAAAATGTAATTATGTTATCGAATACTATATATCTTATGTGTTCTCTTATGCAAAATATACCATTATGTTACAAAAATGTAATTATGTTATCGAATAAGTATTAGGTACTACCTATATCTTATGTGTTCTCTTATTCAAAATGTACCTCTTAGGTTACAAAAAAAATCTTTTAGGTACCTATTACATTTTTTTTTAAATTTCTTTGCAATTTTGTGAACTTTGTTTATTTATGTTATGGCTTGCACTGGACAATGTAAACACGAATATTGAAAGTGATCCGTCTAAGAACAGGTTCTCCTAGTAAAACAGGGACCGAAAAATTTGATTGAAAATATGTTTTTTTTAATAATAAACACCTTGTGGCCGGCACTAAGACTGATCACCAGCTCCAAATAAATAGAACAAAATTGAGGACGAATAAGAAATTATCAAGACTACGTCTCTTATTTAGAATTTAATAAAAATCGTATTTGTTTTTCAGATGCTAATCATAAATCTTATATACCGTTGGTTTCTTTTCTTCCTTTGAACTCTAATATACCTTCTTTACCCTTAGGTACTGATCTTTTAGCAAATACAATTATGTCTTTCACACATTCACTGATATATTATGTTTTAGTCATTCCAACTTCAGATGAAATTAAAAGCATCACTATATATTATTTATATAGATTATAGAAAACTATGTGTAAATTTTGGTTACATTTTTCCAAATTCTATTTACAAATATCACGATACGTAAAGTTGACTATTTGAAGTGATGGAAATAAATCAAAATTTGTACGAAAAAAATCACAAAAGGAAATGTTCAGCCTTATCATAAAATTCGGCGGCGGTTGGTCAAATAAAATTTTAATCGCAAAAGAAAACAAGATTGCTTAAGATTGGTGAAGTTCTTAAAATCGCATATTGTTTAAAAAGTATGATTTACATCTAAACGACATCAATTCTAATATGTCTAGACTAATATAAAGAAAAAAAAAACTCGTACAAAACTTTTTGTATGTGAAGTGAAAGAAAATTTGACTCGGAATCATGAACTATTCAGATGAACCGCGAACGCCATCTATAGGAACAACGCAATTACGTTATTGAGAAAATTCTCGTTGCCCTGCGTTCAAATATGCTAGTTATCAAAATGTATAATTTTAACGACAGATGTCGTTGCTCTTTAAAGCATAGGTACACTCAAATCAATGGACGAAAAAATATTTTTTATCATTATATTTTTTATATGTTGTATAAATAAAATAATATTATTATGATTTGCTTAGTTTACATTTTCTATTGTTTTTTCCACGTTAGTCATCGGTATTATTTCTTTAATTATTTCTACTTCTTAACTAGAAATCAATCCTCAGATACCGAAGTAGAAAAATTACCTAAGAAACCGAAACAGAGATAAAACCATTAATTTTGAATCAGAATTACATAAGCCCTTTAATTTGAGAAAATGAAATTGATTTAAAAACCGAAATCCTGTTTAAAAAATCAAGAACAAAGGAATTTTTTAACGGAATTCTTGTTTTTAAACCTACAGAAATGAAGTTCTTGTTTGGTACAGAAATGAAACTTAGGACATCGAAATAGAACTTACTATACTAAAACATTGTTTTTTTTTCCATTTCACATTTATACGCAAATATTGCTTTTCTGAGCTGGATTGACTGGATAGTTGAAAGAAAATGCCACATGGCAATAAACCAATTACGCATGGTGCAAGGAACTTTTTATTATTATTAGGTTATCCACGAGATATCAAAATTTTCTATCGAGTATAAATGTGAAGTGGAAAAAAACAAAGTTTTCATACCTACTTATACTAAATCAAAACAAATTTATCAAAAGGGCATGTCATTTCTATAATGTCAAAGATTTCTGATGTATTCACTGCTATAAAAGCTCTCAATATGATGCATAGCGGTGTAAACTTGAGTATTGTGTAGGTACCTACTTATTTCATTTTTTGATTTATGTAGGTATATCATTTTTTAAACAAATTTAATCCTTCTCCCATCCATTTTTTTCCCTTTCCTTCCCGTCACAGGCAAACATTTAGGTACCTATTAATTATTAACTATATTTTTTTTTTTTTTGTTGTACTGTGATTGGATAATGATCATCATCTGTGGACAAACGTAATTGGTCTGTGTGTTGTTTTTTTTCAAAGTGTATTATTTGTATATATTATAAGAATATATGTCCCTTAAGTAAATAAAAACTTTATTTAGAATTTCCACAAGGTTTTAAAAAATAATTTTATTTGGAAAAAATATGAATTATTTTAAAAACTTTAAACATAATTTAAAGGAACTAGATATTAAGATTTAGATATTAAATTTTGTATTTAGCGTAGGTATGCACACACGTATATAAATAATAATAATAAACACTTCCTTGCACCCTGCGCAAGTGGCGAGTTTATTGCCAAATGGCAATTTTTTCCATCTAACCAGTGTTTCCAGCCCAGAAAAGCAATATTTTGGAGAGAAATAAATTTAAATAAATTTCTCCTCTGTTGGGAATCGAACCCAGTACGCCCGCACAGAATCCGAACGGCTTACCTACTGTGCCACGGCGCGGCGGTCGGTGTTATGTATAAATATGTAATCTTTTTACGATTATCTGTCGAAAATCTTAAATTAAATACATATTAAATACTGTTATTTCATGGTAAAAAGAACGATAAATGGCGAGAGAAATGGATTTTAATATTTTTTTCCTTTTGCTGGCAATCGAACCCAGGACGCCCGTACAGAAGCCAAAAGGCTTACCAAACAATAATAAATTACATAAATTTGTTTATTTATTATTTAAATAAAATTCCATCACGTCTGTCTAAATTTAATCAACTAATTAAAATTCTCTGGTGACCCATTGAAGAATTTCTACCATTGTTATGAATGAAAGGAGTTCCGGTGTTTGGATTCATATTTGCGGCATCACGGTATGGAGATGCCGGCTCATATTTATATTATCACGAGACAGGATATGAGTATACCAGGTCATATTTTGTTTTGTCACAAGAACGGATATTGTGAGTATATCTTAAGACAGAGAACGTTACCAACACGTATCGTGACCGATCAAACTTCACCCACTTCAGAAATATCACTAGACCTTTTAAAACAAGCCAGCAGGCCTATTGCGGTTCTTTTATCGCGGCAATACCCCCTATTCAGTAACTATTAGAACTAAAATAGGAACGTTCTAAAATTGTAGATTTTAGATTTGCGGTCTTATTTCAGCGTTATAAAATATCAAATTGGACTAAATGAAATAGGAACGTACCTATATTGGCCGGAACGTTCTTAAAAAGTGACTGAATTATACGTATTTTGAATAATTATTAAAATTTCATACGATGTATAAAAATATTACATGTGAATGGGAATAAGGGTAGAGATCAGTCTTTCTCAAAGTGGACGATAACGCCCCCTTGTGGGCGTTGGAGACCTAGAGGGGGGCGTTAAGGGGCCCAGAAAAAAATGGGGGGGGCGATAGTTGATTTGTAATTTCACTTACTTTATTTTTAAATTTCACGAAAATCAAAACCTACCTACTACTCAATATCGAATAACTAGTTTATATTTCTATCCTGTATGATACCTACTGATGTTTTTGAGTAAAATCAAAACCTACCTACTACTCAATATCGAATAACTAGTTTATATTTCTATCCTGTATGATACCTACTGATGTTTTTGAGTAAAATCAAAACCTACCTACTACTCAATATCGAATAACTAGTTTATATTTCTATCCTGTATGATACCTACTGATGTTTTTGAGTAAAATCAAAACCTACCTACTACTCAATATCGAATAACTAGTTTATATTTCTATCCTGTATGATACCTACTGATGTTTTTGAGTAAAATCAAAACCTACCTACTACTCAATATCGAATAACTAGTTTATATTTCTATCCTGTATGATACCTACTGATGTTTTTGAGTAAAATCAAAACCTACCTACTACTCAATATCGAATAACTAGTTTATATTTCTATCCTGTATGATACCTACTGATGTTTTTGAGTAAAATCGAACCTGATATCAATAAACTTGTTAAAAATCATCAAATTCATCCATCTGATTAGATTAGTTTTCAAACTAAAATTGATTACCAATCTATATTGTTTCTTTTAATTTGATTAAAATATTATATTCTTAATATTATAAAGTAGCGTTTTAA
The DNA here is from genome assembly GCA_963576475.1 of Molanna angustata. Classification (NCBI taxonomy): domain Eukaryota; kingdom Metazoa; phylum Arthropoda; class Insecta; order Trichoptera; family Molannidae; genus Molanna; species Molanna angustata. The sequence continues at coordinate 26,812,052 of OY754975.1, forward strand.
TTGCTCTCACTCGTAAAAAATTCTAGTTTAGAATGTAAGTTTAAACACCAGAACCGACTAACTTAGCACACTATACCTAAATTAATTAAAGTAATGAAATTGTGGTTTTTAAATTTTAATAGTGTATAACACCCATTCTGAATATAGTGCCTTTTTAGGTGAGACGAGACTGGTGTGTGGGTATACACAGATATGTTGTGCTCCCTTTTATAAGACAATGCACACCCGCACACCTTTCGCTGGTTACCCCACATTGTGGGATATGCCGTTATGGTATGAATGAAGGAGTGTATAAAAAATTGGGGGCGCTGTAAAATAATTGATTTTCAAAGGGGGCGGTAAAAGAAATAAGTTTGATAATCTCTGGTATAGATCATTTTTACCAATGTCGGATAAGCTATCAAAGTGGACATTAAACACGAATATTTAAACATATAAAATAATAAATAGTGTTCAAAATCATACAACTAAGTAAAAATATGTTGACATAATATATAGGTAATTTATTTAAAAAATGTGATCAAATGAATTGACAAATACGTATACATAATAAACGTATTCCTATCCACAAATGACAAAGGTGTTGATATTTTTTTTCCAGCTACTAATTTATATTATATTTATAAGCAACTCCCTCACGCGAGTCGCTATTGTCATTGAAGGCTAACTAAACCTAACCGAGAATTATACGGGATGTACTTAATAAAATACGACAGCGAAATAGTTAATAAATATTTTTTTCTTCAAATATATGTTAACCTTAGTGATAAAATGTTTTATGTACTATTTAATAGATATACAATGTTTGGTGAATGTAACATTACAAAATAGATACTCCCTTTTTTTAACACGAGATTTTATCTCAAGGAGGGTTATTATGAATTATATCATTGAACTTGTTTACCTTGTTTATTGTAATTTATATGTACATTGTAATTGATTCGATTAGTAAATTTAAAAAAAATAGTACGATGTGTACGTAAATCTCCATGCCCGTTAATTTTTTTGCTACGTTACATGCCGTTAATGATAATAGCGAATCTGTGAGCGAGTTTCTTTATAAATTGAATGGAAATTGGTTACAGGAATAATTTTATCAACACCTTTGCCATTTGAGGTTAGGAAAAAGTTTATTATGTATTCGCATTTGATCACATTTTCCAAATAAATTAGATTTCTCAGCATATAAGTTAAGTAAGTGCATGATACTTACTATTTTTAATACCATTTATTGAATCGTTTGTGTTGAAAATTTTCGTATTTAATGTCGACTTTGATAGCTCATACGACAATTGTAAAATGGCCTATGTGTTTAACAAGCTCTAGTGAGCTTTTCCCTGTCCCGATCCATATGTGATACGTTGATTGTCTGAAGCCATAAACGGTCATAACCATGTCCGTGCAGCGCATGAGCGGACTCGAGCTGTGGACAACCATACCATACCGCACGACATTCAACGACCTTGCTTTGTCCATTCAACGAGATGAGCCTAATAAACATTCAAACGCAGCCAATATTATTGCAATCTAACCGCGCAACTAAAACCGGTTTTATCGATAAAATGGCCAAATATTTACTTTTTTACTAAACCTATCAAGACACAAGAAAGTTTTGGTATGTGTATGTCGTTATTCAAAAGTGGCGTAGGTAATATTATTATCGTATTTGTTTATTTGTGCAATATCTCTACAGGAAAACCTAGACAGGTAGGACATTATACAACAAATTATCATAAAATATCTTAACTCTAAATGAAACACACTACGATTCACTAGATAAAATGTCGAAGACTTTTAACTATTAACAGATTTACATTAGTAAATTGGGGACTTATGTAAATGCAGTAAGTATATTATTTTAGACTGTACAGTTTGAGACACTCGTGAATCCCTCTGGAACAGTTTAATACTTATAATGGAGCCTATTTCAAAACTATTCAAATTATATGCAAAGGCATTTAATAATTAATAAAAAAAAATTACATGCAAAATAATCCTTTGTTTTTAATGAGTTCTATCCGATCACCATACGTCCCGTCCGAAGGAAGCGATACCTAAGAAACTTTTTAACAATCATTATTATTAAATATGTATAAAGAATGAACACAAGTCTTACATACTAATCGGGTGAAAATATTAAGGATTTGAATCTGAATATTTCCTGAATACTGAAGTACTTCCAGGTTAGGGTTGATGGCAGCAACATAGAAAGTGTCCAAGAATATATTTACCGGGGGCATCGCATTCGACTGGAGAAAGAAAACCAGACTGCTGAACTATGTAAAAAGAAGGATTGGGCTGCCTTCAGAAAAATTGGATTTATCTTGAAAAAAACTGGAAAATACCCAAAAACCTGAAAAGGAAATGTATGAGGCGTGTGTGCAGCCGGTTGCTACATATGGCCTCAAAACAGTAGCTCTTTCTAAACTAAGTGTCGAGAAAGTGCGAGTCACTCATTGAACTATGGAAAGAGCCATGCTGGGTCTGTCACTGGGAGATAAAACAAGAAATGAAAAGATGAGATAAAGATTAAAAATAACTTATATAATCCGACTCATAAGACAGGACGATGTGGAGTCAAATGGAGAAGGCCTTCGTTCAGTAGTGGACGGAAATAGGCTGAAGAAAAAGATGAAACTGAATATCGGTCGAATATTTTTTTAATTGCGTATACACAAACATTGGATTTTTTCCCTATCGGGAGTAAAATGGTATTTTTATTGATAAACTTATTAAACTTTTTTTTTTCACGTAAACCAGCCGATGACAGATCGTAAGCCCTGTAGGTGCCTTGAGTTCCTAATTCTTCTGTAATATCCCAACTTCGTCTCTATTGAGATGTTAAAAAGTTTCTGAATATCGGTATTGGTTTAATTTATTAAAATTGTCAAAATAATCATCGATTCAATTTGTCAAATTGATATAAAATACCCAGTATTAGAATTAGAAATGTTTTACTAATTGTAATGACTACGATAGTTCTTTTCGATAAATTTGATTCATTTGAATACAACGCATTAAAAAATTAAACATACGATATCAACACTACTGACTCCTATTACTTAATTATAACTTTAATACAAATGTACCTTTGGCTGCAATCGCTGGACTACATTATACCTTGTACCTTACTTATAAATAATTCAAAAGATCTATTTCAAGATATGACTCATATGCTGTTCTTCCATATATGTAGTCATCTGGTATACGCTTGGACTACTGCAGCATTTCACTCGCAGTACTAACCTCGTAATCGTAATATAACTATTGGCTGTCGGGTGCTGCTTTCAATTTAATTACCACAAATCAAACTAATTTATTGTATTCTTGTTGCGAAAACTATATCGTCGAATACTATCAGCGGAGACCTATAATTGGCTGTTTGGTTGTTATCCTAGTTGAAAAACTGTAATGGATAGCTGCTGGTCTCCCAAAGTACCTACTGTAAAATAAAAATTAAATAAAAATACTTTATATTTTTCAGATATTATTACTGTGTTTCAATTTCGGTCATTTTGAGGTCTAGATTGTAAATATTTTTTACACACAGGAAATTTCTATTTATCAATTAATATTACTAAACAACAATTTACATAAGCAAAAGCATATTTGGAAGTTTAATGCCCTTTTTAGGTTAGGCGAGACTTCGGGGTTAACATGCATGTAATTCACATAATCCGCACACCTGTCGCTAGTTGACCCACATTGTGGGATATGCCATGATGGTATGAATGAATGAGACTAGATCTAGATGTTTTATAACTTTTGAAAACTATTCGCCTTTCTTTTATCAAGTAGGTTTATGTAGGTTGTTTTATCGTACTAACCTTCCCTTACAAGTAAATGTACCTACATATGTATGTTACAAACTAAGCAAGTTTCTTTACTACATTTAGCAGCGACCAAACAACATGTGAATGATAATATATATCTAGAAAGCTAAATGAATGGTGTTTATACCAATTATACCTACACTGTATTAATAAGTGGTTCATACTCCTAGGTAACAATACACATACAAATCTTCCCAGAAGTGTACAGAATAAACAGCATGTTATTTTTTATTACACACTTTTATTTTTGTACTTCACCCGTCTCTTTGATCTCGAATTGATTTTTTACTATCTTCCCGACCAATTAGACGTCGAAAATTTTCCAGCTTGATTCATTTGATATTTTTATAAAATTGAACAAGTATTTCCAAACAAACTTAGAGTAATAGTTTAAGTTTATTTATTTATTTTGGAACGATGCATTATACATCATACAGCGTTACGTACCTATGTACATACCTATAACAACAAAATAATTACAGTGATAATAGGTATATCCTAAATTTAATGCTAGGTAACTATTAAAAGTGTTTTCTTATTTTTAACATTATAAAATTGTGTATTATTTTTATATTGTCTCATTGGACATCCAACTAGGTGAACCTGTTTTAGGACGTTCGATAAGTAAATACGATTAGTATTAGTATTATTTGATGCTTGAAAACTTAATACCTACATAAAAATTATAATTAAATTGATAAAGCGAACAAACTAGAATAAACTTAATTTATAGTTACCTACATTCATCTTTGCCGATGGATATAAGCCAATTTTATTGTTTATTGTTTTTCCAACTGTCGATTTGTTCAGGAGAACTTTGTTCTCTTAACATATCGACAATGTTTCAAGCCAGAATACGCGAGAATTGTATGGAGAGGTCTACTTTTTTCACGGCTTTTCCAACTTTGAAGTCATTAAAACACCAACTTAGAGGCTTCGCAGCATATATGTTCCATACACGGATTTACTCAGAATTCGGAGTAGAACATTTCGTGTGTCTGTGTGTGTGTGTGTGTGTGTGTGTGTGTGTGTGTGTGTGTGTGTGTCCGTCCCCCCCTTATAACTTTTGATCCGCTCAATTTACAGAGCCTAAAATTTCAGAATATATAAACAGTTACAGGCCTACAAAACTTTTATACTCGGAATTTTGAATTTTTGTTTCAGTCAGGGGTTATCAATTTTTGAATTTTTATTTTATTTTTCCATATATCTCAGAAACCATAAACGCTAGAACGCTGAAAATTGGTACAAACATAGACAAATACAAAATCTCAAACAAGTTTTTTCAAAAAAATTCCAGGGTTTCTCAAACATTTTTATTAAGAAAAATATTTTTTTTATGATAAATTTATGAGTTTAACTGCCTATATTTCCAAAACTTTTACAATTATTGAAAAAAGCCGAAACACCCCAACTAGATAATTTAATTTTCTATAAAAAATATTAACATTTTAGTAGAAGATCTCAATTTTTTTTTAACAATTTTTTTAAAAATTGAATTTAGTGACGACATCGCTTCATACATTTTGTATGGCAGTCGCCTATACACAATATGTAAGAAGACTTAATAGTTTGATACTTCATCTCCAAACATACATACATACCATCATGCTATTTGCATATTCTGGGTAGGAAAAAGGATCTTCCTCCATACTATCCTATCTTGACATACATACCTACATATGTTGTATAGAAAACAAAATATCTGAAAATATTCAATAATTTGTATCTATGGGTTTATAGTTTGGTACATATTCTTCAACTATACATACTATCGCTATCGACAGTTGGATCTCATGTGTTACATGCAACTAGTTTTAAGAATGTCTATTTTCATATTTTTCAAGTTCCACTGTATGTTCTGAATTTGAATTTGTTTGCTGTATAAAACAACTGCGTTTGACTTCATGTGTTTCACATTGGGAGTATGAATATAAACAATCTTCGGACTGACGGAAATATTTTTTTTATTTTACGAATTGATTTTCTAATTCTTTTGAGAAAGTGCATTATGGTCCAACTGTCGATTTGTTCAGGTGAACTTTGTTCTCTTAAAATATCGACAATGTATCAAGCCAGAATACGCGAGAATTGTATGGAGAGGTCTACTTTTTTCACGGCTTTTCCAACTTTGAAGTCAAAAAACACCAACTTAGAGGCTTCACAGCATATATGTTCCATACACGGATTTACTCAGAATTCGGAGTAGAACATTTCGTGTGTCTGTGTGTGTGTGTGTGTGTGTGTGTGTGTCCGTCCCCCCCTTATAACTTTTGATCCGCTCAATTTACAGAGCCCAAAATTTCAGAATATATACACAGTTATAGGCCTACAAAAATTTAATACTCAGAATTTTGAATTTTTGTTTCAGTCAGAGGTTATCAACTTTTGAATTTTTATTTTATTTTTCCATATATCTCAGAAACCATAAAAGCTAGAACGCTGAAAATTGGTACAAACATAGAAAAATAAAAAATCTAAAATTAATTTTTTCAAAAAAATTCCAGGGTTTCTCAAACATTTTTTATTAAGAAAAATATTTTTTTTTATGATAAATTTATGAGTTTAACTGCCTATATTTCCAAAACTTATACAATTATCGAAAAAAGCCGAAACACCCCAACTAGATAATTTAATTTTCTATAAAAAATATTAACATTGTAGTAGAAGATCTCATTTTTTTTTAACAATTTAGTGACGACATCGCTTCATACATTTTGTATGGCAGTCGCCTATACACAATATGTAAGAAGACTTAATAGTTTGATACTTCATCTCCAAACATACATACCATCATGCTATTTTCATATTCTGGGTAGGAAAAAAGGAACTTCCTCCATACTATCCTATCTTGACATACATACCTACATAATATATGTTGTATAGAAAACAAAATATCTGAAAATATTCAATAATTTGTATTTATGGGTTTATAGTTTGGTACATATTCTTCAACTATACATACTATCGCTATCGACAGTTGGATCTCATGTGTTACATGCAACTAGTAATAATAATAACTGAGTATTATTATATGTAATACTGAGTTGTTACCAATATTATTAATAAATTGGCCAGCAACGTGAAAATAAATATTAACCATTGATAAAATTAATATTCTACTATCGTAATTTTATTTCACATAATTTGTCGCTTATACTACAGAAAAGTACTTATTTTTATCAACATTTCTAATAATTCTTCCGAGACTTCCAGATTACATAGTGGAATTTATAGAAAGGTAAAAAAGTTATGGATTAACAAAACTAACTGAAAATAAACAAAATTGAAATTTTTGGCTAGGTTATTATTTAATTTTTTTTTATTTTTAGTGAATCTAAATTTATTGTGTTTATTTTTTTGTTTATTATAATTTATTTCATATAGTGTCAAATATGTAATTTTAGGTTAGTTTAAAGTGATTACTAAAAGTCAGTAAACCTACCATAAAAAACCAACTTGAATAAACCAAATATCAGATAAAATAGCAAATATATTTTGTATTCAAAAAACAACACCCTATAGATACAACATAACATACATAAACATTTGATGTAATTTTCTTGTAAAATTTTCGCATTATTTACTAACCACCTTGTTTTATGGTTGGATAGAATATTTTTACTGGTGTGATGAATCAACGTTTTGTTACTCGATTCAAAATGAATAAAAATATTTAGATAATTTTGAATAAAAATCACTAACAAATTCATAGAGTTTTTGGAATTTCCCTTTAATAAGTAAAAAATTAAGGGTTTTTGGATAGTTTTTTCCTTATTATTAATCCTTAGTAGATTTTTTTTCAATTAACTATTATCAAATTAAAATAAACGTTGAATTTAGTTTCTTGTAAACAAATATGTTATTTTTTTCAATAAACATATTCATGAAACATGTTAATCCATTCAATTAATGTTCATGTTTGTGTGTGTGTTAAAAGATATTTATGTATATAAAACATAAAATTAACGAATATAATAATTATTGACGTTATGAGTAAGCAGTATATTTAATTTTCTTTGAAATTATTCCATAGAATCATTTTTTTCTAATAAATGGTTCCCATTAAAAAATAACAGCCACATTTTTAGTTGAGTAAGCTTAGAGAAAGAATGGTTGTACGTTGCAAAACACTAGCTGTATCTATTGTTTTACTCTGTATGGGGAAGTCCATAGAAAAATTTGATAAACATCTATTAGGAAAGTAGATACCTAATAACAACAATCGATGATGGATGACTATAATAGTTTACTGAATTTATTAAAAAAAAATGTGTCTATTGTCTATTTTAAACGTTTCATATCGAAAAATTTACACCAACTGCCAGTATTATATTAAAAACACTTTCATTTTGTTTGAAAGTAAAACCACGCAATGATGTTGCATATTTTATTTTTACTTAAATGAGTGTTACACAAACCAACCTTACACAATTGACAAAAAGACCTTAAATGTACAGTTAGCTGCTTCAAAACAGATTTATTCTAGTGAGGAAGCATACTAAATATATATCTTATACTAAAATGTATATTTTTATGATTTAATAAATAAATAAATAAAATAAAGAAAAGATTGTCCTCCAGGTTAATAACTGAGTGTGATCCTTGTGAGATATAAATGTGTATTTTTTTATTGATTCAAGTGACAAATACAGTTTTATTAAACAAACAAAAAGTACCTTATTTATTTATACATATACATAGTTATTTAATTTATTTTTTTTACTTAAGTATTTATTTATTTATTTAACTTTACGACTAGAAGCCTTTTGCAATAACAATATGTACAGTAGTTACAACTCGATAAATCAAAAAACCATATAGAAATTAAATGAAATCACTAGATACTACACAAAAACCCGAAAGTAAGAAGGGAATAAAAAATAAGTCACCACGAAAAATTTATTCACTCATATTATTATCAGTGATAGAAATATTATGACGTATATGCAGGACGGTATTTCAGTCTTGACACAGCGATTCATGGATAGGTTTATGCTCGGAGTGAGTCTGAGAATCAGAATCCGAAATAAAGAAATAAGGCATCGGCCCCGAGTAATGGACGTCATGGATCGCATAGCAAAGCTCTAATGCCAGTGAGCAGGGCATGTCGCATGACAAGTTAGTGAGCCCTGGGCCCCGAAAATCCTAAAATGGGGACCATGGGCAAATAGAAGAGGTATCGGCAGGCCCCAAAAAAGATGGACCGATAATATTGTCAGGACGGCAGGGAGAAAACGGATGCAGATGGCATCAAATAAACAAAGATGGAAGGAAATGGATGAGGCCCATCTCCAGTAGTAGAGGGAAGAAGGCTGATAAAGAAGAAGAAGATGCTTGACGGCTCGCGGCGGTACCAGGGTTTAGGGATCTAAGCAACGCGCGTTTATTCTGTGACAGATTAGAGTTAAGGTCCTGGGTACACGGATGTACAAAAAATGCACGTTAAATTACCTTCTAATGCATGAAACACGAAAAAATATTGTACATCACCTAATACAACATTTTTTCGTGAAGAAAAGGTAAAATGTAGAGGTTATTTTTTAAATATCAAAAATAATAATAAAAATGTTAATAATATTAAAAAACAAAGCCGGTAGATTTTCATATTCTCTTTCGATTGAAATAAAAATCTACTTTATAGGCTTTGTAGTTTTTTTAGTTACTTACAATAAAAAAATAAAAAGGGTTTTACTAAAACTAATTTTACAAGAAAATTATTAAACAAATTCAAATTTCAAAAAAAAAATCATGCAATAGAATAAAGATGTAAATATAAACTGTTCTTTATTTCAAAGACGTATCTTTTGAGGGTACTGGATAAATTATTTTCAAAATATACTATATAGCCTACTATAGCTTCTTAAAAAGGTGCGCTACATGAACATATGTACCTATTGACTTTTTCAGTCCCCATATGCGGAGCGGGTGATGGTGAAAGTAGCGAAATCTATGAAGTCTATGTATTCAGAAATTAATGTGGGCAATTTCTCTAGTATTGTCACAATAAAAATATACACAAACAGTCCACAGATGATTCTGAACATAAATACTGTGACCACCTGGCATCAGAAAAAGAGTGGCAGCGGATGCAGAAAGGCAAAAACAAATACATGACCCAAAAGACACCAACTCTATGACCACAAAACATCAAACCCTCACCTGAATTCAAGAAATAGATTTCTCAAGTCCACTGCCGATCTGCAGACCTCCCGGAAGCAACGCCGAGAGGATTTGTTGATGGATGACCCAATTTCTGCATGGATGGAAACAAACGAAAGTAAATAAGGCACATTACCTGCCATTCCCACTATGGAAAACATTGCTCAGGCTAAGGGGTGGGTGTGAGTGGTTTTAAGAGCAACCTACATGGGGTTTCTGGGTGGACGACGATATCAACTGTGATTGTGGGGCAGTGCAGGATGACGATCATCTGCTGTCTTGCCCAGAATTGGATGAGGGTTGTCGCATGTCGCATGTCGCATGGAGTGGCAAAATCTGAGTTCCGGACTCGTTAACTAAGCAATGAATGTTGTTTATTTCTTATTTTATAGACCATATTATGACCTGATTATTAATATTTTATTTGCTATTATCTAAATGTATTCCTTAGATAATATTGTAGACTATTTTTTCTGCATTATTAAACGACTTCATTTGTAAATACCAAATTGATCGATGAAGAAATTATTGGGCTGTTTAGATTTATCAACGTCATTATTCATAATGTTTCCATAGTAATTTCAAAACATGATTGCTATTCATTTTAATATTATTCTGCTACATACTTATTACCGGTGAAATTAATAATAATTTGTTTTCTTTGAACTAGTATGTTATGCCTACTTCTAAATTTATAACCTTATCAGGATGTCCTGTATGAAGTAGTCAAGTAATAACACAGCATATTTATTAGTTTGATTTAAATATGAAATTTAGTTTTACAAAGACAAGGTAATTTTCTTCTTCCTAACAGATAATGTACCTATATATCGTCATAAAAAAATTATAATCGATACTAAGTTTATCAACAGATAATATCCAGTTGGTTGGAAGGAATTTTCATACATACATACATTACATACATACCATCACGCCATGTCCCTTGCGGGGTAGGCTGAGAGAACCGAAAGCCCCATTTTTTCTATCTTGACACACATTCATCGACTCATCAACATCCATACATCGTCTTATACTCAAGCTCAAATAGACTAGTCAAACCATAGAGTGTTTACTTTCATATTGCTAATGTCACACGCAGTTTTTTTTTTATTCAAATACAGAACATGATAAAGAAAAATACAATATCTACTGTTATACAATGTAAATGATACTTAAAAGGGCATATAACGCTAAATCTAGTGACTGAACACATGATATATGGAAACCGCCTAATGCACTATGAACGTTTTAGTAAGGGTTACTATCGCGTGCGTTAAAAATTGTTTATACGAGATTACAATTATCGGAAACCCATTATTTGTTGACAGTTGTATTTTAAGAACAAACCCAAGTTGAAATGAAAAAACTTTTATCGATCATTCACTTTGATTTTATCCACACTTTAAGCATATAAAAGATTTATTTCTCTACGCCACATAATTATGGAGTACCTTATTTAAAAAAAATCCTGTAAAAAGGATATTTTTTAGGAGAATTATGCTGAATTTTAAAATTGTGTAACGAACATTCCATAGAGAAATGTTGAGGATCCTCATTGTATTTTTTTTAATCACACTGTTTAACATATTTCAGAAATTCGATTTCGAATCGAGGTATTTAGGTTTATATGCCATGCCCCCTTAAAAAATTACACTTTGCAATATGTGAATACACAACTTTCTACCCCTTACATAATGTTTTTTTATCCATATATTATGTCCAATGACTTTAATAACTTAAAATTTCATGAATTTAAATCAAATTTTAACTTCTTCGCGATCACTAGTAGGTATACATTGTAAATCTCCAGAATGTATAAAAAACTTAACAATATGGTTCACATGATTTTTTTTTAATATCTATTACTTATATACGAGTCATTATATTTAATAATTTGTCAAACGAAAAAATAGACATGCTTGACTTCTAAGAATTAAATTATGTATATTATGTAGTGTACTTACTTGGAAATGACCCGCGGCCATTCGACTTTGTTGGAGCCAATACTTAAAACAATAATCGATTCCTATTAGGTTCAGCGAAACATTTTAGTTGCATTATTACGACAGAGTAATTTAGTAATTTAATAGTAAAAAGCTTTTCTTGACAGCGGAATGTTAACAACGATAGTTTCCGCGGCAGCCGTGAGATAATTCCACATTAAATAGGTCGAAAGAGATACATATATAATAATATGAAGCTATGAACAATAGGTACACAACGAGATGTGTGAATTGCGCAACATCATGCCTCTTTAATACGCGGTACATCAATGGTTTTATTGAAATCATGTGGAACTTTAACTCATCATTTTGCAATACAAGGTGCGATGGTTTGCCAAAATGTCTTCGATAGGAATACAGGTTTTGGCTAACTCAAAACTCTTCGTTATGATATTATGGTAGATAATAATGGTGAGGTGTTTGATGGGTTGTGCCTGGTTATTATTTTTTTTCTTGTGTTCGTTTATAGCTTTGTGGATAAAGATTACTTTTAACAGATTTCAACAAACCATTATACGGTTTTTTTTTCAAAACTCTCTCTAAAATCTGGTTTTATGTAGTTAACTCTCATACATATATGTAGCATATTATCAATTAAATTCAATACTTACCGTATTTCAGGGGAAGTCTTTTAACAAAATAAATTATATTGAAGAAGGGCAACTTTATCAAAGTTATAACTTAAATATATTGAACATTTGCCCATGAATTGATGTATATTTGAAGTCGATTGAAATAAAATATTACGTTGGTGTTTGTTTTGAACTACTAATACATATAAACAAATATGAACAGACGATATGCACATTTTTTTATGAGAGAAACAACCTGTGATATTTTCAGTACGGATTTGTATATTTTCGATTGTTAAATGTTTGTTTTTTTTTTGTATATCTTTTTTGTCTATTTATAATTTACATGACACTTTTTTCTATTAATAATACTTTATGTTTTGGCTGATTTTGAGTCCATATGTACATCATTTTTTTATGTTTGCATACGTTATAGATTTTTTTTAATTTTTGAATTTAATGTTTTTTATTTTTTAATTTACTGTTTTGTTTTTTTTTTGGATCCTTATGTATATCTTTTTTTTATGTTTGCTTACATCTATTTTTTTCGTCTTACTGTTTAGGTTCAAGTTTTTTTTTTTTGCCAAGTGTATAACCTAATTGTTTTTTTATTCTATCTATTATTATCATCAATATTTGTTTTTATCTATGTATGTAAAAGGCATTGATTTTTTTTTTGAGAGGAAGGTGCTGAGGAGGATCTACGGCCCGACTTGTGACAATGGAGAGTGGCGTATCAGGCACAACTACGAATTGTATAATCTGTTCAAAGAGCCTTCCATACTGACAGAAATAAGAATAGGAAGACTCAGATGGGCTGGACACGTCCAAAGAATGAGCGAGGAGGACGTTCCAAGACGGATCATGAATGGTGCATCGGGGGGACGAAGAAAAGTTGGAAGGCCGAAGCTTCGATGGCTGGACAGAGTGGTGAAGGATGCGAACAGCATCGGCGTCCATCACTGGCGCAATGCGTCGCAGGATCGACAGTCATGGAGGCGGGCTCTGCAGGAGGCTAAGACCCGACCTGGGTTGTGGAGCCACAGATGATGATGATGATGTAAAAGGCATTTTATGCCGTTTATAAAGAAATAAATAAATAAAATCAAATATTTTTTTTCAAATGAGAATTGTTAAGACGATGTGTTTATCGAAACGTAATAATTAAGCATAGTATTTGAAATGAAACATAAACCATTCAAGGATATTTTTACATTTTTTTATATATAACATAATGATATTAGTTCAATATCCTTTATTAACAACAATAGAAGCTAGAAGCAAGGTCTTATGAATTTTTACCCATTAACCATTTCTATTCAGCAAAAATATTTATATCGAAATACAATCAACTTCTGCTTTATATTGAAAAGCATTGACCTTATCTATGGGATAATATAATGAGTAATATTTTCCCTCAAGTAATATTGTTAGACAATACAATTTTCAATTTACGTTAACACTTGTTTAGGCGTTTTCAATAAAATCTGCTATGTATTTCCGTATACCACACCCAGAACATGTGATGACCGACAAATTGCCTTAAAAAAATCAATAACAACCACGTAGACTTATAAGTGTTTAGTTATAAACAAAACAGAATAATCTAGATCTGTATATAATTAGTTCATTGTTGTTGATACTTCTTGTCATCGTGAATTCGGTGGAATCGTAAAAAACTTTTTAAAAAAATCATCCAATGATACTTCAAGTTGGTGGATTAATTTCTTTACATTTTTCTAAATTTTACGAACTCGAATGGATGAAGTGGTCCTCCTCCTGAGACATCCCCAACTCTGTCCTAGGAAGACCGCATCTAACCATTTCCAGCCACTCATCTTATAATATGTTATCGGACCACCTTGCCCTAACCTGAGGTATTCTAACACTTCTGCCAGTTCTAGGTCGCCACACCTGCACTTTTTAGGTCTACGTGGAGTCTGCGGTTCGGACGACATGTTCGGCCCGACTTTACTTCTGGTTGGCAGCACTTTGGACACCGTCGGTAATTTGGGTTTTTTATCTTATCTCTCAACGAAATACCCAGCATTCTAGTTTCCATGGCTTATTTTGTTACTGTTTATGGAGAAATCTATTGGAAATCTACAAACAACTCTTTACTTATTCGTCTACACTCATCTTTCCCAAAATGTTTCTTCTTTTTTTCCTCTGCTTTCTTCTTTTACTGCTGGACATAGGTCTATTTACACTAATCTTGGTCTTTCCACATCCAGATTCTTCCAGCCAACTGGACGATATCATCCTAACAATTTAAGGGGTTCTGCCATATTTATGAATTTAATTATTTTATATATGTAAAAAGGCGTGTTTATAATAATTGTAATGTAATTAATCTCTTCGTAAAAAAATATCTTAAAACGTTAATTCTTAGAACATACTTTGAAAATGTCTTTAACGTTATCTTTTGTTTAACATGAACAATCAAATCTGTTTTTTGAGGGATAAACTTCAAACAAAAAAGTTTATAACGGACATTATTGGATTTTTCTTGGTTTATATTTGACAACGCATTCTCCTAAGGTACACTTTTTATATCCCGCCACATAAAAAAAAACGAAAAAAGTTCTTCAAACTGGTTTGGCAGACGCTGCGCAGACTTGCGTGTTGGGTTATAAAATGTTGCGTGTCTAAAAACATACATGAAATGTAGCAATCATTGATTTAGAAAATGAAAGGTCACTAGTTCCGATGATTCTTAAATCGACTATTCTTTTATCGATCTCTCAATAGATAAATATGGCCTGGTCATTTGTGTAACAATCTAAACTCCCACATCTTACTTGACCCGAAGCACAGCAAATTTAAAAATGATTGACAAAAACGTATTCTGAATAAAAATCTATTAGTCATCTTTGAAATTGTTGTAGACAGCCTGTTGTAAGTATTTGATCGAAAACATTTAACAGTATTCTAAAAATGGTTAAGTTAGTTATTTAGACTATTGTTGAATTTTTAAATTTTGTTAATGATATCAAATATTCGAGAAAAATATACCTTCTAGATTGTTAAATAGGTTTCAGCTCAATAAATTACAGATGGTTTTCAAAATAAATTGTGGAAATCCTTATCACATTACTTGTTTGCTGTGAGGCTCACATAGTTCAGCAATGTGGTTCACCACCCATTCTGAATGAAGCGCCTTTTTAGATGAAACGAGACTGGTGTTTTAGGATACGCATTCGTGTCGTGCTTTATTTTATGAGGTAATGCATACCCGCACACCTGTCGCTGGTTACCTCGCGTTGTGGGATATTTAGTGATGGTATAAAAAAAAAACATTGGATTGTGACGAATGTTATTTCAGAATATCTTGAATTATCTTACGAGTAGATATATACATAGGTAAGTCCAAGCGCTTAATATACCACTAGGAGTTCCAGAGACAGTTCCAAGCGCAGTTGGTAGGAAGTTATCAGGCAAGACATAGAGATTGCAATATCTAGCCAGAACGAAAAACGCAGTCCTCACCACCACGCGGGAATAAGCATTACCAGATAGAAGGAGAAGAAGATACCTGTCCTTTTTCTTAAGATTACAGTTATGATACAAAGTAAGGAATTTTTTTTTTTTTTTATCTCTACAGGTTACATAATACAAAATAATATATTATAATTGTCGACCTCACTAGGTCTGGCAACTTTGAGGTAGACAATTTAACATAAAATGGTAATGACAGTGTATAACAAAATTTGAACAAATAAAACATAAATTAACGAAAAACAGTTAAATATAAATGAAAAATGAGTTCATAATATTATATTACACCCTGCCGCAGTTACCCACAGTTGGGTACTTGTGGTGGTAACTGCAACAATAATCCTACAAACCCAACTGTAGACTCACTATAATTATACAAATCAACAAATAGTACTATTATAGAAATCAACAAATAGTACTATTATACAAATCAACAAATAGTACTATTATACAAATCAACAAATAGTACTATTATACAAACAAAAAATAGTACTATTATACAAACAAAAAATAGGTTGATCATGACCATTATTCCTTTATTTCTATACACACAAATAAATACAAATATTCTTAATAGTACAATGGAATTTATCACCTCACAAGGCGAAAGCCTGTTCTGAGGCAATACTAACAATAAATTAACAATAAATATGGGTAAGCTACATAGTGTGTGCGAATATAACAAATTTCCAGAATTACCACAGTTAAATAATAATAATAGATGGGTGGTGGCTGAGCGGTTTGCCTGGGCTGGGTTAGTAATCCAGTGGTAGCGAGTTCGAATCCGTTCGTTCGTTCGTACAACCATTTATGTTTAGTTTAGGGAATGTATGAGAATGTATATTTACTTGTTTCAAGGACAAAGCAAATTATTGATAAGATTCAAGAAATCTATTTTTTTTAATAAACATAAAAAAAACAACAAAAAAAATTGTAATTGTGGTGGTGAGAGTGTATATGCGAGTACGAATACATATAAAAAGGAATGTATGAGGGCATTAGAAACTATTTCTTTCCTAGTCCAAATATTATCACAGAACAAAAAAATAGAGATTAGGTGAAAATCAAGGAATAACTTTATTTCAAATTGCTTGCAATTGTCTGGTTTTATTGCGATTGTTCTTGTATATCGGTCAAGACCTATCACGCGTTATCTTTCTGATACCGCACCTAGAACTTTATAGATACATCACGTCCGATTTAAGTATCTTGTTTGTGAACAAAGCCCTTTCAAACAAAAATCCAATCTGGACTCAAACACCGGATCTTTGAATAACAAATTAATCAATGAGCCTTCGTGAAAACACTACTTCGAACAGATCAATTGGTTTTAATCAATATTAAGATCTAACCAATACTCTTTGTATCTTGAAATCTTAAATCAATTTTGTATTGAGTATCAGAGTTCTAAGCAATTTATTTAACTGTACTCGAAGTGTATCTGTCGATATGATTGGTCATTAACAATCAAGGTCGATTCGGAAAGTTTTGATTACCTATGTTAAAAAATATTATATTCATAATCAATAAAACAATTAACAAAAAATGACAACATTGAAGACATATAGAATAAGTTATATTAATCTTGAATTACGTGTATTTTTTTTAATTTGAAATGTATTTTATTAATTAAGTCAAATAATAAAAAATAGTATATTGTTGGTTATTTAAAAATTAGTCCTTTACGACAATTTTTTTTCAGGGCTATTCAAAAATTTAATCAGAAAATTGAATAAATAAATTGTTTGTTTACTTAAAACTGAATTATCGGTTGCTTAAAAACCAGTCGAATTAAGTAATTATTTTTTGGTTTAAACAAAGTAAATTTCAATAGATAAAATAACATACAATATTAATAATTTTCTTTATTTCTTCCTTAAAAATGTATATAATCACTCATCATAATATCAATCTGATTGTATTAAAATGGAAACATTATAATTTTAAGAGATAGTATGTGAACAATCGACCACAATGACGTAGGAGGCTTATAACGTATAAATAATAACGACCGATCAAGTTACGTATAGAATTTTAAACATATTTATATGTTTTTAACGGCGTCAATGTTTCAATATGGAAGTAAGTAGGTACTATACTACCTATCATAACAGAAGTATTCAACTATGTATAATAGTGGGTTGTATTCCAACAACATTATTTGTTTGAGGAAATGTTATCTTGATTGTACATCAATTTTACACCTTCGCTAATATCTAATGTATTTCAAGTCATTAAATTAATAGAAACGAAAAATGATTTAATGTATTAAATATTTTGAAGTTTTAAATAGATAATAGCAGTAGCGTAAAGTGATTGTAAAGTGAACATCAATTTTTGAAAATAATTACAATAGGTAACTTAGGTACATCAAAAAAGTGCTTAAAGTTTTCGTTTCACTATTCATACATCCCCTTTTACTTCCAGAAAGTAAAGGGGAAAAGAACTGCACTATTTAAATATGCTCATGAAGAAACCTCAACTACCAACCCCGACAATTTTTTGACATGGCTACGTAGGGGACACCAGGCTTTAGTATTGGGGTCCATTGTACTCTCCCGAAGAAGCACACTACGTAGCGTTGGGTATTGGGCAGTGATTACAATCTGCAAAAGAAACTGGTAATTCGGAGCTTATACCAATTACCATTTATTTTAAAAACCATATGAGTGTTTTGCGAAAGCAACTTTAGAACCTTAACTCCAAAAGTGTTAATACATCTGCCATCATAAGCTATTGTAGGCGGAATAAATCTATATAATATGTATGAAGGCATGTCCTTTTAAAGATACCTTCGAAGGACTCAGGATCGATAATATCAATCAATGTGATCTCAAGTTATTAAGCATGTATAATTGTTTGAATAAATTATTACTACATGACTGTCATACCTCTGTTTAAAACAAAATAAATTCCTATTGATTCACAAAAGGCTATCTTTTTATTTGTATTGCTCTCAGTACAACTGGCGAGTTTTCTGTAGAAAGGCAATTTATTCCAAATATTCAGTGTTTCTAGAACAAAAGGGGAAGAAATGCGAGAACATTTTATTACATATATCTTCCGCTGGGAATCGACCGACCCCAGGACACCAACATAGAGTTGAAATGACTCACCACGATGCCATGACGATCAACTGTTAATATTAAAACCACCAAAAACCGCTTTTGTAAAATGTATGTTTATGACCAAATGTTAAAGCAAAGACATAGGATAATTAAATTTTAACAATATTGTAATTACTTAGATATTTAATCTCCCTACATACATAAATCATTCCGTTTACATATTCGGGGTAGAAAAAAAGGACTGTCCCCCATACTTGACATACATGTTTTGTATAGAAAACAAAATAGCAAAAAAATATTCAATAATTTGGATTTAAGTGTTTATAGTTTGTTATGTATTCTTCAACTATACATACCAACGCCATCGAGAGTAAAAACTCATGTGTTACCTGAGTATAATAATCTTTTACGATTGTCTTGTCATTTTTGGTCTTTGTTACCGTTTTCTTATTTAAATTTCAAACATATTAAAATGAAGATGAAATCAATAATACTAAGCATGATTTACAATAAATTCAAATCGTCAAACCTGTACAAAGAAAGTACTTAAAAACTCAATCCTACCCCCATCGATGTAAATCAAAACCAAAATCCATATTTTTTCCTAACACCTACCCATTAAAATGTTATTTCCTTAACTGAATTGAAAAATGTTATCATATAAACGCAACACTTGCAACAAAATATATTTTCAAAGCAGCCTTATTGGGAGCAGCAATACATAATAATATTATTTATCTTATTACATACCCACTAGATCAGCATACCTAATAAAATAAAAAGACACTCAGTGTGAAATGATGGCATAAAGTATCTACATACATAATGATATCACGTACTTATTCAATGTGTTCAGGGGCCATGTAGGCTATGTATTCCTTCCTCGCCACATGTGGTACATCAATATTGTGCATTATTATTGCACTCCATTATACATTTATACGTATAACAGATATTGTATGAATTTATCTTGATATTTTTTGTCGGCCTTAGTAGCTTCGTGGTGATATAGATTTCCGACTCCTAAACCAAAAGCTCCGAAAGGATTCGATTCGTGGTGGAGACATGGTTCTTAATTGTGTTTTCTGCTGGTCGTCGTTTTCCGTGGGCAGACTGACATTTTTATCTCTTCCCGATGTGAATACTCAAATTTCTTCTTCGTGTATTATTCCTGATTATTGAATCACGCGATTCATTACTGGACGCAGCAGTTTCAAAATTACCATTTTCGTTTTCACTGTTAGCTTTGTGATAACCCTGATAAGACTTCTGGGCATATCCTAGCTGCTTCGGGAGTGATGGGTTCACTATACCCAATGCTTAACGAAAACATTAAACTAAACAACAACAACAAGCTTCTAATTTATAAGATAGTCATACGCCCCACCATGACATATGCGTGCCCCATCTAGAGAAACGCAGCAGCGGTTGCAAGTTGTTCAAAATAAGGCCATTCGCCTAGCCTAAAACGCTCCAAAATGGATATACGTGAAGATGCCAAAATTCCCACCATCAAAGAATTTATACACTCCCTTTCGGAACGTGTTTATGCCAAGATTCCCTTACATAAAAATCATTCCATCAACACACTAGCCACCTATGGTGAAAACAAAACCTTTTAAGTACAAACGCCCCTAATCACTCTTAAAGAAACCCGCCCTCTCGAATTCCCACCGTAGACTCCCAAAAAAACACTGCCCTACCCTCTACTCACAAGTTCCATCGGAAATATCTCAAGTCTCTCCATAGTTAAACTCACTTCATAAAATCATCCCACAGTAAACAACCTCCCACCCCCTCCACAGCTTCAGAATATCAAATCCTCAAATATCCCAGGTACCCAACTTCAGAAGAAGGAATCAGGGGTCGCAAGACTTCGTCCTTCAGTAATGACCATTGACCTGTGGCGAGGATGTACCTCCCCAACAACGACGCCATCTCGCTCGGACGATCTCGCTTCTCGCGAAGATTGCCGAAGACGACCGAGAGACAGCGCCTCCTAATTCGAGCAGCCAACGCGGCGAACCACCATTCGCTCATCAGCCGATGGCTCAGTCACAGTGCTTTGCTTTTAAATAATTATATCGCCCTCATCATCGCGAACATTATTTCGAGTGTAATAATTGTTAAAACTGAAAATATATTGCTATAACGTAAGTCTGATTTTAAATTGAAACCCTTCATCACTCAAATATTTCAATTCTAATTAAATGGCAAATGATTATAACAAGTGCAATATCTAAAATAGTCGTATGTATTTTAGGAGACGATTTGGAACACGTAATTTAAACTCGCAACCTTTTCTGATATCTTGTTAACATTCATAATTAAATATAAAACTTCCTCCCAACTTACATACCTCTATAGACCAAAATGCATATCCTATGGGAACGTACTAACTTTTCCATGTCAACTTTCCTACGAGAACTCTAAAACAATGTCAGAGGGATTTTTTTAGACCCATTGGACATGCGCTCCTTGTAACCACGAAGAGCAACTTCAGGGCTGTTTCCTCATAATAAGCTCTCTTTGGCACTTTAATTGCATTGTCTAATAATAAAATGAAAGATTCTTATATGCATCGATGTTCTTTGGTTTCATGCTTTGTCAATAAGAACATAATGTTTATTTATTTCAATATTTATTTATTTATTTATTTATTTAATATTGTTTCTCGGGCAACTAACAGGTACTATGTCAAATATTAATTTAACACGCACCCAATAACAAGTTGCCACATTCTGGAGGATATTAATCGTCTCACAGATCCAGACTGAAAACACAATTAAAAACTGTGTCTCCACCGGGAATCGAACCCGGGACCTTTGGCTCAGCAGTCAGATATCTAACCAACTGAGCCACGAAGGCCGACGTGTAATAACGTGTATATGTAAAGCGCTGTTATATTTCACATTAAGTCGCCATATTTATCCAACCTGTGTCTTGTATAAGTTTCCCGTGTGGGAGTGTTGGACAAATAAGCTTAATCGGTCAAATAATAACATCCTTAAGATACCTACAACCAATATACTAACAGATTACGTACTTCTCAGAAGTTGAACCGTGGAAATCCAACACATGGAGGGCGTTATACTCGTTGCAGAAAAAAGGTTTGTAAATTTGTCTGCAGAGGTTATGAACAAACCACAATTATAATAGAGTTGAATTGCATAGCATTCAAAAATTATCGTTTTACCCAAGAAAATTAAACAAAATACGAGTTATTGGCATAATTCAGAAGTAGTTTACCCTGCAGGTTTATGATTTCAACGTTTATTCTATGTTAAAATATATTGAGACAAAATAAGCAGTTTAACTATAATATGTCATTGTAAAAACTTAACTGTACTTCTTATTGTTACGCGTTAAATTATTTTTTGTGGATTTTAAAACAATTTTAACTTTTTAGAATCTTCTATACGACAGATTTACACAAAAATAGAATAAAAAGAAGGATAAAATCAAAAATATGACGGAGATAAGAGACTTGTTGACCACTGTCAAGAGACGCCAAGCTGTATACTTTGGCCTCATATTCCGCGGTGATATATATGCTCTTCTACAACTTAAAGTGGAGGGAAAGACAGAGGGAAGACGGTGTATGGGGTGTATTTAGTTACATGTAAATCTCAGGCAATAATTTGGGATTCCGAATGAGGCGTCACTAATTTAGCTGGCGCAAGATCCGTTAGGATCAGCACAAAAAGAAGAAGATAATATTAAAAAAGAGCAAACACAAAGTTTTTAACGTAAAATAGTACAAAAACATTATACAAGGATGATTTTTTACACGAAATAGACTAAATAACTAGTATCTAATTACACACGTATAAACTTCTCATTTAAAAATATTTATCCTGCAGTCAGAGTTTAAAATGTTAAGACTTGTTTATTAATATAGTTTTTGATTTACATTATCAGAGGTCAAGGCGTCGCATAGACTTCTTAGAATTTATAAACCAAAACTTGAAATCAAATTGTAAACAAATAGCAATAGGTTTTCCAACAAAAAGATATAACTTTTCAAAGGAAAATTATCAGACAGCCTTATAATCGTAATGCCTTTTATTTATTGATCCAAACTTTGCATATCTAAAAACGGCTAGCTGTTTAACATTATAATTGCAATTTGTTCTAAGATATTAATTTACTTTATATTCCAGATGCACGTGTTCTGTGTACGTAATATTATTTTTATTGGAAAGTTTACAACATCTTTAGTTGTTATTTATTTCATGCATGTATTCTCGACAACTTACTCATTAACTTGTAAAGAACTTTTGAACAGGAAATATTAATTTTCAATTTTACAATTACATATTTGCACAAGATGCATAGGATTATTTAATTTATACAGGAACATACTGCGTACATTGAAACTGCACAGTTTAGTAGCTACAGAGAGAGTATTAGAAATACAAATTCTATTAATTTTATATCAAGAATTATTAAGTTTATTAATAATGATTATTCTCCACTTCAATAAGTTAAGAATTTACTTATTTATTTATATTGCTTCTCGGTATATCATCTATTTAAAATAAAATCAAATTTAACACGCACCTAATAACAAGATGCCGCGTTCTTAAGAATGGATATCCTCCAGAAATCCAATCCGGAACCTTTTGTACAGGATTCAGATATTTAAACCAACTGAGCCACGAATGTCAGCAATATTTAAACGTATTTTCCCTTCAATATTTTCAATTATTTTTTTCCAGCAATACTTTTATTACATTGGTTTGAGTAGCATTGCACCCCCCTACTCTCGAACTGAAATAAAAACTATTAAGGTATTATTTTACATATTTGAACATTTTTACAAGATCACATGTTAATATATTACGAAACATCTTTTGTTCTCCACTCTCTAATTTTCAATTAATATAAAAAAATAATTAAATGATGGCCAAATTAATCAAATACTTGAATGAACTTATAATATAATACCATATTTATTGAATATTTCTTCTGCGTTCTCCAACTGACTTTCTGTGTTTCTCGTTACCGTAGTCACCTAATATGTTTCTTTATTTCGCATCATTCAAAACGTCAATACACATTTCTTTAAATAAACTAACTGCCATTTTACATAAAAAAAATAATGTTCCTGTATACTTGTTTGAACATAAATTAGAAATAAATGTTTAAAGACATATCAATTGTAAGAACAATGAGTAAAACAAGTCATAGATACTGTATTCAAGTATCAACATAGCATTCCATTGTCATTTTATATTAATAGTAGTAGACATACTAATTTTACGTCATTGAATGATCCTTTGACAAAGTCCTTAGAAGGAAAAACATTTTATGAACTTCCTATTATAGAAATATTGAAGCAAAACAAAAGATAATTCAATTCATAAGAAGTAAAAACGATAATATGAAATGAATTATGATAATATGAATTGTTCTTATGTACACAATTAAGAACATGTTAATAATTAATTAATTATTATTAATTTTTTCTTTAATTGTTCGTATTCTTTTGTACTATCTTCTTTGTTTTTTTTTACTTTTCTTCTACTATCTTTGTTTATTTTTGTAATGTGATATAACGTATTATCATAGTACACACTGTTTTGTATATTTAACGTTAACTCTGGTTGGTTGGAAGAAATTGTCATTAGGCAATATGCCAAACATGCAAGCAAAGCATTCAATAAGAACAGAATTTTAAATCTCATCATCAATATTTTTGTATTTTTTATTTATCGACTCAATGAAGATCCGAAGTTACAATGTTTATTTTTTATTTTATTTTACAAAGGACAGCACACAGTACATGCATACAATTATTAAAGTTAAATAAATAAAAATACAAAAATAACATGTACCTCTTACGTACTATACCTAATATCAAAATAATACAACAAAAAAGTGTGAATTAGTGTGGGTGCGCGCATGAGAGAAGAGTAATACATATGTACATATGTGTGTGAAAGAGATATCTAGAAAGAGTGTGAGTGTGTGGGTGTGTATGAGAGAGGGTGTGCATGTGTGTGTTGACGAACATATATTGACAGATTCATGAGTTGAGAAGAAAAAGAAAATATGTTGCTGAGGGTGATTGGGAAAAATAAAATTAATCTGTAAATAATTGTTATAATGTCACGATGTTAGATATAAGTTTATTTTTGAATGTTAAATGTGAATCAAAAAATATGTCTAAGTCGGCATTTTTTTCATAAGAGTTAAATAAGTTTATCATTCTGTTAATCGGAGCGTTTTTGGAAGCATTTGTTTTACAGATATTGAAGAAGAAAAGTGAAATGTTTTTGATATTACCCATTTTTTTTCAACCGCTTTACGCTTGAAGGGTATCGGGAGAAAACAATGATAGTCACATTTTTTTATGTTTTGAGTAAGTATGCAATGTGCTAGCCAAACCTCTACTCATATATTATGACAAATTTTTAACATCTCAATAGAGACGAAGATGGAATATTATAGGTTATTAATATTATGGAATATTATAGGTTACCAAGTCACTGTTGTGAAAACAATAACGATTTGCATTAATTTTTATTTATTTTTACAGTATAATCGTTTCTTCCAATCAAAAAATCAATATAAAATCAAATAAATACAATGACCTAGCTTCAATTTGATATGGAAAACCTCTCAATATACTCCACAATTCAAATATCAAATCATTTAATTTTAAATATTTATCTATTTAAAATAAACATATTTGTCATTAATATTTATGTATTTAATTTTACGAACGTAAAAAAATAACTAGTATATTTTGGAAAAAAATCTCTCGTTGACATTATAAATGGTAAGATTTATACTTGACGACGATTTCAATAACGTCAATTTCTAAAAAGGGCTCTAATATAGCATTTTGTCTTCTTCTTCCTCTTTTTTTTAGATCTATGATCTTTTTTTACAGGTCCTGGGACGAGGATGTCCAGCTCTCCCTCCATCTCTTTGATGGTCTTCCCGGTGATTGGCGTCCCTCTGGTATCTCGCGCATTACAATCTTTGGCAGCCTTTCTGGATTCATCCTCATTTCTTCATCATCATTCATCAGCATTTTGTGATATTCTTAATTTTTTTTTGTTTTTCCACGGGAGGTGAACTGTCCAAATTTCCTACATCCAATAATAATATGTAGCGTATTACCTGAGCATACAAATTGTAATTAAATAGATACCACACAAGGATTGTTTGCGAAATCATGCTGGTAATCTAACAGCTAACAATGAAAGGATCATTAGGTTGAACACAGCACTCAGCCAGAATGGCTGGTCATCGTGGCTGGTATCATATTATGTCGTAGGAAGGTGGAACCCAAAGACACCTACACATTTCTTCCATATCAATAGAAGAAAATCTTTTAAACAATACCTATGTTTGTACATAAGTCTAGTATACAATATTAGAACCGCGTCACTAAATACTAATTCCGAAATCACAGTTTTATTTATTATACCTAACTTTGTTCAAACTACGAATAAAAATACTCATTTGTGGTTAAATAAAGCTACTTTCATTTAATTAAATATACGAAGTCACGAAGTAATTCTGAAAATATTTATCAATAGTTTTTTTATACCCGGCGCTGCTCTGGAAGGTAAATTTTAGCTCTAAGGAAAATCTTCTCGGGCACCCAATAAGAAGTTGAAATATTTTGGAGATTTGTGATTCGAAACGACCCGACAGCATCTTCTTCAGTTCGAATGAAAACTTCTTCCAGGCGAAAAAGCTTCATATTTTCAAAAATACAATAGAGAGTAGCCCATTCGTGTTTTAAGCAAAGTGAATAAACAAACAAATGAATAAAATATTGAATTCCTGAAAAAAATATAATCTAATTATAATCTAATCTTCTAATCGAAAATATATCATGTCACACAAAAAACGTACACGCAATAATTATTATTAAGTAGTTTTGAATATTAATTAAATCTATTGGAAAATAACATATAATTATATAACAAATTCAAATAAAACTGGTTCTTGTTTTTGATTACACTAAATAATAAATTCAATACGTTTATTTATGACAAGTGTCAATATTGAGATCGTTGTCTGTGGTCTAATTTTGAAGCAATTATATTCAATGTCATGTAGGTAAAATTCATATCACCTCATGTGATTTTATAGATAATTAATAAATAGATTGCATAAAATACGATTTACGACGAATATTTGATTTTGAAAAAATTAACTTAATTAGAATATATGCCACGGAAATTAGATTACGCTTAGAAGGTTATTTATTTATTTATTGAATATTGCTTCACGGGCAACTTCTTCTTCTTCTTCTTGTTAGCCTACTCTCGTCCACTCCTGGACGAAGGCCTCCTCCATTTCTCTCCACTTTACTCTGTCTTGAGCTGCCTGCATCCAGTTTATACCAGCATATCTTACAATGTCGTCTCTCCATCGCAATGGTGGCCTCCCCACGCTCCTGGTTGCTGCTCTTGGTCTCCATGTTATGACTCTTTTTAGCCATCTGTCATCTGAGCTTCTGGCCATGTGACCTGCCCACCGCCATTTTAGAGTTGCTATATGTACGTTTGGCGACATCTATAATTCTTGTTTGTTGCCTAATTATTTCATTCCGCACTCTATCTCTCAAGGTTATACCCAACATGGCTCTTTCCATGGCTCTTTGAGTAATCCTTATTTTTTCCATGCTTCGTTTGGTCAGTGTCGCAGTCTCTAAGCCATATGTTGCTACTGGTGATATGCACGTTTCGTATACTTTCCGCTTAAGGTTTATGGGTATTATGCGGTTTTTAAGTATATGACCCATTTTCCCAAAGGCTGCCCAGCTTAGTCCAATTCTTCTTTGGACTTCTTCTCGGGCAACTAACAGGTACTAAGTCTAATATTAATTTAACACGCACCCAATAACAAGTTGCCACATTCTGGAGGCTTACGATATTAATCGTCTCACAGATCCAGACCGAAAACACAATTAAAAACTGTGTCTCCACCGGGAATCGAACCCGGGACCTTTGGCTCAGCAGTCAGATATCTAACCAACTGAGCAACAAAGGCCGAGGTTAGCCACGAGGTTAAGCCATAAGACGGTATTAAACAATTTTTATTATTTATTTTTTGTATTGCTATTCGGGGAACTAACCAATACAATGTCAGATATTAATTTGATAGATATACCCCCAATTACATGTTGCGAAAATTTGAATACTTGGTTGCAGGTATAGAGCTCGATCAAAGATTAATTATTGTAGATTAAAATTTTAAAATAGCTATGTGCCAAATTATGTCAAGTGACACTTTTATATCAGATCATAAATTGTAAAAAAAAATTACAACACTGCGTTAAATAAATCTCTTGTATAATTATTACATAAAACTATGATAATATAGCTATATAATAGCTTCATTGACCATGCTTTACTCCCACATGCTGTCCCTATAATATTATCACAGTGTGTTTTTTTGTTGTTAAGGAAATAACTAAGATATATGAAGATTTTTATTTACATATGAACATTACACCGTTCACCGTTTCAAAGCTACATATAAGCATCTTTGACCCGAGATACACGGACTGCTTCAACTGCAACACTACTGCTTAATAGTTGTATAACACGATATAGTTGTAGCGGCAACCGAGCGCTCCAAGCTGTTGTACAGGCTGCAAAATGCAGTCGGTTCAACTGCAACACGGCTGCTTCAAGCATTCCGTGTATTGTAACCGAGAATTTGTATTGTAACTGCAAACCGCCGTACTGTAACAGCATGAAGCAGTTAACCCCGACTGCTAGTAGAAAATATAAAGCCAAAGAATTTAGATAACTTACTTCTTTTAGTTCGTATCTTGACCGAAATCATAATGACGTCCAGTGTTATTAAGTATATTTGTTTTATTGAAAATAATTCACTTTCTTTAAATCGCAAATGAGCTACTTTATATGCTATCATCTGTTCTGAGGAAGAAACGGTTGCTACGAAACTAATCGTATATAATAGTTCATTAATGTTTTGAACTAAGTCAATTACAACAATGTGACACAAAGTCAACTCCGAAAATATTAAATAATCGAATTGAACATAGATTATTGTAAAATAACCATTCAAGAAAAATTGTTATTCATAAATTTTATTAAAACACAACAATGTTACGACTTTTTTTTATGTAAGGTATCTTTTTTTTAATGTCCTGTTTTTTCAGTTCAAAAGTAAGTTTGTTTATTTTTTCTCTTTATAAGTACATATTTTTTTTTGTTTTGTGTGTGTTTATATTTACTGAGTGTTTAATTATTGACCGACGACCTGATAAGGATATCGAAAGAAGAGTTATGGCAGGAAACAGAGTGAATGGAGCACTGAGACCAGTTATGAATGATCGCAACATATCAAAGGCTCTCAAAGTTGCCATTCATAACGCTTAGTGCCAACGTTGACGTATGCAAGTGAAACTTGGACATGGCAGAAGTCGCACGAAAGCAGAATAAATGCGTTTGAAATAAGATCGCTAAGAAGAATCTGCAATAGAACGATGTATGACAGGTTAAGAAATGAGAACATAAGGAAAGAATGTAAGATGAAGAAAGATATCATTAATAGAATGAAAGTAAACACACTGAGATGGTTTGGCCACATGGGTAGAATGAAAATATACAATGCGGATAGGATTGGATTGAGAGGCCGGGGCCGCCCAAGAAAGGGATGGCACGACCATGTGAACGATATTCTCAAAAAAGGAAATGTTAGAAGCGTGTACAATAGACGAACATGTATGAGACGATGCATGAATGTTGACGAGGCGATGAATGTGTGCCAGGATAGAAAGATATGGCGTTCGGTTCTCTCTGCCAATCCCGTAAGGGACATGGCGTGATGGTATGTATGTATGTATATAATAGGCAATTCGTGCCGTAAATACGCAAAGAAATAAATAATCGATTATAGTAAATATGTCAGAAGATGAAGATGGAGAGTGTTGCATTCAGTTCTGTCTACCTCCAAATATAGTGAAGATATAATGTTTTTTCAAAGATTTTTATTTTTTAATAAATATTTATATGAAAACGATTAATTTACAGACTGTCATTGACAGAAGTTCTGACTTTACAAATAACATTGACACTAGTACATTTTTATCAAAAATGATCGCTAAAGGTCACTTTACTCATCTTTTACAATCATATTTGCAATCGACTCGCTCATTATAACCGATGACGACTTCAGAGATGGCAATATTATTATCGTCACCGTAATCTCAAAATTTAAATCAATTTCTACAACATATCGTTTAAATGTTAATCAAAATACTCAGCTGTGTTTACCAACATGTACGACTTAAACGTATCTCGATGAAATATCTCCCAGTGTTTTATTGATGTATAAAATGAAATACATTTAATTGACAGAGAAAACCTAACCCAACTTGATATCAAAACACCATTATATTGCTAGCAAGTAGGAATATTGTGGCCAACGCTTGAAACTTAACTACATAAGTTGACAGCCTTCGTGGCTCAGTTGGTAAAATATATGACTTGCGAGCGAAAGGTCCCGGATTCCATTCCCGGTGGAGACACAGTTTTTAATTATGTTTTCAGTTTGGAACTGTGAGACGATAAATACTATATGTCTCCAGAATATGGCAACTTGTAATTGGGTGCGTTTTAAATTAATATTTGATATAGTAGGTACTTGTTAGTTGCCCGTGAAACAATACAAAATAAAATAATAAAGTTGTCGGTTTTCGTCACTAATTTGGTGAATTATCTGACCCCTGAACGAAAGATCTCGGGTTCTATTCTAGATGAACTCACAGTTTTTGATTTTTATTTTCAGTCTGGATCTGTGAGACGAAAAACTTCAAAGGTTTCTAAGATGTGGCAACATATTATTGGGTGCATGTTGAATTAAAATTAATTACCTGTTTATTGCTCGAGAAGTAAAACAAAAAAAAAATAAGTGGAGGTACTTTTCATAAAATATTTCAACATATATAAGCTAAGACTTGGGCTGTACAAAAGTCACAAATTTTGATGTATCTACTTCAAATACATACCCAACAGTCATACAAAATCATTAAAATTTATAAATTATTTTGTGAATGGCCTTGAAACAGCTATATATTATACATATTGTGATGGGCTCCACCCTAACCTGAACTAAATATCGTCCTAAACTATTTTCTGTGGATCCATAACCTCCTAAATTAGCTAGCTAAACTACCTATTAAAATCTAACGTCTATTTCCTAGTACTATAGCTAATTTCCCTAACTAGTTTATCCTCTACCTGTAAGGTAAATCTAGAATTTATTACATCTATTTGAATATTCTTTATTGAATGATTCTATCATGAAAGAACATCGTATTCTTCTATCTTATTTCGCTAATTTTATATGTTTTTCAACGGATTTTGGCCAATGATCGTCTAGTAATTATTGTTATTATTCACGTTAAAAAGGACCCTCTACGTTGTGTTTTATTTACGAGTTATAAACAGACGAATATTTATAATAAAATTTATATATATTATATTAATAATTAATAAATTAACAGACTCCACGACTGTTGAAAGATAGTTAATATTTATATACAAAATTATAACTACAGGATTATTAAATTCGTATAATGTAATGATAAAACTTCGATTCTCAACCCAAATTATGTAACTTAATTGTTACTCAATTTGATCGATATAAGTATATTAATATACCTACAGAATAAATAGGATGACGAAAAATTATCTTAAAACAAATTCATATGATTCTCATAAAAAAAACATAAATAAAATTCAATAGAAAACACGATATATGCTTATTAACACTTTTTCACACTCATGGAGGTTAGTAAATAACGAAATTCAGTTTTCCTACCTTTTCGTATATCCTGCTGTAATGAAAACACATCACAACAATACCAAAATACATTATATAACAAAAGGCAATATTTATATGCAATCGACGATCTTTCCATGAGTGTGACGTAAATAGTTTTATATCAAATTTTGTTAGATGTCCAATATATCTTTATAATGTTAGTTTTCAGGACACGAATTTTCCTTCTACAGTAACAGATTGAAACATGAATATTTTGATTACTTTAGATAAAATGGTTATTTCAAGACACATAGGGTGATACTTTGATTTCCATTAGCGATGTTTAAGTGACATTTTAAGGCTTCTACAAAATGGGCTAGTAAAGTTTTGTGTTTTTCACTCGATTTTCATACTTCATCTGACATTTTAAGGTTGGGGAAATTCAGATTTTCAAGAAGATCATGCTAATTTTTCATGCTTCATGCAGTTTGAAACGAGCACCTATACCCGCTCGCTTCCATCCTGGTCAACCATTTCAAATTACTTCCAGGTCCGAGTGCATTAACAGGGATTAATTAGACTACCTGTAAAACATGCATTACTATATATATATATAAATATATATATCTCCAACATACTTCAGCTGCGATAGGGACATTTCGACCCTTTGAAATATCGATAACCCCACAACTCTAGTGTTCATTTATTCATTTATCTATCTATATGACAAATAAACAAATAAATAAACGATATATGAAGTAATTCGAAGAAAGGAACCAATGGTCAGTTGGTTATGTCTTTTGAGACATCAAAGGTAGAAGGACTTGGTAAATTAGATTAGTATTATATTAGATTAGTGAAGTATTTTACCACGATAGTCGATAAATAAAATACTGGTATTAAGGACAGGAAATAATACTTATTAATTTTCTACGAGATAGGATAACTTATCAATTTAACATGCATTTATAGGAAAGGAGTTATTGAATTTTGTTAGTATTATAATGCTATTAGTAATTTAAATAAAGAAATAATTTATGAATCACTAAATTCTACATGCACACAATTTTTATGGAATTAGGATTATACAAGTTTACTTCATTTCACTCTGTCAGTTATAAAAACACAATACTTCAAATATAAAATTAATAAAATATAGAAAAATTTCAAATAGGTTATAATGTTTAAAATAAGATTATGTTTATTCAAATTGTACTTGAAAGAAAATTCAAAATAGTTTAAAAATGATTATATTTTCCAATTTACATTAAATCTTTCATGTATTCTCATCTTATTACGTCAAAAGAAAATAATTAAATTGTTAGTAAATAATAAAAAAAAAGACTCATCGATCTCCTGCGCAGCTCTGGTAGTATAGCGCCTTCCAAAATATCACTATTTCGTTTAAATATTTATCGACCGAAATTTTGTAATTTTTAAGATATAGAAAAATAAATGAGAAAGAAATAAATATGATTTTAGAGTCCAATGATGATCATCCTCGTTCCACAAATAAACACTGATTATTAAATGAGAATTAATTTAATTTATTTTTAAACGAGCTAATTATTAATGAATACTGTATTACTGGATTCAAAACAAAGACCAAAAAAAAAATGAATTGCCAGGAGCTTCGCACGTACCCCCGTCATTCACCAAGATCGGCCAGTAAGTGTCCCCGCCACCCACTAATCAACATACTTAAAGACAAATTTCTCTCCCCTCCGATTCCAGATAGGTACACTAATACAATCCCCACATGTACCTTGGACTTGCATCAACAAACTTAACGAATAGTTCAAAGCTACCAACAATGACACCAAAATATATTCCATATTAGTTTAGTAAGTAGATATTATAATATTCTTCACCGACTTCAACAAAGAACTCCCATAAAGTGTACAATTCCAATTTAATATTATCAAATACCTATATTTATCATACTTTAATAATAATAATATATATACACATATGTGCATATTAAAATTATAAAGTCATCACATTCCTCCCCTTGGAAGGCGATTTTCAAATCAAATAACTATCCCATTGTATTTTATAATCGTCTTACATAACGAAATAGAAATTTTAATCAGAAAAATGATGAAGAAGACGACTCGAATACCTCAAACAATAATAGACTATATGCACCATATAAGAAAACAAATAATTAATCGAATCAAATAGAGTCATCACATTCTCCCCCCTGAAGTTACGTAATTTTATTAGGAAAATTGTGGAACTTCACACAGAAGAAACTAAATAGTCAACCGAAATTCATAAGTAGTAATTCGACGCGTTGTTCTAATCTAAATAATGTAGTACATATTTCTATTATAAATTTAAGATTTCCTCCCCTCCCGATTGTTAATCCATTCATTCATCCTGAAAATTATTGTCGATTAAAAGGAACAAACAACACTACTCCTTCTCCCCCCCGACGTTTACTGTCTTTGTCCCTTCAACGAATTGGTAAATATAAAACAAATTCAAAATAAAACCTCTCCCCTCCAACTATAAGCCTTGATATCAATATCTAAACTTTGAAATGTATGGATAATAGTGAAGACACCATTTGAAATTCCATCCTTTATCTATTTAAAAAAATTATGCGGTCACCCTACCATTTCAGTTTCATGTACCATTCGATAAAATATTTTGGTTACCCTATTCCTGTTACCGCTCGTTAGCAATAAATCATTTCAATCTAAGTGGTAACCATGCGTGTCGACCCAACGCACAAATCCCGCGCGTATGTTTCATATATAAACAAGAATGCAACGCTGGTAGGTATCCTTACATATAACACAGCTCGTAAAAATGAAGCCATTATATAAATAAACATTTTTAAATCACTACTCTGAACTAAATAATCCGAATCTTTGTTCTTTTTTTTTTTTTTTTTTTTTTTTTTTTTTTTTTTTTTTTTTTACCGACGATCTAATACTGTACAGTAAAGTAGAAACTATCACAAATTGTAATCTACTGCAGAAAGACCTCGCCTCCCTATACACATAATTAGTGTAAACTAAATGACCCCTATTTTAACGACAGCAAGTGTCAATATTTTCCCTTCACAAATAATAAATCTAAAATATCTTTCCAATACAACATAAACAATTATTATTTAGCAAAATGTGATACTGTGAGAGATTTAGTCGTCCTATTCGATATCAAACCTAAATATGACACGCATATAGATGAAATAAATACTTAATAAAAAAAAAAACTTTCAAACTACAAGGATTTATATGCAGGCAAACAAAAGACCTTTTGGACCAAACATTAGTATCGAATTTAAGCAAAAGTCTCATAGTTTCTGCTCTAGAATATAATTCGGTCCTTTTGTCACCGAATTACGAAGTGTGAGAATTGAGAGAATAAAAAATTTTCAGGATTCTGGCTTATCGCTCAAAGAAATCACATCTATATACATACGAGAAAAATGAACTTTTATAAAATCCCTGAAGGAAAGAAGAAGAATGGCTGACTCCCATGCTATGTCAACAATCGCAGACAAGTTGCCTCCAATATACCGCATCCACAGAATTTTGATAGAAAAGAAAAAAAAATTCATACAAGGTCTCGGGACTCCTTATCTTAAGTCATACAAAACCAATATAGACAATTTCTCCCCCCTCCCCAGAATCACTCGCGATTCCAAAATCATATCGTTGACCAGACACCTTGTAGATATTTTCCCAAAATTAAACGAATTTGAAAATGTATTTTCTTGCCCTGACTTGGGGAGATTGTACAATCTACTTGTTTTTTTTTTGTAAA
This sequence comes from Molanna angustata, assembly GCA_963576475.1. Classification (NCBI taxonomy): domain Eukaryota; kingdom Metazoa; phylum Arthropoda; class Insecta; order Trichoptera; family Molannidae; genus Molanna; species Molanna angustata. The sequence goes on from OY754975.1 coordinate 26,847,739, forward strand.
CAAGCGAATGACCAGTAGATCATTCTCAAATGCTTTAATTTAATTTTTGCACTTTACAATTTGAAATTTTATACACAGCGATGTAATTACTTTATTAACATTAATCGTGTAAAATAATTGTAGGTTAAGCCTGTTTACTTTACCTAAATAAAATAAACTATTCAAAAAAATTACCTATCCAATGGAGGAATAACGAAACATAACTATCCCCTCGTCCAAATAAACAAATTAATGTTTACGATAATGCAAAGAATTTATGCCACATTGAGAAAAAAAACAACAATTCTCAGTTTGTCGAAAAATATCCACCTAAACGACCTAAAATTTCTGAAGCCATAATTATCATATAAATTTGGTCAACTATACATGCTACATAGAACTCAATAAATATGTCCTATATATGGAATGCTTATCTAATTTAATATTTTTCATAATTTTCTTACAAAACTGACTAACTCTATTAAATGTCACCTAAATAAATTATTATCTTCTTTAATATAAATTAGCATACCTAAATATCAATAGTATCATGAACAGTGAATAAAAAAAAAAATCAGGAAAAGAAATCGAAGAGGGTTGCAAACACTCAATAAAATATTTGACATCCCAACAATATGAATTACAATATTTCACATATTCCAAACGCCCCTATCTTCAAAAATTAAAAATTATCTCTAATGAAAAGATAAACAAAAAGAAAACAATCATTGCTATATTTCCTCCCCTACAATGTAAGTGTATTTATCATCACTGCGCATTGGTAAATGGTAAATAAATCCTTCATATCGATTCCAAATTCCAATGGTTGATTAGCAAAACTATTGATCTACAACAAAAAAATATCTCGCCAATATTCAAATTATTTGCACTAGAAAGCGTCAAAAGAAGAAATAATAAAAAAATATTAATAGTTTATCAGCTAATTAAATGAACCAATAAATACTCAAATGATGGATTTAGCAAAACTAATTCATAACAATATTACACTAAATCGTATTATTATCAATCAATTATTCTGAAAACGCTCTTAATTGTTCTATGTACACCAATAAAAAATTTGTATTAGTGATACATTGATCACACATATAAATAACACCAGCTTCTTCCTTTTTTTTTCAATGAACTAAATAAAACGAACCCATGATGATGAAATAAATAAAACGAACCTATGATGCAATACAACATTTCCGAATGTTTGTATTTGAATAAGCCCATTTAAAAAATATATACCTAATCTATTCAAAGTTAATGACAAAGTATGTACTCTTTTTCTTTCATAATAATATTTTTCTATGCGTGCTGAGCCATAGATCAATGCACTCCCACGAACGGTTAATTTTCAGTTTGTAATATATAACAAGTCCATGCATTGTTTATATCTTTTAGTCACAACAGAAACATTGGTACTCATAAAACTTAAAACATTGATTCATTAAATGCATATGTTATGCGTTTCTTAATGGTAAACGATAAAAAAAATACATATATGTATATTATTCTCCTAGACATAAAAGAAAACAATAACCCCCTTCAAAAATAAACATATTATTCTCGTTCCCATCGGGTATGTAGGTAACTAATAATATTATTTATTACCAAACGCATTACATGTAGGTACAATAAGCCCTATACATAATGATTTTAAATACCTTCTTGTTCTAAGTTCATTGCCCCAACATAAAATATTGCTTATTTAAGCTGACAAACAAAAAATGCAGTTATCAACAATACAATATATCCCCTCTGAAACATGGTTCTAACGAAGAATGTATAGTACATCCTTAAAACATCGGACTGACATTAAAAGAAACAAACACTTCAATAAGCACCCTTTATTCGTTTATTCATTTTTCTCCTTGGGCAACCAATATATAAGTGTATCATACCATTCCCGTTTATTTTATGATCTCACTAAAGCTATTAGGTACCAAAACACATTCCCATAAAATATTTCATAATAAGTACTACAGAGCTTCGATGACATGTGTAAACAAACTCTCTCCTCCAAATTCGACCCCAGAATTTAGAATATTAAATATCATGTGAGTCTAGCAAGGAACTTGAATCGGATGACGCCATAAAAAAAACAGTTCTTACTAAAACAAAATATCTGGACCTTCCCAAAATTAAGTACCTAAATATCTATCGTAATTGAGTAATAAAAAAAATTAAAAATATGCATTTATAAGTTTTGCAAATACAATTCATTATAAGACACGTGTCAAATCATTTTCTTTATTTTTTTCAACAAAACCGGAAATTAATTCTACTCTAATATTTTTATCATCAATTTAATTGAACTACTTATACAATCAACAGTCCGACTAGGGATTATTCCGGATAGTTAACATAATTCTTTTCTATGTCATAAAATCTCAAAACCAATTTATACAAAATTAAACTTCAATTTTACCAGCAAATCTCCAAAACATCAATGAGATGTCTTGGAAGAAATTATCTTTTCACGTTATGACTCTGATCACTAGTCTAAATTCGTTATTCTTAGTATGGTAAAATTTATAACACAAATTTAGGTACCGATATTAATATCAAGATAACTCAAACATATTATTTATGATAAATTATTTCCTAATTTTCATCAATGTAGGTACATGATTAAATAATTATATTTATCCCTCCCCACAAATGTAATGGTGCGAGACAAACAAACAAAGCCCCACACTTTTCATTGGGTATAGAGAACCGAACTCCACACTCCTCTATCAAGCATATCAGACAACTTTAGTTCAATAAATAATAATAATAATAATAATAATAAACACTTCCTTGCACCCTGCGCAAGTGGTGAGTTGGCAACTTCTTCCAACCAACCAGTGTTTCCAGCCCAGAGAAGCAATATTTGCGTGAGAAATGAATTCAAATAAATCTCCCCTCTGCTGGGAACCGAACCCAGGACCATCAATAATGACATCATTATAGTCTCCGTTACTTATTCATTTTATTTATCCATCCATTAACCTATTCAATCATCTATTAAGTGTTTAAAATTAATAAGATTACCGCTCCTAACACTGTTCATTATTAAATAGTTTCAATTTTATATTAAACTATAGATAATATTTTACTCAATAAAATAACCAAAATCTAATATACAGTGGACACAACCAATCCTACCTGAAACTTATATTTACATGCGCCAATGACTTCGATCTACGAAAATATACGTTCAACTAGATAATTTTCTTTTCTGTTCCCAACTACTTTATATATGTAGATTATAATTTTCCTAGATTAACAATTATACAATCCCTCAAATAAATAATTATTTAATTAACATATTATTTATAGATAAAGACACGAGTAAATAAACGATTCTCTACCTCTTTCTACACTTATGACAAAACAATTCTCCCCCCAGAGATTTCAGCTATTTATCAAACTCTGATAACTTCATACTATTGCGAGTTAGGCAAAGAGGATAGAACACGACACTTTCTCCTAGACGAGAGTTTAATGATTCCACCGTGATGGTATGAATGAAACGAATGATTTCGTACCTTCACGAGGCAAGCAAAGAGGAGAGAACACCACACTTTTCCCTATACGAGATTTAAGATCCTGCCGTGATGGTATGAATGAAATGAATGATTTCGCATCTTCACGAGGTAGACAAAGAGGACATAATACCACACTTTCTCTAGACAACTAATTCTAATGCTTCCGTAGTAATCCCAGTCAATATTTAGGTAATAAATACTGATATTGGTCACGGACACCAAATTATGTGATGGGCTCCACCCTAACCTGAACTAAATATCGTCCTAAACTATTTTCTGTGGATCCATAACCTCCTAAATTAGCTAGCTAAACTACCTATTAAAATCTAACGTCTATTTCCTAGTACTATAGCTAATTTCCCTAACTAGTTTATCCTCTACCTGTAAGGTAAATCTAGAATTTATTACATCTATTTGAATATTCTTTATTGAATGATTCTATCATGAAAGAACATCGTATTCTTCTATCTTATTTCGCTAATTTTATATGTTTTTCAACGGATTTTGGCCAATGATCGTCTAGTAATTATTGTTATTATTCACGTTAAAAAGGACCCTCTACGTTGTGTTTTATTTACGAGTTATAAACAGACGAATATTTATAATAAAATTTATATATATTATATTAATAATTAATAAATTAACAGACTCCACGACTGTTGAAAGATAGTTAATATTTATATACAAAATTATAACTACAGGATTATTAAATTCGTATAATGTAATGATAAAACTTCGATTCTCAACCCAAATTATGTAACTTAATTGTTACTCAATTTGATCGATATAAGTATATTAATATACCTACAGAATAAATAGGATGACGAAAAATTATCTTAAAACAAATTCATATGATTCTCATAAAAAAAACATAAATAAAATTCAATAGAAAACACGATATATGCTTATTAACACTTTTTCACACTCATGGAGGTTAGTAAATAACGAAATTCAGTTTTCCTACCTTTTCGTATATCCTGCTGTAATGAAAACACATCACAACAATACCAAAATACATTATATAACAAAAGGCAATATTTATATGCAATCGACGATCTTTCCATGAGTGTGACGTAAATAGTTTTATATCAAATTTTGTTAGATGTCCAATATATCTTTATAATGTTAGTTTTCAGGACACGAATTTTCCTTCTACAGTAACAGATTGAAACATGAATATTTTGATTACTTTAGATAAAATGGTTATTTCAAGACACATAGGGTGATACTTTGATTTCCATTAGCGATGTTTAAGTGACATTTTAAGGCTTCTACAAAATGGGCTAGTAAAGTTTTGTGTTTTTCACTCGATTTTCATACTTCATCTGACATTTTAAGGTTGGGGAAATTCAGATTTTCAAGAAGATCATGCTAATTTTTCATGCTTCATGCAGTTTGAAACGAGCACCTATACCCGCTCGCTTCCATCCTGGTCAACCATTTCAAATTACTTCCAGGTCCGAGTGCATTAACAGGGATTAATTAGACTACCTGTAAAACATGCATTACTATATATATATATAAATATATATATCTCCAACATACTTCAGCTGCGATAGGGACATTTCGACCCTTTGAAATATCGATAACCCCACAACTCTAGTGTTCATTTATTCATTTATCTATCTATATGACAAATAAACAAATAAATAAACGATATATGAAGTAATTCGAAGAAAGGAACCAATGGTCAGTTGGTTATGTCTTTTGAGACATCAAAGGTAGAAGGACTTGGTAAATTAGATTAGTATTATATTAGATTAGTGAAGTATTTTACCACGATAGTCGATAAATAAAATACTGGTATTAAGGACAGGAAATAATACTTATTAATTTTCTACGAGATAGGATAACTTATCAATTTAACATGCATTTATAGGAAAGGAGTTATTGAATTTTGTTAGTATTATAATGCTATTAGTAATTTAAATAAAGAAATAATTTATGAATCACTAAATTCTACATGCACACAATTTTTATGGAATTAGGATTATACAAGTTTACTTCATTTCACTCTGTCAGTTATAAAAACACAATACTTCAAATATAAAATTAATAAAATATAGAAAAATTTCAAATAGGTTATAATGTTTAAAATAAGATTATGTTTATTCAAATTGTACTTGAAAGAAAATTCAAAATAGTTTAAAAATGATTATATTTTCCAATTTACATTAAATCTTTCATGTATTCTCATCTTATTACGTCAAAAGAAAATAATTAAATTGTTAGTAAATAATAAAAAAAAAGACTCATCGATCTCCTGCGCAGCTCTGGTAGTATAGCGCCTTCCAAAATATCACTATTTCGTTTAAATATTTATCGACCGAAATTTTGTAATTTTTAAGATATAGAAAAATAAATGAGAAAGAAATAAATATGATTTTAGAGTCCAATGATGATCATCCTCGTTCCACAAATAAACACTGATTATTAAATGAGAATTAATTTAATTTATTTTTAAACGAGCTAATTATTAATGAATACTGTATTACTGGATTCAAAACAAAGACCAAAAAAAAAATGAATTGCCAGGAGCTTCGCACGTACCCCCGTCATTCACCAAGATCGGCCAGTAAGTGTCCCCGCCACCCACTAATCAACATACTTAAAGACAAATTTCTCTCCCCTCCGATTCCAGATAGGTACACTAATACAATCCCCACATGTACCTTGGACTTGCATCAACAAACTTAACGAATAGTTCAAAGCTACCAACAATGACACCAAAATATATTCCATATTAGTTTAGTAAGTAGATATTATAATATTCTTCACCGACTTCAACAAAGAACTCCCATAAAGTGTACAATTCCAATTTAATATTATCAAATACCTATATTTATCATACTTTAATAATAATAATATATATACACATATGTGCATATTAAAATTATAAAGTCATCACATTCCTCCCCTTGGAAGGCGATTTTCAAATCAAATAACTATCCCATTGTATTTTATAATCGTCTTACATAACGAAATAGAAATTTTAATCAGAAAAATGATGAAGAAGACGACTCGAATACCTCAAACAATAATAGACTATATGCACCATATAAGAAAACAAATAATTAATCGAATCAAATAGAGTCATCACAATATGTACATTGTCAAATGTTCCCTAAAAATAAGCAAATGCTTGCGCATGTGTATTATTTTAGGTCAAGGCATGATTCGTTCCCATGTTCAATGGATCAGTAGTACAGTCCACTTACCGTTCTGTTAACGACAAATTCAAAAAGTTGATAACAGTTTAATTTTTTTTTCAGTCACAGTAAAAATGTTACCGAGAAAAAATTGTCATTATGGAATGGAAAATTTAAAAAATAATATTTGTGAATTATTAAACATTTAATTAAAATACTTATATTTACACCAAATTATTATAGTATTTTAAACAATGATTATAAAAAAGTCATAGTACTTACTCAAACATTATTTTTTTTGCAAAAAACTCCAAAAACATAGAGTAGATATAAGATATAAAATAATTGAAGGTAATATAAGCTTATTCATACATAGTAAACATACAAAGTAAATATAAGTTGTTTCATTTAAATAAATATAATTTTATTATTTCACCGTTGCTTACATAGTTAAAGCTGTTTCTTTTTGTTTGTATCTTTGTTACTAGCCCCCTCACTAGCATAATTAATAACCGAGAACCGATTTATGTATACAATTAATATATTATGTAGGTACAATTAATACCTTAATACATTTTTAACCACAACAAATAATATAAAATAGTGTTTGCAATAGTTAATTATATATTGCAAATTAATTGGCTTTGATACAAACTATTATAACAAACGAACTTCGTATACCTACAGACGTCAAGCAAATATGTCTAGAATGACAGCTTTATCTAAGAAATTATTATATTACGAATAAAGTAAATGACTCGCTTAAAGATAATATCTTTGTGAGGCATTTATTTAATTGACACGACTTATCTTTTAATCTTAATTTACGCGTCTCAATTCTTGTCTCTTTTTAGCAGCACCGTACATTAAACGATAAAAATTTGTTTAAAAAATAGAATCATTTTGAAAATTAAATAAATTATATGCATTTCAAAATCCAAGAATAACTTTGAATCATAAACACTCAAATCAAAAAAGCAGCAAAATGATCAGTAATATTTTTCTATGAAAGTTCCTAGATATTCAATACAGGAAAATCCAATGGCCCCAGTATCAAAACCTGCCTAGATCGATTATTATTCTTTATAATAAGAAATTAATGAATATATAATTCATAATTTTTAATATAATAATTTAATATATGAATAATATAGTGAAAGTGTAAAAAGGGGGAGAAAAAACATGACGATGACGATGGTAAATTTAGTACCAGTCTTATGTTCTTTTGAGCTCATTGTAAACTAAGAATTAATGATTGTGCTATATGTGAATATATGATATTGGTATGCTATGGTATGAACATTAATAAGAAGACAAAATGATAATGTGATGCAAACTGCTCTAGCACTCTCAGAAGACAGAAGACGTCCACTATCCACGTGGTGGGGTATTATGAGTAAGCTCATAGTTAAATCCCAAATACCACCCCCGACAATACAGGAAAGATCATCCTGACGCCAAGGGATTAGGAGAAAATTAGGAGAAGGATTAGAAGGATTTTATGTTGGAAATGTACATACTTAGTGATACCACACGAGTCATATGAAGTAATATGTCAAGAGTAGGGTTGCTTAGAATTTCATTTTGTTACATCTTTCTAGATATCAATCTATTTAAATCGCAAAATATTTTCGAAAAAAAATTCATGAAATAACTAATTTTACATTAGTACACACATACAAACATCCCATTACAGCAGCGACATGTTTGCGGGTGTGCATTACCTTATAAGTTTTCACGAAAACGGCGCTATATAAATTATCCAACCATATATATTTAAAAATACACTTACTCATCCTCACACATCCTTGCACATACACTTACTCGTTCACAATTCACGCAGCCCGGCTATCGAACTAATTACCCAATGGTATAAGAGAAACTCCTAGCTTGATGGTTTTCAAGAAACTTCTGAAGTCACACTTCTTATCCACATACCTATTGTTCCTTTATCCTCCATCCATTCATATCTCATCCTTTTCCTATTTTTTCATTTTTAAATTATGTTTATTACATATTAAATTTTGTATTTCTATATATTTTTTTCTTCATTGTAATGTTTATTAGTTTTTATTTGTAATATTTTTTACTTGCTTCTGATTTATGTATTAGTGTTGTTGACTGATAGAAATCGCCTACGGAAAACACACATAATGCTGTAGTCCGCCACATTATGTGAATTTTTTTTGGCGTAATAAAAGAAATATATTATTTTTTTATTATTATTCAAAATGAGCACGACAAATGTGTATATCCTCACACATCATCCATGTTATACCTAAAAAGGCAAAATTCAGAACAGGTGGTGAACCTAATTATGAACATACAAAATAATCTATGACTGATCTTACGCCCAGTCAGAACCAAACACCCTTATTTTTAAAATGATGCAGTAATGAAATATAATAGCAAGGTTCAGAACTGCATAAAAACAAATGTTACAACATTGAATGGTGTCGTGGAAACTGGTTGAAATGGTAAGTTTCTCAGTTAACACCTATAATTGAATTATTTATGCTTTAACACTGTGTTGTTCCAATACAATGCGATTCTATTTTCCTTGCATATGTGAAATGGTAGCTCGCGAAGTGGTACAACTTAATTTTGTGTCAAAAACTCAAAATTAAAAATATTTTGTTAAAGTAATATTAATTCTAAAAATATAATTAAAATAACACCCAATAAAGTGCACAATAATAAATTTCAAATATTATTTATGAAAGTGTAGAATAAAATATTGCGATGTCTCCGATTTGATGGAAAGTAGGCTGAGGTGTTTCGGATATATTCGAAGAAAACGTATGTAACACTACTCTGGACTATCAAGTTCCAGGCGAAAGACCAATAGGGCGACCCAAAAGACTATGGAAGAGCTTGGTGGCTTAGGACATACGGGCATGTAATGTCTGTGAGGACGATGTTCAGAATAGAACGAAGTGCAGGAGCGCAGTAAGGAGAACTGACCCCATCACCGTGTAAGATAAAACTAAGAAGTGGGATAGTAAAATATTGCGCTCGTTACTTAAAATTTTGACATTCGGTGTCGCATTCGATTTTACAAATATATATTTTTTTGTGTGTCCCCGGCGTTGTCTGTTGACTTGAGAGAAAAACTGTCGGTACTGCCCCCCTAGGCAACGTGTCATTTAGCTCAAGAAAACAAACAATAAAAGATAAATCAAAGTATGCAAGTGACAGTTGTCACGTGACTGGCAACTGTCACTTCCATACATTGAGTTATCTTTTCTTGTTTCTTTTCTTGTCTAGGGGTCTGGGCAGTACACAAACCTCCTCCACACCCCTAAACAAGAGAAAAATATTGATACCTTTAAAACTAGTGACACTAAGGATAATGGAAATAATTACCAGAGAGCCTAAAAACGCTGAGAATGGCAAACTTAACGTAATAAAACATCTTGTATAGTTTCAATACAAAAAAATAGGTCCCCTATTTTTAATTCAATTTAATTTAATTAACCATAAAACATTACTTAGTTTATTTATAAATCATGTTTTTATAATGTTAGGTACTCTTTTTATTCATGGAAAGATTAGCACACTTTTCATCTGAACTAGAAATTTTTCTCAACTAATTTCAGGCTTCCTGTGTACATTAACGCTGACAAGATACGTTAAGCTTGACTCCTCCAAGTGTTTCTACATATATTATATAACAATGTCTTGTAAAAATATCGTTTGCAACATTTTAATGTGGGGAAAGTTGACCCACCTTACTACTGCATTATAAAACACATATATGTAATATAGTTAATAAATCGATTAACAGTTCATACAATTTCAAATATAGGTAGTTAGGTCCTTTAATTTTTCAAGTACATGGGTACATATTACCTAGTGGAGCGTTGTTGATCTCTTATATGTATAGATAATACGTATATTGTATTGAATAAACTAGTTGTATGTAAAACATGAGATCCAACTGTCGATGGCGATGTATAGTTAAAGAATACGTACCAAGCTATAAATCCTTAAAACCAAATTATTGAATATTTTTAGACACTTTCTTTAAGATACAAAACATGTATGTCAAGAGAGGATAGTGTGAAGGTCAGTCCTTTTTTCCTACCCCAAATATGTAAACAGCTATATGGTAGGTATGTATGTATAGATGATTAAGTATCAAACTATTGAGAGTCCCCGTAGATATTGTGTATATTGCCTAAATTGTATGAAACGATGTCGTCACTAAATCTATTTTTTCAGAAAATTGTTCAGAAAATTTTGAGATATTATAGATACTCCTTTAATGTGTGTATTTTCATAGAAAACTAAATTAACTAGAAGTTAGGGTGTTTCGGCTTTTTTCGAAATTTCGGAAATATAGACACAAATTTATCATAAAAAAATATTTTTCTTTAAAAAAAAAAATTGAAAAAAAATAGTTTGATCTATTGTATTTTTCTATGTGTACAAATTTTCCGTGTTCCGTCTTTTATGGTGTTTGAGTATATATAGAAATATATTACATCAAATCAAATGTTGATAACTCCTGACTGAAACCAAAATTATAAATCTAATTTTATTTGTTGACGTAATAATTTCTCTACTTACGGAATTTTTGGGCTCTGTGCAATAAGCGGATCCAAAGTTATAGGGGGGGAGGGGGACAACACAGACACACACACATACAATTTTCTAATTCATATTTTGAGTTCATCCAGGTATAGAACTGTCGACTTATTAAGAGAAATAAATTCTCATGAACAAATAGACAGTGAAGAAATTGACATAAATAAAAAAATGATTTTTCTGTCTAATTCCACGATTGCAAAATATTTATGTGAACTTTGAATATAGCACCTAAAAGCAGAGTAATCCAACTGTCGATTTGTTCAGGAGAACTTTGTTCTCTTAACATATCGACAATGTATCAAGCCAGAATACGCGAGAATTGTATGGAGAGGTCTACTTTTTTCACGGCTTTTCCAACTTTGAAGTCAAAAAACACCAACTTAGAGGCTTCGCAGCATATATGTTCCATACACGGATTTACTTAGAATTCGGAGTAGAACATTTCGTGTGTCTGTGTGTGTGTCTGTGTGTCTGTGTGTGTATGTCTGTGTGTGTGTGTGTCCGTCCCCCCCTTATAACTTTTGATCCGCTCAATTTACAGAGCCTAAAATTTCAGAATATATAAACAGTTACAGGCCTACAAAACTTTTATACTCGGAATTTTGAATTTTTGTTTCAGTCAGGGGTTATCAACTTTTGAATTTTTATTTTATTTTTCCCTATATCTCAGAAACCATAAAAGCTAGAACGCTGAAAATTGGTATAAACATAGACAAATACAAAATCTCAAATTAGTTTTTTCAAAAAAATTCCAGGGTTTCTCAAACATTTTTTATTAAGAAAAGTATTTTTTTTATGATAAATTTATGAGTTTAACTGCCTATATTTCCATTTTTTTTTAAAATATCGAAAAAAGCCGAAACACCCCAACTAGATAATTTAATTTTATATAAAAAATATTAACATTGTAGCAGTACATCTCAAATTTTTTTTTAACAATTTTTATAAAAATTGAATTTAGTGACGACATCGCTTCATACAATTTGTATGGTAGTCACCTATACACAATATCAAAGAAGACTTAATAGTTTGATACTTCATCTCTAAACATACAATATACATATACCATCATGCTGTTTTCATATTCCGGGTAGGAAAAAAAGACTGACCTCCATACTATCCTATCTTGACTACCTAGGTACATGTGTTGTATAGAAAACTAAATATCATAAAATAATAAATAATTTGTATTTATGGGTTTGGTACTTATTCTTCAACTATACATACTATCGCTGTCGACAGTTGGATCCCATGTGTTACATGCAACTAGTAACAATACAACTAGGCACGTAGGTATATAAGGTACATTGTACATACATACAGTTATATCTGCATATAAATAATAAGAAAGTGATATCAATGAGTGGTCTGAATGAAACCGGAAAACAATATATTTATTAATACATATATTGTTTTATTAATATATTATTTTTAATCAATCGATTTATTTCTCCAAAATAAATCGATTAATTTAATTTTATACATCAAATATTAGTTTTATGTGAAATAAATAAATATTGCTACCTTTTTTTACTCATCCATAGAACAAAATTTTGTGATCCTACTGACCTTTGGCTCCCAAAAATATTAACAATATGTTTACTTTTTATAAGACTATCGAGATTGAGATGGGCTGGACATGTTCAGAGAATGCCAAATATGCGAATTCCCAAGAGAATTATGACTGATCATCCAGGAGGAAAAAGGAAGATAGGAAGACCCAGGTTGCGATGGCAGGACGAGGTGAGGAGGGATGCAGTACAGCTCCTAAGCATTACAAACTGGAGGACGGCAGCTGAGGACAGACGGGGTTGGAGGCAGAAGTTGAAGGAGGCCAAGGCTCGACTTGGGCTGTAGCGCCATCGAAGAAGAAGAAGATGTTTACTTTTCCAATTGCATTTAATAAAAATATTGGAAAAATAGTACAAGTAGTATAGTTATGAAATGTTCTGTTCATTTAACTAAGAAAAGGTCAATTACAACGTTGACTCCTATCATCTCTATCAAACTGGTCACAGGGTCATGAAATCTTTCCTTTTTACTGTATAACAGGTCATTCGTTCATTTATCTTTATTGTGGGCATTCAATATATGTAATTAATTAATATTGAACTATTGCAACAAGCTACTTTATAACTTTTTTTTATTTCAATATTGCTACCATCGGGCGGGCCCAAAATAATCCGTACTCCTTCCGGGTCAAATCAGTTTTTGCAAATTTAAAAGATCAAACCCATACTAAATCACCCACATTCTGTCAGACTTAAAAATAATGATTATCACTAGTTGCATGTAACACATGAGATCCAACTGTCGATAGCGATAGTATGTATAGTTGAAGAATATGTACCAAACTATAAACCCATAGATACAAATTATTGAATATTTTCAGATATTTTGTTTTCTATACAACATATGTAGGTATGTATGTCAAGATAGGATAGTATGGAAGAAGATCCTTTTTCCTACCCAGAATATGCAAATTGCATGATGGTATGTATGTATGTTTGGAGATGAAGTAACAAACTATTAAGTCTTCTTACATATTGTGTATAGGCGACTGCCATACAAAATGTATGAAGCGATGTCGTCACTAAATTCAATTTTTAAAAAAATTGTTAAAAAAAAATTGAGATCTTCTACTACAATGTTAATATTTTTTATAGAAAATTAAATTATCTAGTTGGGGTGTTTCGGCTTTTTTCGATAATTGTAAAAGTTTTGGAAATATAGGCAGTTAAACTCATAAATTTATCATAAAAAAAATATTTTTCTTAATAAAAAATGTTTGAGAAACCCTGGAATTTTTTTGAAAAAACTAATTTGAGATTTTGTATTTGTCTATGTTTGTACCAATTTTCAGCGTTCTAGCGTTTATGGTTTCTGAGATATATGGAAAAATTAAATAAAAATTCAAAAGTTGATAACCCCTGACTGAAACAAAAATTCAAAATTCCGAGTATAAAAGTTTTGTAGGCCTGTAACTGTTTATATATTCTGAAATTTTAGGCTCTGTAAATTGAGCGGATCAAAAGTTATAAGGGGGGGACGGACACACAGACACACACACACACAGACACACACACAGACACACAGACACACGAAATGTTCTACTCCGAATTCTGAGTAAATCCGTGTATGGAACATATATGCTGCGAAGCCTCTAAGTTGGTGTTTTTTGACTTCAAAGTTGGAAAATCCATGAAAAAAGTAGACCTCTCCATACAATTCTCGCGTATTCTGGCTTGATACATTGTCGATATGTTAAGAGAACAAAGTTCTCCTGAACAAATCGACAGTTGGATTATGTTACGCATATGGAATTCACTAATTATAAGAAGACTATAAAGTTCTCTTCAATTCTCTTCAGTCATTTTTAGAGCGGAATCAAAAAAAAAAATACTACTCGTTCATGAACGAAAGTTTTTGTAAGCAATTTCTTTATCTTTGTATTTTATTGTTGCATACATATTTGATATCTCTGATTCAGCAACACCTTTCAACAATACATCTTTCAGTATTTACAACAATGGATCCGCCATTTTCAAATTCACTAGAGAGCTTAAATAAATTATATTAATTTCAAAGTCATGGAAGACATTGACTTTTATACATTTATTTATTTAAAATTGCTTCTCAGCCAACTAACAGGTACTATGGCAAATATTTATTTATAATGCACCCGATAATAACATAAGTTGCCACATTCTGGAGACTTTCGATATTAATCAACTCGCAGATACAAACTGAAAACACAATTAAAAACTGTGTCTCCACCGGAAATCGTACACGGGACTTTTGGATCAGCAGTCAGTTACCCAAGCATCTGAGCCACGAAGACTGACATGTAAACAATAATAGTAAAACATATTCACGCGTTTTATAAACGAACGTGCACTTCTTCAGGAGAGTTTTAATATATTTAAGATGGCGTAAAATAAACACATGTTTATATAAAAATCCGCCAAAGATATGAAATTTATTTTTAATTATTTACTGTAATGCACTGGCTTCGAATAGTGCTTTCACTTTTTTCTATTATAATCGTTTTCGGTTTCCCATAAGCGCCGGGTAATCGAAAATACAACAGGCAAAATCTCACAAAGTTCAGCAATGAGGTTTGCCATTCATTCTGAATGTTGCCTTTTTAGATGAGACGAGACTAGTATGTGGGAATACACGCATGTGTCGTGCTTCATTTTATAAAGTAGTGAATACTCGCACACTTGTCGCTGGTTACCCCGCTTTATGGGGTAACCAGCCGTGTATAGTATAATATGCCGTGATGGTATATGTATGTATATGCATTTTTAATTATTATTTTAATCAATCAATAATTAAATTTGAAATTGTCTTGTAATAGATACTTACAATACATCTTTCTTTTGTCATATTCAAGATATTTGGTAAAGTCAGTTTGATGCAAAGGGTATGTAGGTACCTATTGGACGAGGAGGCAGTTACTGCAATATTAGTAGCATTCCTTGACAGACCATATAAGTCCACCGAGACGTGAGGACTTTGACAGGTTTAACCTCTTTGAGACCATCTGGCGAGCGACCTTGGCACTATATATTATCGCCTTGTCCGTTCGGCTTTTATCGGTTCATTAAATTTGTATACCGTAATACAGTAAATAGCAATTATTCACGCATGATCGGACAAGTTTAGCGTTTTTTATACAAAAAAAATAACGTGAATTTGGAAGAATCAAACGCCTGCTAAATATTAACATAAGAGAAAAGTACCCGATTTATCATTTATTCTAAATTGTGAATGATGTCTCAATTGCTCTGTTGAATTAGATTTTTTGTACAGAAAAATATTGTTTTTCAAAAATATTTTTTTGATTTTCAAAGCAACCGACAAACCGATAAAAATATTAATCTCCATTTCAACTATAACAATTTTGTTTTTTTTTTCTTCATTCACACAATTATTGACCTATCTATACCTATGGAGGCGGGTTTCGTGGCTTCGCAACGAACGAGAATAAAGTAAAGTAAATTTATAGTAAAAATATGAAAACGGATACAGTAGAGAAGATATCATGACAGTAAAAAGATATCACAATTTGAAATTTGAAATTCTCCCCAAAAATAAGGAAACCTTGTGCTACGGGGGAGAGTGGTTGAGGATAAGAAGCATCGAGGAGCCGTTTCGAATTACTAAAGATAGAAAGATATTTTAAAGATTGGTATTCAACGTTGGGACTCTAGAAGAAAAAAATTGCATTAACTTAAAAAAATAATAATAAATATGTAAAGAATAGGAACAAGTTGAGTGTTATTTAAACTTTCAGATTAATTTTCTTCCTATCATTAACGACATTATGTATTTTTACTCAAAATAATGCATATTTTTAATATACCATTACAATGAAGTTATGCTATGATACAAGTATGTATGTACCTATCTGAAAGTTATAGTAAATTGAGGGACATTTTATTGCTGTGTGTAGGTTTAAATTATTGTTATTTTTTTCGAAAATATTTTGACATTTTCATTTTGGGTCGCAGATAAAATCAAATTATCATATCACGCTTCGAAACAAAAAAATATTACGAGATCCATCTAAATATTTTGCTGTTTTTGGTTAAAAATATATTTTTGTGTTTCAACGAAAGTAAGTGGGTACTTTTATTGAAATGCTTATCTTTATCAAACCCACATACCAATCATCAGAAGACATTGAAAATATGGTATTGACCAATAAGCCTACACAATTATCAAATTATATTATTTTTCTATTATTGTATTTTCGTAGTATTCCATTGAATTCCTCTTAATACTTTCCAGGTAAATGCGGACATAGTAAATTATTTAAAAGAACAAAATAAAATGCAACTCACGCACTGATTATTAATTAGGATTTAATTAAATTCATTCAAACAGATGAATTTACCAATTTTTCCAATTTAATTGTTATTATCTTCGATGAATGTGATATGTTTCGGAATTTCCAATTTAATTGTTATTATCTTCGATGAATGTGATATGTTTCGGAATTTTGATATCCTATGACATATTGTAAAAAAAATATGTTTTTCTTTAAAACAATTTCTAAATATTTCACAGTGCTCATAATAGACCACATAACAATAAGATTTTGGAAATATTCCTGTTGCTGACACAATAAATTTACTTGTTAGTGTTACAACTCTATTAAATATTTATTCTGAATTTATTAATATTAATCTACATACTGTTTCTTATTATAATTTGTATTTATTTGTTTTTTACTTGTTGGGTTTTCAATTTAATGCACCTATGTCTTTCTTTTCCTCAATATTCTGCTCTTGTGTAAAAGTTCAATGATGTTTTTATTTTATTATTTTTTTTTAATCATATTTGGAAATTCTCAATTTTATCTAGAATATGTAGATTGACTGCGACATGCATAATGCATATCCTTGTACTTGCCAAGTATTGTTGCTATCGACTGCGGGTATAATATTTGGTAGGACCGCTGTCAGTCTGCTGATTCATGTAAACTTATTGATTTTTTGTATATAAATATGTGTATGTATGTTTTTATATATACCTAATTTGTATACTTTATATTTTTTGCACTTGTTTCCTGCCTAAGCAATTTGCTCTATTTTATTTGTATAAATAACTAATGTTATTAACGAAATAATTTTGAATATTTTTTTAATTGGTATACCCACAGACAGGCTATGCCTTGTGGGATTTTTGTGTGTACGGTTTATTTATTATAATTGATATTATGTTTATGTATATTGTATGTTAACCGTGTACCAAATCTTAAATAAATAAATAAATAAAAAATAATTGGTAATAATTGGTAAATAGTTTTATAGGAAGGTGATTTTTTTAAGTATAAATATGTCTTTAAAGAAAGAACATATTACAACGAAATTGTTCGTAGTAGGATTCGAACTCGCGACCACCAAATTTATAACCCAGCGCGATAACCGCTCTGCCACCACCCATCTATATATCAATTTATCGCTTTCTATTATTTTCAAAAGAAGCACAATTCGCGCAAAGGTTTTATATGGAAAATAGATACATCGGCCCATATTGTAATATGTTATATCTTTTAATTATAAAATGTAATAGCTATACAATCTTTACAGCCAATTTCTAATATATTTCCTTTATAATTCTATATTCGAAAGAAATTAAAAAGTGTTGGTAGATATAGTTATGTCGACAAATAACTATTTTCTACGCAGTGGGTGATGGTTTGCACATCAAACAACCAAACAAAAATACCCAAAATTTTGTTCTACGCAGCTCACGAAATGTTTCAAGATTTTCGCCAATAATTCTACTAGCATGAGGTGATATAATCCAAAATCCAATCATATTTAACGGAGAGCTATGTTTGGGTCAGCAAATACAGCAACAAGTGCTGAACGTAAACAGCAATATATAATATGTATGAAAGATAGATATAATGAAAATTTCTCAAATACACGAACAATATGCACATATGTTTCAAATCAAATCGAACGTGATCATAAAATAAATTTCCTTGACATCTAACGTCTGATAAAATTAATTTCCAATGTCCATCATGTATAAATGTGGGCAGAAATTTACAACCGAAATATTTCACAATCTCAAAGAAGAAACTTGACAACGAATGAATGCTTAAAAACACTTTAAACTGCATATTAATAAATGATTTTGTAATATCTAAAGATTATTTCTCGATAAAACTTCTGCCACATAATTCCTTTTGTAGCATCTATTGACAATAATTAAAATACATACCCTACACATGTAGCGAGTTTTTTGCCATTTGGCAATTTCTTCCAACAAAGCTTCAAGCCCAGAGAATCAATATTTGAGAAATAAATTAATTTCAATCCCCAATGTCATGGCAGAGAAGCCAAATGGATTACCAAATGCATCACAGCGACGTTCGGTGATATTATTAATACTAATAAATATTAAATTGACAAAATAAATCAGTATACTGATATTTTGAGTAGGTAATTGGTGCAGAAGTATAAAACAACAAACGTTTTCATTTATGCATATTTAATACATATCGATTTTATAATATTTTATTAATTTTTAATATTGGTTACTTTCATAACATCGGTTTCGTGGACACTATTTATTTATTTATTTTATTTATTTATTTCAAATTTACGGCTTGAGAGCCTATATAAAAAAAACAACAAGTATATAATGATTAAAACTTTGAATTATAAAATAAAAGTAAATTTACACTAACATAATAATATCAATAATATCAACAATGCAAATTTATAACAGACATAATAATAAATAATATCCATAATAATATACTATACACAATTTAAAAACAAAATACATAAAAAAATACAAAAAAAAAAACCCAGACACAACGATTACTAGATTAACATTACATGAGTTAAAATGTTCATTAATTAATTTTATTTATTTAAATACACTAAAGGCTTGAAAGCTTATTTTTATTCAAATACAAGAGTTTAAAGAAAGAAAATTTACAATTTTTGCTTTGAAGGAAGAAAAATCGTCGGCAAAAACATCGGAGTGACTTCCCACAATGTTACCAAGTCTATGTAGCCTTGGTATTGGGGAGTGGTAGACATAATTATTTAGAGAATGGCTCTCACGAAACATAACACACTGTCTAGTAGTTTTAGCCGGAACATTAAAGTTGATGAGTTTAAGGAGTTCAGGACAGTCTATAGCATGGTTCAATATTTTGTGTAAGAAGGAAAGGTCAAAAACCTTTCTTCTAACGTCAAGATTTAAAAGTTTAAATTCTAGCATTAGATCTGAGTAATTGATGTGTTCTATTGGAATCCCCTTTTTATAATTTATAAATCGTAAAAATTTTCTCTGGACCCTTTCAATATGATTTAAGTGAACATTGTAGTAGGGGGACCAGATTACAGAATTATATTCCAATAATGGTCTGACTAGAGAAACAAATAGTAACCTGTATGATTCAGTTTTTTTAAGATCAGTTGCCAGTCTCGTGATGAAGCCCAACACCCTCATAGCTTTACCAACGACCTCCTCTATATGTAAATTAAAGGTCAGATCCTCAGATAATGTGACTCCCAAATCCCTCAAGTTTGTAACGCTGTCAAGAATAACATTGTCAATAGTATAATTATAGGTAAATTGGGATCTAGTTCGATGAAAACGGATAACTTGACATTTTGAAGCATTTAAAATAAGTTTATTACGTTTACACCATTCGCTTAAAGATGACAGATTGTTTTGAATGGTTAAACAGTCTTCAATATTTTCAATAGATTTGAAAATTTTCAAGTCATCCGCAAATAACACGACTTCAACACCTCTGAAGATCTGAACTATGTCATCCACAAATAAATTGAACAAAATTGGTCCCAAGTGCGATCCCTGCGGAACACCACTAGATGCTTGTATTGGCTGAGATATGCAATTCCCAATCCTTACTCTAAGAGTACGATCACACAAGTAACTTTTAAGCCAATGTAGGAAGATACCATCTACTCCGTATCCACGTAACTTATATAGAAGTAAGGAATGTGACACCTTGTCAAAAGCTTTTGAGAAGTCAGTGTACACGGAATCGACTTGACCTCTCCTAGAAACTACATTGGCTATGTAGTTATGATATAATGCTAGGTTAGTTAGTGTAGATTTCTTGGGTATAAAGCCATGTTGGGAAGCAGTAATAATGTTGTTTATCGGTTGACTTATGTAGCGAGCGGTACGCTCGCTACGTATTTAAATAATTATCTTTTCAAATTTAAAATTGGCGGCAGTAGTTACGTATTGAACTAGTTCAAGGTCTCGCGGAAGACGCAGCTGTGTCACATGCGGCCCGCACCACCCCCCTCGTCCACCTACCGTTCCCCCCGTCAACTTCCGCCATCAGTCGGCGTCTATTTCTAACGGTCAAGACCACGCTTTTGTCTCCTCCGCGATCAATTAGCGTATTTCACTCAGTTCGTTGTGTTTTATGCCTGAAATCGATGTAAGGCATTGTAACTAAACAGAGAATGTTGTTATAAACTAATTATCTAAAAAAAAACCGAGTCGGATCTCTGAGTATACCGCCTTACGCGTGATGGAGGGGTATAAAACAACATCGCAACACGTACTTCGGTTCGGTTTTTAATTTTCTAATTTTTCAAAGTGGCCTCGCGTAGGTGTGTGAATCCATAACGAAGTGTTTAAATCTCAATCGGCTGCGTACGAGCTGTACCTTTTAAATAAATGGTCGCAAGTCATACTTGGAGACAGTTTTTTTAGTTCATTAAATTTCAAAGTGTCTTCGCGTAGTTGAATGAACACATAACGGAGTGTTAACATCTGAATCTGTTGCGTACGAGCTGTACCTTTTAAATAAATGGTCGCAAGTCATACTTGGAGACAGTTCTTTAAGTTCATTAAATTTCAAAGTGTCTTCGCGTAGTTGAATGAACACATAACGGAGTGTTAACATCTGAATCTGTTGCGTACGAGCTGTACCTTTTAAATAAATGGTCGCAAGTCATACTTGGAGACAGTTTTATAATTTCATTAATTTTCAAAGTGACCTCGCGTAGGTGTGTGAATCCATAACGAAGTGTTAACATCTGAATCTGTTGCGTACGAGCTGTACCTTTTAAATAAATGGTCGCAAGTCATACTTGGAGACAGTTTTTTAAGTTCATTAAATTTCAAAGTGTCTTCGCGTAGTTGAATGAACACATAACGGAGTGTTAACATCTGAATCTGTTGCGTACGAGCTGTACCTTTTAAATAAATGGTCGCAAGTCATACTTGGAGACAGTTTTTTTAAGTTCATTAAATTTCAAAGTGTCTTCGCGTAGTTGAATGAACACATAACGGAGTGTTAACATCTGAATCTGTTGCGTACGAGCTGTACCTTTTGAATAAATGGTCGCAAGGCATACTTCGAGACAGTTTTTCAATTTCATTAATTTTTAAAGTGACTTCGTGTAGTTGTATGTTCACATAACGAAGTGTTAACACCTCAATCTGCTGCGTATGAACAAGACCTTTTGAATAAATGGTAGCAAGCCATACTTCGTGACTGTTTTTCAATTTCTTTAATTTTCAAAGTGACTTCGTGTAGTTGTATGTTCTCATAACGAAGTGTTAACACCTCAATCTGCTGCGTATGAACAAGACCTTTTGAATAAATGGTAGCAAGCCATACTTCGTGACTGTTTTTCAATTTCTTTAATTTTCAAAGTGACTTCGTGTAGTTGAATGTTCTCATAACGAAGTGTTAACACCTCAATCTGCTGCGTATGAACAAGACCTTTTGAATAAATGGTAGCAAGCCATACTTCGTGACTGTTTTTCAATTTCTTTAATTTTCAAAGTGACTTCGTGTAGTTGTATGTTCACATAACGAAGTGTTAACACCTCAATCTGCTGCGTATGAACAAGACCTTTTGAATAAATGGTAGCAAGCCATACTTCGTGACTGTTTTTCAATTTCTTTAATTTTCAAAGTGACTTCGTGTAGTTGTATGTTCACATAACGAAGTGTTAACACCTCAATCTGCTGCGTATGAACAAGACCTTTTGAATAAAGGGTAGCAAGCCATACTTCGTGACTGTTTTTCAATTTCTTTAATTTTCAAAGTGACTTCGTGTAGTTGTATGTTCACATAACGAAGTGTTAACACCTCAATCTGCTGCGTATGAACAATACCTTTTGAATAAATGGTAGCAAGCCATACTTCGTGACTGTTTTTTCAATTTCATTAATTTTCAAAGTGACTTCGCGTAGTTGTATGAACACATAACGAAGTGTTAACATCTCAATCTGCTGAGTATGAACAATACCTTTTGAATAAATGGTAGCAAGCCATACTTCGTGACTGTTTTTCAATTTCATTAATTTTCAAAGTGACTTCGTGTAGTTGTATGTTCACATAACGAAGTGCTAACATCTCAATCTGCTGCGTATGAACAATACCTTTTGAATAAATGGTCGCAAGACTTACTTCGTGACAGTTTTATAATGTTTATTAATCTTCAAAGTGACTTCGCGTGGTTGTATGAACACATAACGAAGTGTTAACACCTATGTCTGCCACACGTGATGTATACAACTGACAGTGGGCCAACTGCCTTGTTATCACCTCGGATTAGGCTTCTCCCCTTGATGAGAGAAAGTCTGGAACGCCTTCAACATTAGATCGCCCCCTGCCGCTTCTCTTCTTCACCTCCATCACGGTTGGAAACATCAGGCCTTGTTGAGTACGTGATAAGGCAATTTCTCCCCACCGTCGGACTAAAGGTTTGAGATCATTGACTTTCGCACACCCCCTTTTCGTGAATCGTCCCTAGAATTACTGATATCGACATACCCTTAGAACTAAGTTTGGTAAAGAAAAAAAAAAAGAAATTCCTTAATTACTCAGTGTTGGGCCTTCGGCCTGAAAAATAAATTTAATCTGGAACTGACTTTTGAAATATTTAAATACTTAAGGCTCATAGAAATGTACAATAGTGATCACTGTTTATTTTAATTAGTTGGCCACCCTAGAAAGTAAGACTATTCTTAATCATCAAACATCACCATCATTAACTCATATCACACTAACCCATATGTACCATTATATCCCTAATTAAATTTGTCTCTCTTTCACAAAAGAATATACAGTTTTGTTCTGGTCACGCTCGCTGTTTCTCAATTATCCACCTGTATTCCCCCTGAGAATCAAAGAAATGCTCTACCGTGTGTCCTAGCCGGACGATAGTGGATCCAGCAGAAGCAAAAGATCTGGTATGGATTTAATTTTATGAACAACAATGAATTGTACATCATTTCATTACACTGACGTTTACCAACGTGGGGCTATGACTCTCATCAATTGACACGTACACTTGTCCCTTGATGACAGTCTGCTCAATGAGATCTGCGAGCGGACCCTCACTCGAAGCTGCTTGTTCTTTTGTGTTTTATTTTTTCCCCTTTATTCTGACAGCCTCCTTTATTGTAACCACGTCGTAACGAAAATCCTCGTTTCCTCTGTTGTCTCGCAATAGTCGACGTCATGGATTTAATCGAGAGAATAAATCTTGCAAATGCAAAAACCCTTGCTAAAGCATTGCGCGACAGAAACATCGTTCCTACCGACAATTTGGCCTCCTTGCGTTCCCAGGCCAATGCTTTTAATGCCTCCCGTCCCTTTAATACAGACAACGTAGCCATCCCCAGTAGGTCTGTAGCGTACCACTCACTTGAGAACGCCCCCGAACTGGCGTCGGTTTCCGAGAGCTCCCACACCGCCGAGAATGATCTAATAGCCCGCCCATTCTCATCCAGTTCCGAATCGAGCTCCAGACCCCAGAGCGCCCCTCCCCCAGGAACTGTCGCCTTATTGCCCCCATCCCCAGTCGAGCCGCCCTCCAATTCGTCAAGTTATACCTCACGTGGAGATCGAGACCCTGGAGGAATCATAAACACAAACTTTGCCACGTGGCCTGTCCCAAAGTTTAACGGAACAAATGACGTCCGAGAATTCCTCGTACGCCTAGAGGAGATCGCTACTTCCCGCAGGTTCAATACTAATTTATTGTCCACAATCATTCCTGAATTTCTTGTAGGACGTGCCTTATTATTTTATCGTACAAACCCTAGAAAGAACTGCGACTGGAACACATTGAAGAAGCTCTTTCTCGACCGTTTTGAATCACAAACCTATTCCACCGACATCAAGCTAGAAATTTGGTCCTCTAGGCAGCAAGACTCGGAATCTGCGGCCGATTATATTTGCCGAATCATCAACAAAAATAACTCATTGTCCTCACCCTTGCCAGAGGACGAGCTCCTTCAAGTTTTCAAAAGAGGACTCGACAAGAAGTTCCTCCCTATTATCATCGGCTCACAACCCACGACAGTATTGGATCTGGAGCGACTGTGTCTTACACTCGAACAGATGTCGCTTGGCCACAAGGACGAGACTGCCCCTACCTCCCCCCGCCGGCCCCGGCGCACCAAGGCTGCAGCCTCCTTGTCTAACCCTGAATCGCGTCCGTACAGTCCCAAATGCTACTCCTGCGGAAGAACCGGACATTTTGCAAGACTGTGCCCTAATCGGTCACGAGCGAATCCCCTCGGAAGACGAACCTCTCCCCGCTTTCAAAAGTACCAGAGAACTGACCCACAAGGTCACCCTCCGACAACCCCCAGAAACCTCCCAGACGTTTCTAGACCCCCACCTCTCCTCCAAAAGTTGCCAAAAAACGAATAACCACCCAGCCCTATTATAGACCGTCCCATTCTCAACAAAAGACAGAGTGGGAGGACTGGTTGAGATCGGTCAAACTCTTCTACAATACTAAATACCTACATGTATCAGCCATCACGAATGCGCGAGACGATCGTCCATAACTACACTTCAAAATCAACAACATCGCCTTCCGTTCGCTCTTAGACAGCGGAGCTGCAGTTAATGTTTTGGGTGGCACATTATACAAGAATTTCCTCGAATTGGGTTATGACCTGGTGCCGGGCGACACTTCCATTCACACAGCGGACGGCCATCCCCATGCGATCCTGGGCTCCCTCACGCTGCCCCTCAGATTTTATAAACAAACAACCTTTGTTGAATTTCTTGTAGCTCCGTCTCTTGCAGAAGGGTTTATTTTGGGGGCACCCTTCTTGAAGAAGTCCGGACTAACCCCGACCCTATTCCCAGATAAGGTGTCATCATTATATGCTATCAACATGCCTCCCCTGTACATTTCACCGCTGTCGACCCCTTCCTGTCTAAACTCTACAGCCGACCTTTCTCTTGCAGAATTGAAACAACTGGATCTGCTCAAACAAGAGTTCGACCAGATTGCTTATGAAAAGGTGGGACTAGGCCGCACCGACCTAGTTTCCCACATCATAGACACTGGTGATCACGCCCCGGTTAAACAAAAGACTTATCCCCTTTCTCACGTAAGACGCGAACAACTCATCGCAGAACTGGATGAAATGATCAAACTCGACGTAATAGAGCCAGCGCGGAGCCCCTGGTTGAACAATGTTTTCATTGTTCCCAAGAAAGACGGCTCTGGGCGCTTCGTACTTGATCCACGTCGCCTTAACTCGATCACTCGCTCTGACTCTTACCGGTTGCCCAACATTCATCGCATCTTGGACAATCTGCGCGACACTAAGTTCCTCACAGCCCTGGACCTCTCCCACGGGTTCTGGCAGATGAGACTAGACGAGGAATCCAAGCCAAAGACCGCCTTCTTCGTAGAAGGCCGAGGACAGTTCCAGTTCAAGGTTACCCCTTTCGGACTAAAAAATATCCCGGCCGAAATGCAACGTATGATGGATGGACTGTTCACAGACTTGGGAGACCACGTCTTTGTATATCTTGATGACATACTGGTATGCAGCCCGGACTTCCAGTCACACTGCAAGCTACTGAAAACTGTATGTGACAGACTAAAACAGGCCAACCTAACCATTAAGTTAGCAAAATCTGAATTTTGCAAACAAAGCTTAAAGTATCTCGGCCACATAGTCGACCGAGAAGGCATCAGGACCGACCCCGAAAAGATTGACGTGATGGTCAATTACCCTAGGCCCTCAACTGTCAAACAGGTTCGCGGGTTCATTGGATTATGTGCATACTATAGAAGACACATCAAGGACTTTTCTCGTATTGCATCCCCTCTATGCCGCCTCACCAGCAAGAAAATCACAAAGAATAATCTCCCTTGGGACGACGAAGCTGAACAAGCCTTCGTAAGCCTAAAAAGCGCAATGATATCTTCTCCGGTGTTGAAGCCCCCCGACTATTCCCTACCATACGTACTCACCTGTGACGCCAGCGGCGTGAGCATTGGGAGCTTCCTGGCCCAAAGGAGCCCGGACGGCTCAGAGCACGCCATTGCATATTTTTCCAGGAAACTGCTACCTGCCGAAAGGTCTTACAGCACCACCGAGAGGGAACTCTTGAGCATTGTGGACTCGGTACACCACTTTAGGAGTTATTTAGACGGAACGCACTTCAAAGTGATCAGCGACCACGGCTGTCTTAAATACCTGAACAACTTGTCTTCACCATCGGGACGCCTGGCCAGATGGGCCTGCCGCCTCTCACAATACAGCTTCGACTTTGTATACAAAAAGGGATGCGAGAACAACTTGGCCGACGCACTAAGCAGAATTGAAGTATCCAGTTTAACGTTCCCTACACCGTTTCAGAATGTTACTGATCCAGCCTATCTACGTCTGTTCCAGGAATGTTCGACCAATGCTAACTCCACACCCAACTATATGATAAGTAACGGACACCTCTACAAATACTGTAAAACTGTTCCCGAAACTGACCCTCCATTCAGAAATAGCTCCTGGAAGGTCGTGGTGCCCGCCGGAGAACAGGAAAGTATCGTACAGGACTTCCACACTAACTTTTGCCACCCTGGAATCAGAAAAACTTTGGAGGTGGTCTCACGGACCTTCTATTGGAAAAACATTACGAACACGGTTAAACAGGTTGTATCAAAATGTGACACCTGTAAGGCATATAAACATAACAACCAAGCACCTCTGGGTTTGATGAGCGTGCCTAAACGTCTAGATCATCCCATGCAGTCATTGAGCGTAGACCTTGTTGGGCCGCTTCCCTGTTCACATAAACAAAATATTTACATACTGTCGGTGGTCGATAACTTCACGAAATTCTTATGGGCACTGCCGTTGCGACGTGCCACAGCCCCGGCTATCACCAAGCTGATAGAAGAAAAGATCTTTCTGCCTTACGGTGTACCTCGTACTTTAATTATGGACAATGGCAAGCAATTCATATCCAAGGATTTCAAGGAGTTCGCTGATCGCTTCGGTATACGAGACCTATTCTATAACGCGTACTATCACCCCCAGAACAATACTGTGGAAAGATACAACTCTACCATCGTAACCGCCCTGTCAATATTAGTGGGGGAGAACCAGCGAACCTGGTGCACAATGCTGCCTAAGATCTGCTCCTGCCTCAATAATTGCGTGAACATCGCCACCGGTTACACACCGTTCTTCCTGACGCACGGGTTCCACCCCTGTCCGCATGCTTCATTTCACGACAAAATGGAACAGGTCACCAATAGCTCGGAGGAGCCAGCGAGCACGGATAATTCTTATGGAACGAGCCTTTCAACCATGGAGCAACTTTACGAGAAGGTATCTAGCGCACTATTGACTGCGTTCAAAGTAAACGCGAAACGATACAACCTGCGTAGGAAACACTGCTCACTGTCCGAAGGCGCAGTGGTCTGGCGCAGGGCATTCACCCAATCTGACGCTGGAAAGTACTTCTCAAACAAGCTCGCCCCTCGATTCATCAAATGCGTCGTATCGAATAAAATTTCGGACACCATTTACGAGGTTCGCGACTGTGAGGGTAAACATAGTGGCAGGTACCATATCAAGGACCTGATTAAGTTTAATTAAGTATTAATTGTTGTGCTGAGACCCTTATCTAGCAATAAACCTATTGATAAGTTGCAAATTGTAAACTTGGTTTCTGGTTTGATCCGCAAAAAATCAGTGGCGCCTAACGATACACTTCTCATCCCGGATGAATTATGTAACCCCTTTTCAATTATGCCCTGCAGTCATGTACCCGTCATAAAATGTGCTGGCAATTAAAGATCGCGTGAAATTAAAGTAGTCTGAACGATGAATTTTGTAAGGACCATCTGTAAAAGAATGATGTACGCAAGGGTTTGTGTATAATTATTTATGACCAATACATGATTGCTAGGATCCTGTCTCCATTCCTGAAGGAGCTAGCCGCCTTCTGACAGGCATCCTATGTGGTAGCTCTAACTGTATATAACACCTTCCCTCCCCTTGTGTAATAGGAGTTCTCGCTAAAGATTTCCTGGTTAAAATACATAAGTTCCCGAATTGTATATTGAATTGTCAACTCACCCTTGTTTTGTGTGTATTATTTCCGAGTTGAATACTGGATTGTCAACCCACCTTGCATTATGTTTAATTGTTTCTGAATTGAATATTGAATTGTCAACTCACCCTTGTTTTGTGTGTATTATTTCAGAGTTGAATACTGGATTGTCAACTCGCCTTGTATTATATATAAGTGTTTCTGAGTTGAATATTGAATTGTCAACTCTCCCTTGTTTTGTGTGTATTATTTCCGAGTTGAATACTGGATTGTCAACTCACCTTGCATTATGTTTAATTGTTTCTGAATTGAATATTGAATTGTCAACTCACCCTTGTTTTGTGTGTATTATTTCAGAGTTGAATACTGGATTGTCAACTCGCCTTGTATTATATATAAGTGTTTCTGAGTGGAATATTGAATTGTCAACTCTCCCTTGTTTTGTGTGTATTATTCCAGAGTTGAATATTAGATTGTCAACTCACCCTTTTCTTGTGTATTATTAACGAGTTGAATACTGGATTGTCAACTCGCCATTTGGCTTGATTCCCTTCGGTTGGGTACTACTTGACCGGTGTAGAGTTAAGCAAGAGTGGTAGTACCAAGCGGTTGCGTGAAGAACCTCAGTTTGCGTCTATTGTGATTGGTCCCTTGTCCTGATATTCATTGTATTTGTGAACTGTGGTTGAGAAAGGAATCCCAGGTAGTAGCCTGATGCCAAGTCTTCACTTGAGGAGTCGTGTTGAGAATTGGCAAGCATCGATTCGCGTCCATCGTGATGGATCGCTTGGCCAGCTATCCAGTGTGGTCACAAACTGTAGCTACAAGATTGTTATTTTCCTTTTGTGAATGTAAGTCATTAATTTTGTTGTTTCGCACATAGCAAGCGGACTGTTCAAGCACGCTTGCTCCGCGACATTATACTTATGTTTCCAGTCGGTTGCCCTGAGTGAGATATCTGATTGCTCAACTCACATGCGTGTAGGAAAGCGACTAGCTTCGAGTTCGCCAATTATTGTTAAGTTTGTTTGGGTAAGGCTGAAGAGAGTTCGCCTATTAGATTGGCAACTCTAATTCTTTCGGTGCTCCCCCCCTGTATTGTTCATCAATGGAGTGTTTTCCTAGAATTAATCATGGCTATAGGTAGAAGCTAGTTGCCGAACATTGGTATCTGTACCACACCGCTGCGCAACCCAACATATAACCCCGATCGTGTCGTATCGCGAGTAGGAGTCCTTATTCGAGTCTAACCTAGGTTTCAACGAAGTTTGAACATTAGTATGATTCCGAACTCGCACAATTAGGGCGTATTCCTTCTGAATGCTATAATCAATTATGATTCACGTACGAAACCTTGATCTTGAGTAGGGGGGCACATACCTTAAGTATGTTACCCATTGCCTACACCCTCGACAAACCTACGATGACCAAGAGTCACTAGGTCGGTCTCACTACTGGAGGTGGTTGCGATGTACTGGTGTGACCAGCCGAGAACACGCAACTCACCATATTCCTCATAAACTAAGAATCTGGTCGTGGTTATAAGTTCCTCTCGTTACTTCTCTTCATTACAGTCAGGGTCTTTCATTCTCCCCAATTTGCACAGGCCGGCTTACGGAATTTTTTTTTCTTTTCTTTTTCTTTTTGTTTGGGTAACTTTGATTGGAGTGTAGCGAGCGGTACGCTCGCTACGTATTTAAATAATTATCTTTTCAAATTTAAAATTGGCGGCAGTAGTTACGTATTGAACTAGTTCAAGGTCTCGCGGAAGACGCAGCTGTGTCACATGCGGCCCGCACCGCCCCCCTCGTCCACCTACCGTTCCCCCCGTCAACTTCCGCCATCAGTCGGCGTCTATTTCTAACGGTCAAGACCACGCTTTTGTCTCCTCCGCGATCAATTAGCGTATTTCACTCAGTTCGTTGTGTTTTATGCCTGAAATCGATGTAAGGCATTGTAACTAAACAGAGAATGTTGTTATAAACTAATTATCTAAAAAAAAACCGAGTCGGATCTCTGAGTATACCGCCTTACGCGTGATGGAGGGGTATAAAACAACATCGCAACACGTACTTCGGTTCGGTTTTTAATTTTCTAATTTTTCAAAGTGGCCTCGCGTAGGTGTGTGAATCCATAACGAAGTGTTTAAATCTCAATCGGCTGCGTACGAGCTGTACCTTTTAAATAAATGGTCGCAAGTCATACTTGGAGACAGTTTTTTTAGTTCATTAAATTTCAAAGTGTCTTCGCGTAGTTGAATGAACACATAACGGAGTGTTAACATCTGAATCTGTTGCGTACGAGCTGTACCTTTTAAATAAATGGTCGCAAGTCATACTTGGAGACAGTTCTTTAAGTTCATTAAATTTCAAAGTGTCTTCGCGTAGTTGAATGAACACATAACGGAGTGTTAACATCTGAATCTGTTGCGTACGAGCTGTACCTTTTAAATAAATGGTCGCAAGTCATACTTGGAGACAGTTTTATAATTTCATTAATTTTCAAAGTGACCTCGCGTAGGTGTGTGAATCCATAACGAAGTGTTTAAATTTCCATCGGCTGCGTACGAGCTGTACCTTTTAAATAAATGGTCGCAAGTCATACTTGGAGACAGTTTTTTAAGTTCATTAAATTTCAAAGTGTCTTCGCGTAGTTGAATGAACACATAACGGAGTGTTAACATCTGAATCTGTTGCGTACGAGCTGTACCTTTTAAATAAATGGTCGCAAGTCATACTTGGAGACAGTTTTTTAAGTTCATTAAATTTCAAAGTGTCTTCGCGTAGTTGAATGAACACATAACGGAGTGTTAACATCTGAATCTGTTGCGTACGAGCTGTACCTTTTAAATAAATGGTCGCAAGTCATACTTGGAGACAGTTTTTTTAAGTTCATTAAATTTCAAAGTGTCTTCGCGTAGTTGAATGAACACATAACGGAGTGTTAACATCTGAATCTGTTGCGTACGAGCTGTACCTTTTGAATAAATGGTCGCAAGGCATACTTCGAGACAGTTTTTCAATTTCATTAATTTTTAAAGTGACTTCGTGTAGTTGTATGTTCACATAACGAAGTGTTAACACCTCAATCTGCTGCGTATGAACAAGACCTTTTGAATAAATGGTAGCAAGCCATACTTCGTGACTGTTTTTCAATTTCTTTAATTTTCAAAGTGACTTCGTGTAGTTGTATGTTCTCATAACGAAGTGTTAACACCTCAATCTGCTGCGTATGAACAAGACCTTTTGAATAAATGGTAGCAAGCCATACTTCGTGACTGTTTTTCAATTTCTTTAATTTTCAAAGTGACTTCGTGTAGTTGAATGTTCTCATAACGAAGTGTTAACACCTCAATCTGCTGCGTATGAACAAGACCTTTTGAATAAATGGTAGCAAGCCATACTTCGTGACTGTTTTTCAATTTCTTTAATTTTCAAAGTGACTTCGTGTAGTTGTATGTTCACATAACGAAGTGTTAACACCTCAATCTGCTGCGTATGAACAAGACCTTTTGAATAAATGGTAGCAAGCCATACTTCGTGACTGTTTTTCAATTTCTTTAATTTTCAAAGTGACTTCGTGTAGTTGTATGTTCACATAACGAAGTGTTAACACCTCAATCTGCTGCGTATGAACAAGACCTTTTGAATAAAGGGTAGCAAGCCATACTTCGTGACGGTTTTTCAATTTCTTTAATTTTCAAAGTGACTTCGTGTAGTTGTATGTTCACATAACGAAGTGTTAACACCTCAATCTGCTGCGTATGAACAATACCTTTTGAATAAATGGTAGCAAGCCATACTTCGTGACTGTTTTTTCAATTTCATTAATTTTCAAAGTGACTTCGCGTAGTTGTATGAACACATAACGAAGTGTTAACATCTCAATCTGCTGAGTATGAACAATACCTTTTGAATAAATGGTAGCAAGCCATACTTCGTGACTGTTTTTCAATTTCATTAATTTTCAAAGTGACTTCGTGTAGTTGTATGTTCACATAACGAAGTGTTAACACCTCAATCTGCTGCGTATGAACAATACCTTTTGAATAAATGGTAGCAAGCCATACTTCGTGACTGTTTTTTCAATTTCATTAATTTTCAAAGTGACTTCGCGTAGTTGTATGAACACATAACGAAGTGTTAACATCTCAATCTGCTGAGTATGAACAATACCTTTTGAATAAATGGTAGCAAGCCATACTTCGTGACTGTTTTTCAATTTCATTAATTTTCAAAGTGACTTCGTGTAGTTGTATGTTCACATAACGAAGTGCTAACATCTCAATCTGCTGCGTATGAACAATACCTTTTGAATAAATGGTCGCAAGACTTACTTCGTGACAGTTTTATAATGTTTATTAATCTTCAAAGTGACTTCGCGTGGTTGTATGAACACATAACGAAGTGTTAACACCTATGTCTGCCACACGTGATGTATACAACTGACAGTGGGCCAACTGCCTTGTTATCACCTCGGATTAGGCTTCTCCCCTTGATGAGAGAAAGTCTGGAACGCCTTCAACATTAGATCGCCCCCTGCCGCTTCTCTTCTTCACCTCCATCACGGTTGGAAACATCAGGCCTTGTTGAGTACGTGATAAGGCAATTTCTCCCCACCGTCGGACTAAAGGTTTGAGATCATTGACTTTCGCACACCCCCTTTTCGTGAATCGTCCCTAGAATTACTGATATCGACATACCCTTAGAACTAAGTTTGGTAAAGAAAAAAAAAAAGAAATTCCTTAATTACTCAGTGTTGGGCCTTCGGCCTGAAAAATAAATTTAATCTGGAACTGACTTTTGAAATATTTAAATACTTAAGGCTCATAGAAATGTACAATAGTGATCACTGTTTATTTTAATTAGTTGGCCACCCTAGAAAGTAAGACTATTCTTAATCATCAAACATCACCATCATTAACTCATATCACACTAACCCATATGTACCATTATATCCCTAATTAAATTTGTCTCTCTTTCACAAAAGAATATACAGTTTTGTTCTGGTCACGCTCGCTGTTTCTCAATTATCCACCTGTATTCCCCCTGAGAATCAAAGAAATGCTCTACCGTGTGTCCTAGCCGGACGATAGTGGATCCAGCAGAAGCAAAAGATCTGGTATGGATTTAATTTTATGAACAACAATGAATTGTACATCATTTCATTACACTTATTTTTTTAGTAATTATCGATTCAAAGAGCTTAGGAATTGCAGACAATATGCATATCGGTCTATAATTAGTCACAAGATTAAGTTCTCCTTTTTTATGTATTGGGCTAATGAAGCCGGACTTCCAGATACTCGGAAAAATACCTGTTTTTAAGGATTTATTAAATAAGGTAAGTAACAGATTAGACATAATTTCTATACAATTCTTTATAAATATGTTAGGTATTCCATCAGGACCAGCCGATTTTGAGGTGTCTAAAGCAAGGATGGCACTTTTGACCTCGTCAAGTGTAATCGTTATGCCGGGCAAATCAATTATCTTTGTAGAGGAAAAATCGGTGACAGGACCCGCAAATGGAGGATCGTATACACTCTGAAAAAAGGATGCAAAAAGGTCTGCAGCATCCTGGGTTGATTTAGAACATTGATTATTGTAGTAAACATTTGCCGGTATGTCAATCCGAGCATCCCTCAACCCGTTAACAAACTTCCACAGATCTTGAGAACCCGAAGGCAGAAATTTCTCAACTATATCAATATGACGTTTGTAGCATACTTTAGAAAGAGTGGAACATTCTTTGCGCAATATAGAAAAGCAAACGTAATCGTCCATGGTTGATGTCTCTTTAAACTTTCTGTGTGCTAGTTTCTTTCTTAATATTAATTGCTTAAGTTCGACATTAAACCACTTAGGATAGCTCGAGGGTTTAATAGTTGTTTTCGGAACAAATAACTCTATACAAGATTGAAGTTTTGTGTAGAAAAACTCTGTCATATTGTTTAATTCCATATCGGTGTGTAGAAATGAAAAGTCAATATTTTTCAAGAATGAATTAATGCCCGAGTAATCAACCCTATGGAAGTTCTGTTTGATGCGTACATTTTTATCGGAATTACAAAGTTGGGACAAGATAAGTATATCCAGGGGAGGATGGTAGGTATCGATCGGGAGCAGTGGTGAAGGAGACTCGCTCACCTTAGTGTTTTTAGGGGCTGAAGCGAAGATAAGATCAAGAAGCCTGTCGTGAGAATTCCTGACTGGATTAATTTGTCGGAGGCCAAGGAAGTTGGACATATCGACAAGTTCACCAGCTTTTTCATTAAAAGGATTATTATTAATTTGAAGGTCAATATAGTTTTGGTCATTGTCAAAACAATCAAGAGTTTGCCACGTACAGTCAGGAAGGTTGAAGTCTCCAGTTAAAATGAATTTACTTTGTTTGTTTTTAGAGAATAATTGCCCAATTACCTCGTGATATTTTTTAAAAAGTATTAGGTCAGAGCCAGGGGGTATGTATGTACAACCAATAACAAACGATTCAAGAGGTAGTTTAATAGATATGAAGATCTGCTCTAAGTTTTTGCAATTTATTTGTAGCTTTCTACTAGGAATAGACTTTAAAACTGCGATCAAAACTCCTCCACCCCTGGATTTACTACTAGTGTGTGAATTACGATCACATCTATAAACATTGTAATTAGTAAAACCCAATTCAGAGGAGTCAATATCAGTGTTCAACCAAGTCTCAGTTAAAATAATAATATCATAGCAAAAAGTTGACAAAGACAGGCGAAGTTCACTCAGCTTCGTTTTTAGACCTCTGGTATTTTGGTAATAGCATTGGAGTTTTTTGAGTGAAACTTATTTATAATTTTTGGGTTGCCATTAATAAATTTAATTGTAAGGTTGGTTTCGCCATTCTGAACTCTAGCATTAAGAATATCCTTTAATTTTAAAAATTGGTTACGCTGTATAACAGTCTGATCACGATATATTTTGGTTGGATTCTGTACGTTTACTATGTTTTTGAAAATATCACCAACTAAGTTATGGTTATTGAGTATCACTTTAATGGGGCGGGGTTTGTTGATGACCTTTTTCCCCAATCTGAAGAGTTTAAAGTCTTTATTAGATATTAAACCATTGGCAGCTTTAAGAATATTATAAATCACAGCACTATCCATTTTTAAGGCATCATCATGTTTTTCTTCCAGACTTTCCGGTACATTGCAGACTATAATGTTTCTTTTTCTTTTGATCCTCTCTTCAATCTCGTTAGCTATAGAGTCAATTCCCGAGACGTCACCCCTAATATCATTTCGTTCAAGATTACTAACTCGATCTTCAAGATGAGTAATTCTCTGTTTGAGAAGGATATTTTCAGCTATAAGTTCGTCAACAAAGCTAAGTTTCGTTGATAATTCATTAATCTTGTTTAATAAGTTATGATTTTGCAATTCAACCTGTTTTTTCACATCGTTCATACTGAGGTGAAGATTAGATAGGTGTTCTTTTATAGAGTCGTCGTTCGTTTTGGAACTATGTGCATTAATTTGTTGCGTCCTTCCATCGCCAGGTGATCCATTGTTTATTGGATTTGCACCACTGAAGTACCCTTGCTTCTTCCCGATAGATGGCGAAGGTATAACGGTTTTATTATTATTTTTTCGTGATCTGGTTAGAGTCTTTGGTTGAGTAGGAACATCAGTAACTTGATCCATTATAATATAAATGAATTAATTACTTCCTTCTAACAATTTTATTTTATTAAAGGTATCGTATTGTGAATATTTTAAATATAAAAAAATAAATAAACATTGAAGTGATTCCCGCTGCTGGGATCGAACTCGTAACGCTCAGATCCACTTGTCCGGTGCATTAACAATGTCGGCTACGACACGGTTTTGATTAAGCGAGAAATAACAATATAAGTATCACAAACTGTTTGTGTCAAATAAAGGTGCCATCTACCCACTTTGAAATATGACTGGTCGATTCGATACAACAGTACACGGATTTCAAACAATATTATAACTTGTTTTCTTGTAAAACATACCACGATGCAACACAAAAATATAATCAGTAGATGCACCACTCAACGATTCACAATAACACAAGTCTCAGCAACGAAATACGCACTGTATACACTAGTAATAGCACATTTATGTGAGAGCAAAAAAGTTACGTCCGACAAATTCAACGTTCAAAGTTTTTTTTGAGTCATCCTAAATAAATATTATTGAAGGGTTTATTGCCAAACGGCAATTTCTTCCAACCAATCAGAGTTAATGTTAATATACAATACAATGTGTACAATGGCAATAAGGTTATGACATGACAAAAATAAAAAATAAATAAAATAAGATCCGACCACCATGGCACAGTTGTAAAACCATTTGGCTTCTGTGCGGGTGTCCTGGGTTCGGTCCCCAGCAGAGGAGAAATTTATGTTAATTTATTTCTCACGCAAATATTGCTTCTCTGGGCTGGAAACGCTGGTTAGTCGGAAGAAATTGCCATATGGCAATACATTGGTCTTTCGCGCAAGATGCAAAAGAGCGTTTATTATTATTATTAAGATATTAGCCGACCGCCGTGGCACAGTTGGTAAGCCGTTTGGTTTCTGTGCGGGCGTCCTGGGTTCGATTCCCAACAGAGGAGAAATTTATTTAAATTCATTTCTCACGCTAATGTTGCTTTTCTGGGCTGGAAACACTGGTTAGTTGGAAGAAATTTCCATACGGCAATAAACTCGCCACTTGCGCAGGATGCAAGAAAGTGTTCATTTTTAATTTATTTATTTATAATAAAGATAACAGAAGAAAATCAAAAAAAAAATCAGACAAAAAAGATTGAATATTATTAAAGTTCATGGCAATGATAGGAAAACAAAAGGATAAGAAAAGAAAGTACAAATCAGATATTATCAAATAGATATTTTTACTTTAGCCTTATTTTGAATATGTTGAATCAGATAGCCGACGTAATATCTGAACATAGGCCCGAATTTATAAAACGTACTAAAAATTTTCTCAATGCTTAGCATGACAAATTCCTTACATTTCGGTGTGCTTAGTATTAACTTAAGCACTAAGAATGGTTTATAAATACGGCCCTTAGACTATTCCATAGTCTTGCTCACTACTTCAAATGAAGAGCTAACAAAAAGTATTATGAATTGAAATAAAGTACGTTCAGCCGATCGGATTGGACGCCCGTGGCTTGAAAGATAAGTGAATTTATCTTTGAGATACTGAAAGAAATTTGGATTAGACAGGACATTGTATAACAATGACAGGATATGTATATTTCGTCGTTGTCGCATATTTGGCCAATGATGAAGATTACGATAGTGAGAAATGTGATATTTTTTTAGTCCAAAGATAAAACGGATTCAAACATTTTGAAGGCGTTCAAGTTTGTTGTTGACATGTTCCTCGTTTGCATCAAAATAGCAAACATAAGCATAATCAAGCAAAGGTAGGAGATGTGATTATGCTAGTATATTATGTAGATTACTGTTTTTTTCCTAAACCACTTACACATTATTATTTTATTTCGTATTAGATAAGTATTATCAAACATCCGAAATGTTATTTTTTTACACTCAATATTAAGAGAAAGTTGAATGCAGGAAAATACAAAATTATCATATAGCTCATACTGTTTTGTAACAAAACTCACACCTATCGGTGATGTCACCGTTATTTAATGTCTTATTTTGTGATGACACTAAATTATTAATCACGCGACATGGAACAAAAAATGGGTGACGTATTTTATCTGTACTTATATATTTTTGCACTACGTCCATTACAATTTAATAGATAGACGGACAAGGCACCCTGCATTCCTTTAGTTCTGGATCTGTGAGACGGTAAATATCGTAAGTCTCCAGAATGTGGCAACTTGTTATTGGGTGCGTGTTAAATATTTATTTGACATAGCACCTGTTAGTTGCCCGAGAAGCTACGTAAAATAAAATAAAATAAAAATAAAATAAAACTAAAGCAAAAAAACAATATTCAATTGGTCATTTAACAAAGGCAGAGAAGAGAGCGAATGATTATTACACATGGTGAACTGAAAAAATATATTTTACAATTATATAACCTTCTAGCAGGAATAGATCAAAAGACACTTTATTAAAAACGAGTAAAAAAATATAAGTATAATGGCATTGGCCTAGTAGAGTGATGTATCCAGAACTCACTGCAAAACCAATAAAAAATATTTCTAGTAATGTCCATTTGTACATAAATAAAACATACTCAAAGTATGTCAAGGTAAAAATTTAGAAAAATGATCCTTATGGAGAAAAATTATATTATGGTAGGGGTAGTTTTTCTCACTGTTCTTAAATCTTTAGTCATTTTTTTTTAAATTTCGTTAAAATTAAAAAATTAGTTTTTTTACTTGTTTTTTTATTACTTGTGCTGCTCTTTCACACTCTTACCCATATACTCACTCTCGCGCACACACTAACATACACACACATACTATACTTCTAACTGTTTTCCCTCCCTCCTCGTTTCTATCCCGTTTTTTTTCATATATTTTTTGTTATAATAAAATAAACAGTAATCCAATAATACGATATTTACACCTTGGACCATTGTTGTTTGTGATTTTCATTAATGACCTTGGCTCATGTCTTAGTAGCGAATTCCTGATGTATGCTGACGATCTGAAAATCTACAAACCTGTGAGCTGCATCAGCGATTGTATAAAACTTCAAAATGATCTTGACAAATTGTCTGATTGGTGTTTTAAAAATAATATGCGCCTAAACACCGACAAGTGCCACTCAATAAGCTTCACTCGAAATAGGAAAAAGATAGAATTCACATATAATATCGACAGCGTCGACCTGAGGAAATTAAGCTCTGTCAAAGACCTCGGGGTGATACTTGATTCTGAACTCTCGTTTAGGGATCATTACGATCATATTACTGAAAAATCTTACAGAACTATGGGTTTCTTATTTGGGATAACAAAACCGTTTAAAGATCCGAATAGTTTAATAAGGTTATATTATCCTCTGGTACGAAGTTTACTCGAATACCAATCGTTCATATGGTCCCCCTACTATGTCTCTCATAGAGACAAAATAGAACGTGTTCAGAAATATTTTACTAGGGTTCTTTCTCTTAGAGCGGGTCATAGTGGCCGGTTGGAATACCAGGAGCGCCTTTCGCTTTTTAATATGGTTAGTTTGTCAGCTAGGCGGAGTGTGGCCGAATTAATGTATCTTCGTAAGCTGATTCGAGGTCACTTGGACACATCTGACATAGAATTGTTAAACTTTCATGCAAATAATAGATTAAGATGCAGCGAAGTGTTTCGTCTGAAAAGGTATAGAACCAATGTGGGACAGTTTTGTCCTATAAGCCGAATGATGAGCTCATATAATAGTTTGTCAAAGGTTGTATCGGATCTTGATGTGTTTCATAATCCGGTGTCCACTTTCAAACGATTGATTCGAGGAAATCTAGTGATAGGGACACCCTGATGTTGTGTGGCTCTGTGGGTGTTGATTTGTATTGCGCATTTCTCCCCATTTTTGTATTAGGATAATTTGGTATCTTGTTTGTATGTTTTTGTTTTTTATTTAATTTTTATAGTTTTAAAAATAAAAAAATTACTAACACGTGTATAGTACGACATATAAACCAGCAAATTCGACAACATATTACTTAAAGTCTTACTTAAAATATTCTAGTTAGACGGGCATGTTGCCGAGTTCGCGATATTGTCCGCGACGTTCTTTATTGACTGTCGTTACATTGCACTCGCGTAGGCACCTGCCAATACAGTGACATTCTGCCGTGTCAGAGTGTCATTGTATTGGTAGATTCAGACGTTGCGTCTGAATCGTTGTGACAATTTAATGTAGGTAATGACAATGACGTACATATTTTATAGAAATTGATCTTTGATAAATTGCTTATTTTTATCCTTTAAAATATGCTGGGCTAAAATTTTTTTTTTTTGTCTCAGTTCAATTATTCCTTCTTTTTTTTGTTTTATCTTTTTAGGTAGTTCAACTTTTGTTTTCTTTTTGTTTTCCTACATATATGTATATGTGTATTTTAAACTTTCCTTTTAACTGTGCAAAGTAATGTCTTTTTTATAATTTGAATGGTCAGGAGACGTTGATTGTACCTACCTAACTATGCACAATAGCCATGCGGGAGATACCTGTTATTGGAGCACTGGAGATTCTATTTTTTAATTTCGTGTTTTTTTTTTGTTTGTGTTGTTCAGTGTTCTGTTTGTGTCTCTGTATATTAAATAAATAAATAAATAAATATTCAATGATGAGTCGAGATAGGTACTTGTTTTTCTTATGTAAAATTGAATGTATTTTTTTTATATTTAGTACGTGTTCTATATTTTTTGGCGTGTTTTTGGTATGGTGACTATTGTTACTTATCGGGAGTATTGTTACTTTTTCTCGTTTCCACTGTGATTTTATTTGTTCTGTTTAATGTATGTATTTGTCGATTTTTTCCAGATTTGGTTATATTTCTATTAGATATGTGTGTCTATGTATTTTGTCACTTAGAGTAATGTCGGTCGGTCGTGTAGGTTTATTCTATCTGTGATAATGTCTCTATTCCAGAATAATTTGTAGTTGTCGTTTTCTGTCACTGCTGGCGGTGTGTATTGATACCATATTTGGTGTGTTCCGATGAGTTTGTGGACAAGTTCCAAATATATTTTGCAGATCGTGTATAATTGGTTTTTCCGTTGGTGCATGAGTTGGGTGGTTGGGTATGTGTTCTATTGTTACTTTTTGTGATTGGCTTTTTCTACATGTGTCATTTATTATAGTATTGTCTTTTATGATATGTTTTGCGTATTTTTTTATTTTTATGATTTTGCCTTGAATAGCTTTTATGAATATTTCTGCTTTTATAAATGTTTCTGTAAAAAGTTCTAAGTAAATTATCTCCTTATTATTATTATTTAAATAAAGTTGTCTAATGATTTTTTTAGTGAATGAATATGTCCATGTAACAAGCATATATACATCTCATACATTTACTTAACTAAGAATAATGCTTGTGAACGAAATCGGTCGCGCAGGATTCGAACTCGCGATCACTCTATTACTAACACAGGGCGCTAACCGCTCTGCCACCTCCCGCAAAAATATTAAGTTATTTAATCTAAGTGCTTCTTTTGTTTATATCATTACATTTGGTCAACAATACATTGTGTGTGCCCTGAGAATAACATAAAATGTCATTTGTAAGATGTAGTCAAAATTTCAACATGTTTTTATGAATTTGCAAAAAAAGTGTTATTAATTTGTTTATTGAATAGACACTTCATGATTACTTAACCACTCCCATTTATGGCGGTTACTTAACAAAGTAAAATATAAATTAAGTTTATTATTATTTTAGTACAATCTTATCAAGATTATTGTTGTTATTCTTAACAAACTGAATATAGATGGATGCTGTTATTTAACAACGGCTACCGACAATTTCTCATACATATTATTTTCTCACAGTTTTGAAGAAAGTTTTGTTTTTCAATTTGATCACCCAAATTTTCACTATGTTATTCCTATGTGTTAAAATGATTATGTACTCGTAAAAATTGGAAAATAAAGTTATGTTGAAATATGAATTGCGTTTGGAGAAATTTTTTCGAAACTGATATTAAAATATATTTAAGCAGATATTTTTTAAAAGTTGCATAATCTTAATAATAAAATATCATTGATTCCCGACAAGTAAAAATGCAATGTTTGCGTATATATAGAACTTTAAATGGCATTGATAAGGGAACTCAATAAGAAGGCATAATTGGTGAACGTTGCGCAAGCGCATAAAGTAATCACGTAAGCCAGTCGATGACATGTCGTAATCCTTGTAGGTGCCTTAAGTTCCTGATTATTCTATAATATTACAACATCCTCTTTATTGATATGTTAAAAAGTTTGTCAAAATAACTGTCATCGGCTGGTTTACGCTTGCGCAACGTTCACCGATTACGCCTTCTTATTGGGTTCCCTTATAAATACTATTTTAGAAAGTTTTATACATTTGAATAATGAGTTAAAGAAAACCTGAAAATAGGACATTATTACTATTGCCATCTATGAAGTAACGAAGAAGCCTTTTTGTAACGCCATCTATTAAGAAGTTGTTTGTAAACAATGAAAGCAACTGACATTTTTATTTCTTCCTGATGTGAGGACTCGAATTTCATCCCCGTGGATTGTTCCCGATTATTGGACCACGCAATTCCTTACTGGACACAGCAGTTTCAAAAGTTATCTCTTTCGTTTTCACTTATCCGATTCGTCCTCATGTCAGCTTTGTGATAATCCTGCACAGACTTCTGAGCATATCCTATGGGAACGCACTTACTTCTCCGTTTCAACTTTCCGACGAGAACTCTACGACGATGTCCGAGGAAATTTCTTTGGACCCATTGGACATGCGGACCTTGTAGCCACGAAGAGCAACTTTAGGGCTTTCAAGACTTTCTGTCTTAAATTCGGTGCACTATTATCTTTACTGTCACTAAGCGGTGAGC
Source organism: Molanna angustata (assembly GCA_963576475.1). Lineage (NCBI taxonomy): Eukaryota > Metazoa > Arthropoda > Insecta > Trichoptera > Molannidae > Molanna > Molanna angustata. Next base: position 26,891,376 of record OY754975.1, read on the forward strand.
CAGTTGTTTCCACATGATTAGCTCTCTTTGGCACATTGAGTGCAGTGTCTGCAAGGTTTTAGAGTTCTCCGGACTCTTCATATGATCTTTATGTGTTCTTTCAGAGTTTTGCAAGGGGCCGTTATTAGTCCCCATAAGCAGAACGGATGGTAGTGGAGGAAGAACAGTCTTCCAACACTTCTTCTGCCTGTTCTAAGTTACCATATCAGAACTTTTTTCATCCATCTGAAGTCTGTGATCTACAAATCCACATCTGTCTAAAAATGCTTTGGACAGCGTTATTGTCTTTGTTCTCTCGTCTGTCAACGTGTATTATGTCCGATTCATCTTTTGATAAAACAATGTCAAATCAAATAAGATTATCATGATTATTTTTCATCATCAATTCGTAACTAAGCCAACACAGTTTAACGAGCAACAAATCCACAAATGAATATTACAGTTTTTTCTATGCATGAATGCTAACTGCATTACTCATTGTGGGAGGAAGTAAAAATGTGAACATTGCCTAGGTGTTTCCTATGATGACATCACATTCAAAGAGTAAATTAACATTGTAGTCCCATTCCTATACAATCACTTCGAAGAAAAATAAGCGTCATAAAGTAGTTACTCATCTCAAGAATCAATTATCCATATAAGGTACATATTTTTAATCCTCACTAACCCAAAGTGATATATAATATGAATTCAAGGGATATTATTATAAAATATGATAAGGAGTTAGGAATTTGCAATTTTTAAAGCTATTCTATGTCCGCGTAGACCATAAGGTATGCCTGATGGTGTTTAAGGCTCTGAACGAGTTGGCTCCACACTACATCCAAAATCTGTGCCAAAAGAATGTTCCATCAGGAAGACAGCTTACATTGAGATCATCTGGATCACAGATTACCAACTCTTTAAAAGAATTAGTTAGAGTCAATAAGGCAGCTTACTATGATCGTGGTTTCAGTGTGAACGGGCATTTAAAATGGAATAAATTGCCCCTTGACATACGTGGAGCTCAGAGCATTGACACCTTCGGTAGACTTCTTAAAACTGGCTTGTTTCGTAAAGCCAACAAATAAGCTACAGGACCCTTGGAGTTATCTTGTATCACTAAACGGCACTTTATTTAACAAACTCATTTCATGAAAATGCTAAAAATTTCGATACCGGTCAGTGCCAGTTATAAATTAAATAGTGAAACAAACAAATTAGTGTTTTCATTTATAACAAGTATAACGGAGTTTCACCACGAATTATCCGTCGACAAAATTAACAAGTTAACAATTTGGAATAAAGCCCTTGGTATACGTTTGTAAAAGATCATGACACGAAGTCATATGTATAGGAAAATCTCCTCAATATGACATGGATGTTTATTAAATGCTATTAATTTACACTCGCAAGGGATTATAACTAATAATACACATATAAAGGAACATGTATCATCTATCAAAGAGTTTCCTAGTGACAACACAATAAACCAGCGAATAATTTATCATTACAACAATTACTATGGCTCAGCATGAATCATACCTGTGATTAGAATAAGCTAAACTTTGATTTACATAGAGCGCGTTATGTGAGAATTACAGCTAAGGTGAATTATATATTGAACAGATATCTTAATCCGGAAAACCGTATACGGTAATCCGGCGGATCCAATACCAATTGGCCAATCGGTAAATTGAAATTCTACAGGAAATCGATTTGAGGAGCAAATAAAACATCTCGGCCGTTAGATATAAATATTTGTAGATATGCAAGAAGTCGATGGCAGATAACACAATTAGAACTACTTGTCTCTTAAGATCCTTTTTTCAAAATATAATAATTAAAAACATATTAGAAGATATAACTCGGTACAGTGATGATTTTGCCATCGATATAACATATGAATAATGACAGTTATGTATGACTATAAAAATGAGACTCTGGCAATCGAGATCACAATGATTTGCCTATGTATTGTGATATCATTGGTAATCTTGATTTAATTAAGTACAATTTAAGAATTTACACTTGACAAAAATATTGTTCTGTTATTTTCAATATTTTTATTGTAAAAAAGTTGATTTCATAAAAATAATCTTTTTTATATACTTTGTAACACACCATATAAATTATATTATCTTTAATTTTGTTGATTTTGGGATAAAAAGGCAAAATAGTCTGGATGTGATCAATTCGGTCGAATCAGTACGGATTGCAATCCCTAACCAGATATCATTGACACTTGTATTTAATATAATAAGCTACGCTATGTAGTTTACAATTAGAAAAAAACAATTTGCTATATTTATGAGATTTACAAATTTTCTAAAAGATATTGGTATCTCCTTATGTAGATAGTTTCTTTCATTAATATAAAATCGAATATGGCTTTCATTGAACTACCTTTTCTGTTATGTCTTGAATGTTGAATGTATATTCTGTCAGTCTGCTGTTTCATATTATTATACTTATTGATTTTTTGTATATAATATGTGTATGTATGTTTTTATATCTACATAAGTTGTCTTCTTTATATTTTTGTACTTGTTTCTTGCATTAGCACTTTGCTTTATTTTCTTTTTTATAAATATCTAATGTTATTAACAAAATAATTTTGACTATTTTTAAATTGTCAACCGTTATATTTTATGTCAACCGTGCACCAAATCATAAAAAAATAAAAAAAATAAAAATATATATTATTTTTATTAAATAAAATTTAACTACTCACAAAATTCAATTACTTCACGTTTTCTTTTCCTAATCCTTTATTGTTCTTTACTATATTTTAGTATCGCAACGTATTTTTTTATGTATTCATTATCAATCTTTATGTTAATTTACATATAAATTGTCTTAATTTGTAATCTGTTGGAATAAATTGACAAATTCCAATACACCCTACAATCTACAGTGTACAATATATTACTATAAATGTACAAAACAATAAATAAATAAATACATACATACATACATACCATCACGCCATGTCCCTCACGGTGTAGGCAGAGAGAACCGAACGCCACATTTTTCTATCTTGACACGCATTCATCGCCTCCTCAACATTCATACATCGTCTTATACATGTTCGTCTGTTGTTCACGCTTCTTACATTTCCATCTTTCAAAATATCGTTTACATGGTCGTGCCATCCTTTTCTCGGGCGCCCGCGACCTCTTATTCCGTTCCTGTCAGATTTGTATATTTTCTTCGTCAGGCGTTCTTCGTTCATTCTCCCCATGTGGCCAAACCATCTCAATGTGTTAACTTTCATTCTGTTAATTACATCTTACTTTATCTTACATTCTTTCCTTGTATCTTCATTCCGAACTCTATCATACATCGTTCTGTTACAAATTCTTCTACTAAATAAATAAATAGAAACAATAAATAAATAAATAGATAAATAGATGCAATAGAACGATGTATCACATGGTAAGAATTGAGAACATAAGGAAAGAATGTAAGATGAAGAAAGATATCATTAATAGAATGAAAGTGAACACACTGAGATGGTTTGGCCACATGGGTAGAATGAATGAGGAACGCCTTACGAAGAAAATATACAATGCGGATAGGATTGGATTGAGAGGCCGGGGCCGCCCAAGAAAGGGATGGCACGACCATGTGAACGATATTCTGAAAGACGGAAATGTTAGAAGCATGTACAATAGACGAACATGTATGAGACGATGCATGAATGTTGACAAGGCGATGAATGTGTGCCAGGATAGAAAGATATGGCGTTCGGTTCTCTCTGCCTACCCCGTAAGGGACATGGCGTGATGGTATGTATGTATGTATGTATGTAGATATTTATCCTTCGCGTGGAAAAGACGCGAACTTACAAAAAAATGTATTTCTTTTTAAATAATTTATCTGTGTATTTATATGTCAAACTGTATGATCAACGCTAGCAAAAAAGATATTTACGATATTTTAAAATTTTAATTATAAATAAAGTTAATTTTAAACTAGTAACATCGACAGGATCTCCTTGACTTTCACGACTGTTACACTTTAGCAAAATTTGTTTGTTTTTTTCGATGCAAAATCTAGAATAGCTTGAAAACGTTGTTGATGTTTAATTATATTTATTTGTTACATCATATGCTAGATAACATACATGGATATATCAATGTTGTTTATAACTTTAAATCCATATATTTGCTATAAAGTTTATTAGAAAAATAAATAAGTATTTTTATGTGTCTTGTCATTTCGGAGGTCGAAAATTTTAAGCGTTTTTTTTTGTCTGAGCAAACTTCAATCATTTATGGTAAGGTTAATGTTTGTTTATCACGATCAAATATACGGAGGCGGTCGTATTTTATTACAGAAGGATCTTGTATCTTACCAAAATTGTCTTAACATCCTATAATTATTTGTAGTCGAACCGAGAAAGGATTTCCCATAATAACTGTTTGGTTAACGATAAAATATCATCAAATATGCATTAAAATTTTATGGGTTTGCCAAAAAATAAAGATAAGAGGTCTCCTTTTCATTTACACATTATAAATGATAAATTTCTGTCGTTGAATGTGTTGTGTTTTAAATTTATCTGTTAACAATATTTGAATACATTTTTCGAGATATAAAAAAGTAAATCGAATATTTTTTTAATTGCATCTACGCAAACATTGGATTTTTTTCCCTGTCTGGAGTCAAATGATATTTTTATTGACAAATAAACCAATGTATGGCGTTATAAAAAAGGTTTCTTCACTACTTCATAGATGGCAATAGAAATAATATATTATTTTCAGGTGAATTGTAACGCAGTATTCAAATATACAGAACTTTCAAAAATTACATTGATAAGGGAACTCAATAAGAAGGCATAATTGGTGAACGTTGCGCAACCACATAAAGTGATCACGTAAACCAGCCGATGACAGGTCGTAAGCCCTGTATGTGCCTTGATTTCCTGGTTCTTCTATAATATCCCAACTAGATGTTAAAAATGTTGTCAATAAAAATAGAAAAATGTGTTTTTTTTCTCTTTAATTATCTGTTAATTTTTATATCAACCGACATAATCAGTAGTTGAAAAAAACTTAAGATTAAAAATTGTTATACAAAGGATGCAGGAAATATTAAACGAAAAATCGTTTTTACTAAGTTATTAAAATATAAACAGCAGGAAGTTAACCGTAAATATTATTTTATGTTAAAATCAATAAACTTTTGTCACCTCATGTATAAGGATTGTGCTATAGATGGTGATGGTGTTTTAGCTAATTTTTAGTGTAAGAAACTTACCATTTAACATTATATAAAATATTCAAAATTTGGATTGATTAGCAAGGTCAACAAAAAGGCATAATTAGGGAACGTTGCTCAAGCGCTAAAAATGGTCACGTGAACCGGCCAATGACAGGTCGTAAGCCCTGTATGTGCCTGATTTCCCGGTTCTTATGTAAATATATTTTCCAACTTCGTCTCTGTTGAGATATAAAGATTGTGTAAAAAAACTATAACGTCATGTTTATTTATTTAAAAAAAACACCAACAGAACATGGGAATACACATATACAACACATTAGACAGTTAGAATCAGCATAGTAGTTCCAATGCTCCAATAACAGATGTTTAATACGTATAATATGTATATAAGTAAATCATAATTGATTAAATTAGCCTTTAAGAATATTAATTAAATTAGATAACTATAGCATTCACAATTTAGTGTATTGTTAAAAAATGCTTCAGAAAAACTTTTATTAGGGAACAATCCACTATGTATAAGGATTACTACACTAAGTTTATCTGTCCCTTTTGCCGCTTCGCAAATATTTCCCAATCGGTTAAAAAACTATGTCTACAAATTGGCCTATACATCTGTTATAAACTATGTAACAACTAATACGTAAACATCTGATGTGAGCTGAATTTCCACTTCATTATTTTTGGTATATTTGCACATAAGTTGTGTTCTTATAATATTGACAAATATTTCAGTTAAATAATAATTCATTAAACCTTCAATAATACACAATTAAAATTATTCACACAAAATTAAAATAGACGACAAATATCTTGCAAATGTATGCACGATTTATTCAGGTGTTAACTAATTACCTGAACCTTGTAGGATTGTTATATTTAGGTTCTCGTTCTTCTTCCGAAAAATTTGTTGTATAATTATATTAAGTAATTGTTTACAAGTGGCCTAAGTCAACGAAATATTAATAAAATCGGCGACATATTAGTTGCCTGAGAAGTAATATAAAAAAAATGTATTTGTCAATCTATTGCAATAAAAATTTAATCCCTATTCATTCTGTTTTAATGATACAGATTCAATTTGTTACATAAGATATATTTTACAACAAACTTCCTACCTAAATTGTTAATATCGGTCCTACTGTTACCTACATTTCAAAGATAATGTATGTCACGATGAGGGGACTATGTGGTTCTCTCTCAAGAACACAACACAAAAGAAAAATAGAAATTATGTAAGTCTTTTAAATACATAACTTACATGTGAAAATATGTACTTATGACGCCTACGAGTAAAAAATAACCTTGAATAGTACTTTGATATTTATTAGTCAACCTAGAGTTTTGAACCTAGAGTCTACTAGAAGGCACCTTGGAATTTATTTTGAAAAGTAGATTTCAAGTATTCTGTTGAAAATAAAAAAATAAAAAAAGGTGGATTACCACCAGGTGCAAAAAGAACATGCTCAGGTGGGGTAAAAGGGTGGAAGAAGATGTCTCCTGCAATTGCGACGAGATACAGACTGACGAACACCTCCTCATCTGTCGAGATATGCCAGTGAGGTGCAATGCAGAAGACCTAATGATGGTCAATGACAATGCCGTTGCGGCTACTGTATTCTGGAGTGGGATTTCCTAGTGGTGAAGAACTCGAACCCGTAAAGTAAATAAATATATTATAATTTTTATTTGTGTTATTTACTTTTTATCACACCATATTTATAATGACAACAATACGTAGCTGTCCAACTAGGAAATCCTGTTCTAGGGCTAGTAGTTTAATATACCTATAGTAATTTAATTTTAAAGAATTACTTCCAACATAATACAATTTTTCATAATAAAACATTATTATATTGTTTACATCTATTAATTTATTTGCGATGTTTTTCTCTTTTATTGCCTTTTTATTGTCAACTTTAATTTCTGCAATTTTTATATAATTATTATTTTTTTTACTATTGTTTTTGTATTATTTTATAACGACTGCATTTTTTGTATATAATTGTAAAATGTTTTTGGCCGTAGATACAAATAAATAAGTAAAAAAATATTTTTACAACTCTGAAATTAGTAAAAATTTCAACTTAATTTCATAACAAGATAAAAATATGTAATGCTATATACCTATTATAATCTATAATATTAGTATGCTTTGGCTGGGGGAAATAATCATCTTGAAAAATACGACTGCTTGTAGACATAACTGCGAGATCTATAGTATTTATAATAAGTAAATGTAATAAAAATAAGAAGGTTGCGGATGGACAGGACACGTGGAAAGAATGGATGATGAAAGAGTACCAAAGATAATCCAGCAAACAAAGCCCCTAGGTAGACGAAACGTTGGTAGACCCAAGTTCTGATGGATGGATGACGTGCAACGGGATGTGGATGCTAACTATGTTAAGGACTGGAGGGGTGCATTCCAGGATAGAGGGAGATGGCGAGGAATGCTGGAGAAGGCTAAGGTTCGCAAAGAGCTGTGGAGCCATTAATGATGATCATCGCTATGAACTGATATTCATTTTTTTTACTTTTCTTCTTTTTATTTATTTGTTTATTTTTGTCATATGATTATCTTATTGCCATTAGTACCCTCACACTGTATTGTATATTTAACATTAACAATTGCTGGTGGAAAGAAATTTCCCTTAAATAAATAATTAAATAATAAAATCCACTAAGTAATAATCCTTCTCATTCCCAGTAAGAAATATAATAAAGTTTAGAAGGCACTATACACTGATACGGCAGATGAGGTAGCTTCACTATTGGTACGGTGCTACTGCGGTACTATACACTGGTACACACCTTTATGTGTATGTATAGTAAACAGGTGAATCAATAAGTATCAGTTTTCTTATTGGTACTGAACATGGGTGTGTAGGTTGATGTAAGCGAGCCATGCTAAAAATGTAAATGATGTAGTTTGCCCTGCTGTCACAACAGACATGACCAAGATTTACCAGTAACTTGTAGTGAAATCTGACTATGTTTGGATAATAAAACACTTATTATTTATTATATAATATCAATACACATAAATTTTCTTATAATTGTTTTTCCTACCTAGAATATGAAAACAGCATGATGTTATGTATGTATGTTTGTAGATTAAGTATCAAATTATTGAGACTTCTTAGATATTGTGTATAGGCGACTGCCATTCAAATTGTAGGAAACGATGTCGTCACTAAATTCAATTTTTATAAAAATTGTTTAAAAATTTTGAGATGTACTACTAAAATGTTCATATTTTTATAGCGAATTAAATTATCTAGTTTGGGCGTTTCGGTTTTTTATTCGATATTTTTAAAACTTTAGAAATATAGGCAGTAAAACACATAAATTTATCATAAATAAAAATGTTTGAAAAACTCTGGAACTTTTTTGAAAAATTAATTTGAGATTTTGTATTTGTCTATATTTATACCAATTTTCAGCCTTTTAGCTTATATGGTTTTTGAGATATATGGAAAAATAAAGTGAAAATTCAAAATTTGATATACCCCTGACTGAAACAAAAATTCAAAATTCTGAGTATAAAAGTTTTGTTGTTTTATTTATATGCTTTGAAATTTTGTGCTCTGTAAATTGAGCGGATCAAAAGTCAGAGTAAATCGTTTATTATTTATTATTATTATTATATATACTGCGAAACCTCTAAGTTGGTGTTTTTTTATTTCAAAGTTGCAAAAACCGTGAAAAATATAGACCGTGCATTTAATCTCGCGTATCTTGGGTTGATACTTTGTCTATATGTTGAGAGAACAAAGTTCTCTTGAACAAATTGACAGTTGAAATATTTAACATGCTCCTGGTTTCTTCGACTCTGCTAAGAACCTCATCATTCGTAATGACATGTGATCCCTGCTTTATATACCCAGTATTCGTCAGTAGGTCCACATCTAAACGTCCTCTAATATTTTACAATATATTTCACAATGATTCACAGCGAAACAGCAAAGCACAAGAAACAGAATTGTACGAAAAATTGTTAATCAATTATTGTATAATCATTAATTATGAGAAAAAATATTGCCTTGTTTGTGGATATTTTTAACGACTACACTCAAAAGTAGGTATCTAAGAAGAATAATGATTAAAAGTGAAACGTTACTCATAATATGAATAGTATGTCGATACTTCAAAAGTGTGTTAAAGGACAAACAAAAGTCTATTTTTCTTTTTGTAAACATATGTTTCAAAGATAAAACTATGAACGATGATTCATTTACAGTTCAAATGACAAAAGATTGAAATTTGAAATACACACGAGCCTTTGAATGCGACAATAATTGTATGTGGACAGCTTGTTTGTATGTTTTTCAGCTTGAATATGGTGGTATTGTAATACTTAAAATATTTGTATTATGTAATTAGGCATATTTTCTTGCACCTGAGGTCGCAGTGTAGCATACTTATTTGTTTCGAAGGTCATGTGTTAGAATTACGAAACCTTTAAAATAGTCATACAATTGATGTTGTGTCATTAATATACATGGTATTTCACATGTGATTTTATCCACACACTTTTTTTTATTTTTATATATTTTTATTCAATAAAAAATAATAACAATTACATTTTCCCGCCAAACTGCAAAGCAGTTTTTTGGCAGGGCAGATTCTCTCTTTCACACAATAACTTAACTCAAGTCAACACAAAAATTAAAGAACAGACACAAGGAAAAATTATAATCCAACTGTCGATTTGTTCAGGAGAACTTTGTTCTCTTAACATATCGACAATGTATCAAGCCAGAATACGCGAGAATTGTATGGAGAGGTCTACTTTTTTCATGGCTTTTCCAACTTTGAAGTCAAAAAACACCAACTTAGAGGCTTCGCAGCATATATGTTCCATACACGGATTTACTCAGAATTCGGAGTAGAACATTTCGTGTGTCTGTGTGTGTGTGTGTGTGTCTGTGTGTGTGTGTGTCTGTGTGTATGTCTGTGTGTGTGTGTGTGTCCGTCCCCCCTTATAACTTTTGATCCGCTCAATTTACAGAGCCCAAAATTTCAGAATATATAAACAGTTATAGGCCTACAAAACTTTTATACTCGGAATTTTGAATTTTTGTTTCAGTCAGAATTTTTTTTTGTGTTGTGTGAGCTTATATGTAGGAACGTATTTTTTCAGTTTTATTTCACTCTTGTTTATTCATCCTTTTGTTATAACTACTAGTTGCATGTAACACATGAGATGCAACTGTCGTTGGCGATAGTACGTATAATTGAAGAATACGTACCTAACTATTAACACATAAACACAAATTAATAAATATTTTAAATTATTTTGTTTTCTATATACAACATGTAGGTACGTATGTCAGGATAGGATAGTATGGAGGTTTGTCTGTTATTCCTACCCAGAATATGAAGACAGCATGATGGTATGTATGTTTGGAGATTAAGTATCAACTATTAAGTCTTCTTAGATTTTTATTTTTTATTTTAGATGTAATGTATAATGTATAAGACACTGCCGTACAAAATTTATGAAGCGATGTTGTCACTAAATTCAATTTTTATAAAAATTGTTGAAAAAAGTTGGAGATATACTACTTTAATACTCTTAGAAAATTAAATTTTCTAGTTAGGGTGTCTTCGATATTTTTAAAAAATTTGGAAACATTGGCAGTTATATACAAAAATTTATCATAAAATAATGTTTTTCTAAACGAAAATGTTCGAAAAACTCTGGAAAATTTTTGGCTTCCAGAAAATTTTTTGATTTTAAAAATAATGATATAATTCATTTTCAGTATTATTTCTGCGTCCTTCTTTCCTTATTCCCGAGAAGGTATTTTCGCGATTTTGTGAAAATGATTCAATATGTGAATTTTGCGTAAGCGCGTAAAATGATCATGTAAATTAACCAATGACGGGTCGCAATACATAGGTACACTGATTTAAGCGATTTTGTGAAAATGATTCAATATGTTAATGTTGCATAAGCGCGTAAAATGATCATGTAAATTAACCAATGACGGGTCGCAATACATAGGTACACTGATTTAAGCGATTTTGTGAAAATGATTCAATATGTTAATGTTGCGTAAGCGCGTAAAATGATCATGTAATGCGTAAAATGATCCATAGGTACAGTAGTATGATTTATCATTTGCCTGCTCTTGGGTTGATGAGTCTACCTTATAATAAATCAAATTCTTGGTCAATTTATTTACACGATATAGTGATGACATTTTTGCCATTCTTAAGTATACACTTGTTTATGACCACAATGAAGTGTGAAAATTATATTTATGACTTTAATTTCCCTTATGTCAGTTGTATTACTTATGTATTTTTCTTTTTTATTTTACTTTCTTACATTATATACCGATTTAATCTAATACCATTATACAAAATATTCTTTTCACACTCTTTCAGACTAAACACTATCAAGAGATCGTGTAGGAGAGATCTGAAATTGTTTTTTTTCAATAGTGTTGCCAGTAACATTTCTACCATTTTATTATTTTTTAAAATAGTACCCTTTCGTGATTCGCTTGTTTCAAACTTTCTTGAGTTTTTTATTATCAATAATACTATTGCCTTAATGCATACAAAGCTTATCCCATTTTTAACTCTCTCAGCCTTAACATCCTTCAATCACTGTTTAAGCCTCACTGTCTTCCATAACCTATATATTACTAGATTTGTACTGAACCTTTATACTGTGTGTTTGTGTATGTGTAAGCGAATATGTAATCTTTTGTGTATGTGCCTATATAGTTATATGTATGTTTTCTATATTTTTTTGTTGGCACTCTACTATATTGACTTGCTGTTGCTTTCCATACATATCATTGTAATCAATTATTGTTCCCAGTGATAATGGTGAATAATATTAAATTTAGTGTTTTTTATCAAAATGTACGAGGCCTTCGAACAAAGACTCATGATTTTTTATGTAACGTTTTGTGCTCTGATTATGACATTGTATGTATAACTGAGACCTGGCTTCTCCCGGATATAGACAGCAGCGAATTATTTGATAACAGATATAACGTTTATCGGAGAGACAGAGGTTACGATTGTTATTTCAATAGATCTTTACCTGATTCTGAACCTGCCCAAACACTAGGTGGAGGGGTTTTAATAGCAGTTAAATCCGATTACCACTCTACCCTACGTAGCTCCTGGTCAAGTGCTGGTGAGGATATCTGGGTGAGCATCCACTCAGAAAATTCTAATATTAATCTTAATATATCTTGTTCATATTTTCCACATGGTACCTCCCACACCCAATCAGTATTAAATCACCTTAATAAAGTATCCGATTTAATTATAGGTTTCCCTAATGATGTCTTTCTTCTCACAGGCGATTACAATATGTCTAATATAGAATGGAATATTTCTTCTGAGTCATTGAATCCTGCAGCATCATCTCATGTAGATCGTCTTAGAACTATGTTAATTGAATTTTTAGCTCTTAATAATATGTATCAATATAATCCTTGCTTCAATATAAATAATAGAATTTTGGACTTAATCATAAGTAATAATCCATGTATAGTAACGCGATGTGATATGCCACTGATAACCGAAGATTTGCACCATGTTTCGTTGAAAATTGATATTGTTTTACCATGTAAATTTAAAACTATTTCTGCTCCAATTGAAGTCAAATTATTTTCTCGTGCGAACTACACTGAAATATGCTCAGCATTGGATAACATAAACTGGGTCAGTATTTTTTCCCACCTCGACATGGAAAATGCCACACAAAAGTTTTACGATGTTGTCAATAACATTATAAATGACAAGGTTCCTAAACGTGTTTTTAAAAATAACCCAAATTATCCACCATGGTATACTGCTTCACTGATCAAAATAATATCAGAAAAACGTAAATTCCATAGTAACTGGAAGAAATATAGTAATCCCCATGACTATGCTGCTTTTGCCTCACTACGGACTAGACAAAAACTCATTGAGAGAAAATGCTATACTGACTATATTGTTAATGCCGAAAACAACATTAAAATTAATCCTAAGAAAATATTCTCGTTTATTAATTCTAAACGTTCCATAAACTCAATTCCACATGAAATGCATTATAATAATACTAAAATTACTGGTGGGGAACAAATATGTAACTCTTTCAACAATTATTTTCACTCTATTTTTGTATCGAATACGCAGTCAAATCCACAACAAAATTATGTATCCTCGAACATCTCCAAAGAACTTTTTCACATATCATCGATCGATGTAACGGAAAGCATAGTTCTCAAATATTTATCATCTCTAGATATAAATAAGTCACAAGGCTCAGACGGTGTCCACCCCTTGTTTATTCGTAACTGTGCTAAACAACTCTCGATACCACTGACTAAACTTTTCAATCTCTCTATAACTGAAGGTACGTTCCCTCTCATATGGAAAAATGCAATTATCTCTCCAATTTATAAAAGTGGTGACAAAACGGCCATTGAAAATTATCGTCCTATTTCCAAATTACCAGTTTTAAGTAAAGTCTTGGAAAAAATTGTTTGTGACCAGATAACTGCCGTAGCACGTCCATACATAACCCATAACCAACATGGTTTTGTAAGTATGAGATCCACCGAAACTAATTTATGTGAATTTAATGATTTTGTATCATCCACAATGCATGAAGGATATCAAACTGATGCCATTTACACAGACTTCTCTAAAGCGTTTGACAAGATAAGTCACAGTATACTTTTAAGAAAGCTTGGAGAAATGGGTATATATGGTGACCTTTTGCGTTGGATTAAATCTTACGTTGAAAATAGATCACAGGCTGTTGCACTGAGGGGCTACACATCTATATTCAAGATTATACCTTCGGGGGTTCCTCAGGGATCCCATTTAGGACCTCTATTGTTCATACTTTATATAAATGACTTAGATCAAATAGTAGAGAGATCCTCAATTCTTATTTTTGCTGATGATGCCAAATTTTTTAAAAAGATTTGCTCAACGAGTGACTGTGAACAATTACAAGACGATATTACACGACTAAGTAATTACTGTTTAGATAATCAATTATATTTGAATGCCAGCAAATGTTCAATAATAACCTATACTAGGAAGGCGAAGCCTATTATATTTGATTATAAAATCCAAGGTAGCAATATTCGTCGAACGAGCTTAGTTAAAGACCTGGGTATATTGATGGACTCCAAATTGATTTTTCAAGATCATATTGAATACATTGTTGGTAAAGCTCTGAAACTATTGGGTTTTTTAATTAGGGTTTGCAAGCCATTTCACTCAATTGATACACTCAAAGTACTATATTTGTCATATGTTAGAAGTCGGGTTGAATACGCGAGCACGGTGTGGAATCCCCATTATAATATACATATTGATCAAATCGAGCGTGTACAAAAGAAGTTTGTAAAACACCTTGACTATAGATCACATACGTATTCCCCTGACTACCCTGCTCGCTGTGTGAAATATTCATTACCCACTTTACAGAAGAGGCGTACAATCAGAGACATGATGTTTCTTTATAACATATTGAATAATCGGGTTGATACTCCTTATTTATTAGGGAAAATTAACCTTCGAGTCCCTGCGCGTTTAACAAGGAGTCACGACTTATTCAATGTGCCTGTTCTTAGAACTAATTATGCCGGAAATGCTTTTGTACATAGAGCATGTAAACAGTTTGATGCAAAGTTCGATGGTCTTGACATGTTTGGCACACCGAGCGTATTTAAGAGTATGTTGAGGCTTTCTCAGTGATTGATTTTATATTCCTAATTTTCCCCTTCTATTCCTATCCATTGTCCTGTCCCAAACCTCCTAGCTTGTATGCATCTATTTTATGTCTACTTAATATTGATTTGTTTTGTATTTTTTGTTTCTTATCCTTGTAAGGTTTTTATATTTTGTCATTTTGTATGTATATACCCACGGAAATTTTCCTTTTTTTGTACAAATATATTTTTTCTATGGGTATATACATAATTATATAGAGTTATATATTATATATAGTTATATATTTTGATTGTATGACCCTAACATAGTAATTGGCGTTACAATCTTGGTTTTTGTATAAATTAATTCATTTTGAAAATATATGTTATATTATAAAACTGTATGTAACCTTAAGAAATAAATAAATAAAATAAATAAATAAATGTAAATTAACCAATGACGGGCCGCAATACATAGGTACACTGATTTAAGCGATTTTGTGAAAATGATTCAATATGTGAATTTTGCGTAAGCGCGTAAAATGATCATGTAAATTAACCAATGACGGGTCGCAATACATAGGTACACTGATTTAAGCGATTTTGTGAAAATGATTCAATATGTTAATGTTGCGTAAGCGCGTAAAATGATCATGTAAATTAACCAATGACGGGCCGCAATACATAGGTACACTGATTTAAGCGATTTTGTGAAAATGATTCAATATGTGAATTTTGCGTAAGCGCGTAAAATGATCATGTAAATTAACCAATGACGGGTCGCAATACATAGGTACACTGATTTAAGCGATTTTGTGAAAATGATTCAATATGTTAATGTTGCGTAAGCGCGTTAAATGATCATGTAAATTAACCAATGACGGGTCGCAATACATAGGTACACTGATTTAAGCGATTTTGTGAAAATTATTCAATATGTTAATGTTGCGTAAGCGCGTAAAATGATCATGTAAATTAACCAATGACGGGTCGCAATACATAGGTACACTGATTTAAGCGATTTTGTGAAAATGATTCAATATGTTAATGTTGCGTAAGCGCGTAAAATGATCATGTAAATTAACCAATGACGGGCCGCAATACATAGGTACACTGATTTAAGCGATTTTGTGAAAATGATTCAATATGTGAATTTTGCGTAAGCGCGTAAAATGATCATGTAAATTAACCAATGACGGGTCGCAATACATAGGTACACTGATTTAAGCGATTTTGTGAAAATGATTCAATATGTTAATGTTGCGTAAGCGCGTAAAATGATCATGTAAATTAACCAATGACGGGCCGCAATACATAGGTACACTGATTTAAGCGATTTTGTGAAAATGATTCAATATGTTAATGTTGCGTAAGCGCGTTAAATGATCATGTAAATTAACCAATGACGGGTCGCAATACATAGGTACACTGATTTAAGCGATTTTGTGAAAATTATTCAATATGTTAATGTTGCGTAAGCGCGTAAAATGATCATGTAAATTAACCAATGACGGGTCGCAATACATAGGTACACTGATTTAAGCGATTTTGTGAAAATGATTCAATATGTTAATGTTGCGTAAGCGCGTAAAATGATCATGTAAATTAACCAATGACGGGCCGCAATACATAGGTACACTGATTTAAGCGATTTTGTGAAAATGATTCAATATGTGAATTTTGCGTAAGCGCGTAAAATGATCATGTAAATTAACCAATGACGGGTCGCAATACATAGGTACACTGATTTAAGCGATTTTGTGAAAATGATTCAATATGTTAATGTTGCGTAAGCGCGTAAAATGATCATGTAAATTAACCAATGACGGGCCGCAATACATAGGTACACTGATTTAAGCGATTTTGTGAAAATGATTCAATATGTGAATTTTGCGTAAGCGCGTAAAATGATCATGTAAATTAACCAATGACGGGTCGCAATACATAGGTACACTGATTTAAGCGATTTTGTGAAAATTATTCAATATGTTAATGTTGCGTAAGCGCGTAAAATGATCATGTAAATTAACCAATGACGGGTCGCAATACATAGGTACACTGATTTAAGCGATTTTGTGAAAATGATTCAATATGTTAATGTTGCGTAAGCGCGTAAAATGATCATGTAAATTAACCAATGACGGGCCGCAATACATAGGTACACTGATTTAAGCGATTTTGTGAAAATGATTCAATATGTTAATGTTGCGTAAGCGCGTAAAATTATCATGTAAATTAACCAATGACGGGCCGCAATACATAGGTACACTGATTTAAGCGATTTTGTGAAAATGATTCAATATGTGAATTTTGCGTGAGCGCGTAAAATGATCATGTAAATTAACCAATGACGGGTCGCAATACATAGGTACACTGATTTAAGCGATTTTGTGAAAATTATTCAATATGTTAATGTTGCGTAAGCGCGTAAAATGATCATGTAAATTAACCAATGACGGGTCGCAATACATAGGTACACTGATTTAAGCGATTTTGTGAAAATGATTCAATATGTTAATGTTGCGTAAGCGCGTAAAATGATCATGTAAATTAACCAATGACGGGCCGCAATACATAGGTACACTGATTTAAGCGATTTTGTGAAAATGATTCAATATGTGAATTTTGCGTAAGCGCGTAAAATTATCATGTAAATTAACCAATGACGGGTCGCAATACATAGGTACACTGATTTAAGCGATTTTGTGAAAATGATTCAATATGTTAATGTTGCGTAAGCGCGTAAAATGATCATGTAAATTAACCAATGACGGGCCGCAATACATAGGTACACTGATTTAAGCGATTTTGTGAAAATGATTCAATATGTGAATTTTGCGTAAGCGCGTAAAATGATCATGTAAATTAACCAATGACGGGTCGCAATACATAGGTACACTGATTTAAGCGATTTTGTGAAAATGATTCAATATGTTAATGTTGCGTAAGCGCGTAAAATGATCATGTAAATTAACCAATGACGGGTCGCAATACATAGGTACACTGATTTAAGCGATTTTGTGAAAATGATTCAATATGTTAATGTTGCATAAGCGCGTAAAATGATCATGTAAATTAACCAATGGCGGGTCGCAATACATAGTTACACTGATTTTCGCGATATTGTCTGATGAAAGATTTATTCTAACTACACATCTCTTAAAATCCAAAAGCATTATGCAAATAACATTATAAATATTGTGTCTATAATCAACAAATTTTCGAATATAATTTCTTAAATTCACAAACTAACATCCATTGTTTGAGATCGTTTTGTTTTGAAATCTTTTCATTCGTTTTCACATCTTATATCAACAAAAATGTAGGAAATATAGAACAATCTTGAATCGTGTAACCAAATGCAATTTTCTGTTTGGAAATGAAAAAAATATATATATTTTACAAAGCTCTTTTAAAATTTCTTTCGTAATTTGTTTGTTTTATAATTCAGATATTTGCTTATGGCATAAAATATTAATTAAAGAAAAAATGTGAATATTTTTAAATCAATTTCAATTGTTGCCATTGTTTTCCTACTAACGGTATTATTTACAAGGAAAGAAACCGTAGTGGGATGAGCCTACATTCAGATGTATTCAACTTCAGTAAAAATATAACCGTGATTTGTGTAAAAGGTAATATAAAATAACAACAACATTACTTTGTATACATCACTTAATTTGACAACAGTCAACATTTTTCAAGAACGATGTTCTTTTCCTCAGGACACTTCGTATACTAGTTAACAGTAAGCAGAAAAATCAATATATAATCGTGAACACAGCTAACAATAGGTATTAGCAGAAGGAACATGACTGAGGAAGGGAATATCGTTCTTGAAACAAGTTGACTGTTGTCAAATAAAGTGGTGTATACTGTATACAAAGTAATTTTGATGTTGTTATTTATTAATGATGGAGTCACAAAGTCATTTCGCATTAGATTACAATGTAATATATATTTATTTGATTAAATTATATTATTTTTTACTATTTATAACATAATATTCAAATATAAAGTAGGTGATTAAAATACTAAGAATTCAAAGAATTCAAGAAATCGAGTATCATGAGTAATTTAAAAATGTGTATTACTGTAAAACTAAACAAATAAAATAAATAAATCATTCTGCTTCGGCTTTGGCTACCTTCTGCCAAAAAAGCACCATCGGCCAAAAATAAGCTGAAATTTTCCATCAACCCCCAAAAACAATTAAAACTGGCTACATTTTATTTTTAAACATTTAAACCTGCTCGTTTTGTTACGTATAATAAATATTTTATTTTATTTCAATAAAAAATAAAGTTAATAACTCTCAAAGTACTTATTTTATTATTACTACTGCTTAAATAATAAATTGTTCCTCCAAAACTTGCATTGTTATTGTTTATAATTATTATACTGTGTCATTATTAAATTTTCTTGAAAAGATATACCTTCGACATCAGCTTCGGCCAAAATCTGACCATCAATCGGACCTCTTATGGTCTGATTTACACGAAACAATAATATTTTTCTTTTATTAATATACCTATATTTTTAATTAGGGCACAGCCACCAGTCGAGACGTACATAGTTGTGCTTACAATTTAAAGCTTGCGATACAAATATCCACTGTTGGAAATAAAAAAATAAAAAGTATATCAAAAACAAAATTCTGATATAGCTCAGAGAAAAAAGGCCTAAATCATACGATTATAAAAGGATAGTATATGTACAAGTAAAGTATATATCTCATTGGTCGGACATACAAACGCTTCTTAAACTAAACCTTATTTTTCTAAGCTAAGCTACATTACATGTCGTAAGCTAAATTAATTTATTTATATATTAATTAATTAATTAATTAATTTATTTATTTATTTATTTATTTATTTATTTATTTATTTATTTATTTATTTATTTATTTATTTATTTATTTATTTATTTATTTATTTATTTGTTTGTTTGTTTGTTTGTTTGTTTGTTTGTTTGTTTGTTTGTTTGTTTGTTTGTTTGTTTGTTTGTTTGTTTGTTTATTTATTTATTTATTTATTTATTTATTTCTTTATTTATTTATTTATTTATTTATTTATTTATTTATTTATTTATTTATTTATTTATTTATTTATTTATTTATTTATTAATTAATTAATTTATTTATTTATTAATTTATTAATTTATTTATTTATTTATTTATTTATTTATTTATTTATTTATTTATTTATTTATTTATTTATTTATTTATTTATTTATTTATTTATTTATTTATTTATTTAATATTACTTCTCGGGCAACTAACAGGTACTTTGTCAAATATTAATTTAACACGCACCCAATAACAAGTTGCCACATTCTGGAGACAAACGATATTAATCGTCTCACAGATACAGACTGAAAACACAATTATAAACTGTGTCTCCACCGGGAATCGAACCCAGGACCTTTGGATCAGCAGTCAGATACCCAACCAACTGAGCCATGAAGACCGCATATTCATCATAAGTAACCTATCTATCAATTTATTTAATTCATTACAATAGGCATGATGATTTTTACTCATCCACTGTTTTCAAATATATATACATTTCTACATAAAATAAAGGTTTAGTAGCAAAAATAGCCATTTCAAAATCCAATTTGACATTTACGTCAAAAAACGCTTGCAGTGTAATGGCGTCCGTCGGAGCTGACGGTGACGTCACGGTTTCGTAAACCGCATATCACTACTATATGTATTCTAAGACGATTTGTGTATTTAAAATAAATTCAAAAGTGCATAAGTGTTGTGCGGTCCCTAAATGTACAAACACGTCGAAAAAAACACCTACTGAGGCATTTTTTTACGTCCCACGCGAATATAAACGAGAAATAAGTGGTTAAATTTGGCACGGCGAGACACAGAAAGTGTATTTTATTAAGTATGCGTTTACAATGATGTACAGTATTTGTTCCCCCACGTTTAGCTCTCAATACTATAATTCATTTACAAAATATTTACCATTAATTAGGCAATAAGCATATAAAGAACTTCATGAATGTCCAAACGTCAAAATAGGCCAGCTTAAGTTTCCCGCGTATTAAGCATTAGGCCTGTGTAACACCACTCCGTTACGCCGCTCAATTGCATCGACCCAGTTCACTGTGCCGGGTGTATTAACTCACTCCTTCAAAATGTATTGGCTCACGGCGCAGTGAGTCATGAGTGCTAGACCGGGAGAATGCGAACAGTGTTAGGGTATTGAGTTATTGAGTTGCTTGCTTTTCAACCGACATACCTACATACTTACTAAATAAACAACGTAATAGACAATAACATAAAACTAGCTTACCTTAGCACAGGCCATGCCTAGTGCAGGGGCTAGTAACAAAGATAAAAACAAAAAGAAATAGCTTAAACTATGTAAGCACCAGTGAAATAATAAAATGATATTTATTGAAATGAAATAACTTTTATTTACTTTGTATGTTTACTACTAATAATAATAATAGTTACTTTTATTTAGACGTAAAAAATACAAAATTAATACATCTAGTATAAACAAAAATATATAATTTTTTTGATACATTCTAATCCCGAAGAGTGCCGAATTAAAGCGTTTCCCGATTAAGTGCCGACGCAAGTCTGAATTTCCCGAAATCGGCACAAGTGCCGCAAATCGGCAACACTGGACGTGAACCTAGAATATCGTGACGTCATGCGCTCTAATTCGTTCTGATTGGCGTTTCTCATAAAATGGGGGTCTATAATATTTTGTATTTTTATTTGAATAATATTAATATTATTAACTCTTTTAAAATGAAAATAAATACATTTTTTAAATCTTTATAACCTATTTTATTTTTTAAAATCATAATGTCAATGATTTTTTCTTACTGTCATCACGCCTATTCACTGCGCCGGGTCATTAAGCTAGTTGTAAAATAATAATAAAAGTATAATATGCAGGTATTGTATTTTATATAAGCAAAGATTATTATTGTATTCATTATATTTCATGTACATGTTTAAAAATATCACAACTAAAAAGCAGGCAACTCAATACCCTAACAATGTTCGTATTCTCCCGGTCTAGCACTCAGGACTCACTGCGCCGTGAGCCAATACATTTCGAAGGAGTGAGTTAACACGCCCGGTACAGTGAACAGAATCGACGCAATTGAGCAGTGCAACGCAGCTTTACACATGTCATGTCTACCGCGTATGCTTTTAGGTTTTTAGATTATGAACACAATGTAGAGAGAAGGAACATATTTTATCGATTTTCGAGATGTAAGTTGTATTTAAATTATAGATAAATAAAGTACTTATATGCATAGAATAATAATAATATGCTTATATGTAAGTTTTTACGTTTCTAAATTCTGATGAGCAAAAGTCTTTGTTCGATGCAAAGTAATTTCATACATAATTGTATATTGTATTGAAACTGTGACGTCATAATCTTTGATTCACTCTGATTGGTGTTTCTCATATATTTTTTCAAATCTTTATAACCTATTTTATTTCATAAAATTATAATTTCAATGATTTTTTCATACTGTCATCACGCCTATTATTTTATCTAGTACAAATCATGTTCACAGTAAACATAAGAACTATAATATGAGAATAAGAAAATTAATGTAATGAATTAAGAGAATAATAATTATAATTATTACATTTATATATTTTTAGTAACTAAAATGTGTGCATGTAATATTTGTCTCCCCTGATATCGTAAGTAGGTAGTTACATACTATTATTGTGGTAGGTAGTAAAGATTAAATGTAGATTACTAGATCAATTCATTACATGGCGTGGGAACACAAAAGGCCTTGCATTTTGGATATTAAGTGCCATTCTCACAATTATCATGGAAATTTACAGCCAATGTGTTTATTTTGCGATAAAGACTATCTATACACAAGCCATTTCATGTATTTCCGCTGAAGATGTTACTTCGAAATTGTGTACACAACATAAAAACAATATCACAATTGTATCAACTAGTTTGAGGCTAGTGAAATAAAAATTTCATCAACTGGAATCGAGTTTTAATGTTATACAGAGGAGTTTTAATGTGATTCACTAACCGTTTTCACTAATGGGGGCAAGTCTAGTTAAACAACAAAATCAAAACCCCCATGATTACCTATATATTGGATATAGTTATCATATGGAGATAATTATATCCATGATATAGGTAATCGCGAGGGTTTCGATTTCACCGTTTGACCAGACTTACCCCCCTAGCTTGCCTCCAATGTTTAAAATCATTTTTTTAGGACGATATTACTTGATCCTACACAGAATTGAAATAAGAGACTGAAAACGTCACTTGATTCTTAACATACGTGAATAACCTTTTATACGTATAATAAATATGATTTGAAAATTAATATACGTCAAGATAGAAAAATGTGGTTTTCGGTTCTGTCTGCCTACCCCATGATGGACATGGCGTGATGGTTTGTATGAATATAGTAATATTATCTTTAATAGATCTAATTTTGTTGATAATTACATATGTATATACCCCTGTTATTTGCAATTAAAAAAAATATAATTTTGAGCTATATTTTATAATGAGATTTGTGTGATTTTTTATTGGAAAACTGATTCATGTGAAAAAATGTGGGTTTATTGGATGGAGGAAATTAAATTAGAATTCGATCGATTTTCTTTAATATGATCGACTTGGTTGTTCAGTTGATTTTAGTATGAGTTAAACTTAGCAATTATTTTTAACCCAATTTTGGTCATTCTATCGTAGCCACAAGATCTGCCTGCTATACGTTTAGCAGCGCCACGGCGGGCATTTGGTCAAGGTTGATAAACATTGTCTACCTGCACAAAAACATGAGGTCATTTTTGGACACACACAAGCGGACCGACAACGCAATGTCACGGAGATAATTAGACGATATACCACATTGCCAATAATTACAATATTGTGTATTATTAGGAACGTGATGACCAGAGATGAAAGAGTAACGTCTCATTCTGATGTTACCACAAAACCATTAACCCAAAAGTGGTAAAAAGCCATGACGTGTGAACATTGTAAAAGAAATAAAAATACAAGACATCATATCTAACTGTTTTTGCAGGTCATCAGATTATTGAACTATCGAATCATTAGTTTTATAATAATAAAAAAGAATAATATTAAAACAGGTATTTTAATCATAGGTTTATTCTACGATGGTACCCATTAAATTTGAAGGTAAATAACTGTCGTGAAATTTTTAAAAATAATATTTAATACAAGTTGGTATTATTGATTTGTGTTTACTTGCTCTATGAATTTTTTTTGTACTATGTAGGTATTAAACATAATATAATATGTTTTCGGATTCTTAAAATGATATTTCAATAAACTAGTTGTATGTAACACATGAGATCCAACTGTCGATGGCGATAGTATGTATAACTGAAGAATACGTACCAAACTGTAAACCCATAAATCGAAAGTATAGAATATTTTAAGGTATTCTGTTTACTATACAAAACATGTATAGGTATATATATCAGGATATGATCAGAGTATGGAGGTCAGTCCTTTTTCCTACCCAGAGTATGAAAACAGTATGATGGTATGTATGTATTTTTGGAGATTAAGTATCAAACTATTAAGAGTCCCCGTAGATATTGTGTCATGTACACTACCATATAAATTGTATGAAACAATGTCTTCAGTAAATTCAATTTTTCTAAAAATTGTTTTAAAAATTTTGAGATGTACTACTACAATGTTCATATTTTTTAGAGAAAATTAAATTATCTAGTTAAGGTATTTTGGCTTTATTCGATATTTTTTTAAAACTTGGAAATAAAAGCAGTTAAACACATAAATTTATCATAAAAAAATGTTTTTCTTAATAAAAAATGTTTGAGAAACTCTGGAACTTTTTTAAAAAACTAAATTATGATTTTGTATTTGTCTAAAACCATGAAAAATATAGACCTGGCATAATAAATTCGCGTATCGCTTAATACTGTCGATTCATTAAGAGAAATAAATTTTCTTGAACGAATCGACAATTGGATTAGTAGATAATAAAGAGAACAATTATTATTCTTCCATCTCAACAATTCGGGGTAAAATCCTCTTGATTTTTCGGGGTTCCTTGGGATCTTGATCAGTCAAAAGATCAAATTCATTCGACGAGCCTTCTTTCTCTCTGAAGATCTATAGATTTTTGACATGAGAAACTAGAGGAAGTGCAATAATTCAGTCATGTAAAATGTGTACCTTACTAAAGAATATGACTGTACGAGTGTTAGCGCCACACACGGATTATTTGTTGATAATTCCCTCTCGCCCCGATCCATCCTATTCCATAATCAGTTTATCGTTGTCCTTGCGGTCGAGCCGAGCGACAATATTTTCGATACGAAGAAGTGTGATATAATTTTACCCCGAGTATCAACTAATTGTTTATTTGAGTATAGTGTTTCGTCCTTTGTGAGATACTTTGTTTTCTGTGTGATAAAACTTTCTTTATTGTATCATTCATCGAGGAGAAGTCAACCGGTTGGCCACCACCAGTGAATCTCGAGCTTACAGGGTAGGTCGCTTGACAACTCCCATCCCTGTTCCACCTTCTCGAACATTCTTTTTATACAGTCCACTATTTCCATCAGCAAAACCCTTACAACCGAGGCAGGGCAATTTTGCCATGGAACATTTATCTAAGGGTTAACATTTTCTGGAAATTCATTATCTTTTTATTAAAATGAAAATTAATTATCTTTTTATTATAATTCCAATGCAATTTATTACTTTTTATCCCATTTCGGATTTTATTGTGTGTGTCTATTTATGTGTGAACTTTTTTATACTGTTTTTACGGTGTCTATTTTTGTGTTTGTTATTGGTGTCTATTTATTTGTGAATTTTTGATACTTTTTTAACGGTGTTTATTTTTTTATCTATTTTTTTATATTATCTTTATCTGTTTGTTTTTATTCTTTTTAGTATTGTCACACATAAATAGCTTATGTCTTATATTTTGTAAATAAAATAAATTTAATGTATGCTAGTGAAAAATCGATTGCAAATTTAGTATGTGAAGAAAAATTTGAAAAGGAGGTCCTCGATTTTTTTTACTCTCCCCACTATGGAATAGTGAAGAGTCATGATTTTACAATTTTTAAGTGCATTTTTTTGCATCAATATCACAACCGGTATCATGTAGAGAGTGCACACTGTGAGTTTCGTTATGATGACATAATGTGTTTGTATGTATGTACGGCGAACGCCGCGCCGTACGGATTATCCTTTTTGTATCCTCTCTAAATATACTCATCAAAAATATAAATATACTCATCAAAAATGCATTCAAGGATAGTCAAAATTGAAAGAAAAAAATCTATTATCTACCATATTAATTTTAAATAAATTTCATATTTGTATGAAAAATGTATTTAATAGAAGTTAATTAGCTTCTGTATGGGTTGATTGAGTGATCAACTTATTGATATTGTATGTGTCTCTATAGACAAGTGTATTTTTTTACTATCTTCCTTCTATATTCCTCAAGGGGTAGGCAGTGACAACCGAAAACCGTATTCTTCTATCTTGACACATACATCGCCTCATCAACATTGATACACTGCCTCATACATGCTCATCTTTTTTTTATTATTACAAAATCAATTCAAAGTTTACATACAAATCACAATTTAAAAAGGTATACAATTTCCATCATATAATTCGTAATAACCCTATTTAATTGAGATAAAATCTCGTGTTAAAAGAGGGGAGTATCTATTTTGTATTGTTACATTTGCCAAAACATTGTACAGTACATCTACTAAAAAATATCTTGCTAGTAATGCAATTTTACTTAAAATTTCTCATCAGGTATCATGTAGAAAATACATACTATGAACTTCGTGTCAATGTTTTTGTGTGTATGGTGTATTGTGAAAACTTGTGTCCTCTGGGAATCTTATATTTGTTTAAGAATTTAATAGAAATGTACTTCATAAAAATGTATTCAGAGATTGTCAACATTTCAAGAAGAAAAAATGAACGCTTACTATGGTGTGGAGAGTTTAATGTTGGCCACAACCCACTCGTTTTTTATTTACTTTTATAAAATTCAACCGGTGCGGTACCATATACGACAGTTTTTATCAGCACAAACAGTGCTACCACATGGAAAACTATGAAATATGTATCTCAATACTCAATCGTCTATCCAAATGAACCACGAAGGCTGACAAGCTCATTAACTAATGTGAATTTTATGTCTCTATAGTAAAATAAATAACATATAATTTAAGATATATTTTGAATTTAAAATGCTGTTTATTTAGACTAACTTATTAAACCTGTTTTATTTATATGTTAAGTATTTCTCCTAAAAAAATATTTCACCATATGATATACTAGAATGTATAGATAAAACTTATAGTTTCTGTGAATCAATAAAATAATTTAATGGTCGATCAAAATACGCGTACAGAAATATGCAAGTCTCTTTATTGCTTTTTTCATTTACTTTTCATATTTATATATATTGCATCATATTATAACGACATAATATATAATTTTTATATTCTGTAAATCTGTTAACAAGTTCATATATCGTCCTTTTATATTACGTACACGTCTTTAAAATATTAGTATTATTTAAATACAAACAGAAAAATGCTTTATTTATATGGATGGATGCTTAGTAAAAATATTTTTCCTTGCATTTTCAATTATAGTACGAATACAAATATTTTTATTGGGCTTCGTAGTGTATATTGAATTCGACCAAAATATAATGAAGAATATTTCCCCCTCGTTAATACGCAAAATATTTAAAATTATTTCTTTGTAGTTCTAATGCATTTTTAATATTAAATGAATTGTTGAATTATTTTTTGGCCTTATTTTGAGGTTTAAATTATTTATTTTGACCCATATTTTCAATTTTATTTCGTCAAATTATCGCCTTGTAAGTTGAAACAGTCGTGGAAAGACTAATAAAAAAAACTTGTAGTAACTATGTATATGATTTAATATTATGGAATCAACAAATTAGAAACCGTCACAATCAAATTTTTGAAGACGACTGCAGATTTATTTCTGAAATTAAAATTTTTTTATGCAATTCATTTGATTTGATGGATAAAACAAAACTGCTACTCCGAAGATTCACCAGAAACAATTTTAGTAAATGCATATTTTATCTTAGAAATATAGAAACAATAAATTATGTTAGCTATCAAATGAACGGGTATACTTTGCTAGTGTCTATATACTAAAAGTAAGTATATAAAATCGAAGAAGTGTTGAAGATATTAAGGATTTCAACTGTCCACTTATAAAACCGGTTGGTGAATTAATATTCATAATATATAAAGTATACAGAATTCATTAGAGTGTTTGTGAGTATACGAGTAGATATAGAATATGGACCTATTTATTATAATTTGAATTATGACATCATACTTTCGACTTAGACTAAAAAAATACGTAAGAGGATAAAACAAATACTTTGGAAGATTAAATGTGCATTGAATAATAATGTGAAAAAATGTTTATTATTTTTAAAATTATACGGGATTTTCATTTTAAGTTACACAAAAAAAAAACAAATGTGAGTTGTGAAGCGAACGAGAGTAACTAAATAGAGAGAAAAATGAAGCTAATACCGATTTAAAATCCAAATTTAAAAAATCAAGAAAATATATTATAGGTTACAAATGCGATTCTTAAATCGAATTAAAAGTCTGTCTAAGACTCAAAGAAGACAAATAATGGTAGACAAAGAAATCTATAAAGAAAGAAATATATGAATTAAATTTATTTAAAAAAATTGCGAATCAATATCATTGTTGATATCTTTTGAATATTGTTGAAAAATGCAACATATTCATAGCCCAATTATGCTCAAAATTGTTAATATAATTTTTCGAAAAATTTAAAACCCGTGATTTTTGACAAAAAAATTAGATAGGTATTCAATAAATTGCCCAACACTTATATAATTCACGAGGTCATTCCACATAATCTGGAAAACATAACATCAACATACGAATTTTAATTCTCTTCATGATTGAAATTTCAGAGTTATATTGAAATTATAAACTTAATCATTCTCTACAATTATTATTCTCAATCGTGATGAAGAGGTCACGTCATTATAAATCAAATATACATTATTGTATTAACTTTTACATAAATCGGTCATGTAAATTTGTGTAACAATTATACCAATTATAGATTATTTTTCCAGTAGTTGTTTTAAATTTTCCGCTAAAAATATACAAGAATCACATATTTTGTAGGTATTCTTTAGTAATTTCGGAAAAATTTTCTGATTTTGTTTACAAAACCATTTTGTTGGTTCAAAATGAAATAATTGATGGTATTAGTATATCAATATATTGTAACCATACGTAAATGTAACAAATATCACAAATATAAGTGAACTCGTTAATTTAGATTGAAAAATAAGAAAATATAAAGGTTCTTTGTATGCAAAACTTACCCTATAATCCAAAAATGGTTGAAAAAGGCTTGACTTCAATATAAACAATCACACAATATATCACTCAAACACCATATATAAAAATTTAACTTTTATTTCACGAACTGATAAAACAAGGCACCACAAACTGCATGCAAATCGAATGTCACTGGAAAAAAACTAATAAACATTCACAGTCACAAATCGTTGATTATTATGGTCGCGTTCGGGGGGGAAAATGTGAAAAGTTGAATGAAAATGTAAAGGGGTTCGACGATATGACCGAGATGATAAAACTTGCGATTGTTTTGAACGAGCGATTTGCACGTGGTATAAGCGTGCCAGCGCGGAAAGACAATCTGAGACGTGCGTCAAGCCTGAGGTTGGATTATCACTAGCGAGACACTCGTATGTATGTGTGTGTGTTTGTGTTCAGTTCTGTGTTTACCTGATCAGACGGAACAGGTATGAACACAAGTACATGTTGGGCGTCCAAAATTGGTATGGAAACCAGACCGAGCGGCCGCGTCAACTGAGCAACAGCCTCGCAGTTTTGCCACTGCGCAAATCTGCGAGAGTGGACCAGCGATTTTCGCCCACTGATCTTTTTTTTGTTGTTTCTTTTGCCGCTGTAGGTATTTCACCGTGTGAACTTATACCGATCACGCTTTCAAATAACACCTGATTTGATTAATGCACTCATAACTCTATACCTGTCAATCGCATATTGACAGCTGAGTTTTTAATGTTTTTATGGTATAATATAAAAATCACTTAAAATTTTGTTTCACTGTGAATGGTTATTTAAAAAAAATCGTTCGGAAAAAAATGAAAACTTAAGAGGCGTTTGACAAATTAAATAAATAACAGTATGAGTGACGTAAACAAAGTAATTTTGGATATTATTATAAATAATTTATAATGACGATACGAAGTATGTAATGGAATAACAGTATCTTTAAATTATTTTTCTATCTACTTGTTTTGAAAAGCTGCTGATTTTTTTTTTGTAAATTAAATTGAAGTTCCACATAACTATCAAAAATAAAATAGGTAAATATAAAAATCTGACTAAAAATAATTATGTAAATGCGTTGTTCCAAAAATATTTGGAAGTGAATATACAAAAAAAACTATTTGTCGATAAAATTACTTAATTTAAAAATTATATTATTAAATACTAGCTTTTATGTCCCGCCGTTGGCCAAGAATGTAAATTAGTGAAGGAATAAGCAATCGTTTATATACCTACATAATATTGTCACACATAATTTTTTTAACCGTAGTATGAAAAGTAGTTTGAAATTTAATTGAGTTTAAGCGGTGTAAAATCTTAAAGTGATGGCCACAATCCATTTGCTTTTATATATAAGCACATACAATTTCTGCACGCATGGACTATGGGAAATGATTTTAAATATGACTGATTACAAAGAGACAACGTTGTAAAGAGTTTGGTTTTGGCCACAACCCCTATTTTTATATATTGTCATCGAACGCAAATAATGTGTTTTAAATATTTAGTAATTTTGGATGATGGGAAATGGTTTAAAAATTGATTAATCAAAAGTACTGAAAATATTCTAGTGTTGGTTCCATCCCATTCGTTTTTATATTTTTCGTCAAGTGTGCATATAGTTTATTATAGTTTTGCACAATAAAACTGATAGACTTAAAACTGACACATAAGTCTACATTACAGAAGAAGAAGACTTAAGCTATGTTAAATAGTTTTTAATATGAATATAAACGTTGTGAAGATCCAGCAATGGCCACAACCCCGATTTTTTATATATTGTCATCAAAATGAAATGTGTAGTTATTGAAAATTAAGCAATATATGATGATATAATAAATGGTGTAAATTTGATTGAACAAAAGTAATGAGAAGATTCTAGTGTTGGTCACATCCCATTCGTTTTTATGTATTTTCATCAAGTATGCATGTTGTTTATAATATTTCGTTACAATAGACTATTAGACATAAAACTAATCCAAAAGACTAAATAAAAAAAGAAGTAGAAGTATAAAACTATAACAAATAGTTTGTAATAAAAACTGACCCAATGGTCTACATAGAAGATGAAATAGAAGAATTACACATTAGGAAATGTATTATATAAAAAACTGACCAAAATGTCTTCATAAAAGAAGAAGAAGATGAATTGAACTATAGGAAATATTTTATATAAAATTCACCCAACATCTACATAAAATAAGAAAACGAAGAATTAGACTAAAGGATTGTTTGTTTAAAAATAGTTTGTTTAAAAACTAACCAAAAGGTCTACATAAAGGAAGAAGAAGACGAATTAGACTATAGGAAATAGTTTGTATAAAAACTCACCCAAGGTCTACATAAATTAAGAAAAAGAAAAATTAGACTATAGGAAATAGTTTATTTATGAACTGTCCCAAATGACTTCACAAAAGAAGAGGAAGAAGATTTAAACCCCAAGAAATAGTTTGTAGAAAAAATCACCCAAAGGTCTACATAGAAAAAAGAAGAATTTCACTATAGGAAATAGTTTGTAGGTATATTGAATGTGTATTGTAGTTAACCTAAAATAGTTTAATAATTTTCCTATACAAAATCAGTATATTCTTGGTTTTTAAGTAGTAAGTATTAGGTATGTAGGTACCTACCTACAATGATGTTCTAAATTAATTCGAATTCGATTTATAACAAATTTTATTTGAATATCAGAATCTTTCCGTTACCATAGTAACCATGTTCCAACATGTGAAAAATATCAAATGTTATGGAGACATTTTTTGAATATGTAGGTACCTACATTGGTTTGTTCGATGCCATAATAATGAAAATTGTCAGAAAAATAACAAATTATGCAATTTTATTACGCCTATATCTTTACTAATAATTAACAGACTTTTACAATATATGTCTTAAAACTTGCTGTAATGTCTTGTGTTTCATTTTATTATTTCATAATCACATTTATTTCAAAGGTATATTATTTTAAAGAACATATTCATTCGGTAGGAAAATTAAATATCGTATGAAAAGATATTAAAATGGCGGCGTTTATGTACAAAACGCTTACTTTAAAAATAAGTTAAACATTGTAATTATACAAAATATTCACCATGTTTTTCACTTAAAAGCTAAGTTATACTTGAAAATATATTTTTTTCGTGTAAATACGTACTCCTAACTTTTAAACTAACAGATATTTGCGTACAAAATGTACACTTTTTTGACAGATATGACTTGGAAAATTTTGTATGAAAAAAATAATTATTGAAATATCTTTAAAATTCAGCATTTTAATCGCATTATTTTTAGCGTGACACTGCATCAGGTATACTGGTACACGTTCGCACATAAATTAGATTTTTAGATGCTCTTGGTTTTTCAAAAGGCGTGAGACAAACACACACACACACACACACACACACACACACACACTAACATATTGATTGCTTTATTACTTTAGACTAGCTTTTATGTCCCGCCGTTGCCCAGAAAGTAAAATTGTGAAAGAAAAAGCAATCGTTTTTATAATATTGTCACCCAATTATTTTGCAATATCAGACTTTAAAAAGTGGTTTGAAATTTGATTGAGTTTAAGTATTGTAAAATGTTCAAGTGATGGCCACAACCCATTCTTTTTTATATATTGCTATAAAGTGTGAATGAAGTATAATATTTATACAATTTCTGCTCGCATGGACTATGCGTAATGGTTTTAAATATGACTGTTTATCAACGTTGTAAAGAGATTGGTTTGGCCACAACCCCCATTTTTAAATATTATCATCGAAAACAAATTGTAATGTGTACCTATTGAAAATTTAGTAATTTTCGATGTTGGGATGTGGTTAAAATTTGATTAAACAAACGTAGGTACTGAAAAGATCTAGTATTGGTCACATCCCATTCGTTTTTATATTTTTTCATCAAGTGTGCATTATATTTTTGCTCAATTTGACTGAAAGTCTTCATTAACGAAGAAGAAGAAGACTTGAACTATAGTAAATAGTTTTTAATTTGAATATAAATGTTGTGAAGAGTTTAGTAATGGCCACAACCCCCATTCTTTAAATATTAGGTGTTGAAAATTATTCAAAATAGGATGATATAAATGGTTTAAATTTAATTAAACAAAAGTATTGAAAAGATTCTAGTGCAGGTTATATCGTCACATCCCATATCCCATTCATTTCATATGTATTTTCATCAAGTGTGCATATCGTTAATAATATTTCTGCACAATAGACTATTAGACTTAAAACTAACCCAAAAGACTAAATAAAAAAGAGAAAAATAAGTATAAGACTATAAGAAATAGTTTGTATAAAAAACTATTCCAATGGTCTACATAAAATAAGTAAAAATACATATACCTAATAGAAGAATTAGACTATTGGAAATAGATTGTATAAAAGCTCACCCAAAGGTCTACAAAAAAGAAGAAGAAGAATATTTAGACTATTGGAAATAGTTTGTATAAATACTGACCAAAAGGTCTACATAAAAGAAAATGAATAAGACTATTGGAAATAGTTTGTATTAAAACTCTCCCAAAAGTCTACGTACTTAAATGAAGAAGAATAATAATTAGACTAAAGGAAATAATTTTTATAAAAAAATGACCCAAATGTATACATAAAAGAAGAAGAAGATGAATTAGACAATAGGAAATAGTTTGTATAAAAACTGCCCTAAAGGTCTACATAAAATTAAGAAGAAACAGAATTAGACTCCAGGACCCGCCGCTTCAGGCCCTTCAGTACCTCCCGTCCCTTTAATCCCTCATTACGTCCCTTCCCATCAGACCCTTCACTACCTTCCGTCCCTCCAGGCAGTTTTATACCTCCCGTCCCTTCAGGCCCTTTAGTGCATCCCTTCCCTTCATTACATCCCGTCCCATCAGTCGGTTAAGAAAAGTTTAAATCCAGAAACCATCCTGGAAGAACCGCGAAGAGATGAAAGAACATTCTTTTCCCAGGATGCTCTACTTAATAGGTAAAATGACTAAATACACGAAGAAGAAGAAAAAAGTTTAAACCCAGATACCTGCGAAGAGATGGAAGGACAGTTGGACCTTCTTCTCCCAGGATTCTCCAACTTCATAGGTAAAATGACCAAAAATACACGATGAAGAAGAAGAAGAAGAAATAAGTTTAAATCCAGATACCTGCGAAGAGATGGAAGGAAAATTGGACATTCTTCTCCCAGGTTAGTCCACCTTCAAAGGTAAAATGACCAAATAGACGATGAAGAAGAAGAAGAAAAAAGTTTAAATCCAGAAACCTGCGAAGAGATGGAAGGAAAATTGGACCTTCATCTCCCAGGATAGTTCATCTTCATAGGTAAGATGACCAAGTACACGTTGAAGAAAAAGAAGAAAAAAGTTTATATGCAGAACCCGTCCTGGAAGACCTGTGAAGAGATGGAGGGACAGTCGGACCTTCTTTTCCCAGGATACTCCCCCTTCATAGATAAAACGACCAAATACACGAAGAAGAAGAAGAATAAGAAAAAAGTTTAAATCCAAAAACCATCCTGGGCATACGCTCGACAATTCACCAAAGTTTCATTATAATCGGACAAACGGTTGATAAATAAATAAATAAAATAATTTTCCTATAGGAAATCAGTATAGGTATATTATTGTTGATTTGTAAGTAAATAGTATTAGGTAGGTACCTACCTACAACAACCTTCTAAATAAATTCGATTCCTAACAAATTTTATTTGAATATCACATTCTTTCTGTAGCCATGGAAACGATTCGAACACGTAAGTAATATCGAATGGTTCGGATACATTTTTTGAATATGTAGGTACCTACATTGGTTTGTTCGATGCCATAAAAATGAAAATTGTCCGAAATATCAAATATTATATACAAATTATGCAATTTTATTATGCCCATATCTTTACTAATAATTAACAGACTTTTACAATATACGTCTTAAAACTTGCTGTAATGTCTTGTGTTTCATTTTATTATTTCATATTTATATTTATTTCAAAGGTTTATTATTTTCAAGAACATATTCATTCGGTAGGAAAATGAAATATTGTATGAAAAGATATTAAAATGGCGGCATTTATGTACAAAACGCTTACTTTAAAAATAAGTTAAACATTATAATTATACAAAATATTCACCATGTTTTTCACTTAAACGCTAAGTTATACTTGAAAGTAAATTTTTTTCGTGTAAATACGTACTTCTAACTTTTAAACTAACAGATATATGCGTGCAAAATGTACACTTTTTTGACAGATACGACTTGGAAAATTTTGTATGAAAAAAATAATTATTGAAATATTTTTAAAATTCAGCATTTTTATCGCATTATTTTTAGCTTGACACTGCATCAGGTATACAGGTACACGTTCGCACATAAATTAGATTTTTAGATGCTCTTGGTTTTTCAGAAGGCGTGAGACAAACACACACACATACACACACACACACACACACATACACTAACATTTTGATTGCTTTATTACTTTAGATATAGGACAAAATATTTCATAAACTATTATTTATTTATTTTAGAGAAAACAACAGCTTTGAACAATTGTGTGGTTTAATACCTATAGTGCTTTTTAAATTAAGTACAAGCCAAGAATGTTTTATTCGAATTAAAAAAAAAGGAAAAAAAATATGCTTAGCAGTAGATATAAGACTAATAATAAGCAAAACTAAAAAAGAAACAGTAAGTTAATTAGAACAAAGTGAGGAAAAGATGAATTATTAGTGTGAAGGAGGGAGTTTCTTTGAAGGAATTGGAGGACGAGGTGGAAAAATGTCTTTATTTGTTTTCGGCAGGTTTCTAAAGAGTCGGGAAAAATGTCTGTGTGTTTAAATTTTAGGTTGTAGTCACGTTAAATTCTGAAAATAATCATGTTATATGTGTAATTTGTATGCAATAAGCATGTAGGTATTAAAGACAACAAAGCGGCTTACTACGACCGATGCTTTAGTGTGAGTGGTCCTATTAAGTGGAATTCACTGCCTCTAGATGTCCGCATTGCTCAAAGCAAGAGCACTTTCACTAAAGGATTAAAAACAGCTTTGTTTCAAAGAGCAACACAACATTAGACTATCAGCGCCCTTGGTATGATCTTGAATCATTAAACGGCGCTATACAAATGACTTATTATTATTGTTAAAGAATCAATATAGGTAGTTGAAAAGTAACATAAGGA
Source organism: Molanna angustata (assembly GCA_963576475.1). Classification (NCBI taxonomy): domain Eukaryota; kingdom Metazoa; phylum Arthropoda; class Insecta; order Trichoptera; family Molannidae; genus Molanna; species Molanna angustata. The sequence continues at coordinate 26,927,904 of OY754975.1, forward strand.
CCAAAAAACCCCGCCCAGCCTCATCCATTGTTTCTAATATCGAGGATAACAATTGCGTTTTATTTTGCTCACATCTTTGTTACTAGGTATATTATAATTAACAATTTACGCATTGACCTGGTAATTATTTAAAGCGATGTATAAGATTGTTTAGCCACGTTAATGAAATGTACCATTACATAAACGATTTTGATTAATAAATATGTAAAGTAAAAAAAATTGTTATTGAATCATCTTATTTTTTTAAGCTTGAATTAATTGGTTCATTTAATTTTTTTTTCATTCATTCATTGATTCATACCATCACGGCATATCCCACAATGTGGGGTAACCAGCGAAAGGTGTGCGGGTGTGCATTGCCTTATAAAAGGGAGCACAACATATCTGTGTATACCCACACACCAGTCTCGTCTCGCCTCAAAAGGCACTACATTCAGAATGGGTGGTGAACCTCATTGCTGAACTATGTGAGATGTTATTGTTGCCTGTGGTATTTTCGATTACCCGGCTCTTAAGGGACACTCGAAAACAATAATAGAAAAGAGTGGAAGCACTATTCTAAGCCGGTGCCTCACAGCTAATCAAAATTTAATATTAGTAAAATGTTTTTTTACAAGATAATATTATTATTTTGTAAAATAAATCATGAGGGTAGATCCAACGGTTTTTCCATACCCATTTGAACCACAATTTAGAATCAGTCCCATATCGTCAAAGAATCAGTAAATCACGAGAGTGTTTTATTGTTAAATAATATTTGAGATATTTATGACCAAAATATATAATTTTCGAATTGAAAAGCATGGGTCGTCCAAGAAAACGATATTAGCATGATTACGTGAATGATTTGAAAAGAAGGAAATAACTATGAGAATTGACGAACATAATATATGAGACAGTGTATGAATGTAAAGAAAACTATAAATATTTACAAGCATAAAGGTATTTAGCTCGTATGATCATAATATATGTAAGCTTGTAGGTATTAAAATAACAAAGCCTATTTTGAAATTCGCACTATTAGCCATGTAGATACATTTGAATTAGATGCGTCTGCAATGATCTAATAAATAAATTAAACAAAACTTATATGTTCTCGAGTAACTACGTATGAAATAAATGATAAGTCAAAACAGATAATATTTTTAATAATTAATAAACTAAGAGCGCAATATTTTCGATCTGTATGTGTGGGATGCAAACCATAAACAAATGTATGTGTAGGAGTAAACCAGTTTTTCTATATGTATTTTATATAGGCATGTATAAATCACAATCAATAACAAATTAAAAAATTACGCTAATCAAAAGGCACTTCTAGTTTCTGGAGAATATTTATCGTATCAACAGATAAATTTGCGAGAAGGAGTACCATACTATCCTTAAACAGGAACTGTCAATTCAATCATACGTAAAAAAATATTTTACAAGTCAAATAATCAAAATTTAATGGATGTACAAGTATAAGTAAAATTCGAAATACTCGAGTCACTTTATAGCTAAAATCTACTACCCTAATAAAAATTATGACAGTCACAAAAATATGCAGATAATTCACAGTGTCTATTTAAATATAACATATTTTTTCGAATAAAATATAATGTTTGTCGGCTCAGCGGCTATTTTACGTGATCATTTTGTGCGCTTTGAGTTCCCTTATGAATGCAATTTCAAATGTTCTATATATTTTAATAATGAGTAACAGATCGTTTGAAAATAGAACATTTTTACAATTGCCATCTATGAAGTAACCAAGAAACCTTTTTGTAACGCCATCTATTGAAAAGTTGGTTTATTTGTTTAACAGTCCAACTTCGTCTCTATTGGGTTGTTAAAAATTTGTCAAAAAAATATCATTTGACTCCCGACAGAGAAAAAAAATCCAATATTTGCGTATTATGCTACCTTTTAAAAATATTCGACAAATAATGCTGTTAATTGTGTCATCTGCCAATTGACTTATGCATTCTACATGCCATCAAATTCATGGCCGAAAAGGCCTTATTTATTTATTTGTTTATTTATAAGTTGATAGAGAGTTATACAGTCTACACAATTTATAAACAAGCAATGTTGCATTGGTTTATTATAAATCGATTTTATGAATATTTTCAACTTACCGGATCTGATATTCGCATCCGGCTAGTTGGTGACGGATCCGTTAGACGTTTAATGATGCCGGATCCGCTGGATTGCAATCCCCAAGCTCTGGTCGAGAAAAATATATTCTTATTAACGTCACATGAAAAGTTTGGGAATCGATGGAGATAGTAAATGTTATAATTGTATAGACAGATAGTTTAGTATGATCAATTCTTCTGGTGTAAATGTTGATAACAGTCGATTGACGAAGGAAGGCCTTGTCCCTCCTACCTACATCAACCATAATATACCTATTTAATACATACTCACCTGACCATGGACACAACACAACGTTGATGGAATTTATTGCACCTGCGACATTAACTTTACCGCAACAATAATCGTATTGTCTTATCAACATAATAATCTAATTACATGTCTATCTTTTGTCTGACAGTTCCACGTAGAAATATCGATTGATTTGAGATAAATCTGTGCTTGTACATATACATATTGATCAGGTTATATAGATTGGTAAACAAATTGGAATTTACGCCCTAATTGAAACCTTTGCAAAATCAAATGTTGATATAGATTAGTTGTATAGATTTTAATTTTTATATTTAAAATTTCACACAGTAAAAATGGCAATATGATACAACAATTCACTGTATCGGCAAACGTCATGAAAAATCACGTGGGCTATGCAGTATAAGCGGGTATATGCGCAAACCGTCCCTACTTCAAAATTGTCAAGATATTTGCCAAAACCTATAATATCGTGAAAAGAGAACGAATGTACGAATTCAAAAGATTTTTTCAAACATTGAATTTATTATAGGTACTAGCTTTCCATTATTTGAACGACAAAAAATGCATTGCACGATGTTCATGTATATTCGTGCGATCTCATTTAGATACACCCTTTCGTTGAACTTCATTTGTCTGTACTGGAATTTCTCATACGATTTTAACTTCCCGGCCAGTTAGAAAGCTGAAACTTTCAGAATTTGTGTATAACCGATGACAATATTTAAACTGTTCCCAGCATGATTCATTTGATATTTTGACAAAACTGAACACTTGTATTTCTGAACTTGAATTGTGACTGATATGCATATTGCATAATATTCAGTAGGTATTTATATTGTTATTAGATCGATTTCAGTTTTCTTTAATTTCATTTATTCTTCGTTTCAGCGTGAAGAAAACTTTGAACACGGTGTGCACATTTTTTTATTTATTTGCTATGAAATTTATTCTCTTATCGTGTCATATTTGCATTTATCAATGATGGTAGGTACTACAAATGCATTATGTATGAAGACCAATAAGGCAGAAAAAAATATCAGACTATAAGAGATACGATATGGAGGAACAATGATATTGAAAAACAAGGTTTGAACATGTAAAACCTGTCAGGCCTATTATGACATATGGTATTATAATATAGGGCTGACACGGTCAAAAGCAATGACATTTTGCAAATAGACACGACATTTGAGATCAAAACGCTCTAAGAAAATGTTACATTTTAACGAATTCTTACCATATCACCAAGAAAGAGCACACGCGACAGAATACTGTGCGAAAGAGATCTTACAATAATAAACATACTGCAAATCAAGGCCGTAGCTAGAAAATAATTTCGGGGGGGGGGGGGGGGGGTTTAGCGTGTAACAGTAGAAACATGTCTCCCCACGAGCGTATCCCCGTGCGAGTACCAAGCGAGCATAAAGCAGTCATCTTAAGTAATAAAGTGTGTGTTTGTCTCACACGTCCTGGAAAAATAAGAACATCTAAAAATCTAATGTATGTGCGAGCATGTACCAGTATACCTGACTCAGTGTCACGCTAAAAAAAATGTCATAAAAATGCTGAATTATTAAATATATTTCAATAATTATTTTTTTCACGCATAATTTTGAAATGGGTGCACTGTAACAACAGAGTGAAATGGGTGCACCGTACCTAACTGCAGTCTCATTGTTACATACTTAAGAAATATATTCTTTTTTTGATTTCGGGGGGGGGTCAACCCTCCCCCCCCCCTGGCGACGGCCTTGCTGCAAATGTATTTTCTCTTTTACTCCAGAGCAATCACATTATAACTAGGTATCTCTCACACCAAATAATGACTGAAAGAGACGAACTTAAATTAAGTTATAGATGTGTGAAAAAGCTAATACAACAATAGAATCCCTCTACATACCTACAAGCGAATATGATTTGTCTATACCCTCACGTTTACTCAAAATAAAAATAAATATCGAAAAATCCATATAAATATATTAGTTATCGAATAAATATGCAGCATTAAATGATATATCTGGTCGATCATTCACAGTTCTAGTGTAACTTTTACATGTTTAGATCATACAATATGGTAGGTACCTATTTTGACTACGATACGTCCGAACACAACATCTTGTGAGTAAGTAAAGCGCGGTAAGAATTAAGTGAGGCACATGCGCCTTACTTTTTGCTTTTTGTTTACCGAATTTAAACACTAACAGAGGTGAAAGGTGAGACTAATGCGAACTTAAAAAGGGGGAAAACTCTCAAGGACACGGTGAGAAATTTTACAATTAGAGAGACCTATCAGACAGAAGACATAATGTGAATAGACAGAACTCTTCTTTTTTATGGATTCAAAAAAAATTACACATCTTTAAGTTTTGAATTGTGCCCCTTTAACTTAATTTTAATTTATTATTATTCATACATTGAGACACGTGAGGTAAATCATAATATGAGTTTCTAGTGGTCGATGCTTCCCCCCACTCTCCTCCCTACCTCTCTTCTTTCCCATCCTGTTTTCATCTTCTTCTTCTTCTTCAGCCAGTTTTCATCCATTCTTGGACATAGGCCTCCCCTTTGATCCTCCACAACTCCCTGTCTTGGGCACACTGCATCCATCTCCCTCCGGTACATTTCTTGATGTCATCAGACCACCTTGCCTGGGGTCTGCCAACACCTCTTCGGCTTGTTCTCGGTCGCCATTCTAAGATCTTTTTGGTCCATCGTGAATCCTGGCATCTGGCAATATGCCCAGCCCAGCTCCACTTAAGGCCAGCGACCCTTTCCGCTACATCGGCTACTTTTTCATAAGTCTGTTTACTACTTTTTCTACTACTTTTCATAAGCCTGGCTTTCATAAGGCTACTTTTTCATAAGCCTGTTTCCATAATTGTTAATAAATGTGTTTGTACTTAATATATTTTTAGAATACTATAATTGGCAACATAAAAATTATCTCTGTATATTTGTATAAATCTTTATTGTATTGCTGTTGTATTCTATAAAATAAAATAAAATAAAATACATACTTACTATAGCTAACGATAGTTGGATCTCATGTGCTACATGCAACTAGTTGTTAATAAATGTGAATGTACTTAATATATTTAGAATACTATAATTGGCAACATAAAAATTATCTCTGTATATTTGTATAAATCTTTATTGTATTGCTGTTGTATTCTATAAAATAAAATAAAATATTATTTTATGATCATCGCCCTTGGGGTGAAGTTATCACAAAAACGGCGCTATACAAGTCATCCTAGTTTTTTTTTTATCCATCTTGTTAAAACATACTTCCCAGACACGAATATTCATTTACTTTCGTTCATTTACATTCGTTCGCCACTTATTTTTAAATGAACATTGCGCTCAGTACTATTAATGGTAAATTATAGGCAGTTTGCTTTTAACTTTTTCTTAATAAACAAATCTTCGTATCCCGACCAAAAATATGTTGAAGATATATCAAAAAATATATATCCGTTAAAATACTTGTTTAATCTTCAACACCCCCGACCCATCAAAGAATTCGCGTTGGTTGACAACACACCTTATGTGTAAAATGATGATAATGATTATTTCGACCCACTTGAATCATTCAACTCCCCATTGTCGCAGCTCAAATATGAAATATAATCGAATTACGTATCCAATATTTGGTCCGACGTCTATCTTTAAAATATTTACTATTCAGTCATATTATGATGGATGTCAGGCTTTAATTTGCCTGGTCCGACCCTGACTCCCACATCAACCAGGAAATTCCATTCTAATTTTGAACTTCCGCACAAATAATCATTTTTCAAAAATGTCTGTTGTGAAACATGAGCAGATCTCACCAAGGGTCTATCTGAAGGTATAATTAATCTACTAAGAGTCATGTCATTGGGAAATCCATATTAGAGCTCAACCCAATTATAACATCGAAAAAATATAGGTACTCGATTGACCGTAGACCAAGATAGACCACACTCACAAACAAATCAAATGACACAATGAAGAAGATGAATACCGTTTTTTCCTCGTTTAAAAATTCTACAATTCCATTTGTAATTCGAATCACAAAACGAAAAACAATCTTTATTTTCTCTTTATATCACTAAACCTATGTATTATATCTTCTCATACTCTGTCGAACCAAATGGTTTGATTTTTCAATACTTTCGACGTGTCCTGCAGTAGGTATATTTCCTGTTTTCGTCGAACACGTATTTTGTATATCAAATACATATAAACTAGATTACACCCATGCAAACATGGGCAAATAAACAAGCCTCATAAATATTTCAATGAAAACATTGCTAAAGACAACTTGTAAGTATTATGATATTACATTACATACAGATGTTGGACAGAATTTTAATAGGACAAGTTCATTGTATTTCACGCCCATCCATTGATATTCACGCATGTACATTTTTTCAATTTGTTTTCTAATGTTCGTGGCACATGACGACGTTGCAGTGTCATGCTTCGTACGTGAAATCAGAGTCGGATAGTGAAAATAATATTAAGTAGGTAGATACTTGCTATTTGCGCAAAAAATATTTTTAAAATCCCGGTATATATTATACCAATTTAAGACTTTAGAAAAATTTCATTCAAAGATAGTTGAACACATAAGTGAGATTTTGAGTTTCTGAAATGATAACTTCTCGGAATTCGCGGAACATTTTATACTAAATGACCACCAATTTAATATTCAATCAGGTACAAAAGTTCTACACATTAATAAAGTAGGTTTACGCTTAGATAATTTAGTCACTTGAAATTAAAAAAGCAATTAATTCAAAAAGGAATATAATAAATAATAATGAAAGAATGAGTGATGACCGACTGTCAAAAAAAGTATACAAGGCTGATAAAAGAGGAACGAAAAGTAGAGGTCGGCCAAGAAAAAGTTGGCACGATCACATAAATGGGATTTTGAAAGATGGTGATGTTAGAAGTAAGAATAATAGAAGAGCGTGTATGAGACGAGACGATGTATGGACGTGAATGAAGCGAGGAATGTATGTCAAGAGAGAGGAGTCTGGCGTTCGGTTCTCCCTGCCTACCCCAAATAGGGAAATGGCGTGATGGTATGGTATGGTATGGAATATAATAAATAATCAAGTAAATTTAACTTACAGCCCGCTTTTAAAAATATGTTTCCCCTATCCATCAATCTTACCAATCAAAGCCATTCTACACAAGACCCGCCCCTAATGACCTCCCACCAATATCCAAATACATAGCCTTCTTTTAATCACACAGTCACATTCTGCGTTTAGTTGAAATTCTGCCTGAGGAAGGAACGTTTAGTTCCGAAACCGGTCGCAAATTCAATTGACACGTGGTGTAAACAAAGTTAAAAATATAGTTTTTTTTAAGTCTAGTTCACATTTACCTACCATTATATACTTCATCAATGCGTGTTTTATTTCTTTATTCAGTACTAGCTTTTATGTCCCGCCGTTGGCCAAGAATGTAAATTAGTGAAGGAATAAGCAATCTTTTATATAATATTGTCACAAAAAATATTTGCTAATTCGTAGTATGAAAAGTAGTTTGAAATTTAATTGAGTTTAAGCGATGTAAAATGTTCAAGTGATGGCCACAACCCATTTGTTTTTATATATAAGTAGGTACATACAATTTCTGCACGCATGGACTATGGTAAATGGTTTTAAATATGACTGATTATAAAGAGACAACGTTGTAAAGAGTTTGGATTTGGCCACAACCCCTATTTTTATATATTGTCATCGAACGCAAATGTGTTTTAAATATTTAGTAATTTTGGATGGTGGGAAATGGCTTAAAAATTAAATAAACAAAAGTACTGAAAAGATTCTAGTGTTGGTCACATCCAATTCGTTTTTATATTTTTCGTCAAGTGTGCATACCTATAGATTATTATATTTTTGCACAAAAAAACTGATCTACATTACAGAAGAAGACTTAAATAGTTTTTAATTTGAATATAAACGTTGTGAAGAGTCCAGTAATGGCCACAACCCCGATTTTTTATTATATTGTCATCAAAATCAAATATGTAGTTATTGAAAATTAAGCAATATATGATGATATAATAAATAGTGTAAATTTCGATTGAAAAAAAGTATTGAGAAGATTCTAGTGATGGTCACATCCCATTCGTTTTATGTATTTTCGTCAAGTGTGCATGTTGTTTATAATATTTCTATACAATAGACTATAAGACCCGAATGCACAGTCCTAGGTACCTAAATACTAACTCCTAACCTCACTGGAGTATTTAGTATTCTTAAGTAAGCAATTGCGTTGCAGAGACATCCCTAACTAAATACTAAATACTACGCCAAACTTAAGGTCGATGGCGTAGAATTTCACATAATTGTGTATGAAGAAAAGAGATAGATAGCTTTCTATGGGCTTAGAAAGCTATCTATCTCTTTTCTAACATTTGACGTTTAAAATGTTTTTTTGCTATAACAACACGAACATATGTAACCAACTTCACACTGACAGTTCGATGTCACGATGTTTTTGAAATTCCTCCGAATTTTCGGTATCTCGTATGGATCACTGAATACTCCGTTTGGTATTTGATTTGACAAAATTACCAAATACATATTCAACGAAGCCGATAAAATCATCATCCACCGAAAAAATCTCGTATTTTAGTATTAAACCACTCGTAAGGTTCCTCGCTATCAACCTTACTTTGTGACAATTCGCAAATGTTAGTTTACGCCGATGCGCATGCGCTAAGTATTTAGATATGTCTCTGCAATGCAATTCTCATAGAAAATCGTCGTAGCATCCTCCAGTTAGGAAGCCACGTGATTTCCTAACTTAAGTGAGCGACTGTGCAATGAAAACATGGTTAGTATTTAGAATTTAGTATTTAGGTAGGACTCTGCATTCGGACCTAAGACTTAAAACTAACCCAAAAGACTAAATGAAAAAAAAGAATAAGTATAAGACTATAACAAATAGTTTGTAATAAAAACTGACCCAATGGTCTACATAAAAGATGCAATAGAAGAATTACACAATAGTAAATGTATTATATAAAAAACTGACCAAATGGTCTTCATAAAAGAAGAAGAAGATGAATTGAACTATAGGAAATATTTTATATAAAATTCACCCAACGTCTACATTAAATAAGAAAACGAAGAATTAGACTAAAGGAAATAGTTTGCATAAAAACTAACCAAAAGATCTACAAAAAATAAGAAAAAGAAGAATTAGACTATAGAAAGTAGTTAATATAAAAACTGACCCAAAGGTCTACATATTAGAAGAATAATTATACGTCAGGAAATAGATTGTATAAAAACTAACGCAAAGGTCAACATAAAAGAAGATAAAGAAGAATTAGACTAAAGGAAAAGTTTGTATGAAAACTCTCCCTTGGTCTACATAAAAGAGGAAAAATTAGACTATAGGAAGTTAGTTTATACAAAATTCAACAAAGGTCTACATAAAATTAGAAAAAGAAGAATTACGTTAAAATAAATAGTTGGTATCAAAACTGGCCCAGAGGTCTACATAAAATAAGAAGAAAAAGAATTAGATAATAGGAATAAGTTTGTATAAAAACTCACCCAAAGGGCTACATAAAAGAAGATGAATTAGACTATAGGAAATAGTTTATTTATGAACTGTCCCAAATGACTTCACAAAAGAAGAGGAAGAAGAATTAAACTCCAAGAAATAGCTTGTATAAAAAATCACCCAAAGGTCTAATTAAATAAAAGAAGAATTTCACTATAGGAAATAGTTTGTAGATTGAATGACATGTGTATTGTAGTTAACCTTAGATAGTTTAATATTTTTCCTATACGAAATTAGTATATTGTTGGTTTTTAAGTAGTATTAGGTATGTAGGTAGGTACCTACCTACAATGATGTTCTAAATTAATTCGAATTCGATTTATAACAAATTTTATTTGAATATCAGAATGTGTCCGTAACCATAGTAACCATAGAACATGTAAAAAATATCAAATGGTTTGTAGACATTTTTTGAATAATATGTAGGTACCTACATTGGTTTGTTCGATGCCATAAAAATGAAAATTGTCCGAAATATCAAATATTATATACAAATTATGCAATTTTATTATGCCTATATCTTTACTAATAATTAACAGACTTTTACAATATACGTCTTAAAACTTGCTGTAATGTCTTGTGTTTCATTTTATTATTTCATAATTTCATTTATTTCAAAGGTTTATTATTTTCAAGAACATATTCATTCGGTAGGAAAATGAAATATTGTATGAAAAGATATTAAAATGGCGGCGTTTATGTACAAATCGCTTACTTTAAAAATAAGTTAAACATTGTAATTATACAAAATATTCACCATGTTTTTCACTTAAACGCTAAGTTATACTTGAAAATATATTTTTTTCGTGTAAATACGTACTTCTAACTTTTATACTAACAGATATTTGCGTGCAAAATGTACACTTTTTTGACAGATATGACTTGGAAAATTTTGTATGAAAAAAATAATTATTGAAATATCTTTAAGGTAGGCGCGCATGGAAGCTAATTTCATCGGCCGATTAATAATCGGTGAGTTACAACATACGAATTACATGTAAGAGCGCGCATGAAAGCTAACAGAATCGGCCGATTTTAAAATCTGTGACGAGACACAAAAAAATCGGCCGATCGAGATCGGCCGATTTTTTGTAACCAATCTTGTTGTATGAGAGGGCGCGCATGGCGCATGCTCGCCGATAATTTAATCGTCCGAGCGCAGTAGATCGAGAAGTACGTTCTCAGTGCTGCCAAACGAAATGTCAGATGAAATAAATTTTGATTCGGAAAAATTAATTATATTAGTTGAAGCACGTCCTTCATTATATGATAAAAAATTATAGTAACCGCCAAATTAAGCAAAAATTATGGTTGGAGATAAATGAAATATTAATAACTGGCTGGGAACAGCTAAATCATAATAAAAGAACTGAATTGGGTAAGTTATTACTTAATTGAATAATAGTTACATAGGTAATTTAATAAATATTCCGCTTAATGAATAAAAACTTAACTGTGTTTCAAGTGTTTTTTTTTATTTATAATTATGAACTTCAACTGTGTCAATGAAAAAACCTTAAAAAAAAATTATATTATATATACTTGGTTCACTATTGCGTCTGTACATTTGCTCTGTCACACAATAGTTCTTTTCTGTTTCCCGCGCAATGTTTGTATTTTCCCGCTTGTACGCGCGCGGAGCCCATCATAATGATTTCTAGGTTATGTTTGGTAAATTATGATCTGTCAATTTATTTATCTTTTCCCGTGCAATACATACCTTTTACCGCGCAATACAAAGGTACCGCAGTTTTCTGTTTCCCGCGCAATGTTTTTCTTTTTCCCGCTTGTTGTACAGGCGCATGGAGCCCAAGTTAATGATTTTTTGATTAAGTTCGGTAAATTATGATCTGTCAATTATTTCTAATCATATGAATGTTGACCGCCGTGTTATTTCCAATTGTACGATTCTAGAAGCTTCCATGCGCGTTAGAACCGATAAAAAATCGGCCGATAAATTAATCGGCCGATAATAATCGGCCGATTTATTTAAGCTTCCATGCGCGCCTTACCTTAAAATTCAGCATTTTTATCGCATTATTTTTAGCGTGACACTGCATCAGGTATACTGGTACATGTTCGCACATAAATTAGATTTTTAGATGCTCTTGGTTTTTCAGAAGGCGTGAGACAAACACACACACACACACACACCCTTACACACAAACACACACACACACACACACACACACACACACACACACACACACAGACACTAACATTTTGATTGCTTTATTACTTTAGATAATAATTGATATCACTACAAAACAGTAGCTGTAAAAAATTCGTATTATTCAAGACTTTTTGATGCGAAGGACAAATCTCTTGAATTTTAATTCTTTTGATTTACCTACATATGTATTATATTTAATGAATATATTTCAAACAAATATTAGACGTACAAGTAAAACTTGAATGACTACTTTGTCTCGAATCAAAACTGAAACTGAAATAATTTCAATTATATGTATAAATTAAACGTCCCTAAAACTGATGATGACATGCCGTTGAACTTAACAATGTGCGGTGACAAAGAACAGCGCTATTTCGATATTTTATCGACAGCTGATGTGAATACAGATCTTATTTCTGCATAGGAATCATTCTCAGAATTAATAACAAAGAATATTATTTCTATACATCGTTTTAACCTAACGTCAACCAAATCACGAACGTTTCAAAAAAAACTTTATTTATTAAGGTACCCAACTGCGAAGTAGTAAATATTAATAATAATATTATTTATTTATTTTTCCATAACAAAATACATCCAGGAACTAAGGTTTTTTGAACATGTTATTTATGATTTACTGTGTATAAAATAAAATAAAAATAATATAAAATAAAATAGTTGTTGGGAAGTACCATGTTTTTTAGTTCCTCCAATAAATCTTTGTCTATCTAACTAGGAGTAATTCCTGTTTTATTGAATTTTTGTGTGGTGGGTGCATGGATGTAGATGTAATGTATCAATATAATATTGTAGGTACATCTCCAACCTCGAAACAAGCGTAGACCTATAATGAGGTTGGGATAGTATTTATAAATAAAGTTATAAATATCGAGATGGTATAAAATAATACAATAAATAATAATAATGTATAAACTTTTGTCACTTTTCAATATCAAGTAATATTTTTTTTCAATACATATTTCTACAAATTTTAAAGTATTTTATTTTCATTGTGATTTACTTTATTTTACATAAACCGCGAGTTTTTTAATAAGATCAATTTCAAAGAGAACATTTCTTCATCATAGTAGAAGCGGGAAGGTGAGTAAGCTGTTTCGTCCTGAGTAAAGAATTTTTTTCTCGGAGTCTTGATTTGGATATATGATTAAATTTTTTTATTACAAAGGTTTTAATCGAATGTAATGGGAAATTATGATATACCTACATAAGGTTGCCTATTTAATTGGGACCTAATTATAAATATTGCTGTCCGTTTGATTAAATTGAATATTAAGGACAGTGATGCCGTGGGAAGATGATTCCCACTTTATATACAATAAGACTTAAGTGCTCATTTAATTATTCCTTTAAAGGAATATTGGAGGTTGCCTTGAGGTCGGCAGAGTCATGCCGTTGTCACATTAATAATTCAAGGTATATCTATAATATACTATATTCAATATATCATGACCATGGTTCTGTTAAAAACACCTCGAAGTATGACAATTATTCATAGGAAGCATCAATGACAGACGAGTACGGAAAAGTTCAATTTATACAATATTTGAGCGTGCCTACCTTTAGAAAAAAAAGACATAATTTTTCATGAAAGTTTTCTTCACATACCTATTACATTTGTAATCGATTTTTCACTAGCATCCATTAAATCACTCAATACCTAAATATTCCTTAAATCTAATTTAGTGCACAGTTAAATAATCATGTTTAGAAATGTATTTTATTGTGATTTTTACATTGAAAATATGTGGAAAGAATAAAATAGCTTCTATTGGAATAAAAATTAAATTTTACTTACGCTCAGCTGGAAACTCATAGCTTTGTTTTCTTTGCATTAAATTGTTCAATTTTATTTTTTTATTTATTTGTCTTTCTGTACATAATATAAACAAATAAGTTGTACACTAAGATGCTATAATAAAAAAATGAGAATAATTCATAGCAAAAAAAGGATAGGGTAAGACAAGAAGAGAAAATCGGGATCAGGTGTTATCAATATATCAAATGAATCAAGCAGTTCAAACATGCTTTGTCTTCGGGAATACACAAATTCTGAAAGTTTCAGAGCTCTAAGTGGTCGGGAAGATAGATAAAAATCGATAGCAAAATTCCAGTACAGACGCACAGACAAGTGAAGTTACAGAAAGGAGTGTAAAAAATAAATATGTGTAACTTACAAGCCCTCAAATGGATTAATTCATACTTCTTGTGTCATATCAGGTCTCCCCGACGTTGACGACCACCATAGAAAAAGCCTCCCTGTCCTGTGCAGTGAGAAACAGCTCCTCCACAGTTCTTATACCGGTCCATTTGCGGATGTTTCGCAGCCAGGAAAGCTGTTTTCTTCCGACCCCTATATGACCCTCAATCTTCCCCTTCATGATGAGCTGAAGGATTCACAACTTCACAACTGTGTTTCTTCCAGGTGAAATTCTTCTTCAGTTGTTCAAGTGATCCTATAGTATAGGTATTAATTTCAATTATAAATTGTTGGAAGGCGAAAAAAAGTTTAAATTTAGTGTGCTTTATAAGTTATTAGGTATATTTAAAGTAGGGTTGGTTTTAAAGTATACTTTCCGGCAAATAACTCGAGAATTTTCGTCGTGGAGTGGAGCAATTTGCTCAGGCAAAAAAGAAATTGTGCTCTGCGCAGCCCACGTGATATCTCAAGTTATTTGCCGTACGTGCAAATTTATATTATGAGAGGAAAAATCAATTTTGATCGTAGTATAAGAAAGCAAGTAAACTATAGTTTATCATTCCGATATGCGTGGGATGTTACGTATTATATCATTATCGTTGTATTTTCTATGTTTTTATTCCACACATTTGTCAAAGGGACCTCATTTCCATTGCGTTTCTTGTGACCATGAAATATGAGGACACTAGAATATATCCTTGGATACATTACGGAGTTATACCTACGGATTAGTTAGCAAAGCCCACTCCATTATAAAATAGACTGAGTTACCAAGGAAACATGTAAGCTATGTGTATCCATCTACTGAAGTAGTTGGAAAACAAGATTTTCAATTAGTTCCGCGTATGACAGATAGAATTGATGACCATAGCACGGTGTAGTGTGATCAGACTAGGAATGTGTGACAACTATGGTGCGTGCATGATCTAATTTGTCTTCCCTGTAAAGTAATCTCTATCATTAGTCTTGATATCTGATTTATAACTGTCACTACACACTGATGTATACCTGCAGTAGTGAACTATTCGATTATAAAAAATATATAAGCTCCTGATTCCGATTGAATAGAATTGAATAACCAATAAATCTAAAAACGGAGGTTATGTAATATTCTGCTACAATTTGTTTTATCTTGATGCAGTTATCTTCATTAGTAGCGAGTGGGTCATTTTACTTTGTGGTTTAAGCAACGGACTTATTTAATAGCACTTTAACATCAAATTACACAAGCTTTTGATGTCTAGTTTTAGGAAGAAACGACAACAAAAGAACATTTTTATCATTGTTGAAAAGTGAAATAAACACAATAATAAATTATGGTTTAATGTATACACAAGTAAGTAATTTACATTATTATTATTTCTATCATCTGTCTCACATTAAAGTGAAATAATTTAATAAATTACAATTATTATAATGCTGTAACCGAATTACGAATTATGAGAAACTGTGTGGAATATAGATGATATTAGAAATGCAAAGCCTTAAGTTTGTACAGACATACATATTCCTCTCGAGATAGTCATAGATAATCAATCGCCACACATTACAGTTTTTTCATACATTCTTCGCATATCTAACATTCATGATATTAAAATTTATGACTTCTCGTGTTCCCAGGCGCAGGCCTCGTTAAAGCATATTGAATTAATATAATATATGACATAGTACCTACCTGTTAATTACCAGAGAAGAAATATGAAATAAAATTAAATTAAATTAAAAATTAAAATGAAGATGTTTGACCTCTATGTTGGCGTTTGAAGTATAATTCCCAACAGGGAAATAAAATATATATTCCAAGAATTCATTGCATCTCCATATTAGCAATGAACTCATCTTACTAGGTATTTTTTAATCAAACAAAAAATTATTATGGTTCTACATGTATATTTTCCTTATAATAGGACGACCGTTTCGGCTGACTAGGCCCTTATCAACTGGTGGAAACGGTCGTCCTATTATAAGAAAAATATATATGTAGAACCATAATCATTTTTGTTTGATTAAAAAATTAAAATACCTAGTTTGATGGAGTTCCACACATTAAACACCGTCAGTATTGAAAATTTAAAAAATAATGAACTCATCATTGCACAGGGTGCAGTCTCGAAGGTCGCTATCACCATGCAGTTGGTTCACCATACACTCTCTTTCTCATTTCTCTCGTACCCTAGAGGGTGCAAATAAATGTCCATTTTTTATAAGATTTTTTATATTTATTTACTCCACCTCAGAGCATATATTTTCAACGTAATCACTACTATATCATTCTTTATCTTCAATATATATTTACCTAGTTTATTTTTCGTGACAGCGAGTTTTTAGTCGTGTTGCCTTTTTATTTCTAACATAATTTCTTTTCCACGCATTTTTTTATCTAATACGCAGTACGAGTGGTGAGCGTGTTGTAGTGTGAAAATTAAAACGTCAGATCTATGTTAGGTAGGTACAATGAGAGACATTGCAAATTCCAAGATGGAGAAGTCAAGTATTATGATGTCATCAGTGATTTGCCACACTTTTTGTCGTATATGGTCACATCGAGCTTTACAACATGTTCAGCACAACAATCGCAGCTCTTTCAGTAAGAACCACTTTTTACTGGTGCCTCCTGCTACGACGACAGACGTGGGAAGACGTAATCTTTGTTCTGTTTGATCCAGATATCCCACGCGTGATACTAAACATTTTTCGTGTAAATATCTCAAAAGACAATCTCTTAAAGTGATTGATATTGTCTAATACATACTGTCTGCATAAAACAAAGAGGGACAAAACTGTACATCATTATATTATAGGAAACTTCCCTACCATTATTTTTTGATGTTCTTGTCAACTTATCTTACGATTGGCTCGTACGCTAGACTAGAAATCCACTAGATTCGATAGTTTTTTCTAACTTATATAACCAACGTGGATCCTTTAAAGCGACACATAATGGTACCTGAGGCTGTGTTTCTCGAACAAAAATCAAAGTTGAAATATATTTAAAATACATACTTTAATTTCATAAAATTGTTCAAAACTTCTGGTTGTTTCATGAAATCTGTTGACGTTAAATGACGCAATTTTGAACAATTTTATGAAATCAAAGTATTTAAACTATACTATTACTGATACTTTTGTTGAAACAACCTAGCCTTAGTTATACAATAGTATCTTTAATCAACTTAACCCAAAATCGGTTGAAATTGAGACAATTCGTATACCGAGATCAAAACATTTATTGAGACCGCAATGTTCAGCAGTGGATGAAACGATGAATAAAAAGCTTCCTCAGTTAAGAACTGTATACTTAATAAGGATATATAATTTATGTACTTTTTATATGAAATATGTACTTTTTACATAATCATCTCAACACGCATTTATGACGCAATGACCCATTGAATACGCTTGTACAGATATGCAGTACCTATACATGCAATGATGTAAGATTTTTATTTAACCTAATGATAATTAATCTATTGCATTAAAAATACCTGAAGCAACTTATAAAATACCTTTGTTTAAGTGCATACTTCCACGATCTTTGCAAAATCTACAAATTGACGTTGAGTACTATTTCGTTTCTGCGTCTTTAGCTTTATAATTCTATGGTATCTGGGAAGAGTTCTTTTCTATCGTATTCAACTAAAATAAAAAATTTCTTTTGGTTCACTAGACAGTAAAATCAATATCTAGGAATTGTTTAATAACTATATTTTGATTTTATTTATTTTAGTTTTCATATAGTCATTTACATATATAGGTACATAATTATTATTTTTTTTTATGTAAACAACACTATTAAAAAAAACAGAAAAACAAAATATAAATTATTCTTATTATAAAAATATAACTAACATCGATTTGTGAATATGATTATATGTTTTTACGTAAAATAAAATTTATATTGGATGTCATTTAAAGATTATTTACAAAGTTATTAAATAATGCATTTTACGTCTGGTTTATACGCCTGTTTAACTACAATATGTATATCACTGCAATGTATGGAACTTAGTGCATTTTTATTTTTCTCACGATTCAAAGATGGCGTTATTAAATAATGAAGTTTATTTTTAAAATAAAAAATCAATCACATAGGTACATTGAGAGCAGAGATCCATCAGATTTTCAGAACATATTATAAATCCATATTTTTAACAAAATCTGCATATAAATAAATATCAAATAAAACCAAACGTGCTGAGTGTGCTGACTTGGAGACCTTGTACAACAAAGAGAGGTGTGGGAGGGCCGCAGCAGAGGTGGAGGGATGATATATAACGCTATGCTGGCACGTCCTGGATACAAACTGCATAGGACAGGACGACGTGGAGTCAAATAGAGGAGGCCTTTGTTCAGGAGTGGACGGGAATAGGCTGAAGAAGAAAAGAAAACCAAACATGTTTTCATGCAAAAATTTCAAAAATACACATACCATACTTACCACTGATACAAATCATTTTAAATGATTTAACGCCAGCCTATTTTACAATAGACGCACAAATACCAATTCCTTGCAGAATGAATTTATATACCGCGCTTGCCAATACTATTATAATCACCTCAGCAACGTAGACATATTGCATGTCAGTACACAGTATTCCTACAGACAGGCAATTGAATTCAAAAATTTTGACTTATTTCGTGTTTACCAATTTCACGCTTCTATATACATATCAACACATAATTATGTTTAGTTTATATTATATGTACACTTACTTCTTTCATACAGCTCGAGTATTTTTTTATTTATTTTCTTATTTCTAATTTTTGCCTGTATTACTATATATGAATTTATCTCTTAAATTTTTAATTTTAGCATTATTTTGTGCATTTTAATTTTGACCAGAATAATTTAAAAATGTTTTTTTTACTGTTTGCTTGTTCCTTTTACTATGAAAATTGCAAATTTTAGGCAGGTTAATATTTGATGTTCCTTTTTTCATCGTGTTACGAATGTACCCGCCTTATGATAATGAAAGAAAAAGAAATAATTAATAAATAAAAAATATGTTTAGGTAACACTACTTTTTTATATAAGTGAAAACATGTTACTTAGGCATGAAACTGTATGTACCTATCATTTTTGTTTTTATTATTATTCTTCTTCTTCTTGGTCACAATCCTAGGATTGGTCTGCACCAAACACTTGATCTTTCCACTTATCTCTATCGTCCGCCAGTCTCTTCCATATCTTTGTAACTGCTACAGCGCACGTCATCGATTATCTGGTCTATATAGTTGTTTCTGGGGCGGCCTCTATAGTTGCCCCCATCAAACATTCCTTCGACGATGTTAAAAAGCAGGCCTGGGTGCCGGATGTTGTGGCCTATCTAAGTTGTTCTATTTATTTATTTGATCATAACAGAAAGATAGCAATGATAGCATCATTATAAAAAAACAAAAAACATTTCATATTAACGTTGGCCTCTCCCACTAGGAATGTCAAACTTACATATTTAAATTACATCAACATAAAATCACAAAACAAAAACACTCAAAACATACATATATAACACAAATCAACGACACACAAGCTGGTGGCAAACAACCCATTAACCCGACACAGCAGCAACAGACCTATTGCTATGTAGGGCTATGTAGGGTGACCACATAAAAAGTACAGGCACTGTTGCTTAAATTTTTGCAGGGTTTTTCACTGATTTCATCTTCTCTGGCATTCCACTGTACAATATAGGTGCCAAATAATTATATTTCTTGGGGTGTGGTGGCTGAAAATTTTGGGAGGTGGATGTGCGAGTGACATAACCTTCAGTAGTATTCTCTGTGTCACATTTAATATTTCCAGTACAGACTTAGAGCATGCTCCCCAGCACAAAATACCATACGATAAGCTTGACTGTACTAGAGCATGATACACATCCCTAAGCGTATTAATATCCAAAATATTCCTTAATTCTCTAAATATGTATATAAATTTGCGAATCCTACTGGCTAAATCACATATGTGCACATCCCACCTCAGGTATCGATCAATATTAATACCCAGATATTAATCTTCTTCTTCTTCTTCTTCTTCTTTAGCCGTCTCTCCACTGCTGGATGTAGGCCTCTTCAAAATCCTTCCATTTATTTCGGTCCATGGCTCGTCTCGGCCAGTTTCTACCCGCAACAGGGACAATATCGTCCGCCCATCTTTTCATCGGTCGACCTATTCCCCGTTTATTTCCCCATGGTCTCCACCTCATAACTCTGGGTGCCCATCTCTCTGTTCCCTGTCTAGCAACGTGACCTGCCCATTGCCACTTTAATCTTGCTACATGGTCCATAATGTCGACAACCTTGGTCTGGCGTCTGATCTCTTCATTTCTTATTTTATTTCTCAGACTTATGCCTAACATTTGCCTCTCCATGGATCGCTGTGCGCATTTAAGTTTGTATGTGGTGTTGGCAGTCAATGTCATCGTTTCTAGACCATACGTCATCACAGGGAGGACACACGATTCAAAAACTCTTCGTTTCAAATTAATGGGGATTTCTTTGTTTTTTAGGACATGCTGGAGTTTGCCAAAAGCAGCCCAGCCGAGACCAATCCTTCTAGGTATTTCCGCTGTTTGGTTTTCCTTCCCTAATGTGATTTTCTGCCCAAGATAAATATACTCGTCTACAGCTTCAATCGTTTTGTTGTCGATTTTTAAGCTGTTGCTGGATGAACTCATTATTTTCGTTTTATTTATATTCATCTCCAGGCCAATCTTTAGGGAAGCTTCGTGCAGATCTTTGATCATGCCACTTAATTCTGCCAGGTCTTCACTTACAAGAACTATGTCATCAGCAAATCTGAGATGGGTCAGATACATGCCATTTATTTTTATACCCTTTTTTTCCCAATTTAAAGTTTTAAAAACATTTTCCAGGGCAACAGTAAATAGTTTGGGAGAAATGGTGTCTCCCTGTCTGACGCCTCTACAGATTTTTACTTTTTCCGTTTTTGTTTCTTCGTCAATTTTTACAACCATTGTGGCATGGTCATATATAAATTTAATTAGCCTTGAGTATCTTGAGTCGATTCTTGCATCGTTTAGAGCTTGTATTACTCCCCACTGTTCTACCGAGTCAAAGGCTTTTTTATAGTCAATAAATGCCAAATGGATTGTAATATTGTATTCGGTGACTTTTTCTATAAGCAGGCGTAGCGTTTGAATATGGTCAATAGTTCCAAAACTTTTTCTGAAGCCTGCCTGCTCTATCGGTTGGTAGAAATCTATTTTCTTAGTTAAACGGTTTGTAAGAATCTTAGTAAGTAATTTGTACAAGTGTGATAATAAGCTGATCGGTCGGTAGTTTTCTAGATTTTCGGGATCTCCTTTTTTGTGTAAAAGTATAACTTCGGCATTTTGCCAGATTTCTGGTATTATTTGTTGTTCTAGGCACTTATTGAGAAGTATTTTAACTGCTTCAATGAGCTCTTCGCCGCCTTGTTTTATCATGTCACTTGTCACTTGATCTTCGCCCGGACTTTTATTGTGTTTCATATATTTAAGTGCGTTTATTAACTCATCGTAATCAATTTCTGGCATTTCTTCCGATCCGGCGTTTAATATGGTGCCATTATTCTCTTCATCATATTGTGTCTTTGATCTGTATAAAATTCATGTACAGATTCTATTATCTTGTTTTTGTCATTGACTACATCGCCATTTTTGTTTTTAATTCTAATGATATTCGATTTGCCAGTAGTTTTGTTTGATCTAAGGATTCTCATGTTTTTGTTTGATTCTATCGTGCTCATGATAAGGCTTGTATTATATTTTCGGATATCTTTTCTTATTTCCTTCCTGATAATCTTATTAAGAGTGTTATATCTGCTTGAGTCTCTGTCAGTTTGTCGTCTTTCCTCAATAAGTTTTATTGTGTTTAATGATAGTTTTTGGTTTTTGCCTGTTTTTCTAAATGATAATGTTTTAACAGCCGTCTGAATACTTTCCGTAATTTTATTTGTAAGGTGATTTATATCCATGTTGTGAAGCTCTGGTTCATGTTCTAATTTCTGTTGTAGTATTTTTTGAAATTCTGTTTGGTGTTTGGTAATTGTTTCGATTGTTTCAGATATTAATATTGATCGATATTATGCTGTGAACATTTTCTAGCTTTTCACATGAGCACTTCTGTACATTTACACATTCATGTATTACAATATTATGTATTTTGTCTGGTTGACCAGATCTAGTTATACTAAAAGTGACATTTTTTGATTTGTCAATGTTCAAAGTGAGCATATTAAGATCAAGCCATCGCTTCACTAATTTAAGCCCTGTGGCAGATTGAGAGAAAACCTCTTCCCATGACCTATTACCTTTTTTAAAAATAGGAATGACTTTGGCTACCTATTATTATGAATGCTGTATGTTTTCCGAATAAAATAAATTAAATGTACATTGTGAAAAATGCAAGAAATTAAACCTGAAAAATTATTGAGAATAAAATCATCACACTCATCTTTCCAGGCATCAAAACTTCAAACCATATTAAAATAATAACAAAAACATACCCGAAAACGAAGTCAACATAAACAATCTGTCCATTTTATGACATCTTATGTAATTTATTCTACTTACCCAACATTCCGTTATATTTACTACATATTTTTAAATTTCTTCCTATTACTGTAAAATATAATTAATTATAGGTAACTAAAATCATGCATTAACCAACTAATAATCCAGGAACGGATACAAGGGAGTAAAATTAGTAAAAGGGAGTAAATTCACGTAAGCTACTTAAAGAAATATATTTTACCTGTGTACAAAAATGCACATGGCATGAGAACATCTCCTGCCAAAAATATTAAATGATATGGATGATGAGCTCTTGCATATATACACTACATGCCCTAAATATTTTACCCACTTAAAAAGGTATATGATGAGGTCCGATGACGACAGCTATGTGCTCTAGTATACTCCTTGAGTTGACCGGCTTTCGTAGGTCGAAACCTGCATCGTATTATTTTGTTTTTATATATGAGTATATAGGATTTTTTTTTTCTTATTATTTTCTTATTATTTTTTGATTTATGTATTTGCTTGTTTGCTCACTTGTTTATTTCTTTATTATTATATTTTTTTATTTTATTTTATTGTTGTTTTATGAATTGTGTATATTAAAATAATTACCAAACTGAATTCGTCAACCTCAGATAAACCCTGAGGGTTTCAATGGTTGACTGTATCTTTGAACTGTAAATGTCATAAAAAAATATAGAAAAAAAAAAGACAAATTCTTTCTTGTATCCATAACCAAAGTCAGCAGTTCAGAAAAAGCACCGCATAACTCTTTAGGGCCGCAATGTACAAGCTGGAGATGGCACTTGAAGAAGAAGAATATCAGTAATTAAATCAGCATTAATTTTAATCCTTTGACCAGTAATATTATTTCTTCTTCATTCTTAATTTAGATCTAAAGATCGGTTTTAGTATTAACTTGCTACTCTGTCAAAATCAAACTGTCCATCTTTTGGGCGATCCTCATTATTATTTATTCATCTTAATTCCTTACATGGATGATCTACGAAATAACAAATAAAAATAATAAAAAATACTGAGTTGCACATAAATATATTTCCATAAATTGATACAAAACTTGACTAGACGCATAAATATATTATGATAATAAAAAAATTGCAGTTCCCAACAACTATAAATTAACACAACAAAATCTGATGCAAAATATTTCAATCAACATCAACAAGTAAATGAGAAACAAATCACTTGTTTGTGAGTGATGTAGAATTATTAAAAATAATATATCAAAATATTTAACATACATAAAATATAAACCGATAAAAAGAAACAATAATAATAAAATATTTATAGAAAAAATTTCTCATTCATTTGAAAAAGTATTGTATAATTTGAGGCTAAAACTTTTCAGCTAACCATTATTTTATGTTACAATAAATAATAAAAATTAATTACACGATTTAAGTAAATTTATATATTTAAAAATATTTCATGTTTAAATATTTTGATGCCTTAGTGCATAATTAGAGATATTGGATATCAATCAATTACATAATCAATACATAAATATATTTGTCCCATAGGTCCGAATGCAGAGTCCTACCTAAATACTAAATTCTAACCGTGTTTTCATTGCACAGTCGCTCACTTAAGTTAGAAGATCACGTGGCTTCCTAACTGGAGGATGCTACGAAGTTTTTGTATGAGAATTGCATTGCAGAGACATATCTAAATAGTTAGCGCATGCGCATCGGCGTAAACTAACATTTGCGAATTGTCAAAAAGTAAGGTTGATAGCGGATGGGCTGTTTGTAAATCCAAATCTGGACAAAATCCATATAAATGAATACATTTTTGACATTCACAAATAGATTTTGTAAAGCGACTACTCCATTTCGATTGATGGACACATCATTAGTGGGCACCTATACAAATTTATTTGAATACAGATTGGAAATTTGAGCACACGGATAGAAGAAACTTTATATTTCTACAAATGCTATTGGAATGATTTCATTACATCATAAGGATGTTTTTATAGAGTAAATTGTAACAGCAAAATCTATGAAAACATAATATTTTGATTCTGATTATATAAATTCATCATTTAAATTCAAGAAAATAATACCTTTTTTATATACTTTGATATTTTAAATTGATAACACTCATATAAGTGATTTAGGCATCATTAAGCAGTTATGTGTATTTGATAAAATAAAAATAACAAATCATACAGCTTATAAATGATAATGATTAAAGCTTCTGGGATAATATCAAAGCAAGGCCATCTAAGAGATAAACATAATATATATATTATATTTTATTATTGTAAGTGACCAATATAAATGAAAAATTCATTGAAACAATCATGTGGATTACAAAACATGTCCACTAGAGATGTGTAACACTGCGCTGTGCCATGCAATTGAGTTAATTCAGTTCACTGCGCCGGGTATATTAACTCACTTATTGAAAATGAGTTGGCGCACAGCGCAGTAAGCTCAAGACTGGGGAAATTCGAAAAGTGTTAAGGTGTTGAGTTGCCCGCTTTTTAACCAACTTCTTGTTGAGTTTTTTTAAATTAAAAAAGGAATGAAAAGTATAGTCATAAAAGTAGTGATATTTATAAGTGAGTACAGGAAATATAATGAATACCTAAATAAACCTTACTTATATACAATACCAACATATTTTACTTTTATTATAAGCTCAATGAACCGGCACAACGCAGTGAACTACCAGAGTCACTGAGTTACTTGGAAATGTATTGTGTGATTATGTCACTGACTTGCTGAGTGAAGTCAGCGAGCCAATGCACTTTGCGCGCATTCCATTTAGTAGCGCCATAGTGCAATTATGAGTTAACACAGTGAGCCGGCACAGTGAGCTGCGTCAGAGTTACTGAGTTGGCGCAAGGAAATTTGTCAAATGTCCATGCCAAAAATTAAATAAAAAAAAACATGTTCACGACTACTGATATTTAGAAAATATCAACTGGCACTTCTGAAATGGAAGTTTTAACCTTGATTCAGTGTAAGAGAAAATAAAATTCAACATATAAAGTAATAACAATATAATATTTTAAGTATCTAGAGATTATAAAAAAATATTTGTGAATACAAATTCAGAGATTATTAAATTTGTATATGAAAGGTCAAAATTATATATGAAAGGTCTTTCATAAAACAACATATTTCATTGTATAATATAATTAAGTTTACCTACCTTGCTTATTAATAAACAAGATAGTTCAAAAGTAATTAAAGAAAAATAGAAAACTTAAATTCTTCAATAATTGCCTAAGTAAACAAATACATTCATATTAAGGTAGTAAACATTTTTTTATTATTTTTTCCTGATCAGATAACAAACTCTTCCTTATGCTATGTAGTGCGCTTCTTTGGAAGAGAATAATGAACCCAAATCCTAATAGCTGGTGTCCCTTGTTAAAAAAAAAAAGCAAATGTTAAAAATGCTCCTTGGCTAAAAAATGCAATACACAGAAAAATAATAAGTACTATTTAATAATTTTAATACCTAATAGTAAAAAAAACAACTTGTAAAAGTGGCAGACAGAAGGTTAACCGCGCGCAGTTTTTTACCGTATGATTTTATAACACATAGAAATCAATGAAAGCGCACTCACTGATGGTATTTTTATTTTAGAACAAATTCACCAATTCTGCGTTTTTTAGTAAAAACCACGCTGAGAAAAAAAGTAGATTTGACAGTCACTAAACGAATGAAGTCAAATTTACTGTGTTTCAGAAAAAAGGAAGCAAACCATAAATATAACTTTAAAAAAAATAAATAGCATGTAAAAAAACATAGCAATTAAACTCCAGTAGTAAAAATATTTTGTTTATGATATTAAATTGTAATATGATCTATGGAGCTTATAAAAGATGACATAACACCCATATTAAACGAACTTCACTAAGTATCAAAAATGAGTCTACAAGACTATGCCTAACATATCTCTGCAATACATTCAATAAACATGTCAAAATAATGTGCCTCTAAAGAGGCATTGTACATTGAGGTTGTCAAATCACAGATTTTAATGAAGTAGCTTATAAATTGATAGAAAAAATAATAAAACTGCGATCATAGTGACTAACTGTGACTGCAGTTTTTGCAGTCTTTGAAGTGAAATAAATTACTCTCCGAAATACACGGAGATCAGAGAATTGACATCAGTAAATGCTTAAAACTAATTTGTTCCGTAGAGCCAACAATTAATCAAGAGCTTATATTATTATTAATAGAGAAAAATAGCAGCAACATTAGATTATGAAACGGAATAGAATATTTGATTACAGCAAGATTATTCATAGAAAATTAGTTAATACATAATTAAATATCTTAACACAGCCTATATGGAATTGGTTTAATAGTGTATGTATCACATTGTTATGGTAATAATATCAAAGAAATAAACATGTAATATGGTAATAATAATCATAAAAATAATTAATAATCAGACACATATTTAAGTACAATAAGAGTATATAAAATGCAAACATTGAGTAAATATGTATGATTTGTAGTGGGAAATGCGTATAGAACAATAGTCGATAAGCACATTGGCAACCGTTTATAATATCCCATCTTAGGTAATGTTTTGTGAGCGGATTACTGGAATGTAAATGTAACATACCTAATATAGAGATGCAGCAGATATCCATGTAAAGAGGTATTTATTACAAGACCGGAATTAAGATAAATCGAGAACAAAATTTAATGGGTGGATGCAGAGCAGTTAGAGCGTTGGGTTAGTAATCCAGTGATCACAAGTTCAAATCCTGTCACAACCGATTTTGAACACCATTTACAAGCATTTAGGCTTAGTTTAAGAAATGTATGAGGATGTTTATGTACTTATTACAAGGACGACAAATCGCAAGAAATAGAAATCATAAGAAATACATATTTTCATGATTAAAAAGAACAGGAACATCTTCGTACATACCGGAAACTATGTAAAAAAAATTGTACATAAAATCAGAGATGGATAGTGAAAATAATATTAAGAAGGTAAGTAAGTATTTACTTGCTATTTGCTGAAAGAATTTTTTTTAAATATTTTTTGTGTATGTACCTACTTGTTACAAGGACAAAGAAATCACAAGAAATACATAAGTTCTTGATTAAAAAGAACAGGAGTATATTCGTAGATACTGGAAACTATGTCAGTAATTATTTATGTATTTTGTAACAAAATTAATATAAAACAAAGTTTGATGCCTACTATGAAGTTTTGGAGAATGATCAATATAAGCTAAAAATTATGTATATTTAAAATTACAATTATAGGTTTGTAACTAAAATATACAGGTCAAATCTCAGTATAAATAAGTTCACAGAACCACAAAAAATGTTACGTTCTACTGAAAATTCATTAAAATGAATGCTAGTTTTTTATTTTGTTTTTGTCCATTTTCACACATTAAAAATATATTCTAGAAAAGTCTAGTACTTGTAAACCATATGTTACCTTCGCAATATCTAATAGATACGTACTGTATATAAAACTGAAACATCATTCTAGAAAATAAAATCGTTATTCTGAGATCGGCTTCGCTACAGCGAATTTTGGTTAAGTACATTTCATATGAAGGTTTATCGGGGACAAATTACATATGCGTTATACTGAATATTTTGTTACTTCGATATTCATTATTCAGAGATTTGAACTGTATTAACAAAAATATTTAACATAAATCACCTGAATATCATAGAATGCATTTATTATAATGTGCATACTCAATAGCTATACAAAACTGAAAATTAGAGAGAACAGGATAGTGTATAATATATTATTTACCCTGTTAGAAATATGATCCGTGTCAATTTGTTAGACATTTATATGACAATGAAATATATATTATGAAAGCAAAATATACTAATTTTAACTGTCACAAATTTCATTCTACTGTGAGCCAAAAATATTATCCCATAGTAAAATAACATAAATTCACATTAATAACCTTTTATTTAAATTTACTAATCTAAAAAACCAAACATTAAGCACTAAAGTTTTTTTTAATTACACTCACAAAATAAGAGAGCTAACATAATCACCATTAAATAATTTAGAAATATATATATCAGGTATATAAATTATATTATGAAACTGAAATGCATTTTTCAATTGAATATTTTGATCTACTTAATGTCCTTTCTGATTCGTCTTTAGTATATGAGAAATGTCAAAAAGTTGACTGAATTTATACGAAACTCTTTACGTCACACCGCACGGATATAATCTTTTTATCCACGGTCACCGTTGATTTAGATGTTTTCGTATACCTACTGAAACAAATCAGAATATGACATAGTAAGTATCCACATTTTAATAAATTAAAATGTTATATTTTAAAAATAATGAATCCCTTAAACATTACATCAAATAGTAATTTTATGTGAATTGCAAGCAATTCAAAACTTATAACTATAAAATTGTTTAGAAAATTCGTTAGTTAAAACATCTAGAGACAACATACAAAGTGTATATTTTGATATAAAAACATGTTCACACTCAAACACCTAATTAATACATTTTGTATTACAATCATATAAAATATTTTGTTGTACTAACACAATTTTTTTTTTGTAATATAATTGATTTAAAATGGAAACGAAAAAGTAAGATAAAATATATTTAGAAGTTTAAAATGAGGCACACTTAGTACTCCCCTTATAATTTAAAATTAAATATTTATAGTCAGTAAAGATTTAAGTGTATACTAAAGAAAAAATATGTAAAAGTATATATTAACATAATTCAATGCATTAAAAAAAATCTATTCATATCAACATAAAAACAATTTAACATAAAAAAATCAATGAATTGATAAAATAACTACAAATATACTAAATTGGAATGAAGAGTCACAAATTTAAGATTTTAGTACCATAGATGCTATACCTCAGACTGCATAAACAATACATGTGTGTGGGGTCAATAAAAAAATTGTTGTTGATTCTGATTCAACTTAATAATTCTTCTTAACGTATTTATCCCTCAAGACACTGACACTTTCCTTAACTTTCTTGCAAGAAAATAGAAAGTTGATAACATTAACTATGTATGTGGAAACGCAAACAACACAGAAATCGTAAAGAATGAAATACAAAATGTACGCAAGGTAAATTGAAACCAACACGGATAGAAGACTCATGGCAAACTGCAAACGAGCCAATGGAAGACTGTGTGGTAAACCTGAAATAAAAAGAAGAATTTATTTTAATAACAGTAGTCAATAATCTACAGAGCTGATAACTTAAAAGAGATCCAATATTTGGATACATAATAATATAAGACAAACAGCAGTGTTAGAATTACTGTGAAAGGTTTAGCCAATGTGACAACAAATAATATTTAAGACTGAAATATGAAAGTGAAATATCATTGTTAAGAAATAGAATGAATGGTTACCTATGAATATAAAAATGGCATAGAAAATCACTCCAAGTAAACCATTAGGAACATTGAAGACAGATTTTTCATCAAAGAATGTACCAATTGTACCAAATCCTCTTCCATATCTGAAAAAAAATAAACATTTACATAACGCTCTTATCAATGGACTCTTTTCACGTGTGGGGAATTTAACTAAAAATATACCTAGCTTATAGAGTAAAATATTCTGTATTTAATGGTACTATAAAAAATATTTTCATTAATAATTTTAATTTCAAAAATACATCTTTAAATTTGAAACGCAAATATATCTTCAAGTTTGTCGCAGTATTTATGAAGCCACAATATTCTGAAGTACGAAAGCGGTCATCTTGTCTCAACTACTTCATACGGTTATGGATACAAATATACGATGCATATTTTGTTTACAACAGAATTATTAAATGATTTTTTGTTGGTGTATTGAAAATTATTATTCATTATATAATTTCAATCATGACTGAGTCAACGATATGTGTAAAAGGACAATCTGAAAACCTGTCAAAAGCCATGATGGTAGAATAATTTATTTTTAAGGGCTGAAATTCGTGGAGATTAAGCTGTAAAGATATGTTTAATTATTTGCTTAAGATTTTTAATTAATTTTGGAGGAAGGAACACGTATGTTTTCTACATCAGTTTTTAACATTGATTACCAACTGTAACAAAAATAAATAAAACTATGTAATATCAGCATTCTTTTTATTAATATGTCATCAATAACAAAATTAATAAATAATTGATAACCATTAATGGTTCTGGTTGGTTGGAAGAAATTGCCTAATGGCAATAAGCCCGCCAGTGTACAATTATATTTGTTTATATTATGTACAAAAAGATGTATAAATAAAATATAAATAATGGATCCTCGGGATTGAAATGAGAAAGAGATTGATCCCAAAATGCTAATTATTTCAATTTGATTGTACAAATACATAATATGGCTCCTACAAATAAATGGTATTAGGGAAAATTTGTCTATGAACAATTACCAAACAGATAGGTCAGAAATAGTTCATCTTTACCCATGATGATGGAAATTTACAGCTTTCATACACTACATAAAATTATGTTTTATTCTTATCGATATTCATCATAAACTCGAACACACGTACTCTGATACATGTATGGTGTAAGATATTATGAAATTTTTTTTTTTTTTTTTTATTTTATTTGAAAAAATGGGCAACGTACAATAATATTTTTTTAAACAAATATAAAAGATAAGAATAGTAACATAAGTAATTGTAACTTAATCAGCCCACCTTTGATTTCATGGTGCACTGTACTCACTATTGGTAACAAAAAAAAAATTATTATTCCTGTCTAACGTGGCTCCTGAAAAGAGTCCTGGACATACAGAATATGTCCACGGACCTGATCTTTTCCAAATTATTATACGTGGTAAGGCATCGGTACAATGGCGAATTTTGAGCGGCATTAGTGTTTTTTTTGTCTAAAAAGAACGTTGAGGTGTGTCTTGTTTCGTCTGTTTGGTATGTTGAAGTTAATAATTTTCAGAAGGTCTGTACAGTCAATATTGAAGTTTATTATGTCATAAAGGTACATTAAGTCTGAGGTCCTTCGTCTTGTCTGTAAAGTCTGCAATTCATGTTTGTAGTTATTACCAAATTTGTACTTCATATGTTTCAAAAATATTTGTTGTATTCGTTCTATACTGTTTATGTAAATATTATATTGTGGATTCCAGATGACTGATGCATGCTCCAATTGACTTCTAACAATTGTGTTATATAGTAAGATAAATGTTTTCACTTGTGTGAATGGTTTGCATACTCTCATCAGGAATCCCAACATTTTATAAGCTTTCAGTGTAATTGTGTCAATGTGTTTGTCAAATAAAAGTTTACTGTCCAGTTGTATACCTAAGTCTCTACAGTCTGATTTCTTATCAATCGCCTCCCTATTGATTTTGTATGTGTATTGTATTATACTCTTTTTCCTAGAGAATGTAATGGAGTGACATTTTTTTACATTTAGTAACAGCTTATTCGAGACACAATAAGAAGTTAGTCTATCAAGGTCAAGTTGTAAGTCCTCACAGTCAGTAATGTCTATAACAGTTTTGTAGATTTTCATATCGTCAGCGTATAATATGTAATTACTGTTCCTGAAGCATAATCCAATGTCATGTATGTAAATATTAAATAAGAGAGGCCCCAAATGGGAACCTTGAGGTACACCCGATGGCACCTGTGTTGCAGACGATAGATGACCACCGTACTCTACTATTTGGCTTTTATTAATAAGGTATGATTTTAGCCACCTAAGAAGATCACCGTGAATACCCAAAAGTTTTAGCTTCTTAGTCAGAATTAGATGGTCCACTTTATCAAAGGCTTTTGAGTAGTCTGTATATATTGCGTCAGTTTGTCTTTTGTTATCAAGGTTGTCATGAATTTCGTTTAGAAAGAAAAATAAACGAAATAATCAAAAGTTAATGGAACCAGGAGAAGAAAGTATATAAAAAATAGCGTAGGTATGTAACACCCTCTCCTTGTGACAAATTGTTATATAGTACATAGAACAAATTGTTATATAGTACACTCCACATAGAATAAATATATTGCATATTATACATATATTACTCATTATTATATGAAAATTTTTTTGTCCTTTAAATACTTGAGAAACATCGTCCTTTAAATACTTGGGAAGCAAAATATCATCATTGAGAGACCCTAAAACAGATGTCGCACATCGCATAAAAAGCGGCTGGATAAGATGGAGGTCCCTATCTGATGTGCTATGTGACAAGAGAATGCCAGTGAGAGTGAAGGGACAAGTATACAAGACGGTGGTTAGACCCGCAGTGACGTATGGCTTGGAATGATGGGCACTAAAGCTGAAACACCAAAAAGAGATGCACACGGTGGAACTGAAGATGCTGAGGTAGGCTGGGGGTCAGACAAAGTTTGACAAAGTGAGGAATGTCCACATCCGCAGTAGTTTCAAAGTAGCCCCAATAGAGGAAAAAATAATCAAAAACAAGCTTAGATGGTATGGCCACATTTTGAGACGACCGACAGACAATATGATAAATAAAGCCTTGGACATCAAGACTCCAGCGAGAAGACCAGGCAGACCACCAGCCACATGGCTGTCGAGCATCAAGAAGCATCTGTTAGAGAGGGAGCTGAATCCTGATCTGGCACAGGACAGGCGAGTTTGGCGAAATAGAATAAGGAGAGCCGACCCCAAGTAAATGGGACAAAGGCGAGGTCGAAGAAGAAGATATGAATATTTATTTGTAGAATTTGGTAGAATTCTGTTATAAATTAAAATATGTAAAAACAATATGTTAAAATTGAAGGGCTGTGGGTAATAACATGGTAACCAATGCGACCATTGATTCTATTATGGGCATGATGTCTTGTGGATTACCAAATTATGAAAATTGAACGAGGCAAATGTGGCAAACCATACTCGACTTCAGTGCTCCTTAGAGGTAAAAATTGAAATTATATGTTTTGTTTAATAATCAGCCAATGATAGATATCTCCGTTTGTATGAAATGTCGAATAATGTTTGATTATGGGTTACCATGTTTAATCCACAGCCCTTATATTGTAAAAAATATTTCATTATAATGACAGTGTGAGATGTAACTTTTATGCATTTTAACCAAGACTCTTTGTTACAAGAGGACAACACTGGGAAAAACAGAAGCATTTTGATAGTTATTGACAAAGTACTAAACTAGAGGATCCCAATGAGGACAAGATTTCGCCGAATGAGGTTTAACACCGCGTAAGTCAATATCATCGGCAACTTTACAGTAGAGCAAAAAACTTTCTAAAATTCATATTATATTACATTTAAATATACTTTCTTTTGAAAATAATAAAAAAAACATGTCAGCTAACGCAGCATTGAGTTTTTTATATTTTATCAAATGTAATACATATTATAAGAATTATTGAAAGTTTTTTTACACACAGATATTATGATGGTTATTTGAACATGAATTTCCATAATTATAAACAGCT
The DNA here is from genome assembly GCA_963576475.1 of Molanna angustata. Taxonomy (NCBI): domain Eukaryota; kingdom Metazoa; phylum Arthropoda; class Insecta; order Trichoptera; family Molannidae; genus Molanna; species Molanna angustata. Next base: position 26,962,222 of record OY754975.1, read on the forward strand.
AACCGTATTCATCCCCACACATTTAGCTGCTAATAATTACGAAACTTTATGAGACCCATCATATGTTATAAAAAAATGCCAGCATATTATGTTAACCAAAGTTAATTTAATTATCTAATGTACGAGATTTAAAAAAAAAGTATCCACAAAATGTCATTTAAGAATAAAAAAAACTATGATTAGCATTTTCCACTTTAAAGATGACTAGATACTTTGAGAATGAAGTTCCAATTTATTTTATAATCAAACACCTATTGATGCCTTTTAATGGATGACAGATTGAGGTAATTGTCCTGTCCCTTGCCCATCACAGTAATTTTTATATCAATAGATAGATAAACTCGTCTATATTACGAGGAAGTTAAAAACTTATGGGGGAAAAGCTTTAAAATACTATAAAAAATTGTTTGAGGGAATCCATTTTGGTGGAGTACTTACCTACTTGTATCATGTAATGTAAAAAATACTGTGTATAATGCATTTACCTATCTCGCAATAGCTAGAATGATACCATGATAACTCAATCTAACCAAATTGATTTTATAATATCACACGCTGTACTATCATAATAATAGAGTATATAATGTAATGATTCTTGAGTTTTTGTGTAAACAGAGTAGAAATCCATTTTAAAATTAATAAATATATAAATTGGTAATTTTCCACAATATTTTTTTAACGACTGAGTGTTATAGCCAAGATGACTTGGCATTGTCAAGGAAACTATATAACAGCTACATACCTAACCAACCTATTATAACTTTTAGTTAAAATAGGTTGGTTAGGTTTGTATGCACTTAGCTATCATTGAGACTCACGTGAGCAAATCACATTATATATTAAGCTTTCATATACACTGGCCCCCCCTTAAAAATATGTATGGATTCCTTCATAAATTATTTGCAATTTTATTTTATTATTGATAATTTTTCAAAATTATAATTTTTGTGATCGGCAACGGACAGGCCTATTAAACAATTACCCAGTTTAGACATAAGAACTTATCATAAAACAACTTGAACCCATCACGTGGAAACGCAGATCGAAAATTTGTGTCTTTTCACTTGGTTGGTATATGTGCAAACCGCTCAAAAGGCTCAATAATCTTAATGGCATCTATACTAATCTGAAGATGTCAAAGCCCAAAAGTTATACCGAAGGCATACAACAAAATCGCCATCAAACACACAATTTCAATAGGTATAATTGTACGTGGGTATAAATTGTAAAGAAACACTTACTTAGAGTTAAATACTTTAGTACAACTCATATGCTCCGAAATATCACACATTGCTGTGTAGTCTTCATCTTGTTCCGATCTCACCTCCACATAGTAAGCATAGCATGAAAGTAAGATGCCAGTCAAACAAGACAAGAATAAAACCCGATTAATCTGATTTACACGATCCCAGGAAGCACGACTGCTTTTAGGCATGATTCTGAAACAACAATACAATATTGATTTCTACAAGTGCATTGAAAAACGCCATTAACTCACTGTATGAAAAGAACACGTATGAGCCGAAGAGCATTGTTGATAAAAAACATTATTTTCAAAGTGAATCAGTGAAATATCATATACATAATATACTTACGAACACAATTAATAAAATGTGGTAATAAAGCAGGAATAATTCCTATCAAAAAGACAATAGAGATTAATGTAAAACAAAGTACCTCACAGTACGAAAGTCAAACTATGATATGTCAATCTAAACCATAGAACAACGCATCACTATTGAAATCATCTATGGTATTCGATAAAAAAAGTGCCTACTTCGCGAATATTTTTGTACAAAATTCTTTTAAAAATGCTAATTTGGGATATCCTTTTCCTAAAAAATCCAAAACCAATATTAAAAAAATCCTAATAAGTTATTTGATTTATTTTGTTCATTTGATTCAAAGATTCCTTTGAGGTTGTAATATTTTTCATCCAGATATAATGGGTATTAGGTATATTTGAATGGATCATAGTGGATTCCTTACATTTTTAATTTTTTTTATCATATAATCATATAATATATTTTTTATGTAACTATTATTGTAAGGATTTAAAAAATAAATACACTAATAATAAATATTTGGAAAAAAAATGTTTGTCTGGATGGAAAAAAGGTACCTATTTAAGTAATTAAATAGGTAAACTATTAAACATGAAATTGTGTACACCTACCTGTATTAAAGTAAAAATATTTTAAAATTAAAGAATGAAATACAGATTTTATGGAAAAATACTTTATTATATTTTATTTTTTATTATATTTTATTTTATTATATTTTATTAATGAATTTCCACTCTGTTAACACAAAAAAATATTAGAAGTACCTATTTTACAAGTTTTCATATTATTGGCCTTCTTGGCCTAAATTCTCAGTCCTATTATCTATTTTTATCATATAATTACATAAACTGTACCAGATTTATGACAAAATAAAACATCACCTACCTATTCATCAAGGGGTACAAAGTTTTCTTTTCACATATTGCATAGTGCAATTGATATGTATACTTACTATTTATATTGTTAGAAAGTAAATTGTGTATTTTTCTTTAATATGTTCTGTATTTAAATTGAAAACAACGTCGTTTGACATTAAACAATCTGTGGTTTGACGTGAAATACTTTTTTTTTCATTTAATTGAATGTACCTATTTTTAACACTTATGTACCTATACATTGTAGCTTTCTGTACTGCTTCTGAATATAAACTTTAACTATACTCTCAAACTCCTTTAATATATGCGCGCAGTTTGGTTAAAAAGGGATACGAAGTTTTCGCTTCACGTATTAATATGTAGAATACTCATGGAAATCTTAAAGTAAATATAAAATAATGTAGATGTTGTAGAGCGATTTTGAATAAGTAAAATATTTTATACGTTGTGGGAACTTACAACCGGAAACAATCAAATAATATTAAACATCATTAATTTCATTCGTCTTGAATTTATCTTTTTTTCTCGCATAGCACCTATCACTGCACCATTCGATACCCAAAAATATAAACTAAAATTTGACAGTGAAATTCACATCCGTAGGTACTTTTCCAAATAATAATTTTGATAAGTCATGTATACATATATTTATATATTTTATTTTATATCGCTTTTTACGCAGTCTGATTTTTACAATATTTTCAATGAATTAAACATGATTTATTCCTGAAAATAGCGAAAAAAATTACATCGATCTATATATATTTTATATTTTCAACAATTGATATAAAATAGTTTCTCATCACAAGCATGCTTTTTGAGAAAGAGAAAACAAACTTTATACTGATTTTTAAAGTTTTGTTATATAGGTATTTACATTATCTTTTAACTTAAAAAAATATGAAAAAAATATATACAGGTATCATAAGGTAAAAATTGACACATAAAATCTAAGAACATAGCATGATGGCAATTGTTGTAGTAATATGAAGACATTTAACTGCCATTGGAGTAAATATTTTTTTTTGTATACCTAGGAAAATGTACATGTTTTAACTATTTTGTTTGTCGTCGGTCAATAAATTAAAAATAATTATTGTCGGTAATAAATAAATTAATAAATAAATAAATTAATTAATAAATAAATTAATAATAAATAAATTATTGTTTTAATTTACTTTTTTGGTCAGTCGTTCGGTTCAGCCACATGGCTGTCGAGCATCAAGAACAATGCTGACTCCATATGAAGTCAGCATTGATCAAGAAGCATCTGCAAGAGAGGGAGCTGAATCCCGATCTGGCGCAGGACAGGCGAGTTTGGCGAAATAGAATAAGGAGAGCCGACCCCAAGTAAATGGGATAAAGGCAAGGGCGAAGAAGAAGAAGTCGTCTGTCAATTCTTGGTGCAACTAAATGATGTCATAGACTTAAACCATAGTTTTAGTTTTTAATTTCAATATTAATTTATTAAAGTAACTCACCGGTATCTGTAAATCAATGACTATTATCAGGATATATGTTTTAACTCTAAAATACATCTGTGGCTATGGCCATCTAGTATTTGCATCTCTATTGATCTACACGCCACATGCGTGTAAGCTCCCATACATCCATTAGTGCTCTATAAAAATACTCTTGTTACAAACAGAGAGTGTAAATCGGTAATAGTATACCTACTACAAAAATGATACATAATTCATTAACAATATAAATAATATAAATAATAGTAAATAAAATACTATCTCGTGTATTGAGGTAACAGACGTATAATTTCTATGCCGGCGTTCTGGATTCGGTTTGGTGAAGAATGAATTCGTCCTTGTATCGAGTACATACACATTCTCATCATATATTCCTAAAACTAAGTAGGAATGCTTATGTCATAGGTGAACGAAGGTTTATATTAAATTTAATATTAAATTCATCCATCTAAGGTTTATATTAAATTTAATACTAATTATGAAATTCGAATACTATTTATTTATCAACGCATGTGCCATGAATTGTGACAATTTTTTTTATTAAAAAGATGATTTTTTTTAAGTTTCGCGGTATTAAATCACGCATGTAAAATAAATAGGTATGTTCCCTTGAAAGTAATGGAAGCGAATTTGGCGCCGGCTTTTGAATCGTTCTAGAACCGGACCTGATTATTGTTATGTTAAATAGTCTCGAGCCAACGTTCACTTCTATAGTATTTAATCAGAGGAGAAATTTGCGAAGGGTGGTCCCCCTCTGAATTCACCCCATTCGATCTAGAAGTTCACAGAATATGGCAATGCCCAATATACAGATTTACAATTTCGTTTCTCATTCATACCTACCTACATATTATACCTAACCACTATGATATACAAATACGTTAAATTTAATATAAATAGTTAAACGAGGGAAATTACTCATGTATTGGATAATAGTTATCATATTTCTATTTTTATAATATATTACCTGAATGAATGTAACTGATTTAAAAAAATATATCAATATGGACCAATTTCGATTAAATGAATACATCCAGTGATCGAGAGATAATAATTGAAGGAATCATTTTAATAAGTATCTACATATATAGTAAATGAAAAGTATAATAACACGAGATAATAAACATTTTTACCTACACAAGGTCAATACATTGTCAGTAATTTTGATTAAATATTATTCTGAAAATTCTAACAAAATGTGGTAGGTAAGTTAATATATTTTTTCGCTTGTACTAACTACCTACATATTTTTTATTTTGAAATTAAAAAAATACCTATGATATCTTTATACTTATTATATTACCAATAGTTCGAAATAAAATGTGCCATCATTTTTAAATTAAAAACCGCGCAAAAAATCAATAAAAATAATAACTTGGAAAATATAATATAAATGGCAGCAATTCTATAAAAATAATCCGCTTCTAAACATAAAGGTACATTTGAATAAACGGTACCTATATAAAAATCAGATATATCGATTTCATGCTTCCAAATAATAAAAATGGATATTCAATGGCATCTGTAAGTATCCAATTCTGCTATGATCGATTTTAATTTCCTAAGCATTCTTTTTGACTGAGTTTGAATATTAGTGTACATACCTATATAGTTCATTAAAAAATAATTACAATTAGTAAAAATACTTTTTATCCTGAAATAATGACTTGTTTTCTTTATATTATGTGTGTTTGCTTTTCTTAATAATTTTTTTATAAGGCGAAACCCGAGGCAATGGACTGGCTATCAACGCTGGAACCAAGACTATAATCTGTTACACCATACGAAAAGTATGTAAGTAATAAGTACATTAATTTATTTTCAGAAAATTTGTTTTCTTGTTTCATAGTGGGAAGTTATGATTTCACAATATTTAAGCGTATTCTTAATGTTTGGGTCCTTATAGTGATATCATACATCCTTATACACCTATGCTTGTGCTATAGAAATGTGCTACCAAATGCTTGTGCTATAGAAAACAAAATCGGTCGAAGCTGGATTCGAACCCGCCTTTACTGTTATTTTAATTCAACAAACATAAGAAAGTTGAAATTATCCCAAAAAATGGAAAATTTTGAATGAATAAAAGATCATGATAATATTATCATAAAAAAGTAGTGATAATAAAACGAAAATACACGAGCAAGTAGTTGATATAGAATTGAAACGTTCTATGACTTTGTTTTTATCAATTCTGAACAGATATTTATTGAAAGTTAAAATGTAATACATTTTTCTTTACAAATTGATCATATTAACAGATATAAAATTTCAAATATTTTGACATTGATTGCTGACTGCTTCACACACATAAACAAAAATAAAAACTTGGCTGTCAGTTTGCCAGTGTACAAAAAACGTCACTAAATATTTAAGTCTAATATATATCAAAAAGTTCGAAAAACGCCGAATATAATAAATAAACCCATTAAAATTTTATTTAATAAAATGTGTGTATTTCAAACATCGAAAAAGTGAATTATTACAAATAAAATAAAATAAAACAAGAAATCCACTCCCTTTGTGGTATTAAATGTTTTTTGCATACTGGTATCACAGTTTCAGTTCTCTATCGCGGCCGCTACGCGGCGTGCGTGTTGCGCGACATCTTTCATTGTATTGACTGGTCGTGTATGCCAAGAATAATGCTTTAAATGTTTTTATAGACAAAAACGCGAAATGTGAGTTAAAATTAATTGTGTAGTGTATTGTGCTTCAGTGAAATGTATTTAATAAATCAGTGATACAGTGATAAAACAGCCGACGGAGAGATACGCGGCCATTTTACTTGCAATGCGGCAACCGTGTATGTTCCGCCATTGGAAACAATCAGTGTCTTTCTCCAGGTGCAAGTTAATGTATTTTATCGAATATCGTGACGGTAACTCTGTTTAACAATAATGTGTGACTTCAAAAGTGTAGTGCGGACTCGTGTGTAGTGACGAAAGAGTGGATTAGTGCGAAAGATAATGTGCGAACGATGGAAAACGAAGTGAAGCAGCGCAATCAAAGGAATAGGAGACGGGAGAGGGCCCAGCGCATGCAAGCTCAGAGAGAAAGCAAGGCGAAGGATGGGGACAGTGCGGAAGACGAGTCCCCAGCCCGAGAAAAGCCCCCCAGACCACCCGTCAGAAGAAAAAAGTCCAAGGAACCTATGGGCGAGGAGGATATCATCGATGGATTCGCCATAATGTCCTTCCGGACATACGAAGACCTCGAGGTGAGTCAGTGCCCTCACAGTTGTAGTTGAGCCCACCTAAGGGCCACTGCCCCTTTTACTGTTTCGATAATAACCTCATCTGTCAAAATGTAATCAACATCACCTCAATTATCCTTTGTTTCTCGCTAATGTAAACATTTATCACACACATTTTACACCCTTGTCTGTGGTGCTATAAGGTTCATCTTATCTGATCAAATTTACATTTATCGAAGAATATTTGCTGTAAATAGTGTATTATCTTACATCGTTGTCCTTTGTTCTCCCATAACATATTTTGCACAAACAATATTATATATTTTGAGTATCATGGCAATCGCCGTGCTTACCTCCGTTTGCTGCACGGCAAGTTGGTTTAAGCATGCTAATCTATCTATCGTATCATAGGGCGAATATCAATTAATAGAATTGGGCAAATTTGGCCGTTTAATAAATTCACTTATGTCACATATTCTACAATAATATACCTAGGTACTTTACAATCATAATAATGCCTGTAATATTAAACGTAACGAAAATAATAGTCATTACTCTCACTGTCAACAAACCAGTTACCGTTGATTTGTTTTAAATATGTCAAAATTATATTCAATAATTTATATCGATTGATGAAATATATTAAATTATTGATATGTTTACATATTATTACAAAATTGTCACGTAATGTCACAAAAAATCATAATATGAATTTTATAATATTCCTTAGAATTCATGACACTTTTTATCGACCATACATTAAAGAATTTTATACCTGTCAAAATCAAGTTACATTAATTCTCTCGAAATACTATTTCATTAGCTGATTATTGAAGGTAAGTTTTATGATATTGCGTAAACATGCCTTCTTTCAATATTTTTGTTCTTGAAACATTTATTTTTATGTTTTATGTATAAGTACATGAATAGTTTCCTTGGAAGTGGATAAATACCCTAGTACATTTTTAATATCGTGGGCAGAAAAAAATGTTATTGATATTATACACTTGAGTGATATCTTCATTGGTTTAACTTTTTTATCGTAGATAATAATTAAATATTTCATTTTAAATACATAATATTACGTTTGTTATAATAAAGTACCGGTCGGGTAGAACGAGCCATGTTTGATTTAAATGTAATTTATGTGCAGAAATCATAGAATTATAATGTAAGGCAGAAATCTAATTATGTATGCTTTTTATTTGCTAAGCCTTTTTAAACCACCAGTACTGTATACATTACAAACGCTATTATTTTATGTAATTCTTGTTTTTGGTTTAAATCTATCCACATCCCGCCTTACACTCTGATCTTTGAAATTCCCAATGGAATTATTCATTGAATAGTTTATGGCAATAAAAAAATATTTGAATAGTGATGGCATAGTGGTATATATTCCACCAAACTTCTTGAACCTTTTCGACGTGGAGGGGGGCGGTTTACACATATACCAACCTAGGAAAAATAAGTACATAAATTTGCGAACTGCCCACCCACGTGACTGGTTCAAGTTCTTTTTACGATAGCTATAAGTTGTTAGACTTGTGTGGTGCTGGCATCCTCGATTCGATTCTCAGCAAGTTAAAATTTTCCATTTGGCGTTAAACTTACCACATTCTCACATGGTGCATGGAAGTGTTCATTAATAAACAAAATATTTGCATAATTAATGAGTTTTCAAACGAAATTTAATTTACCATATTTTATTCAAGATAGGTTTTTTGTATAATACCTTTACATGTTTTTGTACTATGATATTAAATTTTTATAACCTTCATATATATTGAGAAAATAATAAATGGAAAAAAATGACCAGTGATCGAACTCTTAATTACGAAATTTACTTATTTTTTATTACTTTGTATACATCACGTTTTTTTGTAAATGTCTACGGTAAACGTTGGCGCTCATGTCGGTTTTGGACCTGTATCAGGCTATTTATTAATGTACAAGATTGTACATAAAAGTAAATCATTCTATTTTTGGTAATATTGTTAAATATGAATTGAAAGCGTAGAATCAAAACAGTCATACCGTCAAATTTCTTTATTGTATTATTATTAAACAAGTATTTAGTAACTTTAAACATGTTTCGTTGCTATTAGTGTGTATACATAAATAATTAATTAACTGAGTGCACTCGAGTATTCATTAACGACAATAATAAAAGTTTACCTTTGATTGTGGGATCAAATTTCAACAAGACAGTGCCGAGATTCGATTGTATGAAATCGGTATTTAATCACCCGGTATATTATTTCTGATGATCATTTATCTTTGTATTGTAAAATTTTTAAATTTTAACAAGTTATTTAATTATTTATTAATAAAACAAGTACTCTTTTATTAGAATTTATACTTAATGATTACAATGAAATGTTATAATAAATTAACAAATATAAACATTGCCTGTACCTATTTAAATTTTTTATTTTAGCGATTGAGGCAGTGTTTATTTTGTAGAACTCCATATCAAACGAGATTAACAATTTTACGATTTTTTATTCATCTTAATAGGACGATCGTTTTGTCCTGTAAAAATAAAACTGTTAATTAAAAAATACCTACCTTTATATCAAAGCAAAATATGCACTTAAACAAAGTAAGAAATAAAGTATTGGAAAAACATAAATAATAATTTTAATATTGTAAAAAAATATACCTAGTTCTTAGTCGTGATATTTCGTACGCTATCTTATTAATTATATTATTCAAGAAAAGGCTTATGCAAAAATATCTATGTGGTAATACCTGATTTTTTCTTACTCTTCTTATCCTTTTGTTTTCCTATAATTGCTATGTACTGTTGTTATATTCAATCTTTTTTGTTCTATTTTTTTGTTGCTTTTTTCTGTTCTCTTTATTATCTTGATTTTTTATTGTTGTCATGTCTTAAAACTCATAACCTTATTGCCATTGTAATGTATATTAATATCAACCCTGGTCGATTGGAAAAAATTGCCATTTGGCAATAAACCCCCCAGTGTACAAATTCAATGTACAATAAGTTAAAATAAATAGTTGAAAATGTCTTTACAAGGCGAAACAATCGTCTTATTAAGAGGAATAAAAAAGAATTACCAGTCTCGTTTGGTTATTCTCTATATTATACCTATAGTATTATTTTTTTTTTATACTTCTTCATGTAGGTATATGTGAGGAAATTGAATTAAAAATTGTCACTGTTCGTTCACTTTGTCCAATGGATATTCCAAAAAGTTCAAAAAGGATTGTCAATGGATGAGCGGACGTTGTAGGTACTTACAATCAAATTCACGTTTAAATACATTTATTTAAATTTCCTTTACCCAGGCACTTTCGACCAATGTAAATCATCTATGTAGGTTTCAAGGACATGATCATATTTTAATTCATTCACACCATCACGACATATCCGGCAACCATGTACCTAATAACCTTATTGCTGAATCATATTAGATATTGTTTAGTTTTACAATAATATTTATTTTATTATAAATAATATTTATTTTATAATAATAATAATGTATTGAGATGTTATTTTTAGATTTTATTTAAAAAATAAAAATATTAATAAGTACATTCGCTCTTTAAATTAACGGTTAATTTACTGGGTTTGTGGGTAGGTACGTTTGCCTGTCACGTTCTCTATAGTACAAGTAAAATTTCTTGAAATCGAAGTTTTACAAAACAGTTTTCAACTAACATTTTATATATTATTTAGTTATCTTATGTACGTACTGATGTATTATTTCATAAATATTACCTAAATAATATAAAATTGTATTGACAAGTAATTATTTAAAAAAAAAATTAGATATTGTCGTGTTGAAACATGTTTTACTCCGTGGGATATCGTGGTAATTTTCACATTTAAGTGATAAAAATTAAATTTATTAACAAAAATAAGTTATTAGTTTATTTTCTCTAAAATATAGTGTCCTGTTGCACGCGATGATATCAATTTATCTAATTGCCGCCATGAAATATTTAACGTCAAATGGCCAACTCAAGAGTTTTTCTTTTGTGTTATTCTGGTAGAGTCTTTTGACTCTTGAATAAATCTGACGAGGGAACGGTCAGTTCCGACATCGGTAGGTAAAGCTATGTCATGATCATCTTGTGTTTTGTTACATTTTTTAATTTTTTTTTCAATCTAGCTCTTCACACTTTAAAAGTGTCACCAAAGATAAAAATGTATATATTTAGAACATAACATTATTTATTTTATTTTATTGATTTACTATTTATTAGAGCATGTTCCAAAGTAATTAATTACATGTCAAGTTTGTATAGTTATTATATTTTTTAATTCTAATATACAACATATTATTATTACACATACATATTGCTTATATTTACTTAAAAAAGCAATTTGAAAAATAATGATCAATAATATATGCTGCAGGAAAGACATGAATTCAATAATTATTGTTGAAACATTTATTTTGAAGTTTACCCACCTCCAGCAGTCACTTTGTTCATTACATTCTGATTTTTTTAATACTTTAGTTCCGGTGGTAGTTTGGAATATTATATACGCGGTGTAATTTATGAAAACAAATACTATCCCAAATTTGATATTTATTTTGAGAAACCGATAGCTATACCCGATATTTTGCTCCGTGTTTCCTTTGTATTTACTGTCATGAATTTTGATTCGTTTTTAATAAAATATATATAATATCAGTAAGTTGTTGTTGTATACGCAGAACTTTGAAAGATTTCAAAAGATCTTCTGAGCTGTACCCGAACGGCTTATTATTGATAATTCTGATTATGCACGAGGTGATAAAATTGATAAATTAACTATTACATAATTACATTTTAAAAACAACTCATTCGTAGGTATCTCAATTTGATTTTCTGGATACAAAACAGCAATTGTATAGATATATTAACAGTCCTCTGAAATAATATAAAATTAGCTTACATATATTTTAAATATCAATAATCGTTCGTTAACACATAAATGCTGGTTTTCATAAACCATCTTACTTACTCAGCATTTTGGATCTTGAAGCTCATAGAAAATGTTTTTATTTTTTGATATGATTAAAAAACAATGCTAAATACACAATATTACAATGTTAGTGACTGAATAAGAATTAATTCATATTTATGTATGACCCAACTTCAAAAAGAGAATTTCTCGTGTTTTTTGAAGTGAGTCACCTTCAACAACATATAAAAACTAACTCAAACATACATAATATTTACAGAACATACATAATATTTACATTGATATAGAAATATAAAAAAATAAATAAATTGACAACCCATGCAGAAATATTAAAAAAATCTCAAAAGCTAAATAATCACATTCTTTACATATTTGCTTAATTACATTTCTTTTATATAAATTATTTAATTTTGGAACTTTAAATTCATATTATATTAACTTATTTAATCAAATTAAATTAAGTTCAGGGCTGTAGTAAAATAATATTAATATTTTTTCTTTGAATAACATTCAATGAATTCAAGTGAGCAGAGTATGATCCTCCCCATCCTATTATTCCAATATTTTGTATTGATTGATAAATAAATAAATAAAATAAATGGATAGAAAATAGGTATAGGTACTCCAATTGTATTATTGAAACTAACAATAACCATTGTCACATTTTTACATACAAAACATCTCAACATAATTAATTTTATACCATTTAGCGTAATATTAAACTGTCATAAGTTTTTTTTTCATCAATTCTACGTAGGTACATTATAAGTCGAAGCTTTATTATGAAACATATTATACTGTATCACAAAGCTCGTGTCGTTTCCGCAAATACAATGTTATTTATTGCTCGTAAATTTAAACAAATTGGTTAGTGAATAAAGATAAAACGTATTTTCATTTTAAAATTGCTTATTTAGCTGTCCATATATATTTTCATACTATGGTTTATTAATATTTTATGATACAAATATTTGTTTAATTTACATACATATTGTGAAAAGATTCTGTTTTATACTGTATATTTAGCACATAAGAGTGTTAATACTTAATATAATTTATATGAAATATAGACTAACGAATATGTTCAGAATTATTTATGTAGTAGTATTATGAGATACTTACATACCTAACATTTACCCGATTTTTTTAATAGAAGTTTATTTTTAATTAATCAGTTTTAAAAATAAAAAAAATAGGTTGTAGGTAATTTTGAGATTTCCGTCTTTTTATCTTAATTTTATTTACGTTTTCATCTGTCAATTCTATCATGTTCTGTACGCACAGTTCTGACACTAAAAATCCAATAGTTTTATAAAATTTAATAAATTTAATTTTGTTAAACGAAATGTATTTTGTAATGTCTAGTAAAGAGTTAATTGTCAACATTTTGTTTATATGTAGCTACTGGTTTAATTTTTATTTATTATATTGCCGATTTTTTTAAATTTGATTGTTATTTAACCAAAAGTATGTATTATTGTCAGTGGATAAATATAAGAATACATTAGTCGAAGAACTTTTATTTAACACATTTTCTTCATTTGAATACCTACTTTGCAATCTTTTCTGTTTTAGAGTAAGTAACTAATAGACTGGAGTCATTAATACAGTTAGCAAAAGTTGAATTTATAATGGAAAAAGTTTTAGTTCAACTACCCACTTTATTTGAAATCTCTCTGTCATCGGATTATTGTTTTCTTTATTTTGTTCTCCCTGTGTTCGGTACCTCTCTTTGTTGTTCCAAAACAACGTATTAATTAATATCCTGTTTTATTCTGTAGAGCGAAACTTATTTACCTCTAGCTTATTAGTATACATGGAGGCTTACTGTTTATCTTGTTGTGGGACATTTATGCTAACAGTCTCGCACAGTTTTGTTTCAACAACTTCTAACAACAATAAACATATTTCGTCTTAGTGTATTCTACCGCTCGCGTCTTTTTGCATAGTCTTCGTCGTTCGTGTAACCGACTACTACTCTCGCAGCGTAAAATTCCTACAGAAGCTAGTGATGGTGGCTGTTGTTCTTCTGTCAGACCCGATAACTACGGACTTCACCAAAAACTCAACTGCAGTGAATTAACTTTACACACAGTTTATTGTCAGCACTCTAGAGCAGTATGTTTCTGGGAGTTTTTAAAATTGGTTTAGCCAAGTTCAAATGATTATCAGTTTATTATCTGTATTTACGTGAAGCGAAAACTACGGACTTTTTAAACAAACTGCTCTCAGAGGATTTTGTGATTTGGCTTAGTAAAATTTCATATGGAGAAGGAGTGCAAAAAGCTAAATTTTATACATGAAAGGTATTTTAAATACATTATTTTAAATAAAAAAATATTTTACGTCAAACCATAGATTGTTTACTTCCATGATAACAATGTCAAACGCAGTAGTTTTACATTCAAATACACAACATGTTGAAGAAAAAGACAATCTACTGTGAAACAATATGTAAATGGTACAGAAAGTTAAAATGTATACACAATAGGTATGTGTTACAAATACATTTAATTAAATAAATTATATTTCATGTCAAACCATACATTATTTACTTTCACACTAACTATCTCAAACGCAGTTATTTAATATTAAAATGCAGAGCATGATAAAGAAAAATACATAAACTGCTATTTAATTTATTAATTACACTTTTCAATATGTTAAATGAAAACTTTGTATCCCTTGATGAATACATGTTTTTTTTACCATAGATTAGGTCCAATGACTTTTTAAGCTTAAAAATTTAATTAATTAGGGTGGACTTTTGACCTCTTCGCGATTACTAGTGTAAATAAAAATGACTTAAATACCTAATAACGTTGTTTTTATCTTGAATCGTAGCCTGTCTTTTCGATTTCGCCTGTGCTGAACGTAATTTCACTTGTAATTCTATTTTTTTAGATTATTTTTAGTATAATTAGTTAGACGTGAAATAGCTAAGTAAGTAAATGTAACATTGTTTCAATTTGTTGAAAAAAATTAGTAATATATTTGAGGATAACTATATTTCATTTGTGTCCTTCAATTCTTTAGTTCCTTTTTTAATCTATTTTATTGCTCTGATTATATTATTGTAGTCGTTTTTCAACCGTTATTTTGGGAAGTATCATATACAGAACTTCTTGAGTCTTCTCTTTGAGTATGTTAGTTGAGAGATTGTCAATAAATACGCATTTATGCCAACCATTCATGACTATAATAATGTATAAAAAAACATCAAATTAATTTTATTTCTGTTTATACAACATTTTTTTATAATACATATTACAAATAAATTTATAAAATATATAATGATATACTATGGTAAAATTGTGGCATTACGTCATCAAAAAGATTAAAACCTTGTGCTTGATGAGGGAGTCATTTGATATTAGATATTACAATAAATACATAGTTAGGTATACATCGGTGAAAAAAAATCATAAAAAAAATACAATAGAAAACGTGCAATTCGAAACAATTTTGGTTATATCAAAACATACATGATTACATACACCAATATTGTAATATTAGTTATAATTCAATGACATTTTTAGTCACAACTAAATACAATGTTATATTTTAGATAACTCGTTGCTCGTCCCATATAAAAATACAATTAGGTACACTAAAAATATGTTTGGGTATAAAATAAACACGGTAACATATACCTACCTTTGTCTCCTAAATAGGCACAGACATGTCTCTAGGCGACTTAAAATATCACTACGTAATACAATAAATAATATGTCTTTCTCTGTTTTACGTTTTTATAGTCTACGTTTTACCGAAACAGCTTGGTTATATAATATAAACACGATATATTTATAATTCATGGGTATTATTCAAATAATCTCTACTCTCTCATAAAACTTGAACGATTGCAAGTTGTTCCCGCGCTGAATTCAAGTTCTTATCATAATAAATGTATACTTAATGTATTTTATTACAAAGATTGTATACCTGTATGTATTGTCTACTTTTTGATCGTGTTTATATTTTTTCAGTATTATTTTTAAAAAAAAAATTGTGTGTACGTAAACATTCCACAAACAAATAAATATTACCACGAGAGCAAACATTTTTTTTTACTTAAAATTTACCCCACAAATGAGTTATTCGAAAGAGGTCATATCTTATTTTTCGTTAAAACAAATTTAAAAATTGTTTAAAATGTATCAATAAATTATCTCAATAGTAGCGAAAAAGTATACTTATTATACAAATATTCCATTTTATTGTGAACATTTACTTGCACCCTATGCAAGATTATAAAATTAAATTTTCAATAATTTTAGTTAACATACTTATAAAAAACTCATTATTAATTAACTACGAGTAATGTATATTTTTGAATATAAGACTTAAGTATACTTACTTACTATATACCTACGTCAATTAATATATGATATAATGGTGATTGAATTGATTGTTTTTTATATACTTTTTCTAATATACTTAAGTAGCTATTTCATAAAATTATTGCCATGTTTAACTATCACATCAAAGTGCACTATCCAATATTACACATATTAAGGTCAATACCTATTTGTTATCGTTACAGTATTTTCATTTCATAGTTATTATGAATACATATAGGTTAGCTACATACCTACGTAAAATACAATGTGTTTCAAATTTATTACAAAATTTTAATTCAGGTAAAATACACCCGAATAATTTTAGGTGTAGATGTTTTTCATGTACGCATAACTTTCAGAAGACTTTGAATATGTTCTAAATTAATTTAGTTCACATGTATGCCCAAAGATATATACATACAAACCATCACTTCATGTCTCTGTTATTGGGGTAGGCAGAGAAAACCGAGTGCTATACAATTATGTATTTACATAAATTCATTGCCTCATTCACATTTATTCGTCTTTTCATACATGCTTGTCTGTTATTTACACTACTAACGTATATTTATGGTAAATAATTGGAAACAAACACGGTGTGTTGTTAAATATAATATTTCTTTACTAATAATATGTACCTATTATGTATAACATGGATGTTTGTTAGTTATCCAACACAACACCGGATCCGTAGGAATTCTACAACAATTTGTCAAGATTAGTCGCGGACCCTTTCTTCTCCGTCTCTCCTACATAAACCGGTCGGGTAGCGGAATCTTCGTGGTCTGATGATGGTGCTGTTGCTGTCACTCATTCTCGTGATTGCTTGAGTTTCATCACCAACTATACCATGGCCCACTCGCCGTGCATATTAATCCGTAGAACAAATCGCCCGCACGAGGGATTTGTACAAGTTCTCTTGTTTATATGATTTTTATTTATTTCTATAATGCATGGAATATATTCATTTGAGCTTGTCAACCTGATATTTGCTACAATTATAACGATTCATTTATATAGCCAAGTATAGTAAAAATTTAATAAAGCAATTTGTCTTTATTTATTATGAACATTTACCATCTTTGGTTTCCATGCGGGCGTTCTGGGTTCGATTCACAGCAGAGGAGAAATTTATTAAAATTCATTTCTCACGCAAATACTGCTTCTATGGGCTTGGAACACTGGTTACTTGGAAGAAATTGCAACACGGCTATGAACTCGCTATTTGCGCAAGGTGATAATCATAGAAGTAATAATCTTGTAAGAAATATTTTTTACCTGCTTGAAATCGATCCCAGGACGCCAGCACCGAAGTCAAATGGCTTACTACTATTCATAGCGGTGTTCTTCCTCTTTCCCATCTGCTGATAAGAATTATTGTCCCCACATAAATAATAAGTCGTCTTAATTATGTTTCTACATAGGTCATCTTAATTCATAAGTCACAATTTATTAATTGTTGTGTTTGTTGATTATTTATTAATTGTTTTGTGCAAACATTATTAGTTCGAAATAATTACTAAAAAGCTGTCTAATCGTCTTAATTTAAATATGTGACTTCAATTTTGTTTCAGAGTGTATGTCGTCTTTCTATTTATCTATAAATTTTTGGAAGACTATCGGCTAAAATAATATAATAATTTAACAACCAATTAGAAGTCGGATTACACTGGTTAGTTGGAAGAAATAGCCATATGGCAATAAACTCGCCACTTGCACAGGATGCATGGAAGTGTATATTATTTTTAAGTCTGCTCATAGGCCATACCATCGGTTGCAAGAAATATATGAAAAATGTGACATCATAATATAAATATGCGTGGCCTACGACATACAGGCCTGCGCGCGCTTTTTACCGACATCGAACTTAGTGCTGTCGTTTCACCTAGGTAGATTGAATGTTTAATTTACTAAATATGTATAAAGCATTTTTTTATTATATTTTGAAACATTTAAGTAGGTGTTTAGTAAGTGGTAAAATGAAGCATGTAGATAAATTTAATAGTGTTTTATATTTCATTCTGCTACTTTAAAAATATTAATATCCATAATGCTTATTTCTGTTATTATGTATATTGATGCTATTGAAATTAATTAGGTTTATACACAAATATTTTAAAAATGTAGTAGATAAAGAAAACAATATAAAATGTACCTATGTTTGCATTCGCAATTTAAAATACTAAGAAATTAATAAATACATACAACAATTGATTATTAAACAAATCAGCAAAGGAGTACAACTAAAAATATTTAAGTGTGTGTACCAAACTTTCAAATTGCAAAACATATATATTATACCTATTAGTATATTGACAATTATTATTGAATGAAAAAATAAAAGATAGGTATGTGTACAAAATCTACTTTCTAAGTCATTGTTCTGAAACAATATTCTGTAAGAATATATTAAAATCAATTAAAATCATGTTCCATTATTCGATTACATTCATGTCGTATAATTATAGTATTCTACATTATACTATAAATATCTGAGAGTATAATATAATATATTAAAATGTAAACTAGCTGTCAAATATATATTTCTATTATTCAAATAATTCATTTAGAAATTGACAAATATTTTCTATAGGCAAATTTTAATTAAAAATGTAAAATAAATTCGAATAAAATTCACGAAAACAGTTCCTATAGGTATATCAATAAAATATGTACCTACTCTCAATTATATTTTAAATGAGACAAATAGTAAGAAAATAACGGCCGCCATTGATGAAATGTTAGCACGTGCTTAAAATGTAACTTGTGCTCTTTGATCAATTTGTGTATATTAACTAGTTAATTGTTGAATAAATAACTTACCAACGTATATCACTGCTTATATTTTACACTTTCATCTATTATACTAAAGTTTTAACACAAATAATACTTATAAACACAGTTCAAAATAAAGTTATCTTCGCGGAGAAACGTCACCCGGTTGAAACTTCAATACTAACTTGGTAATGTGAGGATGGACGGCACTAAGTTCGTATTTTGTCAACGGAGATTGACCAGCGCGCTCAGGCCTCACGATAAATATGTAACAGATAAAGTTTCATCCTGCTGCCGTGCGAACATAATGTTAAAAACGAAAAAAAAAGTTATTCACGGAAAAGGACATACATAAATTTAAAATTGAATTATATTTTAGTGGCTATTGTTGGCATATAAATTACATAGTATTGAAAAAAATGCATTAAGAACACATCTCGCTTCTGTAATGCTACGGTGAAATACAACATCTAACTGAATTATTCATATTTTTACAAACACGCCAAAGAAATGAATTGTGTCGATATAATTTTGTAGATACTTGCTTTAACGAGAATATGAGACAAATTAAGTTAATTAGTATTGCATACCTAAATGTATTTACTGATGAACTTCACCATTCTTTTTTGGAAGTGTATTATTATTCTCATTGCCGTGATCACAGCAGCTGCTTAATCTTGTATTCATATTCGTCGTTATGTTCTCAGCGAAGTAATTTGAGCTGATTATGAGCAGCTGACATTCTATGAAGATTATTCGGTGTTATCTTCTTCTATAGTCGCTCTGTAGGAATAGCTAGTCATTAAAGGTCTCTGGTACCCACTCACTCTTTACCTACTACAAGTCCGTCCGGCGTGTTTGGAATTTACCCCGAGGTCATCCGTCGTGGGTGAATTGATTTTTTTTGTCGATTCAGCCATTTGATATCGTTTAATTATATTCAATTTTGAAATTTTCGTTGCCGTGTCACCCAAACCGTCAACGTTTGTTTAATTTATATAAAATGAATGTGTAAAGGTGGCTTTATTGCCATCTCTTTCAACCACCTAAACGATGTGAAGCCTTAAGTAAATTCTGTACAATAGTTGTTGTTTTTCAAAACAACATCAAAAGCAAGGAATACTTATATTGCGACGAATGGAAGAGGAATGAGATTACGAAGAAGAAAAAATAAAAAAAAAATTGAAACCTTATTTTTTAGACACTAGTGATAATGTACCTACTTTTTTATATTAAGGACACATTAAGTAGGTATGCATACTCATACGAAAATCAGGTTAATCCATTACATACCGGGACATATGTTAAGCCTATATATAATCTAGGTCGAAGTCATTATTGAACGTAAGGCGGGAAGTGGTGTGAAAAATTGTCATTGATAAGGATGAGTGATTTTCCATTATAAATTCTATTATGTCGCTACACATATCGTTCAGGAAAGCCTTGTATAACCGGTGAAAATGATATATGTATGCTATAAATTATTTTTCAATACATATCTAATATTTCGTTGTGTATACATTTTTATTGTTTTGTATACATTATTACGCATATTGAAATTGACGAAGTAAATAATTTATTTTACGATAAACGTAATGTCATATTAAATTAATTAAAATTCGACGCATTTTATGAAGTATTCTTAGAAATAAAAGAGACTTATAAGAATCAATCTCAATTTATATTTTGTAGATCAGATATATTATTGTGTTTAGTAATTATTGAATTCACGTTTTCGTGATATTCTTTTGAACTCTTTTTTTGTCCGGCTCAGTCGAGACATCGTAAGATGCGCTTGATAATTCCATAATCTATGTAGCTGATTAATCTAGATTATGTAGGTACTTAAAAAAGAAAAGATCAAAATTTCATTTCGGTGTATAGGTAGGTATGGCAAGTGTGGTACATTCCGTAGATCCAAAACACAAGCTTGATATGATAACATTCTTCTTCTTCTTCAGCCCTCCTTCGTCCAATAATGGACATAGGCCTCCCCCTGAGACCTCCACAGCCTGGGCAGACTGCATCCATCCGTCTCCAGCCACTCGTCTTATATCATAAGACACCTTGTTTCACTTATATTGCCCATTCTAGGTCGCCATTCTAGCACTTTCTTAGTCCATCAGGAGTCTGTGGTTCTGCTTGGCAACCTTTTGGACAGCGTCGGTTATTTTGGTTTTCTCTTATCCACAAGTTGTTCTATCTCTTAACGAAATATCCAGCGTTCTCCTTTCCATTGATCTTTGAGTTACTGTAAAATTATGTAGCATTTTGTTTGTAAACAAACACAACAGTTTCACAAAACAAGAGTTTTGTTCCACAAGAAAACTTTATTGTTTATAAATTTTCAAAACAGACTGAGACTGCTTTGATTTAAAATGTGTTTGATAATAACTGTAGTAGTTATGACTATCATTCAATCCATTATAATATTTAATATATTACATACACATTTATATAAAGAAAAATTGATAAGATTTTTATTAACACAGAGAAATATTAAATTACATCAAGACAGTGATAATGTTTTATTTTACAAGTATCTATACGAGTATGATTTCAATGGCGGGAGTTCGGTGTATCTTTTTCATTATAAAATATATTTCTTTCTTTTAATTTGTAATAAATATACGCGTGTATCTTATTAGATAGACAGGCACTCTTTCAGCTATATGTTTACAGGTGAATGTCGTGTTTAAAGTATCATATGACGGTGGTAATTGAACGAATTGTTACTCAGCGACGGTTTATTAATCTCGGTCTAGGAAATCAAAACTTAAAGATCGTCTTGATTATAAAATATCTTATGGATATATTGAAATATTGTATTTCATTGTTCTTCGGTTAATATCGAGTATGTATTATTAATTTCATTATGGGTTCACCGATGTGTTATTAGATTTAAATTTCCCAATCGAAGTTTAGATTGTGTGCAAAGTTTAAATTTCCTTGCTGTAAGGCACTGGCTTAGAATAGTGCTTCCACTCTTCTATATCATCGTCTTCGGGTGTCCCGTTAGAGCCGGGTAATTGAAAATACAACAGGCAAAACAAAATCTCACAAGCTTCAGAAATGAAGTTCGCTACCCATTCTGAATGTTTCCATTTTAGGTGAAGCGAAACTGGTGTGTGGGCATACACGCATTTGTTGTGTTTCCTTTTATATGGTAATGCACAACCGCACACCTGTCACTGGTTACTCCACGTTGTGGGTATGATGTTATGAATGCTTTTTTTTCATTCATACCATCACGGTGTATCCCAATATGTTGGGTAACCAGAGACACGTTTATCAATATTGAAATTAAATAATATTTAGCTATGAGGATCACCACCCATTCTAGATAAGACGAAACTGGTGTGTGGGAATACTAGCATGTGTCGTGATTACTTTTATAAGGCTATGCACAACCACTCACTTGTTTCTGGTTATCTCGCACTGGACATGGCGTGGTAGGTATATACCTATATAAAAAGTACTTGGGGTACATTTTTTCTGCAGTTTGTACAAAACGAAATAATTCATAATTCTATAATTTGATATTTTTTTTATTCTTGGACAAATAAATTAACCGATTAGAATAAAATTTATGGATTTCATACTTTTTTATCGACATTTTAATTTATTTTATGTGCATATTTCACACTGTAGTACTGGGAATGTACTAAGCTGGGACCTAATTTAAGACAGCAAAAAACTTTATCGTACCCTCTGAATGAAATATTAAAAATTGTTCTAAATTGATTGGATAGATGTCATGGCATGTCTTGCCCAGAACTGAACGAAAAAGTTTGTACTTGAAGAATACTCGTTACTTAGACGTCGCATGCAAATAACACATTTTTGGTTATAATATTATATAGACTTTGATTCAGAGTTTAAATTTTGCGGCGAGTTTGGACGATAAATTTAACTAATGCATTATGCGTTATTTTATAAATGAATTCGACAGCTATACGCGTGAAATACACATCTCATAAAAAATGAACAGTCCTAAAATGGTTGTAATAAACTCTAAAAAAGTTTTATAAAAAAGAAATAATAGTGAAAAAAGTCCATTCGTTTGCGATTGTAAATGCGAATGGATAAAAAAATCGACTTTAATCTTTATCATACAATCTAAGTTCTATGTTTATAGACTGGTTCATTCACATTACGACCTTTCTTAATAAATTAACTATTTTATCTAAGTTTAGTTTGTCGATCGACAATTCTTGATAGAACTCCATTGTACGTTGATATGTTATAAAAAATATAAAAATACTTGGTAATTGTTCTATTGTGTTTATTTGATTATTGACGCGTTTCGTGCAAAGCACATCGTCAGAATAATGCTCTACAAGACTGAGACTAGTGGTTATATACAAAATTTACATGGCAGGTGTATAAAAATGTTGGTTTTTGAACGGTTGAAAAGAAGTTATATAATGCAAATGAATCTATACAAATCTACGTTTTAATACAATGAATGTAGTTGGGTCACTGGTTGTAGTCCCCTGTGTCCATTAGGCTTGTAACAAAAGGAAACGACAGCAGTAAAATTCGAAAGGTAAATAATATTGTATTTATTGGTTTATTGTTATCTTTTAAGTGTGGTTAAAACCAATGTATTTCATAGATATTTGGTAGTTATAATTACAAACAGTTTAATTTTAATCTTAATGTATTTAACAACAAAGGAAGGTATATGTCTGTCTAACCTATCGGTTTCAATAATGGTGAATATATATGATCAATTTGTTTATTGATGAGTAATTTTTGTGGATCCTTTTTTACTCTGTTTATTTCTAATATTTCTAGTCGGTCAAGTTTTCTCCCTTTTATTCCCCGATGTATTATATTTATATTATGGTCACTATTAAATTGGTGGTTGTTTTCGTTTATATGTTCTGCAAAATTTGAGGTGTCTTTCTTTAATCTAATGCATGCCATGTGTTCTTTAATTCTTGTTTTAAAGGCACGGCCTGTTTGTCCAATATATGTTCCCGTACATGAGTTACAATTTAGTTTATAAATTCCGCTGTTATCCAACTGTTCAACCTTGTCTTTATTATTAATTAACAATTTACCTAATGTACTTGGATTAGAAAATGCAATATTTTTGCCAGTTTTTTTAATGACTCTACTGATATTTGTTGTGACATCGCCGACGTAGGATAGTTTTACCCATTTATTAGATTTTTCATTTAAATTTGTTAGGCCTGGTGCAATATTTTTTAATAATAATTTCTTTTTCTTTTTAAATATCAGATTGTCTATTAAGTTTTCGTTGTAACCATTATTATATGCTAACGTTTTTATTGTTTTTAATTCATCTAAATATTTATTTTGACTCTGTGGTACATGTAATAACCTGTGAATTAGTGAGTGGAAAGTGGATAATTTATGTGACATATGATGGCGGGATTTATTGTGAATAATATTATCACTGAATGTCGGTTTTCTGTATATTATATATAATGATAATATTATTCACAATAAATCCCGCCATCATATGTCACATAAATTATCCACTTTCCACTCACTAATTCACAGGTTATTACATGTACCACAGAGTCAAAATAAATATTTAGATGAATTAAAAACAATAAAAACGTTAGCATATAATAATGGTTACAACGAAAACTTAATAGACAATCTGATATTTAAAAAGAAAAAGAAATTATTATTAAAAAATATTGCACCAGGCCTAACAAATTTAAATGAAAAATCTAATAAATGGGTAAAACTATCCTACGTCGGCGATGTCACAACAAATATCAGTAGAGTCATTAAAAAAACTGGCAAAAATATTGCATTTTCTAATCCAAGTACATTAGGTAAATTGTTAATTAATAATAAAGACAAGGTTGAACAGTTGGATAACAGCGGAATTTATAAACTAAATTGTAACTCATGTACGGGAACATATATTGGACAAACAGGCCGTGCCTTTAAAACAAGAATTAAAGAACACATGGCATGCATTAGATTAAAGAAAGACACCTCAAATTTTGCAGAACATATAAACGAAAACAACCACCAATTTAATAGTGACCATAATATAAATATAATACATCGGGGAATAAAAGGGAGAAAACTTGACCGACTAGAAATATTAGAAATAAACAGAGTAAAAAAGGATCCACAAAAATTACTCATCAATAAACAAATTGATCATATATATTCACCATTATTGAAACCGATAGGTTAGACAGACATATACCTTCCTTTGTTGTTAAATACATTAAGATTAAAATTAAACTGTTTGTAATTATAACTACCAAATATCTATGAAATACATTGGTTTTAACCACACTTAAAAGATAACAATAAACCAATAAATACAATATTATTTACCTTTCGAATTTTACTGCTGTCGTTTCCTTTTGTTACAGGCCTAATGGACACAGGGGACTACAACCAGTGACCCAACTACATTCATTGTATTAAAACGTAGATTTGTATAGATTCATTTGCATTATATAACTTCTTTTCAACCGTTCAAAAACCAACATTTTTATACACCTGCCATGTAAATTTTGTATATAACCACTAGTCTCAGTCTTGTAGAGCATTATTCTGACGATGTGCTTTGCACGAAACGCGTCAATAATCAAATAAACACAATAGAACAATTACCAAGTATTTTTATATTTTTTATAACATATCAACTATTTTATCGATGCGTACATAGGTTTAAATATGTAAGCAGTCATACTAAATAAGGTGTACTCGTGTAAATGCGTACATGAGTAAATTATGCTAAATACTAAAAATAAATTCAAGTACGTACTACAAAAACCTTATAATCATGTTGGTTAAAATCAAGAAAGGACCTGTGAATATAATATGTAGTAAATTATCAGCGAAAGTAATATTTACGACAAATCAGTATCAAAATTATACCTGTTTTATTTTATTTTATATTGCTTCTCGGGCAACTAACAGGTAATAGGTATGTCAAATATCAATTTAGCACGCACCCAATAACAAGTTGCCACATTTTGGAGACTTATGATATTAATCGTCACACAGATCCAGAAAACACAATTAAAAACTGTTTCTCCACCGGGAATCAAACATAGGACCCTTGGATCAGCAGTCAGATAATGAAGCAACTGAATTACGAAGGCTATTGTTATAATCAATATTTTAAAAATATATATACCTATATAGGTATTTTTATTAATAAGATCAAAATAACTGAGTAATATATGAGCTGCCCTTTTCATCTTGACATTGCCTTTGGGGACACTATATATTCAATGTAAACTTCACATACCTATAGCTGCATTTAATATCTTTTTTATATATACATAATTCTATAATTTGATATTTTTATTCATCTTTATACTTAGTACTGAGAAAGTACTAAGATGGGACCGAATGTAAATTGTAATGTACCATTGGTAAATTCAGGAAAATGAGTAATGAAACAGATTTTTTACAGAAACTTATTTCTAGGCTCAATCATAACTGAAAAATCCTAGAAAATATTGTTTTCAACTACAAACAAAAAATCAGGTATGTAGAGGTTAATTCTAATTTTTGTAATTGAAATTATTTCATACATACATACATACCATCACGCCGTATCCCTACTTGGGGTAGGCAGAGAGGACCGAACGCCAGACACTTCTATCTTGACATACATGTTTTGCCTCATTTACATCCATGCATCGCGTCATACATGCTCTCCTATTATTCTGACTTCGTATATTACCATCTTTCAAAATCTCATTTAAATGATCATGCCAACTCTTTCTCGGATTTCAATGATTTCGACGCACATATTTTTTTCTCTTAAGTTTTTATAAATACCTACTCATAATGAGAGCGTTGATACTGTAAATAAACAAACAAAACAGATTAACTTTTGGGTTCTAAATCTATGTTTATAAGGAACAATCATCTGCCCATAATATTTATTTATTTATTTTATTTATTATAATTTACAAAATCTTTTTTACATATTATATATATATATATATATATATATATATATATATATATATATATATATATATATATATATATATATATATATATATATATATATATATATATATATATATATATATATATATATATATATATATATATATATATATATATATATATATATATATATATATGTTATTATGAAGGTTTTTCGAATTTATTTAAATATAAAATATTTTGCCATGTTTGGGGTAAACGGATACTGTCGTCTCTATGATTAATTATATTATTTCTTTTAAATATCTCAATAGCCTCCCGATATATTCTGACTGGTTCATTATTTATGTTTGCAATTACTTTTGCGTTCTCGAAATTCATCTGATGGCCTTCTTTTAGAGTGTGTTGCACTAAAGATGACGTTAATTTCTTATTCTTTACGTCCACCATATGCTCTGCTACGCGGGCCGATATTTTCCTATTACTTTTGCCCACGTATGACTTATCACAGGAGCCACATGGAATCTCATAAACGCCATGCGATTCCAGAGCGATTGACAATAAAAACAAAATAACTGAAACAAATAAAATAGATAAAGAAACTACTAAATACGAAAAGCGTATCACGCGCAGCCAAACAAAACAAGCGACAGCCATAGCGCGCGGGAGTACCACCACCCACCACGCACCCACGCAACAGCCGTAACGGTAACTACACGTGGACACTAGCGCCACGCTACCGGAGTCGCGGCACTTTTGGAACTTCATCACTTAACGGTCGGTGCCCGAAGCAAGCGGACGTATTTTACGTGTGTCGTGCTACGAAGCTAGCTGTTCAAGTCCCTGAAGATGGACAATGTGATTTGTTCGAAACGTCGGTTGACGAACGGTCTTAGTAAAGACCAAGTGACGCGGGTTATCCCCAAAGTTATTAATAATTCATATATATATATATATATATATATATATATATATATATATATATATATATATATATATATATATATATATATATATATATATATATATATATATATATATATATATATATATATATATATATATATATATATATATCCACCTCACTAGGCTTAGCCTGTACCGAGGTGGAATATTTCACAATCACATTAATACATATTTATACAATATTTTCGTATTTCATTCAGTTTTGTGACAGTATGCATTCTATATAACATGATTTATATAACTATAGGTAATCAAGAATAGTACATCAAGCAATAAAGCAGAAAATAAAACAAAACAATGGTTTATATATAAGTAAACAAAAATATATCAATCAATAAGGCGAGAGAAAAAAAAAATAAATAAATAAATAATATATATATAAACAAAACAAAACAAAACAAAAATATCAGATATAGTGTGGTCTGTTTTGCACCCACACACCAACACCCAAACACCCACACGCACACACCCTCACACACACACACACACACACACACACACACACACACACACACACACACACACTCACACACGCACACACACACACACACCACACACACACATATACACACGCGCTCACCCACATACGTACATACCCTGTTCATCTGTGCACTAGGCAGGGACATAGGTAAGTACCTTTTCAGTATCTTTTCTTCCCATATTTAATAGCCAATCCGTCAACAATCCTTTAGGAGCACCAACCAATATGATGGTGTTCCGGACACGGAAAGTAAGTAAGTAAGTAAGTAAGTAAGTAAGTGCAGGATTACCAATAAACTTCTTCAGGTTAAAGTTTTTATCATGAACCGAGTTAAACAGCCTGGGTGCCAAAAACGAGAAGTGCCTATGTGCAAACTCTGTTCTGGTCCTGGGCACCTTATAATGCTTTTCGTTGCGACATCTCGTTGAAAGTTGATGAGACAATGGTATCAGCAGATGTTGATGCTTGTTGTAATGTAGTACAATTGTTTTTGTGTATATTTGTCTAACGTCAAGTACACCAAATTCGCGAAACAGTTGGTCGGATGGATGTCTATATGGTTTTTTATTTATGACCCTTACAACGGCTTTTTGGCTTTTAATAAGCGGATCTAGGGCAGCTAAGGTGGCTCCCCCCCAACCCAATATTCCATATGTTAGTATACTTTGTACAAGAGCGAAATAAATAGATTTTAATGTTTTTAGAGATAGCATGTTTCTTATTTCCTTGAATATAAATACAGTTTTCCTTATTTTATCAGATGTGTTTTGTATGTGTTGTTTCCAATCAAGTCTTTCATCTATAATTATTCCAAGGTATTTAGTGTCTTTGACTTTTTTAATGCTCGGGCATTCACATAAATAAGGTGTACCATCGTCTGAGGGATTCTGTAAACAGGAATGTATTTTCAAGTTTTTGGTTTTTAGATAGTCATCGTCTCTGTTCGTTATACTCATGGTCATATAAACAGTTTTGTCTGTATTTAGTGTAAGTAGATTATTGTCCAACCAAGTTTTAATCAATTTAAGGCCTTGCTCAGTTTTTTTATGTACGCCGTCCCATGTATTATCACTAAAAATAACTGCTGTGTCATCTGCAAATGATACAATGTCTCCATCCATCATATTGAGCTTCATCAGGCCATTTATATAGATCAGGAACAGAACTGGCCCTAAAACACTTCCCTGAGGCACCCCAAACTGGATTTCAGACTTATCGCTAGAGTAGTCCCCTATTTTAGTCTTTTGTACGCGGCCAAAAAGATAATCAGTAAACCAACGATATACTGCTCCACAAATTCCCATTTCAGCTAGCTTTGACAGCAGTAACCTGTGTGAGACCGTATCGAAAGCTTTGGCAAGGTCAAGGTAGACTGTGATGCATCTATCCCCCTTGTCTAGTATGCTAACCTGTCGCGCCGTCAGACATCCTATTGCCTCTTGGGTACCCATATTTTTACGGAATCCAAACTGCAGGTCGGACAATATTTTATGTTTATCCAGAAATTCTGTAAGTCTATTTTTTACAGCTACTTCGATAACTTTTGACAATGAGTTTAGGAGGCTTATTGGCCTATAGCAACCTATGTCTTCCTTATTTCCACCCTTATATATTGGGCACAAAACAGCCTCTTTCAAGTGATTTGGAAATGATCCTTTATTGAGGCTCAAATTGCATATGTGAGTTATGGGTGATTTAAGATTATCACGGCATGCCTTTAATATTTTGGATGATATTAAGTCAGTACCTCTTGAGTTCTTACTCTTTAGTTCAGACAGTATTTTGTGTACTTCTGTAGTTGTAATACTCTCAAATTTATTGAATTCATGCTGTACTGGCTGAATTCCAATCGCATGTATCGGGTCTAGGCTCTGTAGGTCCATCTCGGTTTTATTTAATTTTTGTAGAGTTTTCTGTGCTAGAGAGTGTCCCACATTAGTATAAAATTTGTTCACCTTGTTCAGGGCTTCCTCGCACTGTTCCCCACTCATTCTATATAGTTTACCTTCCAACATTATTTCTTGAGGTATGTGTCTTTGTTTTTTTCTATTTGCTACCTCGTTAAGCAGTTCCCATGTTTTTTTCGGGTTATTAGATACAGCGTTGAATTTTTCTCTATAATAGTTATTTTTTACCGTTTTTAGTAGAGCCTTACAAGCGTTTCTATATCTTATATATATTTCTTTTCTCAGTAGGTCAAATGGATTTCTTTTTAATTGTTGGTGTAACTTATCTCTAATATTTATGCTACGTAGCAAACCTGTTGTAATCCAAGGTTTGAGTCGTCGTCTGGAGTGAGGGGTGTGCTTAGTGATCGTGTTAGAACGGATAATGTTTTCTAAATTTTTTACAAAGTAGTCAACACTATCATTAACATCATCAATTTCATAAAGTTGGGACCAGTCCAACAGACTCGTCTGCAGATCTATTCCGTCATAATCGATGCTGTCGTAGGAGAAATCATTTGATTGTATTCCTCGGTGTACTGTTCTATTTACAGTGAGTATGGTGGGAAAGTGGTCTGTCAATAGTGAGTCACATACAATGCCGATAATATTATTTTTATTGGCCCTGGTCCTAATCATCATGTGGTCCATATCAAAATCTAGTCGAATTATTTTGGTGTTAATTTGCTTGTATTATTATTTTCTCCTCACTGTTCTTGGTTGTTCTCTTGTTTATCTTATTACGAGAAAATGTGTTTATTTGTGTAAATAAATGTGTAAATATCCTACGCTTATATGAATGTCAACACTTTCGCAACCAGATACTGTGTGTGAAACAATCGCTCCGAAATATGTTTGACCCCTTTTGTTAGCAAATACTCCATCGGTCTCCTTTAAACGATACGCTAGTAAACCACATAGATAATTTGCGGGAATATCCATTCTTATAGCGTATCATATGATACGCTCGAGCTATAAACGTGTGGATGTAATTTCCCGAGAAGCTCACGAAGCGACAACATTGTCGCGCTTCAGTCTCCCTCGAAGTTTTGTCGGAAAGCGGTCTCTGTTTGCAAAACGTTGTCCAGTTTATTCCCGCGGTATCGCTCCACGGGAAAGAGAGTTTCCGGTTTTTCGTGTAAAGCGTCGGCATCTCCCCGGAAACGGGTAAGTGGCGAGGGGAAGGATAGGAGGATCACCCCCTCTCCCCCACCTAGCTCTAACTCCCTCGAAATGCTGGACAAACTTTTCACATTTAATTGACTGAAGCCGCAGAGTGGCGACCGTCTCTACGCTCTCGGTCAATGTTCCGCAATATTTAACCGAGGATTGGCTGCGAGATAAGCGAAAAATGATTGTTTAAAATCTCTCCGTAAGGCGTTTTTTCCCTCCGACCTCTGAACCGATAGTCGTCGTTTTGTGCAAAAAACATCTGGTTGTATCTGGTGTTCTCCTGTTTTCTTTAAATTTTGTTCTCAATTTAATTTTGCGAGTTTCGTATTAATAATTTGTGTTACCTTTTTCGAATTATCCCGTCGGGAATAATGGCACTTTATAATTATACCACAGATAAGATAGTTTCTGCGGATATTATTCACTTAATAATATTGTGTAATTCCCTTAGAATATCTGTTGAATTAGGTTTAATTTATCAAATAATTGGGTATATAACCATATATTTTTACTCCTCACTAACCCAAAGGGATTGTGGGGAGTTATGATTTCGCAATTTTTAAGGCTATTTTTTATTGCAGATTATCAACTAGTATCATGCTGAGATTGTATTCTGAAAGTTTTATCACAATGTATCTGTGTGTGTGTGCTATGTACGGCGTGTTTATTTTAATTTATCGATTACCTACATACTAAAGTACTAATTCGATTATTTTCAAATTTGGCAAATATGTAGGTATATCTAATACTCGCTTAGACCCCATTAGATTTTGAAGGATATGTGAATAGTGCTTCTCAATTTTTTTAACTGTCAAATATTTCAAAATGACCCCAAGCTCACGAAACTTAAAATTTGAATTTTTTATTTTCAAATTGGTATTAACGCACATCACTTTCATAAAATGTCATTGAAGAGTTATAAAGTTTTCATAATAAAGTATTTAAGTAAAAAATAATTTAACCAACTCATTTCGTGAAAATGCTGAATATTTTACACACAGAATTTGAATGCTTTATAGAATGACTTGTTAGCGTTGACCACAACCCACTCGTTTTTATAATGATATTATTTCTTTGAATTTCAATGTTAAATAATATTTTTTTCACTATTATAATAGGCACTTAATTATACGTATTATTTATTAAGAATGTATTACCATCGTTATGTGCTTTTATCGATTTATCTAAACTGCTCTATTTTAAGACCAAATATCCAATTTTCTTCGTACCCTTTTATATTTATTTTGTAGACATTATTTCATTAATTCCTTTTACGTTCTTTTTTTCGTCTTTTGTTAATCCCTCGTGGTTTTTATTCGAGAATACGCAGACTTTTCTCCCGTCTCTCTGCTCCTAGTTTTTTTTTACTTCTTTTGTTTGATTGCATTCAATTTATTAAGAATTGATTTTACCGTATTGGCGAGTGTATAGTTGTGTTCAGTCACCCCCCAGATGCAAGACCTCTAGGCAGGAATTATTAAGGGTTTTGAATTCTTTTGTGCACTCGGGACTGTGTCTCGGTGGTTGAAATCGTGGGAATGTACTACTGTTTGAGTCAATCGGTCATTGTTGATATTTTTTTCACATTTTAATATGTCATAATTAATGTCTGCACTAAGTAAATTTTTTTATTACTTTTATTTATTGATATTTTTTATAAGGTTTTGCACGTCTTTGAAATGGTAAACAAATACATTATCTGAACCAAGCTTAAAACTTCAACCTATTCTTTTTTTCCTAAACTATGCAAATAATATTAGCTGATTCGACCTTCGTGAATTGTTTTGTGTAAGCGAAAAATTATAAACTGTTGATCTGCATAATATTAACCTAATAAGGAAAAATAAATAACGCAATCGGTGAAGTCGTCGTGACAGTCATTTAGTTTTTTACGTTTTATATTATTGATTGTCTCAGCAAATAACCAACTACTCACTCTTTTATGATTGTTTATTATAAAATTATTTTTTCTCCCTCACATTTGAAAATTAATTATTAATTAATAGTTGTTATAATAAAAATGCAGGTGCAACCGCTCATTTTTTAGTATATACCTAATCAATGTTCATTTCATAATCTTTCAATGTATTTTTACGATATTCTTTATTTTTAAAGTCCGATTTCATTAGGTTGTACTTTACAGTGCGCTTCAGTTAGTAATTCGTACAATTAAAGAAATATCTCTTTGTGGTCTTGTTGAAAAACTGTCTATTTCGAATAAGGTAATTATGCAAAATAATTTATTTATGCAAAGCTTCCCTTGATTTTCTCTCTCTCTGTGTGTCTGTCTCTCGGCGACCTGGTAAATTGCAGTGCGTGCGTGCCACCGGTAACATTGGCATTTCTCCCCTAGCTAGAGTCAGTTGAGTAATCCCACATTACATTACAATCATTCCGTAGACACGTCCTGGATTAAAAACAAACTCGTCGAATACAACGTTACCTCTGCGATATGACATTATTGCTGTTTTAGTGTAATGGGTTGACCCATATGCAAGGTTACTTTTGAAATATTGTAAATATTGAACACTTCTTTACACTCGAGTTCCGAGTCTATTGCTGATACGACAATTATGAATGACAATTGCTTCTGTGACAATTTTTTTTAATATCCCAATAGAGACGAAGTTGGAATATAAAGGGAAAACCGGGAAAACAAAGCACATACACAGCTTAAGACCTGTCAGCGGCTTGTTTACGCTTATCACTTTATGCGCTTGCGCAACGTTTACAAATTTTGCGTTTTTATTGAGTTCCCTCTGATGTTCCCCACCATGTTTACGTATATGCAACTTTTCAAAAATATTCAACAATTTTTTCAATCTCACCAGCATTTCCAGTCCAGAGATACAAGATTTATTTCCTTTATTGCCATAGTACCTACACATTGTATTGTATATTAACTTCAACTCTGATTGGTTGGAAGAAATTGCCGTTTGGCAATAAACCCGCCATCGTACAAATTATACGTACAAGATGATACAAATAAATAATAGATTTTGAGTAAAAAAAAAATTCAAATAATTTTCTCCTCTACCTGGAATACGATCCAGAAATTCGACAACGGCCAAATGGCTAACCAATGTGTCATGGCGGTAAACCTATTTTACTTAATTTTGTACGACTAAGTTGATTTATTTTTACCCAACGACAATGTCTTCTTAATTACAATAATAAAATACATCTGATTGTCACTATTGCAGACATGATTGGCGCTGTTCTCGTGATTTTATTTATTTTTTATGGGACACTCAGAGAAATAATGGCATTCATTACTTTCATATTATATGCAACTCTTCAATTAAGAGTGCCTGCACCATGATTTAATAATATGAATAAATAAATACAACAAAGTGTATACAGAAATATTGCGGTGTTATTTTTTTTCTGATTACATATTATAATATAAATTTCACAAGAGAGTAGTATTTATAGTTTGTTTGATATAAATGTACACTGTAATTTCGTTGTCCTTTGTCCAATTAATATTGTCGTCGCTCAAGCGTCAAAAAAAGTGTGGTCCTTTGGAATCTGAGTCGAACTGGTTTAGTTGTGAATTTGTTCTTTTGATGTATGTGGGTATATTATAAAGAGTAGGCACGCGTCCGACGTGCGGCCGTCTCCATATTATCATTTCAACTCTTGCAACGGTCTCATTTGCCAATTCTTCTCATGGCGATGCATTGTGTTCCCTTTTACACTACAATATACTCGCATAATATAATTTTATTTATAACTTGCACACAATGTCGTGTAATTTTACCATTCATGATGGTTGAGCGACGCGGCTTGTGACAAGTCGTGGATCTCGTTTGTAACGTCGCGTCGCGTCGCAATCTCCTTCCTTGACTTAGTCGAGTGATTTCGGTAATGACGAGGGGAAATATACACTGGTACATTATGTTTATGGATGTATGTATTTCGCAACGATTCCAATGGAAATGTCTGTCATTGTTGCGTACAAATTAGGGATGCAGAAAAAAGAAAAATGAACGACGATTTTATTCTCCTCGTGTTATTTTTATATTTTCAACCTATTTCGACTTGACTATTTCTTGAATGCTCTATATACTATTATAGGTTAATTATTTGTAGGATTTTATTTAAAAATAAAATTTAACTAACTTTATAATTACTTCTACTTTACAACTTGCGAAATAAGTTATAACTTTTTCTAACTTGCGCTCATCATTAGTATCCCATTATTACCCCTTATTAGTAATAAGGGGTTACCGATAATGAGCGAAAGCTCGAAAACGTTATAACTTATTTCACAAATTTTGTGTTTTTTTTATTGATTTTTATAGAACCAACAGTTTACTATATGAATTTACAATAGGTATAATTATATTAACAGGTTATAAACCTTTTTTATATTATTTATTATATGTTTGTCGGCCTTCGTGGCTCAGTTGGTTAGATATCTGACTGCTGAGCCAAAGGTCCCGGGTTCGATTCCCGGTGGAGACACAGTTTTAATTGTGTTTTCACTCTGGATCTGTGAGACGATTAATATCGTTTCCAGAGTCAGAGAAGACAGAGAAGTCTCCATAATGTGGCAACTTGTTATTGGGTGCGTGTTAAATTAATATTCGACATAGTAGATACCTGTTTGTTGCCCGAGAAGCAATATTAAATAAATAAATAAATGTTCAATTTATCGCCTGTATGAAATAATTTATTCAAGTACATGACAGATTAAACTTATTTTTCTTTTAAAAAAATATACCACAAAATTGCATTGTAAGAAATTTTTTAAACCAAATAAAATGATTCGTTATATCTAGGAAAAAAATTATGTAGGTAGAAGAAAATATTATGTCATTTTTTTTTAATCAATTCATTTATCACTTTGTTTGACCACGAATGAGTTATTTTTTACAATCGCATTCAAAGCTACAGTTTCTTCCTAAATAAGTACGTTTAACAATTGAAATATTCATAGTCAAATTTCGATATTATTCTTAATTTATTTCCATGTATACAATTTAAAATACACGTGTTTCCGCATTAGTTTGCTATATTTTTTATATATGTGCTAATAAACACCATCTTGTGTTGATTGATGCCGCCTCATTATTTTTATTATATTGATCAAAAAAGTATGTGGTATATATATAACATCCCCACGAGACAGGCGAGCAGCAAGAAGCAAGGAATATAACCCCATCACTCTTGATGCGTGTTTTATGCGAACGCAGATAAGTGTAATGTGCGGTGTTCTCCACCATTCAAGATACTAAGGAAGGCGGAGTCGTCGATGTCGGCGAAAGGGTAAAGGGGGTGTTTTATTGGCTGTCATTGAGCGCATATATCTGTAAAGTTCCACGTAAGAAAATGGGTGAAAATTCGACTTTTCCATGATTTATAAGTGTAACGCATTATGAAGCCATTTCGTTTAACGCGTTTTGTGACATCGGCTCAGTGAAGGTTTTTGATTAGAAAGTAAAAAAAATATCGATTTATGTACCTACATTCTAGTGTATAAAAGCGACTTTTTGCCGTGAAGCAATCTTTTCCAACCAATGCGAAGTCTCGAGTAAATTTGGTACCCCTTGTTAGGCAAATATAAAAATATCAATTTTATAACTAGAATTTCTTTCATAAAATTAAAAGATTTCAATCTTTATTTTGGAATTATGGTTATCAAATCAAAAAAAAATCTCAGTATGTATAATTGTTGATTGAATGAGAAAAAGAGACAAAATTGAAAGCACAAAAAAACTAAAATAAATATTCTTCTTCTTCTAAACTTATCCATGAAGTTTTATCTTGAACTGTTTGCTACCATCCGCGACCCGCATGCCAGACAATGTCATCTCTGCACCTTTGTAGTGGTCTTCTTTTCCACCTACCTCTCAGAACACTTACCTACTATGCTCAACATGCAACAATCTTCAGAATCTATAATACATACAACAAGCATTTCCAAGAGTTCGACATTTTTTTACTAAGCGCCCCCACATTAAAAAAATTATATCACACTTAAAATTTCATCCTCATAATCTTACTCACCACTTAATATACTGCACACATTTATATAATATACAATTTCACATATCATCACACAATATTTCACCATATATAACTATTCCTAACTTATATTAATATACTACAGTAACTCCAGTGACAACCTGTAATTGGTTTTAATATTTACGTAAATCATATTTATTTAAGTGGGGGGACTGCTGCCAACGTACCTATTTTTTCTATTTGAATTTGCGTCATTACTACAAAACGAATCATTTTGAAAAAAATAACCTAGTTAGTTTGGATATTAATAAATAAAAATATACCTTAATTTTTTAATTATGTTCTGTATATATTCTTGTAGGAAAATAATAAGCATACCCCAATTTTTGACATTTATCTTAAATTTCTAAAAAACTATACATATGGTATAGAGCATAAGTTCAAAATATCTGGAAAAATACGATGTTACGTTGCATTAATGCATCAGGTTAAATTAATAAACCAAAAAAACTTATATTTCGCAATGGCGCTGAATGGAAAATAAATGTTTTTTAGGTTTATTTTCTAAACCTGAAGCATTAATGCAACGTCACATCGTATTTTTCTAAATATTTTTGTCTTCTTTAATTTAAAAAAAAATATGTTGAACTACGCCTCATATTTTATTAAAAATATAAGATAAACGTTGAAAATCGGGGTATGCCATTATTTTTCTACAAGAATTTATACAGAACATTATCAAAAAGTAAAGATACATTTTTCTTTATGAATACCCAAACTATCTAAATTATTTTTTTCAAAATGATTTGATAAGAAATAATGATGGTATATCAAATTGAAAAATAGGTACGTTGGCAGCAGTCCCCCCCTTAATATAATTTATTATACGCATTTAATAAATACATATTAAATTGTTCGTTATTGGACAGTTCGCTATTGAAAATATTTACTTTTAAGTAGTTTAAGAATGACTATTTAAAATGATTTTCTCTAACATAGTATTTATTTAGTTAATCTTCGCAATATGTCAAAGTGTAATTAATAAGTTATGGTTCTAAGGTCTAGTCTTCGCAGAATGTTTCCCCGTGGCTTGTGGTGTGAGGTATGGGCGGGTAGATTCTGGTTGTGAAATGCTCTTTACGTGACCTTACAAAACATGGCACATGTATTTTAATAACCGTCGTCGGACGTTGTACAATTTTTCATAATAAAAATTCTGATCTCCCTATTAATATTATTATTATTTATGCGCCGGCATTTTTTTCATACGCTTCAACCCCTTTATATTCTGTGGAGATGCATTTGAATAGTTTATAACATATTTTAATGCCTCTTTAAGATATAGACATACAAGATATCATAATAAAAATCATATTCCCATCTAATTTTCCAATATTTTATTAAGATGTTTAGTAACTACTGTGAGGCTCCGACTTTGAATAGTGCTTCCATTCTTTTCTCTTATCGTTTTTGGGTGTCCCGTATGTTCCGGGTAATCGAAAATACAAGGGGACAAGTTACATATCACATAGTTCAGGAATAATGTTCAGAACCCATTCTGAATGTTGCCTTTTTAGGTAAGACGAGACCGCTGTGTGGTGATACACGCATGTGTCGTGCTTCATTTTCTAAAGTAATGGACACCCGCACACCTGTCACTGGTTACCCCACATTGTGGGATATGTCGTGATGCTATTTATTTATTTATTTATTTTAACATATACGGCTTCACGCCATTAAACATATAAATTCACATATAAAAACACTTCACATATAAAACACAAAAAAACTCCTAAATATTGTTTTATAAGTACAAAGCTACACAATTCAATATTAACACAAATTACAATTAGGACACAAGTTAATAATAATTTATTTTTTTCTCCATTATAAAAAAGCATAGGTACCTACAACTAATAATTGTTTAACTTATAATTTATAGTGTTGGGATGTACCATGTTATGAGTTATCCAATTAATCTTTGTCTATCTAAGAATAATTTATGTTTTAAGACAAACAATTTTATTACAAATTTAGTAACACATCCAATACAAGGTAGATGTTTGAAATATTAGAAAAAAAAATTATAATTATACTTATGGATGTTAAGTATTTTAGGTTAAGCATTTGTTTCATAGTCTGCTTTCACTATTTTTTTCCCGCAGAACCTTACAAAATAATCTAGTTTAATCGCCTTTAAAAAAAAGTTTTTATATGGAAAAATCGGGACGTAAATTAATTAATTTCATTCAAAATAATATAAAAACGTGTACGAGAGCGGAAAAATTTAATTTACAGATATGTGTAAGAAAGAATGCTGTTTAGGTCTTTCTACATACATACATACATACATACATACCATCACGCCATGTCCCTCACGGGGTAGGCAGAGAGAACCGAACGCCACATTTTTCTATCTTGACACACATTCATCGCCTCATCAACATTCATACATCGTCTTATACATGTTCGTCTGTTGTTCATGCTTCTTACATTTCCATCTTTCAAAATATCGTTTACATGGTCGTGCCATCCTTTTCTTGGGCGCCCGCGACCTCTTATTCCGTTCTTGTCAGCTTTGTATATTTTCTTCGTCAGGCGTTCTTCGTTCATTCTCCCCAAGTGGCCAAACCATCTCAATGTGTTAACTTTCATTCTGTTAATTACATCTTTCTTTATCTTACATTCTTTCCTTGTATCTTCATTCCGAACTCTATCATACATCGTTCTGTTACAAATTCTTCTAAACGATCTCATTTCAACTGCATTTATTCTGCTTTCGTGCGACTTCTGCCATGTCCAGGTCTCACTTGCATACGTCAGGGTTGGCACTACGATTGCGTTATGAATGGCAACTTTAGCGTCTCTTGATATGTTGCGATCATTCATAACTGGTCTAAGTGCTCCATTCACTCTGTTTCCTGCCATAACTCTTCTTTCAATATCCTTATCAGGCCTTTCTTAGGTCTTTCTTACTCCAAATAATAGGGAAGAGACGTGGTCGTTTGTGTTAAGTGTGTATGTAAATGAAAATATTAATCAAATTTAGAAAATAATGACATTGCCTATGAATAATTATGACATTGCCTATGAATAATAATGACATGTTTTCCGTAAACAAGAAATTTTATTTTATATCTATCGGACAATTATTGAGTTTTTTTGCTAAAAAAACATTTGTCATCATTTTGAAATAAACAGTTTATTTGTTTAAAGTATATATTTAAATCTACTGATAATTTATTCGTTATGAATTGACAACAGTTGTGTAAATAAAATAAATTAGTTGTTCAGACAATGTTTATGTTATTATAACAAGTATTAATCATTGTTGGTCCGAGTTTGTGCAGTAAATATATTTGCAATTGTGAAATATGTTTACTCAACACGAGTTTAATCAAAACATATTACACAATTGGGATAAA
This sequence comes from Molanna angustata, assembly GCA_963576475.1. Taxonomy (NCBI): domain Eukaryota; kingdom Metazoa; phylum Arthropoda; class Insecta; order Trichoptera; family Molannidae; genus Molanna; species Molanna angustata. The sequence continues at coordinate 27,003,286 of OY754975.1, forward strand.
AAGCGTTATTTGTCTGTGAATTTTCTTGTTTTTTTTAAATCATAGACAAGGATTTCAAAGATGGGAGTCCGTTCAAAAATACACGTATTCTTACTCCATGGTTTTTCAGTCCCCGTACTAAATCTGGTTGGTTGGTCGAAATTGCCGTTTGAAAATAAGAACGCTAATGTACAAATTATATGTTTAGTAAATTTCAATTTATAATTTTATAGTTTTTATATTGACCGAGTGGAAAATCATTTTAAAAATTAAATAAAATAGAAAAAAATTAAATAAATAGTATTTTTCCTCAGATTCGATTTATTACCTTCGAATCGATCGTTTTCGTTGACGTGGGTCTGCATTACCAAGGTCCAAACGAAACCGAATGAAATGTTAATTTTAAAAATAAGTTATTCAATTCTAATTTTATCTCATCCGAAATTTATATTTATTTATTTAACAAATTTTTGGTACGAGTATGTAATACATATTTACTGTAACATACATATACATAAATACACACATACATTTATACACATACCAAAAATCCCACAAGGCTTAGCCTGTTCGTGGGTATACCTTAATAAAATTAGAAATAAAAATTATTATTATATTCGAATATTTATTTACAACAATCCACTAAGGCGGGTTTATTACCGTAAGACAATCTTTTCAATAAAACAATAGTATATAAAAAGTACCTACCTAGATTAAGAAGAAAATTCAACAGTAAACAGTCTGATCATAGCAATGAGGAAAGAGCAGGAGAGAGTTGAAGGGATTGAATGATATTTGCTGCGAGGCATCGGCTTTACATAGTGCTTCCTTTCTTTTCAATTATCACAGTTTCCCCTTAGAGCCTGTTAATCGAAAATAGAATAAGCAAAATTCCATCTCGCATAGCTCAGCAATGAGGTTCATACCCATTCAGAATGTTGCCTTTTTATGTGAGGCGAGAATGGTGTATGAGTGCACATCCGCACACATGTCGCTGGTTACTCCATATTGTGGGATATGCCGTGACGGTGTGAATGAAGATGATATATACTATTTCTTTCTACAGCAAAGTGCACAAAAGCGGGTTTATTGCCAAAAGGCAATCTTTTAAAACCACCCCCGACCAGAGTTAAGTCTCAACTAAATTCGTTACAAAAGCATAAAGTGGGTATTAACTATCTATCACGCCATTTCCCTATTTGTGGTAGGCAGAGAGAACAGAGCGCCAGACTTCTCTCTCTTCATATACATTTCTCGCTTCACTCACATCTATGCATCGTCTCACACGCTCTTCTATTATTCCTTAATAGTTCTAACGTCTCCATCTTTCAAAATTCCATTTATGTGATCGGGCCAACTTTTCCTTGGCTGATGTTTACTTTTATCAGTCTTATATACTCTTTTTGTCAGACGGTCATCACTCATTCTTTCTATGTGACCAAACCACTTTAGGGCATTTATTTTCACCTTACTTACTTTACTATCTATCATTTTCTCTTAAAGATTTTTTATCATTTATGTAACTGTTATCGCGTGAAAAGCTAAGGTGGAGAAATATAATTTCTCACACCCGATTAATCTGTACAACATTCCGTCGTCATAAACAAATCAACAAATTAACTAACACTTCCATTTCGTGTAAATCATCGTATTTTTTTCACCGCCGGTTTGGCTTAAGGCCAATTGAATTATATGTGACACGCAAAAAAATTATACATATCTACATATTTTAACTATATTATATGCGTAATTGTAATAATCTTGTATATTATTTTATTTTTTAATTTTCTTTTGAATTCATTATATTCAATTGCGAGTCTTAAATCAGTTTCAAGATGGTTGAACCACACCACCCCATTGTACGTGTAGTGCAAAAACTTGTGTGTGTTAACGGGGTATTATGCGATTCACTAATAATAACATTTTATAACTTAGTAAATAAATTATTATGATAGTGATTAATTTTATAGGTGAAGAGTAGAACGCATCGTTTTCGAAATTAATAGACAAGTTTTCCGCTAAAGTAGGCCCTTGAGATGAATAATGTGTAGTGTTTAACCAACTCCTGATTCCACATTCACCACCTTCGCGTTGTTATTCATTCATGCCTTGTAATAATTGAAGTTGTACTCTCCTCTCCTGACGATGAATTTTAAAGAGTGAATCTTACAAGATGTTAAAAACGTGCCGAGGAGATATTCGAGCATAATGTATGTGATGATTTATTTCGACTTTTACTTTTTTACGCGTACCAAATTTACGGAAGCCCAGGGCTGTTACCTAAGTTTTCAGCGCCTGACAAACACTGCAAAAGTTACCCACCTTTCCTTGAAAATTGGTAAACGACATTTTATTATTTGTAATATTTGTTCTGTCACCCGTTCTGCTTATGGGGACTAATAACAGCCCTTTGCAAAACGCCGAAAGAACACATGAATAACATAAGAAGAATTAGAAGACCTCTAAAACCTTGCAGACACTACACTTATAGTGCCAAATAGCGCTAATTATGAGGAAACAGCTGGCTAACCGTTCACTGAAAGTAAAGATATGAGTGAATTGTATTTTTGACAGTAATAATAATTATAATAATAAACACTTCCTTACACCCTGCGCAAGTGGCGAGTTTATTGCCGTTTGGAAATTTCTTCCAACTAACAATTGTTTTCAGCCCAGAGAAGCAATATTTGCGTGAGAAATGATTTTAAATAAATTTCTCCTCTGCTGGGAATCGAACCCAGGACGCCCGACAGAAACCAGACAATAAGTCTTGAAACTTTGAAATTTAATTGTAGTTATTGGTTATTCTAGTTTAATTCTAGTTTTCAGAGATTAATCAAATTTATCAAGAACAGGTAGAGAGTTAAGTGACAAGAGATGAGAAATCCAATGGGAGTTTTTAGTGGGGAAACATAATATCATATTGGTGTGGTTTTTTTGTTATTACTCTTCCTATAGTAAGTATGCGTTTGGTAATTTTTTTTGCGCCTGTCGCAACTACACCGTTTAAACCTAAGGTGCATTCGGCCCTGCTGGGACCGACCCGTCGAAAATGTTTGAATTATTATATTATCAAGGCAGACAATGTGTTAAAGTACAAAAAATGTAAAAACGTAAAATCAATGCGGCAACAGTCGCCCGCTCGTCCTTTCCCGGGGGACAAAGTCGCAGCGATTGTAATTTAAAATATAATTTACTTTTAGTTTGTTGTTGTTACATAGCTTCTGGGAGATGTGTCGCAATGAAATTTGCAAACGCTCCACCCCCACCACTGTCTTCTTCTTATTCATGAACACGATCCGAACGCACTCTTCGTTGTTATATATATAATATAATCAAGAGACATCTCTCGCGCGCGACTTGAGGAGAAAATTGTCATGATTGTTTTTATCACGTTTACATTGTGTAGCAGAAGCTCAACTGCATTAAATTTTTTTGTTAAATAAAATAAAAAAAACATTTACAAGACGAGAATTGTCATAAAATTTCACAAGAATTCAGTGCAATAAATCACCAATATAAATACACAAACAAAAATAACTTGGTACCTACGTTTTAAAAAAAGCAAGAAATCAAAACTTATGGTCTAATAAATTAACGAATAAAACAAAAATATCTCTTCATTTTTTCGTAGATTAAAATAATGAAAAGCATCACTTTATCTTGAAAAAAAAGATGATATATATGTAGAGTATGTACTGTATAAAATAATTTTAAGATTGGTAAATAAACGTCAATTCTAGTGTATTGTAATTAAAAATGGGTTTTTTGTGTTTTAAAAACGTACCTACTTACGGCATAAGTATATTTTTTTTGTTTTGTTTTCTTACTGCTTCGCGTTTCAGAATATTTTAATTAAATCGTAGAATATCGGATAATCTAATTCGTGAATTCCGTCTTTAAATATTAAAATGAATTTCTAAAACATTGCCTATCGCCCTAATAAGTAAGATTCAACCTTCTGGGTAATGCTACTACTGAGAAATTCCACTCCGGGGGGAAACCATGTTCTGTACGAGTTTTACGAATACGTAAATATTTTAGAAGATTAGCTCGCTAGATGAAATCTTCTGGGTATGTTTTATATAAACTTGAACATCACTTTGTAGTCGTCTTTAGATACACGAAGGCTACTCAAATTGAAAGTTGTGTGGAAAAAAATCTTTTTAAAATTTTGTACTACTTTGATCTTTTAGTTATTACTTAGATAATTAAAGTTTACTATTTTTTATTTCTTTTTTAAACAATTTTATAAATTGAAATAATCTTTGTTTTAACCACAAATGAGTTATTTGCGACTGTTTCATCGTTTGAACGGACGGCAACTGTCGTTCTGATTTTGGAAGTGGTCTGTCCTGAGGAATACGCAGTCGATTTGAAACCGGTCGTATAAAATTCATTCGTAGTATAAAAAATATAAACCTTAAAATAATATTGACAATCATATTTGGGAGTCCTTCAAGCATTTACAGTTGATAAATTGAATGGTTTTGATTTTATCCTGAATTCGCAAAGGAAAGCAGTTTTTGCATATGACACGTAATGAAAAATGTCAAAATGATATAATGAAAACTTTTATTTGGGTCGAATATTTGACATTTTATTTCGAGTGCACATTTCCTTGAACTCAAATTCGATGGAGGTACAACGTTTGCATACAATGTAAGGTTTTTTTTCGCCAATGTGATGGATGATTATTAACCAAGCAATCACATTACAATATAATATATATCAGTGTGGTGTTTTTTTATACCCACGACATTGGCTTCAATTATTTTGGGTGCAGAAATCTTTCAATTTGAATATATAAAATAGCGTAAATTATTATTTTTTATGGCTCATTTTAATTTATTAAATTAAAGAAGTATTCATACAATTACCTATCTATGTGTAATAACGTATTTTGTGAAGCAAATAAAGTATTGTTTTTTTTTCATAACAGCAATATTCGTATCAATCCAACCTTTTTTTTCAAAACCTTTTTAGTCGTTTTTTTACTATCTTCTTTTATTTAATTATTTGGGTGTGTTCCTATTCTTTTCAAATTTAAATAATTATTTAACTCAATGTTTTTATTCAGATATAATCACTCAATTTTGAGTTATACGCGACTAGTTTCGGGAGAAAGTGAACTCCCATTGAGAGGCGAATTACAATCGCAAGGCGTCTGTCGATGGGAGTTCAGTTTCTCCCGATACTAGTCGCGTACAACTCAAAATTGAGTGATTCAAGTAAAGATTCAGTTTTGTTTGGTAGATTCAGTTTGTTAAGGAAAACTTGTTACGTAATATGAAGAAATTAAATATCTGTCTAAAGGTAATTCAAAACATGGTGTTCTACCTATAAATCGTTGACCTTCGTAATCGGCACTAAATATCGCGTATGTTTTTCTTTTTCTTTATGCTATTTTCGTCTTACCCGTAGTTTTACCCCGGTACAAATTACTTTTTTTTATTTAGTCCTTGTGTGTTAGAAGTAAGTGGGTAAATTTTTCCCGATTTTCGTGTCGGAGATCTCCATTAATTTATATTACCCACATTCCGCGTTTATACCTCGCATTAAACCTGTTAGTGTTTTATGGTTTAGGGTTCAACAAAAACCCTTTATTTGTACTAAACACGTTTCACGTGCAACAATTTTCCGCTCAATTTTGAGATACGTTTTAATAATAAGTAGTCACAAACATATTGTACCTAGCCAGCCAGGCAGCTACATCATTTATTTACTCTTAGAACATATATGCTGCGAAGTCTTTTAGTTGGTGTTTTTTGACTTCAAACTTGGAAAAACCGTGAAATATATTATAGACTCGCGTATCCTGGCTTGATACTTTGTCGATACGTTAAGAGAAGAAAGTTTTTTGAACAATCGACAGTTGGATTATTTAAAGGTGGATTACAATCAGGTCTTAGTGGTGATAAATATTCAACCACCAACCGGTATTTGTCCAATTTTTAAATCTATAATTAAACGATAATCTTTACTCAATTCGTATATTTGAGAGAAAACTGAGAGGCTTTATCAAAACACGGTGTTTTTATAAGGCGTTTCTACGGACTTTTTTTAATACCACATAAACCGTTGTATGTGGTGTGTGAGAAATTTTGCATATTAAAATCATACATTAAACGAAAATTAAAAGGTACGTAATCTCTGTTTATAATATGTAAGCGGTTCCAATTTAATATTCCATTGTGACGGTATCAAGTCGTAATTTACATAATCTGACCTGACTTTTCCGCATTAGTCCGTCCTGACACCGATTTGGTATTCACACAATAAGACGATCACCGCCAATACGTGAAATTAGACATTACGATTGTACCACGCGAGCAAACATCCTCACGGTGTGCAAAGTCAATTCGCTCGCCATCACAACATACACCGTGGCCGCCTACCCATCTCCGAATTGTATTAAAGTAGGTATGGTCTCATCGTGCAGCATCCATCCATCCATCCACCTCATGTTCAACTGGCGTGAAAACCAAGATGTTGACGAAAACGTCTTCAAGCATTTATTGATTTACTACTTACCCATTTGATATTTCTTATTTGCATTTTCAAGCGGTGAATACATACACACATGTTTATTTTGCCATTATGAAGATATTTACAATTGTGCTTGCGAATTATTAACATGTACAATTATTTTTACTGCACCTTCTCACGTACAATTATTTTTTCATTTCTTGTGAAATTGTTTTATATCTTTTTACTTTTAAGGTTTTAGTTATCACTATATATTTGTATGTTTACTGTTCTACAGTAGAATTTGCCAGTGCTTTCTCAAATGCATGTTGACAACGAAGAGAACGAGATAAATCTCATTTTTCTTCATTTATATCACACTAGTATTGCAAAGTTTGACATGAAATCAGAAATGTTTTTGATTATTTTAATTCAAGTTATTTTGAATGTAACTTACATAAGTGCGCACATTCCATTAATTTAGTGAACTAATTAATGATGAATTATTTGTTGAATAATATGGTTCATATAGCTTGCCTTTATTGTTTCTTCTTCTATTGAATATTTATTCCGGTACAGATGTGGAGAAATATTGTCACGAGTAAATCACAAAATATTAATAAATGTTTACAAGTTGATATATACATATTTTTAAAGAATGAATATGCCCTTAGAACAAGTACATATACATCCTCAAACTTTCCCTTAACCAAGCATAAATGCTTGTACTATAGGTGATTCGAACTCGTGTCCATTGGCCCAGCGCGCTATCCGCTCTGCCAGCACCCACCTAATTTTGTCCGCCTTAGCGTATTTTGGATGTACATATGTATTCAAACTCGTGACAATTTCGTTGTTTTGTTCGTCGAAATTCGTTTAATATTTAATTTGTTATAATTAAGTGTCATTCGTGTCGAGATATATATTGTAGATAATTCACGTTCATGTTTTATGTAAACACGGGACAATTATTCATATCTTGACAAGCGGGTTTTACGACGATTCTAGTAATTAATCCGTTTTATGAATATTCATTGAGTGTCTGTGAGATTTATGTGGTGTGCCGTGATTTTATTTTAATTAATATTGTCACATTGTTGCCGACCGTATGTACATTGTCTTGTTCTTTGTATATATTTTTAAATATAGTTTATAGTACCTATTTCTATGCATCCAAATATATCTTATGTATGTCATTCCCACACAACATTCTTCTGTTTATCTTATTTAGTTGTTTTAACAACATTTAAATTTTATTTGATTTATGTACAATCGAGTGCACATAAGCAGTTTTACTGCCATAAGACAATCTCTTCCGACCAACCGAAGTCTTAAAACTTCAAGTTACCGTACTGATTAATGGAAGGAAAAATATGAAGGAGGCGGAAGGAAATTGGATTAAGAATCATTAGATCACTAACATAATTTCTGAAATATGATAATATATTGTCTAACTGAAGAGTTCACAGCCTTAGAAGAGTGAATGTGAATGCCAAATGTGTTTAGCAAAATAACACGTTTTAACATGTCATCTCGCTGAGGTAATCTTATATTGTGAATACAGTACACAACCATTTGAATTATTGACCATATCAACCATACATACACACTTTAATCTTTCTTATAAAGTTGGTACCTATGTTTTATTTTTGTTTTAGTTTTACGAGTACATTGGCATAGTTTTTTTTACCATCTAATTTCCGGTTTGTTATCGTCGCGTACGATTTCGCAATATAGAGTCGTATTATGTTTAATTTTAACATTTTTATAGTTTTGTACTTCGCGAAGTAAATTCTACAAATATTTTATGTGATTGTAGAACCAGCTTTTATAATTTCCAGTAAGGAGTATCGATCGTTGTATTATTGCTAGGAATAATGTTTTGAAACACTTCAAAGAAAATCTTTTGATAGTTACAACCGATAAGATTTTTTAGACGTAATTATTTCGTTATTGCTTGTACAGATAAACCCATTCCGTGTGCTTTGCTTAAGTTTCTTTTTTGTAGGTAATTTAACATTATAACTAGCTAATTATTTTGTATACTATGGAATTGTTATTGTATCGATTACGTTTTAAGAGCAAATAACAAAACATCATTTTGTCGTTAGAAGTCATGTTTGTAATATGTACGAGTGATTTATATAAGGTTCTAATTTAATCGCGAAATAAACATTCTAAGATAGGTGTCATCATGTTTCCAAATAAACTACATACATATATGCTGTGTGTTTAATTAATATTTGACATAGAAAGTAAGTTTACCGAAAAGAAAAAAATATAAAATCAGATTAGCAAACAGCGATTTCTGCAAATTGAGAATTTCGGTAGTAGGTATGTAGGTACCTATTGTTTCTAGTGCAGTATAGCGAATCAGTGTTGTGTAATCACAATCACCAGGGACAGAATATAGATAGGAGTTAGGTAGTTGGCTGCTTCTAATGCTGCAGGTAATACAATCTAAATTGGATGTCGATGGAACTTTCCCCTTTCTTATCTTGCTACTTGCTTCCTTCCCCTTCGTCTGAGGCGTCCCAGGGGGTCTTCAATAATGCCGTGAGCGTCAGGTGCCACGGGGTGTCTGAAATTATATCTAGTTTGACTAAAAACATTTTGTCTATACACACATACATATTGTACTTTAGTGTTTAATGCTTTTGGAAGTGTATTGATTTGGGTACTGTTTCCCTGTAAGAAAACAACCTCCTTGATTACATCATTAAAACTGTTTATTTTGTAAAAGCTTCATTCATTAACCGTTCGTTATATTCAATAGTGTTTCTTGATAGTGTTTTTTTATTAATTACATTTGGCTTTTTATTTTTTTTTAGTTACTATGTAATGCATTTTTTTTAACTTTTTTCTTTCTATGACTTTCTAGTCAAGTTTCATTTCGGTGTTATTGTATATGAAAAAACAATTGTATGTTTAATTTGTACCCAACGATATACATTCATCTGCATGTCTAACCATTTCATATTAAAATCATTGCTGTCAAGTATACGTGGGTTTATTTTCTCATTTTATTTATTTATTACAGGACCTATATCAAGTATATATAGCTATTGTTTCACCACCCGGAATTTCGACTAGAACAGTCATGGGCAAAGTACGGCCCGCGGGCCAAGTCCGGCCCTTCAGGGTAGTCAATCCGGCCCGCGACATGGTTTCGAATAAACCCTAAAATTACACCTAGAATAGGACAAAATGTGTTTTCTGCGTAGCTAGAATAGAATAATGTTTGCATCTTCCTACATCTATCTGTGAACAGGTGTTTTCTTCTATGAAGCTTCGTAAAAGCAGTGTTAGAACCGATTGACTGACCACCATTTAGCTTCACTACTGCGAATCAGCTCATCCCAGTTTCTGCCAGATTACGATAAATTTTTAGAAGCTCAGTCACAGTTTCATCTGTCACATAAGCCATACTCTTCTAAAGAATAATTTATAAAATATAAGTTGTGTGTGATGTAAAAATTAAAAATAAAGTTTATCACTTATAAAATTGGCCCGCCTAGGTATTTTTTTATTTTATCTGGCCCTCCCCTTAAAAAGTTTGCCCATCACTGGACTAGGATCTTTGGCGCAGGGCTCTGATATCTGAATAATTGCACCACAAAAGCCCCTGAAAAATTTTTGTGCTGAAAATATACAGTTAAACTGCATCCATAGAACTTCAACTTAGTACCGAAATTCGCTGCCATTGCTTTTTTATATCAATGTTCAGTATTGGCCCAAACGAAATCCTATTATTTATGACCCTTTATCTAATTTTAGCCAAAATAAAATCAATATATTTTTGTGGGATCAATAATTTTGGCATCGGATAGGTATGCCATTAGTAATATCATAGGTATTCGTGTGTATGTGCATGTACTATGGTTAACTATGAAGAAGTCGTAAAGCGGCCCTGGCCCTGACTTATATCCACATTCAATCCGACCTGACCCCATTCCTACCTTCCATACTTCTAACTTCCGAATGAAATGGGTTAGTACCAAGTATATGTACGTTTGTATGTACATATATATTAGAGTTTCTAAGTCGAGTATTCGATATTCGAATATTCGTCCATTTTTAGAATTATTTAATATTTAAATAATTAACAAAATAAATTTTAGAACGTTTACAATAAAATATATTTTCAATTTTTTTTAATGAATTTGTCGATATCCAATAATGACTACTATTCGGGAAGTGAATGTTTCGAGTATATTATGTAGACACCGTTCAGGCAAGAGATCCTTTTTGGACGGAACATTTTACGCATTGTAATGCAGAAAATTCACGCAGAAAAGCAAGAATTTAAAAGTAATGTTTTGGATTTGTGTAATAGAGTTTATAAATCGAGTATTCGATATGCGAATTATTCATCCATTTATTTCACAATAATAACAACAAGTTAACAATAATATTTTTTTCAAATCAATTTGTCGAAATCCAATAATAAGACCAGTAATTCAATGCAGGAAGTGAATGTTTCGAGCATATTGTGTAAACACCGTTTTATGGAAGGTATAATATTGTGGGGCTACAACCCAGCATGAGCTTCCTCCTCAAGCAATCGTAGCCACTCCGTCCTATTAGTTGCCCAGCGATGCCAATTAATTAGTCGAATAGTTTTCTAATTTGCGATTCGATGTTCGAATAGGTATTTGGAAGCTCTAATATGTTTGTGGAAAAGGAACATAGGGAGAATCTAATAATAATCTATTATGCATGAACACCAGTTAAATGTGTTTCCATTCAAACTTCCAACCTATCTCTTTGTTAATTTATTGATTGTGTGGATGGATGGATATACATTTCGTGTTTGTAATTACCCACCACTACCTATCGTATTGTTCCATTGACTTTTCTTCGCTTTTGTTGTGTATCTATTTTTCAATTATGTATGCGGTGTCATTTTTGTCTCAATATTGAAATTCAATTTCTTTGATTTGTTTCACGTGTTATTTTCGTACTGTTGAATTATAAAGTCCTTTTTCAAAGTATTACCAGCACGCATGCATTCTATTTAATTTATAAATAATAGAATGAATTAATTTTGTATGTTATTCTACGTATTTTTGTTATATTTTAAACTCATTTCGCTTCTTTAAAATTTCAAGGCCCATTTTTTATTTATTTTCAACCGTTCTACATATTCAGTCTTTTGAAATATTCATTATAATAAACGAGGTTGATCAGGGCCTCATTTGCTAATTGTTCACATTCACAGTGTTACATCTACAAACCATAGTATCATAGAACATGACGAGAAGTTTATGTTATAATAATAATAATGAACACTTTCTTGCATCCTTCGCAAGTGGCGAGTATATTGCCGTATGACGATTTCTTCCAACTATCTAGTGTTTCCAGCCAGAAAATCTTAAATTTAATACACATATACTTACGTACTGTTATTTCATCGAAAAAAAAACGAAATAAAGCAATTACTGGGCTTGGGACTGTCTTTGGACGATTTGTGTGATAACTTTGTGCGTTTGTGCAACGTAGTGTATTTCATTTATTAGAATTAATAAATACTTAATTATTTAAATACTAGTGATTGTTTTAATTTATGTTGAAAAATATTAAAAAAATAATATTATAATAATAAAAACTCCTTATAAAATAGTCAATATATATTTTTAAACAGGAATTCTGGTTTTTATAATAATAATAAAAATACAAAAATATTAAAATGCAATCGGCCAACGCCGTTAAATATAATACATTTCATAGACCACTCAGTATTTATATAATAACAAACAAAAAATATAATAAAACAAAATAAAATAAAAAAATATGGATGTTCCCTGGTTGGCATAAATAAATAAAATTCCGACAATAAATAAATAGCGCATTTTAAATCAATATTTTTTGTCAGTTTAATGTGTAGGTACTTCTATAGTTAGGTATATGTAACTACGTAGATTTTGTCAGTTTAATGTGTAGGTACTTCTATAGTTAGGTATATGTACCTACGTAGATTTTTTTAAACGAAATAAAAGATAAATCCACAAGACCAAACCGTATTACGTTATGGTCGGTCCGTGTGATTGCCGGAATGGGAATTACAAAATGTGTAAATATTTAATTTATGCTTTAGTCTCTTCAGAGCCATTTTACCTTTGTTTGCCTTTGCCTTGTGGCGAAAACCCTTATTTTAAATTATACTAATTTAACATTTTTAACACATTTTGTGCGCGCAGCGGACTTCCTAGGTGCTTCGTTATCAATTTCGAATTTATTTATTTATGAATTCCTCCCTTTTTATTCGTGTTTTTATGTGAAGCACAGTTTATCCACTTTTAAGGGTACCTACCCAGGCCTTTTTTTCTTTATTTAGTGATAGCAGTGTAGAAGTCAGAGAAAGAGTGTATTTGTGGATCTTGCTAGATCGATTTTATATTTGATTAATTCTACACATACACAAATACCGTCATGAATTTAGTGTGTGTATATATATATCTGTACCTTAAAGGATAAACCACGTAAGTCATATTCATTTGAATGTGACTTTATCCTTGAAGGTACAGATATATGTTTGTACATTGTACATTTCTACAGCATTCATTTCACTTTCACGCATCTTCTGCCATGTCCATGTCTCAATTGCTTACATTTTTATTGGAATGACTATTGCATTGTGCACAGTGGGCTGACATTGAGATAATTGGGGGATAATTGATTCATTGTGTCACAATAAAAGAATCAAGAATATATTATATTCAGGAAATCAGGTTCACGGGAGTAACAGTTCGTTATGGGCTTTTTAATTTTACGTATTTAAATGGCTCTGTCTGGCTCCTAAAATTTACACAATGCACTTTCTGACTCCTAGGCTGTTTTGCTCTGTAAACCAACGTTTTTTTTTCTTTATATGGCAATTCACCCTATTTAGAGTGCTATAATAAGAAAACCAACGTTGATGTATATCTATTTTTGTGTTTGTTTAATAATATTTTATACAACTTTGACTTTATCTGTTTTATTTTCGGAATACTCTTCTATAAAATTGTGTTTTTATTTTTTGTAATGTACACAATTGAAATGAGCTAACATGACACCTTTGAGTAAGAGAAAAAATACTTGCTCTTACTGATGTGTGACTTGCGTACGTGTTGTCTGAACCCACTTGTTTATTTTATTATTCTAAAATAATAATTCGTTGTGATACAATTTAGTTGGTAGAAGACGCGATGATAAATTAATGTTAGTGTTATAAAAAAAAACATGACACGAAGCGCTAACATACATATGATTTATAGGCTGCAGATCCAATTAGGGATAGATTCGTTGATTTATTTACTCCCTGTCATAAAAACTGGATATTGTTCCATCCACAAACGATGGCCACGAGTATTATGAAGTTCATTCGAGTCCGTTTTAAAAAAAAAATATTTATTCAGTTATTTGATGCTAATAACAACCCTTATGTTCCAATTTAAATCGTCTTATTAAAACAACATAACTTAAGTTCTTTGGTGATTATAAAATATTAGTTCAGTTCTTTTATATCAATAAATGTTGCTATATATTTAAATTTAAATCGTCTTCATATTAAAATAATATAATTTCAGTTATTTGGTGGATATAAAAATATCAATAAATATTAGTTGGAGACTGCCCTGCTTGCCCTGATACCTGCTCATTATGAGGACCTGCCACGCTTGAGGGGCGCAGCGGTCGACGTCGCCAAGTATTGATCAATAATTGTTTAATTACTGTTAACACGAGAGAAGAAGAAAAAGAGTTCAGTTCTTCATGACAATGACAGTCGCTATATTCCCATTTAAATAATCACATCAAAATTATGTAAAGTGAATAAGTTCTTCCGTGGCAATAAAATCATTATATTCCCATATGAATCATCTTCACATTAAAACAGTAATAGTTCAGATCTTTTGTGGCAAATAAAATTCGTTATGTTACAATTCGAGTCATTATTTAACTCATTAAATTACTGATTTAACTCACCGATGCCGAGATTGCATAGGCTAGGAAATTAATTGTTTATCGATGTAGATATTTTCGGGTATAGCTTGCCGGTTTAAAAAAATATATGGGTCTTTTCTATATCGATAGCTGCCAACGCAGATGATCTATTGCCACATTTGTTTTTTTTTATTATTATTTTATTGAAGTTTAAACAATTGATACATTGTTTATTTGTGTGAACAATTTTATAGTGTTTGTACAATGTCTAATTTTTTGTCTGTTTTTGTTCCTGTTTTGTTCTTATCTTTTTGTAATTATTTTTAGTAACGTAACACATAAATAATGCACATAATAAATAATAACACATACATAAATATCGTAATGCATCAATAAATAAATTATTGTATAAATAAATTATCATATTGAAATACCGTTTATAAGGATTAATGATTTCTGAGTTTTTGACAATTTTTGAGTATTTTTTACTGGTGATATTTTTATCTAATAAGAATAAGCTTTGGAGTGGCCCCCATACCAGAAAAACTCACAGACAGCCGACTCGGATGGTATGGACATGTAATGAGAGAGTAAAATGATCATGTGGTGCAAACTGATCTAGGACTCCCAGAAATAGGAAAGGAAAAGGACGTCCACTATCCAAGTAGTGGGGTAGTATGAGTAAGCTCATGGATAAAGCCCAAATAACAGGTCCGACAATACAGGGCAGATCATCCTGGCGCCGAAGGATTGGGATAGCCAACTCTACCTGAAGTAGGTCAAGGCTAAGTCATTTATTTTTCTTACTCATACACTCATTCGTGAAAGAAGTAGGTAGCATTAACAAATTTAATTGTTAACAGTTTTGTATTTGTTAATTTTGAAATGAGTTCCCACTTTAAATTGAATAAAAGAAACATTGTTAATTTAAACCAGATTTTGCAAATACAGTTATTCAATTACTATTTATGTCCGATATTTTTTATTTATAACTTAATGTTTATGTAGAATCACGATACTAATTGCTCATATCATGAATTTGCTGTATAATAAATTTTAAACTGATGTATCTAATTAGATACTGGTATACGATAAACTCACTCATTGTATCACTTCACCAAGGTATTGTTTTTTTTTTGTAATTCGTGAACATATATTCAAAAATATTCGTGTTTTACTAGCGGACTTTGTTGTTATTAATGTTTTCCTTGCATACACGATAAGAATCGCAATTATTTTTCGTTTAAGCTTGTTCCTAGGTATTTTGCTACATAAATTGTTTTGAATAATTTTAGTCTATCTCGGAATATAACACCGATTTATTTTGTAAAATACTCATATAATTTATAACAATAACATACTTACAATTTTTTTTAATTACGATATAGACTTGCACTTCACTCTTCATACAAATATGTGTGAATATATATCTTATATCATTTTTACAATTTATGAACTAATGTTTTACTCAAAATTCATCTTCGGCCATCAGGCGTCCAGTGCTGAACATATAAGTCTCTTCTTGACTTCGTTGTCGTTATCGTTAAAATGGTCATATAATATTTTATAAATACTCATTGAATATCGTGAAATCGCACTAAAATTATATCCCCGAATGTTTAGACTTATTTCTACATTAAATATTATATTCTAAGGAATTGAAGGAATATTCCTCGATTGTTATCTGAAAAAAAAAACTATTTTGTTGGAAGCGTTTGACAATTATTGATTCGCTGCTTGCACGGGATGATATACCTATGTTTGATATTCATGGTTCAATATTTTTTTTATTGTTTCTACTATCGTCGACCATCTAGCTACGAGAAAGTAAACGTAAAGTGAACCAATTAATAGTTTAATATTTTATGTTAATATTATTCCGACGTACATATACTAAACAGCGTAGATTAGTGTCAAAAGTAATACAGATAGATATATAGTAGGTACCTAATATAATAAATATAATATTCTGTTAAACATATTATTACCTACTTACTTGTGTTTCCGGCGCTATAAATTTTCTCGGAATTTTTAATTTAACCATAACCATTTGTAATAAAAGATTTAACTGCACATAAAAATGGCAAGAACACAACATTTTTATGCTAATGTTTATTTTAGTGCACTCTGCGTTTGCAACGCTTTAAAATGGGGTCGATCTCTAGCGCCGTTTCATAAATGCAGTAATATTTTATGTACACTCCTGTCAAACGTTTATGAAATTGGGATCAAATCTAATTATACAGTTGACGAAAATGGTATTCTGCTCTGGCGTTAAAGGCACGCGAATATAGTAAACTTTTAATGCCTTAAGAGACATACAAATATACAAGTCAGACATATGCAGAAATTTCATTTTGATTTTGGCTGATAAAATATTTATAATCTAAGAAATACATGTGTTTAGTTTCGTTATTTTTCTCTTTATTTTATGAACATTCATTTCCTGTTGTCGTAGAATAAACACATTGTCGAATTAACTTGTAAATTAAGTAAATAAATTTATCTAGGTATAAAATAAATAAATAACATCTGTTTCGTTTTGGAAACTATACGTTCTTTAATTCGGCTGCTTTATTTGTTACTTTTATATTTGTTTTAAAGTACAAAACAATCACCTCTCCATACGAGTGTGTCTTTATCATACAATAGAACTTATTGTTTTGCTTTTGGCAAGTCACTCGTAAACAGACGATTTGTGTTCTTAGACCCCCGTGTTTAAAAGTTCACCTCGAACAATGGGTGGTTGGAAATGAATTTCGTCAGCGTCTTTCGTGATGCCTTTTGCTCCGTGAATATCCGAGATTCCGGGCTGCTCCCGAAATTATTATTTGAAACAACGAGGTTGTAAAGTATTTTCAAAGTTATTTCTTATTTAGCGCCATGCATGGCGTAAACTTTACCGTAACAATGTTGCAATCGTGTCGCTATTTCATATCTTTTGTCATTATTCATCGGCAACACTTTTAATTTTTTATTATTCTTCGTTATTTTTATTACGATCTTATTGTTACGAAGTATTCGTAGGTATTTTTATGGCGGCGAACCTTTTACACGCGCTATAAATCTGTTTTATATTTTATGATGTAGTGTGAATTAGATCAAATAGTTTTTGTATTCCTTCAGATTGTTTACTAATTATTGTTTATCATATTGTTTAGTGATAATGGCACGCTATGGCACTTGAGGTTGACAGACTTGAGGTTGGCACTTGAGGTTGAGAAAAACGATCGTCACACACTTCTTAGGCATCTTTCTTTACGAATATTGTTCAGTTGGACATTTCTTAATTGTTTTCAAAGTGTTGTAGGCACAAACCTCGGATACTGAACTGAATTTTATGCTAATTAAATAATTAACAATATATGCTTTACTAGTTCTTTAGAGGTTGGTAGATACTAAGGCTCTGAGTTCTTTTTGAATAAGGTATTAAGAAGCGGAACCCATATTCTTCAATATTCGATTTCTGCTTGATTTTATTAACTTCCTGATTTATTAAATATCAAAATAATTATTTTCAATGCCTATCGTTAATCAACGAGTTTCTTTTATTGGAGGATCTACAGATTGTTTTTAATAATAAAAAAATCACAATTTATGTTATAATTACAACTACAACGTATATAATTTATAACTACATAAAACTTCGCGAAAGAAAATTTTCTATTTCAATATCTACTTACTTTCATGCGACATTTTTATGTGTACCAGCGATGCATTGTCTAGACTTGAATGTTATCTAGATATATTATGTACACGCATGACACTAGCTAATAATTATTATATTACTGCCTTAAGGCTTCTGGTTTTTTTTTCAATGCCAGTACCTACTTGAATGTTGTTCTCCGCCATGAGCTATTGTTTTACCCTCGACGATTCTGAAATAATCTGTGTCATATTCTTCATAATTTTCATTAATTATGACTCGCAAACTATGAGTTTATCAATTATGTACATGTTTATGTGAAATGTTTTTCGCTGTCGTCTCCATAGGCCCGTACAATATTAAAGTTGGCTCTTTATATATTTACAAAAGTTCTTTATTTTAGTTGTGTGCCATTTCATCGTATTTAAATATTGCTTCTATGTATTTCCAATTTACGCATTTTTTGTTATTTGGCTCTTAAGGTAGTCGAAAGTATAATTATTTATTTATATTTATACATACATACCATCACGCCATGTCCCTTGCGGGGTAGGCAGAGAGAACCGAACGCCACATTTTTCTATCCTGGCACGCATCCCTCGCTTCGTCCACATTCATGCATCGTCTCATACATGCTCGTCTATTGCTCACACTTCTAACATTTCCGTCTTTCAAAATTTCGTTCACATGGTCGTGCCATCCCTTTCTTGGGCGTCCCCGGCCTCTCATTCCATTCCTTTCCGCTCTGTATATTTTCTTCGTCAGGCGCTCCTCATTCATTCTCCCCATGTGACCAAACCATCTCAATGTGTTCACTTTCATTCTAGTAATGACATCTTTCTTCATCTTACATTCTTTCCTTATGTCCTCATTTCTTACCCGGTCATACATCGTTCTATTACAAATCCTTCTTAACGATCTCATTTCAACTGCATTTATTCTACTTTCATGCGTCTTCTGCCATGTCCAGGTTTCACTTGCATACGTCAGGTTGGCACTACGACGGCGTTATGAATGGCAACTTTGGCATCCTTTGATATGTTGCGATCATTCATAATTGGTCTTAGTGCTCCATTCACTCTGTTTCCTGCCATAACTCTTCTTTCGATCTCTATCGAGTCGTCCATTTCGTTGAAATAGGCTTCCCAAATACACATATTCGTCGACTTGTCGACTTGACTTATTTATATTTATTTAACACTTTTATATTTATTTAACACTGAACTATACGCCTTTTCTTCTTGAAACGTTGACAATCTCTAAATGTACATGCTTATTTTTGTAATTTTTCGACACACACACATAAAAAGGTTCGCTACCTCTCATTTTTTTTGTATATTGCTAGTAAAATAGAAGAATAATTAATAATATATATTGTTCTGGGTACGAAGGTTAACAACCCCTTTCTGGATACAGAGTGTTACCTTACCTCCCAAGAAGTGGGCGCGCGCGAATGGTTCCTGTAACGCCCTCAACGAAAGATCAATATTATTTTCTCTCGGCGGGAAAGTACCCACAATCATTTATTAACAAACAACAAACTTGTGTGTGATCATTGTTCTCCGTGTTTGATTACATTCATTCATTCACCCATCTATCCATGCAACTCGCCACGATCATTATTATTAACCCGACGATTTTATAGTCTTCATAAATAATTTTTACGTTACCGTGTCGGTAATGTAATTTATCGTTCATTGCGCCCACCTTGTCTGGTAGGTATATTATGTTATCTTCTAGTTCTCCCGATGACGCGCGAAACTCTTTGAAGTTCTCGAATTCGGTTTCTTAGTAATGTAATAATCTTATTTTTCTTGTGCCGCTCCTAACGGAGGTTGGCGACCATCACACCAAACTCATGCCGATCTTGCGCCAACCTAATTAGTGACGCCGCATCATCCAAACACATCCAGAACCACTGCCTGCAGATGAGGTGTTCGTCAGTTTGTATCTCGCCGCAAGACCTCACAGAAGTTAATACTTACATTTTTCATATTGAACTCACAATGTGACTTGTTGAGGAGCCTTTCCTCCGGCATCGAGGGTTGATTTTTTTTGCGAATACTTTTACCGAGAAGATTAGCTTTGTCGGTAGCAGAGTTAGCAATAGAACCGTCGTAGTTCGCTAATAGTGGAAATGAAGATGTGCATACGTTTTTGTCTTATGGAGATTAACAATGACCAGAATCTTGGTTGATGTTTTTACACCTGCTACGCTGTAGCGGTGCCGCGGTCGACGTTGCCAAGTATTGGTCGAAAAGTGTTTGATTGGTGATCATAAAATATATACATAAGAAACCTTTTTTGCTAATTACTTTTCAATTGAAATATTAGTATTTTCAAATTATTCCCGCGTTATGTGTTGGTGTGTGTTAAGTATAATATGCCTCTGAGGAACATTATTTGTAAGTGTAGTGCGCGATATTTACAAAGTCCTGATCGGCATTAGTTACATTTCATGTTGGGTGGTGGATCGTAATCGAGTGTACAAATTACAAACACACCCATTATATGTTGTAGTTAAATATGTAGGTACCTACACTAGGCTATGTTTTACAGGTCCCCGACATTGTTAACAGTGAACAAACGGGGCGTCGCGTCGTGTGAACGTATATTTGTACGTACGTAATACGTGTTACCAAATAACACCGTAGGATTAGCCGGTACTAACAAAAATTGCCTTTTTCTCCTCTACTAACGTGGCTCGGCAACGAACAATTTAATTTGAGTTTGCATGTTGTAATGAACTAGGGGGGAGGTCCGCACGTTCATTATTACTGAACTTTTATCATTTGGCTCTGTACTCTGTATGCAGATTTTATACGCACACACACACACACACACACTACTTTTATTGATAAAAGCACATTGTCGTCGAATTGTTTTTAAAAATTTAGTAAATTGTAGATATATAATATACTTTTTAGGATTTCTAGTTTATTTATTATTTTGTTTTTTTAGGATATTTATAGTATAATAACATTTTTTATGTATATGTATATATTTTATTTATTTTGTAAGTTATAACATAAACATGGATTAGTACAGAAATTAAAATTTTTACAGTTTTTTTTATTAAAAGTACCTACTGTCCCAATAAAGTTAAAAAATTGTGTATGAGACAGGAGTAAATTACATAGATTTTACATATTTATATTCACATACTTATAGTTACGTACATCCACGAGAATTATTGAATAAATTGTGATCTTTAATTGTTCAAAGTTCTTTTTTTATTGTTTTGGATGTAGAGCATTAATTAAATTTTGATACATTTTGTGTGTTCATTTAGTCATCCGATGTTGATTTGTACCTATTATGTAAGTTAAACTAAAACCAATCCACAGTATCTACCTACTAACAATAAATTGTAGCTGGTGTACTTAAATCTATGGAAATATTTATATTTATAAGAATAGTGTACGAGTGTATGCGTGTGTGTGAGAGTGTGTATATAAGTGTCAATCTCGATATTACAATGGTCCGGTGAAATTTAATCACTGTTTTTTATTATTCCTGAATTATTTGCATTGAAAAATGAGTGAGACTCCAAAAGAAAAATATTATAATTTCCTATTTTTAAACCACGAATAAGATATTTTATACGACCGGTTTGGAAGCGACCCCTTCTTCATCAGGACGGATGATGACAACTGACACAATGAAACCGTGCGGCGTAACGGTGCTCGAAGGAAACACACAGTGGAGTTACATATTATATGAGTCGCATCGCAATACTGTCAAATCATATTTAAGAATTCCGTTTTAGGATTAACGGGTAACGGATCGGACGCAGCACATCAGACGGATTTTAGAAGTATTTAAATAATAATTCATGCGCGCGCATCGGATTGTCGGCAATACAAACGTCCTTGCTAGGAGACAAAAATATTGTGGGCGCTAAGCTGTACATTTCCAAAATTAATTGTTAGTTTTCTCAAAATTTTCACAAATGAAGTGATGAAGTAACGTCATCTTAATCCATTCAAATATTTAAAGGTAAACTAAAAAAACTTTATTTGCAAATAGTTCCTGAATTCCTTCTATATCCTTCCGCAACCTCCTTTTCCTCATTGCTATGATCAGTGTTATTTTTATTATTCTTTTTTTTAACTCTGTTCTTTTTTTTCCTCTTTGTATTTTTTTTCTTACTCTATTTTATTTTGTTATCAATTTATTTCTCACTAAATAAGTAGGTATTGTACCAATTTAACTTAGAGACTTCACGTTGCTCGGGTTGGTTAGAAGAAATTACCTTATAGCAATAAACTTGCCTTTGTACACATGTAGGTACATAAATTATATAAGTAAATATTGTTTTTACGAGTATGTCCTAAAATTTAGTTTTTACCTATAATATTTTATATGGGTTTCCCCAATAATATTATCTACGTCGACATTTCATGTAAATAGTGTGTAGGTTTCATGCATCGAATCAAAAGTTATTCACGAATAATTAATATTTTTTTTACTTAATCATTATTTATTCACAATATATGGACTTAGGACGTACATTTAATTATCCGAGACATCAAGCGCAGCTGTATAATAATAATAAGATAATTCTGGTTCTTTTTAATTTAACATCTATACCTAAATGCTTCTCGGCACCTGTTGCCGCCATCCATAAATGGTTAGTTGTCGGGTGTTTCAAATTATCTGCATTATTAATATATAATACTCATTTTTTCATTATCCAATAATAAATGTAATTGATGAATATGTTGTCAACATGGTCATTATTTATGTTTAATGTGTACCTAGTTTGTTTATTTATTTATTATCTTAGTTTTATTACGTAGGTACATACCTACTCTTTCAATTACTACCATTTTGTATTTGTGTAAATATTTCTTTGTTATTTTATTTATCGTAAAGCACCGAGTTCGATTCCCGGCGGAGACACAGTTTTTAATTATGTTATTAGTCTGAATCTGTTGGACGATAAACAGTAAACACGAAGTCCGCAGTATGTGACAATATGTTATTAAGTACGTGTTAAAATAATATTTGACTACTACACTAGCAGCTTTTAAAATTAATCAGTTTTATGTATATGTACCTAAGTATCTATGGGTATTATTCTATAGTATATAGCGTGTATGAAAAAAAGTTTTCAAGGGTTTATAGTAGTCGTATAACCTGTTCTTAATTTCGTGTGATTACATGCATACTTACGTTAGATTATGTGATTTGTATAGATTATCTGCTTAACATTGTATTTATAATGGTAGATTCGATTTCAAGGTATCTGACCAAAATAAATTACAGGCAGATTATATTGTTTGATTTATAAATAGGGATTCATTCCTTTTACACCGTAAATTAGAGAAAGTCCAACAAGTGAATAATAAGCAATTTTTACCAATTGCATTTTTTTTACCAATATACATAGGTATTCATTATAAATTCACTTATTTTGATAAAAAAATACACAATGTATTATATTTATTTGAGGTTAACGTTGCTTGGAAGAAATTTTCTTATGACAACCAACCCTCATTTTGATACATATTGTACATAAATCAAATAGATACATAAAAATAAAAAAAAAATACCTTCCAAAGCAGCTGATGGCCTTATCAGTTAAGAAACAAGCCATGACACGCTAAAAATAATTTCGTATGTAGGTACCTATGTTCTTAATCAAAATTTTGTTATGACTTACATATCATATTTTTTGATTCTATTATTTTCTGTTATCATGGATCCATATGACTTCTAATGTAATGGGTATGCTAAAGGGATGTCGGTAATGGAAGTGCACGGTTAGGTACATTCGATCCTTGCCCGGGGTCGTTCAGCTTGCAGCTAACAACTGACAACCGGTTCTGCACACATTTTGCCTTTGTTGGGAATGAATCTATATCCTCTGGCCTCCTTCTCCACCACCACCTATGTGTAACTATTCCAACCTACATCCGATGCTTTAACACTGAAGCGTGAACTCGTTCAATTCCACGTTGTTTTTAATCAGATAAAAGGTTAGACAGTCTGTGTGTTATCTTGAACCTTCGCTTTTATCAATCGCTTACATCCAATTACAATATCTACCTTTATTACAAATATTTTTCGATGTGTACAAATATTTTATAATGGAATTTCGATCATGATCATCAATTTATAATTTAGTAACATACAGTCCAGTCTTCTACCATGGGTCGACTAGCAAGTTCGAAAAAGATATCTCATACTTTTATTGTACCACTGGTGAAAAGTATTTATATGAGAAATGCATTTCTTTTATTTATTTATTTATCTTATTCGTGTACATGAATTGTTGTTTTTTTCTACCAGAACAAACAACAAATTTCTTACAAAATATCCACAATGCAGGTAGGTATATTATAAATACAAGGTTCCTCGATAATGTTTATAAATAGTGAAAAAGGTATATCTGAATAATATTTTTGTCAAATAATTCTTACCGTTAATCATATTGTTATAACAAGACATAACCAATTAGTTATATCAAGACATGTATAAGCATCGTCATCTTCCAAAGATCGATCATTCGGCTCGGTTATCAGAATTTAATGGATGGATTGAAATAACATGGTTCTGCGATCAAGGACAAAACGATGATGAATTATTTTGCATACTGCACATCTATGTATCTCAATAAGCCATTTTCTCGATGCATCTCCTGCTACATACAGTATATATTCATTTATTCCGTATTCTCCGTATGTTGTGTCTTCCTTCTTGAAATTATAGTCAATGAACCGATCCATTAATCACACGGACAATCAAGTCTCTCTCATTCATCATTTACTTGAGGCCGAATTCAATAATCTGTAAACGTTTCAACATATATATGTTTTGATCGAAAGGTAATGGAGTGCTAATAATAGGTAATTGATATTTATTCAGTAGGTACTTGCTTAAATATCAACACACCCCTTGTCCCTCGTTGGATAAGCAGATAGAGCCAACCGCTACAATTTTCTATTTTGACAGGCATCCATCTCCATGTTTCTCTCGTTTGGGATGTATTCATATGGTCTTGTCTTTCTTTTCATGGACGAACCAGCCCCCCTAGACAACGTGTCATTTAGCTCAAGAAAAGAAACAAGATAACTCAATGTAGGTAACTGACACTTTTTTTTTTTTTTTAATTAAAATGAATATGTCCTTGTTAAACATGAACATATACATTTTCCTACGTTCCCTAAAATAAGCAAATAAATGCTTGTGCTATAGGTGAACGAAATCGGTCGAGGCAGGTTTCGAACTCGCGACCACTGGATTACTAGCCCAGCGCGCTAACCGCTCTGCCATCTACCCATCTAAACCCATCTAAAGTTTTGTATATATAATTCTTCGGAAGTCCAAACTATGTCAATATGTTCACTTTTACTCTGTCTCTGACATCATCATCATATTATTACCCTGTCACATATTGCCTTATTACAAATTCTTCGTAACGATCTCATTTAATCTGCTGTTTTGCGTTTTCATCAATTTAATACTTAGTGGCCGACCGCACTATGTTTTTTAACCGTCGTGGTTTTGATCGGAAAATGCAGAACAGTTAAATTTGTTCTAAAATAAAAAAAAAATCGCCAGTCCATGTGCTAATATTGATTTCAATGTGTTCTTATATTGATTTTTATGTGTTCTTATATTGATTTCTATGTGTTCTTATATTGATTTCTATGTGTTCTTATATTGATTTCTATATGTTCTTATATTGATTTATATGTGTTCTTATATTGATTTCTATGTGTTATAAAATCATGCAGGGAAAAAACCACTCGTCTTACACCGTAGTACGGTCGGCTACTTGACTTATTCAAAAAAAAAATATATTTATTCTCGCATTATCAATGTGTAATGTTCTAATCAAATCAAATAGTGTATATAAACAACTTTTTTCTATTTTACTTTATTTCAATGTAAACAAAACAGTCATAACAAAGTACAATTAATTACATATACAAAACACAATTAATTACATAATATACAAAACAATTCATATTTCATATTTTCTTATTTTGTTCTATACCTAATTTTAATTCTATATTTTGTTATTCATTTACATGTTGTTAAGTAAAAGCTTTTTGTGTTCCCACATGGATTATTTATTAACATGTTTTTTGATAACATTTATAGTCCGTTATTTGTATCTTTACTCGTTATTTGTTTTGAATATATGTATTGTACATGTTCAAGGTAAAAAGAAAAGTCACCGTCTTGGTATGGTTGCCTCTTGAATGTTGTAATGTTAGAAATGTAAAAAAACCTATTTTAATACTACATTGTTTGAATATACATTGTAGAATAAACTAGTAGTATAATATTTTTTTTTCGTTGTAGTCCTCAATTGAATATTAATCATTATGCGTTTTCAACGCGATTTCTCATAGCTCGCAATACGGCTGCAGGCAAACCAGTTATCGTTAAAATAAAAATAAAATTTGTTATATTTCATTGTTTTCTTTTCATTTATCGCTGAGAAAACATATTTTATACCTTGGCGTATTCAGACATCTGGCAACCCTACACGATTTAATTGGTATTAAAATTGTTATTTTTTTTAGTATCCACTGGTAAGTTGTAGTTTGGCACCACCTGTCAAACACACGAGATAATTTGTTCGGATTAAGTTTAACATTAATCAAAATGATTCTATGATGACGTTAATCTCTGTCAAATGTGGTAATTAAAATTGATAATTTATTAAATGCCTCGTGTTTATTTTTTTATTTTTATTGCTTTGAAATCGTTGACGTAGTACTTGTTGGAGGCTTTGAATATTTTTTTCGTATAAAGCAAATATTTTATTCGATTTTTTTTTATTATTAGGTATATATCACATTAATAATAGCAATTATGTTTACAGTAACATTTATTTGTGATTTTCCCCATTTTATTATCTCTTCGTAAACATTTTATATATGTTTGACGATTTCATACAAAGCATTTATTTTATTCTATCCAAGCATATTTTGTATTTGGTACGGTCCTTATAAAGCAACAGTTCTTATAAAGACTTCTTCGTTATTTCATAGATGGCAATAGTAATATTGCATTATTTTCAAATGAATTGTTACACATTATTCAAATATATAGAACTTTCAAAAATTACATCGATAGGGAACTCAATAAGAAGGCATAATTGGTGAACGTTGTGCAAGCGCATAAAGTGATCGCGTAAACCAGTCGATGGCAGGTCGTAATAATAATCACTTTCTTGCGCCCTGCGCTATCCCAACTTAGTTTCTATTGAGATATTAAAAGTTTGTCAATAAAAATACTTAATATTTGTTTAGTAAGTTATGAAAAAATAAATCGCATTAGCATAAAAAATGAAAACTAAAACTGCGAATTTTAAAAAAGTTAAATTTTTATTCATTGACCTATCGTATAACAAAGATTTTCTTGTACGTAAAATTAAAGGTGTAAAACATGAACTCTTTCTTTTATTTATCTTTCAGCATATATTTAAATGATATATTTAATTTTATGTATACCTTAATTTTAACGACAATTTATTACTGAAATATGTGTTAAAAACTCGATAATAATGCCGTGGCATATTTATAAATTGTGTGCTGGCGTCCTGGGTTTGATTCCCAGCAAGTAACAAATTTATATATTTGTCGTCATTTTATGGGCATGAAATATCTGTAGAGAGGCTATTATAATCTCTAACAAACCTTTTTAATTACTTCATTACTGTGTATCGCAGAAAAATAAATCTCTCATGTGCTTAAAAGTGCATTTAAAATGTGCAAAAAGGTTTTAATATATCATGTTGTGGGTCACTTAATTAGCAACAAACTCGCCAATTGCGCAGCATGCAAGGAAGAGTTCATAAATTAATACATTGATATTTGTCACATAATTTTTTTAAGACGTTACAATTTT
This sequence comes from Molanna angustata, assembly GCA_963576475.1. Taxonomy (NCBI): domain Eukaryota; kingdom Metazoa; phylum Arthropoda; class Insecta; order Trichoptera; family Molannidae; genus Molanna; species Molanna angustata. The sequence goes on from OY754975.1 coordinate 27,031,178, forward strand.
AAAATTATAATTGTTACTTCGCTCTGTCTACGTCTATAGAGAAATGGCGTAATGGTGTGGTATGGTAACTTAATGAACCATAAATTAAATGAACTAAATGCATTTTGTATATAAGTAATTTGCATCCCATTAGGTAAATTAGTAAATAGAAATCGGTTGATCATTTTTTAAATGCACGCCATGTCAAAGTTACAAAGTTGCTGACTGGTAAAATGTATTTTTTTTTGCTGTGTATTATATATAATATTGTACTTAGTTGTTACTATTGTGTAAGTCGCCGTAAAATGTTGTGTTGTATTTGTGTGACTAAATAATCAACCTTATATTTTCCTCACTGCATACACTACATGAGCAATGAGATCTCAACCACACGAGACGGTGTATGAATGACCCGACCCGCCCGATACTATGTTCAAATTCCGTGAAACAAGTGGTAACTACATAGGTAGTTTGTATAATGTACTCAGTAGTATACCCGTTCGTCGTTCATACACGGTCGAACTACCAATCAAGACTTTTTTAACATATGTCTGGATTCGAATTATGATTTACATGCATGCATTAACGGCCTTCGTGGCTCAGTTGGTTGGATATCTGACTCCCGAGCCAATGGCCTCGTATTGGATTCCCGATGGAGACACAGTCTTCAATTGTAAACGATAAATAACATACGAAATTTCCAGAATATGGCAACTTGTTATTGAGTGGATGTTAATATTTTATATAGTTAGTATATGTTAGTTACCCGAGAAACAAAACAATGCAGATCATCGCATAATATCTTAAACGGGGTAAAGAAGTAACCGTTGATAACCACAATATTATCGAGGTTAACTTTCTGGCACACTATATAATTCCATGTTAAAATACGTATCAATGTTACAAAAACATATGATGAATCCTCACTCTTTTTGTAAAGGAATCCTAAAAGAATCTAAAATCTTCAACAGGCGATTTGATGTAAATGAATATTTTACTACCTAGAGATGTGTTTTCTTTTGTAGCTGTTTTGGAGTCAGTTTTTTTAATTACTTTTATAATTCCCTTTTCAGTGATGTTGATGCAGGTATATTTGACAGTGATACTTAGGTGTTTGATGATTTTCAATCATCGCGCAATAGAGCTTTAGCTTTTACTTATGTGAATTTCGACGGGAACAAATCTCTGACGATCCTTATTTAGATACCTATAACTTAAAAACATCGATAAACAACACTGTAACTCTTCATAACGATATTATCTAAGTAACTGCCCAATATCTCCACAAGACCACCATACACGGAAGCGGATCATTCGACGGGTGACTGAGTGTAGTCACCACCCTCAAACATGAAGTCAAGGACGAAGAAAATTAAGTGACTCCTTTCCAACAAAAATATAAATCGGTTTTCGTGGCAAAGAATCATTCGCCCGTATACAGTAATCGTAATCTTAAGACATGTTTGTCGTACAGATCGCAGGCGCCTTTGCAAATTGAAGAATTTGATGATTTTTTTCATAATTCTGATCATCAGAACTTGATGAAATTCATATGAATGATAATCTCTGAAGCACCCCGTCGCTATTAAAAAATAAATCATTTAAATCGCACTCATAAAGAGTTCTTATCACTTAAATGCAAATTGAAGAGATTGATTATTTTCTCATGGATCCCTAGTTCACATCTTTACTAAATTGAAATGGGACTAATCGGAAGATACCCCCTTTCTAATGAAAAAAGAATAATCGAAATCAGACTATGTGGTAAAAAGTTATCGCTGAACATAAATAAAAAGTTCACGTCTATAAATTATGAAGTTCTACAATATCTATAACTAAAATCTAAATTTTAAGCACCTACCTATATTGCAATATTCTCAGGTACATATTTTTGTCATGAATATTTGAAAGCGTAGTGAAACTTTACTGGTGAATTATAATTTCTTTTGATAATAATAATAATAATCTTTATTAGCTAAAATAAAATTCAAACAACACATCATGTACAAAAGAAAACATTATTATAGTCAAAAGGCGGACTTCTTAAAAAATTAACGTCTTCCAGTCAACCTAAAACATTATTTTAGCCGTTTTATATTTTTTTTTCATTCGTCCAAATAATTCTAAAATTCATCGTGCTTGTCGTATTAGTTGTGTACTTTCGGTGTCTCACATTACGTCCGGTCTTCACGCGAGCTCCAATAAGACTGAAGTGAGGTGAGGCGAGTGTACATTGCTCTGTGCCTACTTATTTATATCATATATGTAGGTATACTTATGTGTGTGTGCGCGAAGTAAAATCGAGTGTAGCCGGCTTTTACAATATGCACGGCCCATATCGCGTCGCGGCGCTCTCGGAGTGAATGCACTCTGCACCCCCCCTCCATACATCCACCGACCTCACCCCGCCACTCCCCCGTTCGTCTCATCATGTGATTCCCACGGCGGGATCGATATACACTATACTCTCTCACACACACAGCAATAGTAATAATACGTAGTGACTATTCATACGTATTCATAAACCTAACCTCACGTTACAGTATAGAATGGATGATTTTTATGCTTACGAATTATAACTTCAGTATATTTTTAACCAATAATTATTGATTGAATTCTATATTTTTACTTAAATACAAATAAATATATTTTTATTTTTTTTATTTGATTCGATTTTATATTGCTTCTAACGGATTAACTAATAGATACTACCTATATCAAATATTAATTTAATTTACACATAAAACATGTTTCGACATTTTGGAGATTTTTATCGTTTCACAGATTCAGACTGAAAACACAGTTAATTGTTTTCAACGGGAATAGAATCCGAGGCCTTTGGCTTTGTATTACATTTTTTAGCCGTTTATACTAAATTTATTTATTTATTTATTAAATCCTTTTTTTACATGTATAGTAATATAAGATGTAGGTACAATATAACTTTATACGGAGTAAATAAAATGTATAGGTAATACTATAATTAAGTTTATGTTTGTCATAAGTGTACCTATACATATTTATATATATTTAAATTTGTGGATTAGGCTACTCTACTAGGCTATGCCTGCCCCAGAGTAGCGTTATATTTAAGTTTGTACTTTTCGAAAGCTTGTCTTTTGTAAGGTTGTGTTTGTTGTTTTTCGTTTCTTACATAAGTGTTTCTTTGTATTTTACAAATCCCAATACAGTTAACAAACAAATAACAAATTTTATTGTATCACTCATAAAAAGTATAATTTGCACTCCTAAATGTAGTACGCAGTTTTTTTAATTCTTCAGCGATTCGTAAATTTAAACGAAATTCAACACTACTAAGGTGGCATTAGGATTGAACGATTGGCCGTAATTTTGAACGATGTTCATTATAGTGCATTCAACATAAATCCTATCGTGTTTTGTGTTGGTCAGCTTGCATAGTTGACAATCTGACCAATTTAGTTCTACGGAGTTGCAATCATTTTATGTATTTCACTATACTGTGAATTTACGGAGACTTTGCGTTTATAAATAATTTTAAAACACATTTTATTGTTTTTGGGTGTATGTCAAAAGACAACTTTCATTGTGTTTACTTTGTGACGAATGCTACAGAATTAATTTATCTATATGTTGTCACATCTGGCAAAGATTAGTTTCTTACATCTGACAACATCTTACCAATGCAAAGATAAAACGAGTGGGTTGTGGCCAACGCTAACTTCCTCACTATCAAGCCACTCATTATTTTAATATTCAAAATATTCATTATTTTCATGAAATGAGTTTATTAAATGTTTCGACTTATAGAAATATACTTTGTTGGCCAAAGATACGAGATCGTCGTAACATTCACACACTGTCATTACTTTATAAGATTATTTATAATCCCTATTTAAAAAATAACGTCGTTTTTTTGTCAAGTCACGGCCTATCCCTTCGATCTGCTGAACGTACTACATTAGCTATCCTCATTCACAATACAGAAGTTTTCAGCTCTTCTTTTCAAGTACAATCAGCTAGACTATGGAATGGCCTAAGTGATGAAGTAACTTCATCTCCATCCATTCAAATATTTAAAGGTAAACTAAAAAAAACTTTATTTGTCAAATAGTTCCTGAATTCCTTCTATATACTTCCGTAACCTCCTTTTCCTCATTGCTATGTTAAGTGTTATTTTTAATATTCTTTTTTTAACTCTCTTTTAATTTTTTTCTCTTTGTATTTTTTTTCTTACTCCTTTATTTTATTTTTTTTATCAATTTATTTCTCACTAAATAAGTATTGTACCAATTTAACTTAGAGTCTTCACGTTGCTCGGGTTGGTTGGAAGAAATTGCCTTATGGCAATAAATCTGTTCACATGTACATAAATTATAAAATAAAATAAATAAATAATTTTTTATTTAAATATTTTATTATGAAAACTTGATAACACCTCAATGCCATTTTATGAATATGATTAGCCTTTTTACCAATTTGAAAATAAAAATAACAAATTTCGAGTTTCCTGAGCTTACTTTGAAATATTTGACAGTTAAAAAAAATGAGTAGTAGGTACTTTTCAGATATTCTTCAAAATCGAATGGGGTTTAAACGAGTAATAGATATACAAATTTGTATAGAATCGAATGAGTATTTTAGTACATAGTACACAACACACGCACAGATACATTGTGATGAAACTTTCAAAATGCAATCTCAGGATGATACTAGTTGACAATCTACACACGCACAGATACATTGTGATGAAACTTTCAAAATGCAATCTCAGGATGATACTAGTTGACAATCTGCAATAAAAAAATTAAAAATTGCAATAAAAAAATTAAAATTTAAATTAAATTTTTTTTTTTAATTTAAATGGCTCTAAAATTGCACATCCATAACTCCCCAATAGGTATATATCCCTTGGGATAGTGAGGAGTAAAAAATAATTTACAGACTGAACGAAATTCACCATTAGGGCTGAAAGATTCGTTACTTTGAACGAAATTCATCATTACCGAAGTAATGTTGGTACAATAAATTGTGTATACACTCTCGCTTGTACAGCGATACACGCACGACGGCACGGATCATATGTTCATAGATAGACACACGCGCGCTAAACGGTGGCGCGGCGAACCGATGTGTGGTTATAAATTATTATTATTGTGTGTGTCTTCTCTCTTGTGCGGATGATGCACTTCCATTCTTTTTTCCCGTACCTCTTTCTCTCTCTTTCTCGTTTCGACATATATCTATATCTCTCTTCTCGCTGTGTGTTCGTCGATTTACGCAAATAGATTAACTCATCAGTTACCGCATGTCGCGCCTTGACGGCATCCCACTCAACATTCCTTTTAATATAATTAATTACACAATGTGTAATGACTGATATCTTCGGATGGACACTAAATAATTGAAGCTTTATCTTTTTATTTATTTGATATTTATATGCAGATGTACATCAAACATCATGAAAGGGGACGCACAAGAAATGCACTGAAAGACGGAAATGTAAGAAGCGTGAACTACAGACGAACACGTATGACACGATACATGAATATTGACGAAACGATGGATGTGTGTCAAGATAGAAAAATGTGGCATTCGGTTCTCTCTGCCTACTCCGTGAAGGAGACATGACGTGATGGTATAATTTTCGCCAAAAACCTTGAACAAGCTTCCGTTTGCGCAAAGCGCAAATAAGTGTCTTGCCTCGTTGGTTTACGCCCCCCTTCTCGGCTTAAAGTTCAAGATGTTTGGCTACAACTCTATGTATATTAAACATCTTCATTTATCATAATATTTATTTATTTATTGTTAATACACAAAAAAAATTACATGTTTGTAACGCCCCGCTAGGCTATACCTGTTCTGGGGCTGTTACTTTTATACAATAGGGTAGGTATTCAAATTATTTACACATAGAGGATACACAGAGGTTTTTTTTTTTAAGATATTTATTTTTTAATAAAAAGTAATACATTCTTATTTTCCCGCCAAACTGCAATGCAGTTTTTTGGCAGAGCAGAAGTTAAATGTTACATTCAAGTAGTTTAAAAAATATATTACAAAAGATTGCATATATTTTTTTCAATCAATATCTTTCTTATAGTTAATGCATTTGACAGTTACAGTTTGATGACAACGTGAAATATTGTTAATTCAAATGTGAAGAATATTTTTTTTTTCAAATCGAAATATTTAATTATCTCAACTTTTTTCTCTGTGTGACTGTCGAATATCATGAATAATCCCTAATGAATAATTTTATACAACGCTCTAAAATTTCGTCTTCTTCCTACAACAATCTCTCCACTGCTGGATGTTAGCCTCCTATAATCAGGTACTTCCACTCGTCTCTTTTTGGGCTTATAGGACCCATCAACTTCCAGCGATGGGGACAATATCATCTGCCTACCTTTTTCAAATCAAATTTAACCCATCACAAATACAGAATATCCTGCCTTCACCACTCATAATTTTAATTTAGATCTTGTATGTACACCATTCAATGGTAGGTACATATGCTCTCCCGCACTGAAATTTTATTTTTGTTAATAGTAACAAAATTTAATGTTAAAATTAACCGAACTATAGTAACTATAAAACATTTGGTTTTTTGCAACAAAATGTTTTGTGCACATAGCCAAACAGCACAGTCATAAATAGATAAACATTTGTTACTGCTAAAACGCAGGTAGCCAGTTCGGTTGTCATAATATTTTTTCCGTGCGAAACTGGTGATTGTTTAGAATCTTTAAACAAAATATTGTTTAATATCAGTCATCCAAATTTGTACCTACCGTTTCAGTTATATTTTTCTTAGGTATGTAAGGCATTATACTCTTTGATTTCAAAATAATCGTCATCTCTCTGACCACTGCCTTTTTTTATATTTAATCGGTCTGAAAACACTTGAAACATTATTAGACTATAATAAATCTCTCTTTTTTTAATGCCGACGGTCTTTTTTCGAAATATCTAGAGGAAAAGAAATTTAGTCCTTACACCTTTGAAATATTATCCAGATAATGACCAATAGAAAAGGGGTTCAATAAACGTCAATCTATTTCCGTTGTAATATTTTATCCACAAGTTAAAGCTGCTTTAAGTACTTATAACCAGAAAATTGTACCAGCTTTAATTGTTATAAATGGATACATAAAAAGAAATTACAGCATTTAATAATAAAAGTGGCGTTATTATGATTTATCGCGTTGCAATGAAGTTTTTCTAACAAATAGTTTTTTGACTTTGTTTATTATCTTTGGATTGTTTAACGTATTTTATTGCCAATTGTTTGTTTATTTATTACATTGTACATTAATTTTTGATAAATGAGCCTCGAATCTTCTGTAACATCTATATTGAGGAAATTTTTAATTATGCGCTGTTTATTTTTATCAGGTATTTTGTGAGTTGTAAATATAATTTTAAATAATATATGTAAGTAATAGTTTGTATGCAGTCCCAACTTTTTGCCGTTGAAGGCTGTTGGGGTCAAATCTTCTCGTCCTCAGGCTCGTACTCGGGTTATATCTAAAACATTTTTTTACATAAAAAAATCTTTATAATTTTCTTATTATACTGTAAATTTTCAAAAAAAACAGAAAATTTACAGTACAGAATTCGAAGCAGGTAACCAGAATTCGAAGCAGGTTAACCGGATTACGTCCAGCGTACTGACCCTACTGCTCTGCTACTGACCTTTTTTTATTAATGTAATTCAAAGTTTTGTATTGCTGTTTATAAAAACACAACAATTGTGATACATGTGTGTGTATGCGTTTTATGCGTTTCAGTTCAGTTTATTGTAACAATAATTCAATTGTCGATTTGTTCGTGAGAATTTATTTCTCTTAACATTTCGACAATGTATCAAGCCAAGATACGTGAGATTTGTATGCCAGGTTTTTTCAACTTTGAAGTTTTTTCATTAGTTAGTTGGAAGAAATTGCCACACGGCAATAAACTCGCCACTTGCGCACGAAAGTATTATTATTAAAGAAAACACCAACATAGAGGCTTCGCAGCATATGTGTTCCATCTATGGATTTACGAATTCGGAGTAGACCATTTAGTGTGTCTGTGTGTACGTGTCCCACCCCCATTATACCTTTTGATCCACTCAATGCACGGAGCCTCAAATTTCAGAATATATAATATATATATATATGAGTTCGAATCCTGCCTCGACCGATCTCGTTCACCTATAGGACAAGCATTTATGCTTAGTTTAGGGAACGTAGGAAGATGTATATGTACTTGTTTAACAAGGACATATTCATTTTTTAAAAAAAAAAAAAAATATAGAAAGTTATAGGCTTACAAAACTTTTATACTGAGAATTTTGAATTTTCGTTCCAGTCAGGGGTTATCAACTAGAGAAAAATAAATTCTCTTGAGTAAATCGACAGTTGGATTAACTCTGGCTGGTTGATTTGTACAAATTGCCGTCTGGCAACAAGCCTGCCAGTGTGCAAATTATATGTACAGAAAGTTTCAAATAATTAAATATTTTGATGGTTAAATGTTTATAGATTTTTGTTTAAATAGTAACATATTACGGTGAGGTGTGTGCTTGAAGATCATTTTTCCTTTGTTAAAAAGCTTTCTCTATGATAAACTGATCTGAGTCACGTCAAAGTATTGAATCTCGAATCTCGTCTGATATTGGGGAACGCAGTGGAGGTAATAGGATTACCTTTATCAACAACCTATTTACGGGCGGTCGCGATAAGAGTTCTCCAAATGACTGAGACATTTTTATAGATTTTTTTATACTCCATGGATAATTTTCAAGACATATCCCAGAACAAAGGATTCGTTTTGTGAAATCGTTTCAACACGTGTAACTTTAGCAAAAACGGGGTTGTTTATTTTTTTTTTATTTCTATATTATTATATATTTCTATCTTATTTGAACATTTAATTTAGTGTATATAAACAAAACACTCAATTTAGTAATTGAATCAAGCATTCACTAGATGAAATACATAATACCGATATTAAATATATATATATATATATATATATATATATATATATATATATATATATATATATATATATATATATATATATATATATATATATATATATATATATATATATATATATATATATATATATATATATATATATATATATATATATATATATATATATATATATATATATATATATATATATATATATATATATATATATATATATATATATATATATATATATATATATATATATATATATATATGTTATAATATTTTTATCTCGGTTTTCCCGTGTCAGTAGGTCTTGACAAAGACCATTTGTCTTCCGACGTTTCGCCTGAATATCACCAGGCATTTTCAAGGACTTAACGAAAAGCACGCGCGCGACACACGTCTACTCACACTGAAAGCTCACCGTTGAGCTTTCAGTGTGAGTAGACGTGTGTCGCGCGCGTGCTTTTCGTTAAGTCCTTGAAAATGCCTGGTGATATTCAGGCGAAACGTCGGAAGACAAATGGTCTTTGTCAAGACCTACTGACACGGGAAAACCGAGATAAAAATATTATAACATATTTCACCCGTGAAAACATCAAATATAACATATATATATATATATATATATATATATATATATATATATATATATATATATATATATATATATATATATATATATATATATATATATATATATATATATATATATATATATATATATATATATATATATATATATATATATATATATATATATATATATATATATATATATATATATATATATATATATATATATATTATATATATATATATATTTATATATATATATATATATATATATATATATATATATATATATATATATATATATATATATATATATATATATATATATATATATATATATATATATATATATATATATATATATATATATATATATATATATATATATATATATATATATATATATATATATATATATATATATATATATATATATATATATATATATATATATATATATATATATATATATATATATATATATATATATATATATATATATATATATATATATATATATATATATATATATATATATATATATATATATATATATAAAATTATCAAAACAAGACATCGATTGTATTTGAAGATATTGCCGTATGGTAATGATAACAACTGGTATTTTTTTTTAAATAATGAATATGTCCTAGTAACAAGTACATGCGTATACACCATGATACATTCCCTAAATTAAGCAAACATTGGTGAACTAAATAGGTCGTGGCAGGATTCGAACTTGCAACCACTGGATTACTAACCCAGCGCGCTAACCGCTCTGCCACCACCCATCATATATATTTACCACCACACCATTCATTTTTTTTATTGATAAACACCTGTATACCATGTCCCTTTTGAATAGTACGAACTCGAAACCTATTTATTTATTTTTTATTTGTTTAGAAACTTAACAGCTATACATTTATAATACTTAATTGCAAATGATAATACAAAAGAAATGGCCAATTATAAAGTTTCACATATTTAAATTATTATATATTATTGATGTTGGGTAGTCATTGTATGATGGTGAGTGTATGTGGGGGGAAAGGGAAGGGTAATGGATATAGGAAAGCGTTGATAAGGGAGGGATGAAGGTTTAAGGAAAGTAGGTTTGATTTTTAACCAGTAATATTACCAATAACTGCGCGTAATTGGCGTTTCATCGATGTCTGTGTGGAGTTAAATATATCAGGTTGGGGGTCAAGACTATTATAATATGTTATTTTAAGATTGGACATAATCATGGCGGTAATTTTTTTTTTCTAAAATTAAGCGTGTTAACAAACCTTCTCTGAATCCTCTCAATTCTGTCGATGTGAACATTGTAACAAGGGCTCCATACGGTTGATGCAAACTCTAGATGACTTCTAACGAAGACATTAAATAGAAGAACAATCATGGATCCATATTGTCTTCTGTAAATTCATGCATTTTTTGCTACATATTACTGTAGCATTTTTTTCTGGTTTCTAAACTACATAGTATAATAGTTATTTTATTAGGATCCCCACAAGAGGACTTAAGTTCTCACACAATTCTTGCTTCTCTGGGCTGGAAACGCTGTTTAAAAAAATGACATTACTATTTCATCCATTTATTTATTTGTATCATATCTATTTTATAATTAATTTAATTACCTTGTAAGGTCTGTCTCGATAACTGGTCTCAATAGTAAAACGTTGTATTGAATGTTAAATATTTACCACCTGTTTTCATTTATCCAATTGAATGTTTTTTTTATCGTTTCGTATTGTAATTTTTAATTATTTATTATAAAACAAAATTCAATAATACCTACATAGTAAATGAATTAATGTTTTTTTTTCTCTTATTATTTTTCAGGTAAGAATTGTTTTCATTACAATCCACGTCTACAAAAATTGGAAGTATTTTTATGTAAGTGAAATTTATCGTTCTTGAATTTTCTGTTAATAGAAAAGTAAAATATTTTAAAAATAATAACATTTAGTGTTATTTAAGGCCGTGATAATGGCCGAGAAGTCGGCGTAAACGTTTGGTCATAATAATCTGTGTAGAAATATTTTTGAATTTGATGTTTGTAAGTGAATTTATTCACCGCTCTGCCGCTAATACATAGTAATGTATATCAATTGAGTTTGTCGATGAAACAAATTTCTTGATAATTTGATAAATATTTAAATATTGTGCTAAAATAGGAATAAAATCAAGGGAAACATAAGAGACAAGATGAGAGGCTACGAAATGAAAGTAAGTTTAGTAATGTTATCGAAAATATAGTATTTCTCAGGTTTTGAAATGTGATGTTTAATATGACATGCAATACTGGTTGAATATTATTATTATATCATAGACGAGCATGGAATATTAATCCGGCCCCAGAAGGGCACGTTGCGATTCGAAATATCAAAAGGTGTCGAATACTAATCAACATTTGCAAAAGTAAAAAACCCTATGCTACCGTATTACAACATTATTAACAGCACCTGCTCAAAAGACTCAACGAAACCAAACCAGTTGCCACAACCTTTGAATGAACACGTATGTTGTACAGACAAGGCCTTATATTACTTGCTTAATTTTACGAATATTAATGTATGTTCAATGATTGGTACGGAGAAGGATTTGAGAAAGGCACAACTGGATTAGACGATGATACAAGAAAAAAAGTCATAGAAAAGAAAAATAAGGAGAGCCGACCACAAATATGGGAGAAGAGGATAAGAAGAATAATGTAGATCATTCAATTGTGCTGATTACAAAACAATATATTTTAATTTTTTGTGGAAGAATCTCTTGTTTGTAGTCTCCTAATACTAAAAAAATTATAAACCGAGCGGTTGGGCGCTGGTCTAACAATCCAATTTAGACCCGGGTTTGAATTCTGTCTCGACCAATTCGGGTAGGTAGTATGTTTATCTATTTTTAGATCCGACGATGTGTTGTTGGCGTTCACCTACCGTTTAAATTATATTGTTTTATTGAAACATACAATACTTTAACGTATAAATGTTTTTTTTAATATCAAAATTCATAATCATACACTATCCGTTTGATCTTCATGATGTTGTGTTTCTCACACTAGTAATCATTTTACTTTGTAATCTTTAATACGTATCGTATTCGAGTACCCACTATGTATTTTAATTATACTTTTCGGCCTGTTTTCACGCTCGGATTTGTGTGTATGAAAAAAATATATAAATGATTGTTTTGGGCTGTCGTACTAGACCCGACTGCTGCTACATATCTCATCCTCGCTTGGAGGCATTGTTCCGATGAGTGGCATAATGGAAGGGCGGTGTAGGACTTACTAGACGATCACTTTTATTATCTAGATAATGTATAATATGTATTATTACAATAATTATTATTGCGCCTTGTACAATTTTAATATAGGTACCTACTGTGAAGAGACTTCTTCAGAATTCGCGTCGTATACTGTGGCGAGCTTGAGTTTCTGGAAGCTAATGTCGTTTCAAAAGATAGGTTATTGAGCGGCTATATACCAGCTGTATTCATTTTGAATCTGTGTTTGAATTCAGTCCTATTTTATTTTTATGATTGTGAATATGTATGAATTTATTATATAAAATACATTAATGATAATATTATATAAACCCCAATGAATTGCAAGTGTCTTTCAACGGAAGCACCCTACCTAACAGCAGCTCTATTGACCTGCTTGGAGTATCTATAACGAACCAGTTACACTACAAGGGCTCCATCGAAGCTAAGGTGAATCTCGCCTCCAAAAAATTGAGCGTACTATATAGAGCGCGTAGATATTTTACTAAGACCCAGATCTGTATACTCTACAAAGCGCAAATACGTCCAATTATTGAATATGGCCGTCACCTCTGGAGTGGCGCCCCCCAATACCTACTGAATACCCTCGACGCTGTCCAAAGGCGTGCTATACGTCAGATTGATGATCCATCACTGACTGATGGATTGCAATCACTAGAACACAGACGCAGAGTCGGTATTTTAAGTTTATTCTATAGATACTACCACGGGAATTGCTCAGAAGAACTTGCATCTTTGGTCCCTCCTCCACCCACTCACAACAGAGTCACTCGCTTCACTCAATCGCAGCACCCATTCACAGTGGACCTTCAACATATACGAACAAGTCGCTTCTCGAACTCGTTTATTAATACAGCAGCCCGACTGTGGAACGATCTTCCGAATTCTGTGTTTCCGCCTTCGTACAACCCGGGTCTTTTTAGAATCCGAATTAATAAACTCTTTTCTAGATTGCAAACACCTTCCAACGCTACGTAGTGCACTTCTTCGGAAGAGTAAAATGGACCCAAATCCTAATAGCTGGCGTCCCCTACGTGGACATGTTAAAAAAAAAAAACCACACCACCACCCGCTCCGTATATGGGGACTGTCAACGGCCCCTTCGCAGAACGCTAGAATGAACGACAAAAAAAACAATGCATGGCACGAAGAGTAGCTCATGGAGCCCTTTAGATTAGCAATCTCGGCACCATGGTGCAAAAAGACTTGTATATACACTTTTTTATCATTTGTGCGTTCATGGTTGCTTTTAAATGAGAAGATATATGTGATATGAATACCTTAGTGTTTTGTCATGTCCAGATTAGTTTTTTTTTTCTAAACAATTTTTTTAATTCAAAATACATTTTATATTTCAGGACGATATACAAAAAAATAACGAAAGACCTGCTATTGATTTATGTTAGATGGAATGTTTTCATTATTTGTCTTTTAAAACAAATTTATGACTATGGGTTGATGTATGGTAAATTGAAACAAAATAAATAATTTTCGAAACGCGGAATTGTGGGTTAACTGATCAACCTCGCTACCATCAGGTCTACATTTTCAACATATGCACATGCTTATTTTTCGTTCGTTTTCAATTATTACTTCTACGTTCGCAAGTGACCGAGCAACAGGATTGGCTACCGAATGTCAAATAACAAAAAATAATAATGTTGATGCAGAGAAACTCACATTTTAATACTTTGTGGCCCAAGCCAAGCCTACTGGAATGAAGCCACCGCACCGCGGTCATGGATTGTAGACAACGGAGTCTGTAATTATTTTGTTCGTGGGTGGTGTATATATACATAAATGTATATACATATTAGGTATGTAGGTAGGTGATCCGCTCTCGACAACTGGTCATTTTGTGTATAAACCAAAATATCGCAACAGTTAACAAATTGGGAGTTGTCCTTCATCCATCAGTTGCTCTATTTAATCGAGGTTTAAGACTTAGTTCTTTGTCAAACTTTGCAAATAAAGGACGATCATAAAAATACCCAAGGGTCACAAATAAAAACAAGCAACTTAAAAGATGAACAGAAGAACCTGGAATGGAGGTTACAATATAGAAACGTGTTAACGCACATGAAAGATATCTGCTTTAACACGTCCTCTGTCCAGCATTGATAGGAATAAGGCTAAAATTCTTCTACCTTCTTGACCTCATGGCTGAAGGTAGTGGCTACACACATTCACCCGCTGAATGGTCCTTCTCTCGGGTTAATCGAAGGGCTTAGGTGATTAAAGAGCTTATAGCGGACTTACAAGGTCATTCCGTCGGGTCAGTGAGCAACCTCTGGATATTTTACCCTGCACTAAAATGGAAAAAAATGAAGTTTTATGAAAACTGTGGGGAATATAAAGTAAAAAATAGCATATAATATCGTTTAGAACGTCTTCGATAGTAATCTAACGTTCGTAGAATAAACCCATTTTACATATTTCTTTAAACTGCTTGAACTTTCCTAGGCAGTGTATTATATAGACATGTATATTGTATATACGACATGTGATATTTAGCATGTTCTCCCGGACTGTACCGTTATGTATTCGTCTACTGTCTACTATGAGTTAAGCTTTTTAAAAATACACCCATTTCGCGTAGTTGTTTTCTTCATATTTTCTCTCTTTTCTCCCTTCTTCGTCTAGTGCTATTGCTCTTTAAATAAACTCGATGAAGCAGAAGACTGCTCTGGACAAGTTAATTGTTCAAACATGAATTTCCTCTAAGGCGTAATTTTTCGCTCTCTAGATATATACTGCCATTTTTCTTTCATTCATAATGAATACAAAAGCGTTTTTATATTTTCATTGAACATTTTTTATGAAAATTATTTACTGACAAATAACTACTTACCGGCTTGTATGATGTTTCATAGAAACAACTTTGGTCATGTATTGCTTTCTATGTATTATGATTGGTTAATAACATTTTTGAATATAGTTGTTCCTAGTACCGATTTCGAAGTGACTGCTTCTTCATCAATAACTCATTTCAGTTATATAATATAACAGCTGGTAGATAACCAATTTTCGTTTTTAAATACCAACTGGCGAAATGTTATATTGCAAAGGAGCATCTCTTTAAAAGAATTAGTCAAAGTCAATTAAGTGGCTTACTATGATTGCAGTTTCAGTTTGAACGAACCTTTAAAGTGGAACAAATTGCCCCTTAAATGTTAACCTATGATATGCAAAATCTTAAATGCTAAAATCTGCAATTTTCACCTGTAAAGAGGATGCGTACTGGTAAACGCAATTTCTCTCAGGTGTCAGACTTACCTTTTTCATACCTATAATTCTATAAGGAAAGAAATAAAAAAAAAAACAGCCATTAAAAATGAATTGTTTTTTGACGTTGCTATTTATTAGAATAAAATCAGTCGGTTTTTTATATGTATTTTCTTAATAATGGGTATTTTAAATCAAACAGATGATTTGGTCTACATATATATTTTTTCCTGAATCCAGGACGACCGTTTCAGCTTATTAGGCCCTTATCAAGTTGATAAGGGCCTAATAAGCTGAAACGGTCGTCCTGGATTCAGGAAAAAATATATATGTAGACCAACTCATTTGTTTGATTTAAAATACCCATTATTATGGAATTCTACATATTCAACACCGTCAGTATTGA
Organism: Molanna angustata; assembly: GCA_963576475.1. NCBI lineage: Eukaryota > Metazoa > Arthropoda > Insecta > Trichoptera > Molannidae > Molanna > Molanna angustata. Next base: position 27,047,612 of record OY754975.1, read on the forward strand.
CAAAATTAAAAAAATGTATTTTCTTGTTTTAATTCTAAATTTTATATCTTTAGACACATAAAAGATCAACAATGTTACATATTTATTGTGTTACAAGTATAAAATATTTATGTATTTTTGTATTCATATTTGTTTTGCCTTTTTTGTTTGCAATCGAGTGAACCCAAATTTATACGTGAAGACATCTGATCAACGGAAACACCCACTGTTGAAATATGCGACAGGCAGTGCGGCCGGGTCTTGTCGTGTTGTCCATACTTTGGTATGCAAAAATATTCATCTTCATTTCATCCCGCCCGGCTGTCAGATATACATAATATATACATCCACCCCTAACTGTTACAGCCGCAGAGGAAATATAACATATTGAAAAGCCATTTACCACATCCATATACTTATCATTTTGACAAATTACTATATGCTTAGTATTTTTTTTAAAAAGTTAGGTACAAATTATTAAAAATACGCAGTAAATTTAGAATCCCATCAATATTTTCTTTTTATAAATATATTCTTACGCGCATTGTCTCTAACGCGGTAGGCAGAAAGAACCGAACAGCAAGTACCCCTGTTCTTGGAAACATCGTTTCTTTCGCATCATGATCCCCAATTAATCAGGCTCCTTGGGTATATTATGGGATATACATAGAATAATAATAAAACTAGAATACTCATTCCCATACAATGATACAATACTTCGCTGAAAAAGTGAAGCCGTTTTGTTGGCCGGCTCGTGTCAATATATGTATGACTCTGCTGGTAGACATTGTTCGTATAGTACTTGCTCGTAGCAAAATGGGGACCAAATGTCAACATGAAGCAGTCGCGTTTACTGCAGGCTAAGGATATAATGATCTTTCTCAATCTTTGATCTCAAAGTTATAGGACCGGGAAATAAGACACCGACACGGCTTATGATATGTCATCAGATGATAAATAATTATTACGTTCACTTTTATGCTACATGTTTGACAAATAGACAAGACAATGGTCTCCCTAAGTTTAAACCACGTTGTCGTTATCACCACAACATGCAGCGGACCCATGAAATAATGTTGATATGAAAAATATGCGGAATTTTGATCGTGTATTTGCCGGCGGCGATCTGGTTTCTTCTGTGTATAAAAAATCCGTATGAATGGAAAATATTTTATTTGTGTTTGAAATTCACACGCAATTTAATACTCCCGACACTTTTGTCATACATAATATCTGACGCTGAGATCAAAGACGATACATTTTATTTTTATGTTGTGGAAAACTGACAGCTATCCGACACAAAGGTATATAGTGTATTTGTATTATCACTAGAAAGATATTTATTCTTGGGAGGGTTTCAAAATGATTTTTCCAATCGCGTTTCCCGCTCGATTATTTTTTGTTTATGTTTTGTTGCGTAAACAATACATTCTGTATAGTATAATATAACACTCTTGACAAGTGCAGTGTGTTTGTGTGTGTACCTATATTCATGTGACACATACAAACTTGAAGTGTCCTTGGCAGATTATACAATAATTTCAGTCAGTCTATTTGATATATAAGCATGTTGCGATAGCGGTTTATCGAATATTTCTCTGACTTATTTATTATTTTTTTTTTGTATTGACATTTTATGAAATATTACTTTGTTCTTTACTGAAATTTATTCTATTATGATAAATAATATACTTATTTTTTTCTTGTTTTTTTCTCTTATTCTATTCTTTATAATGGCTTATTAGCAGTTGTTTAATACAACTCATAATTAGTTTTACCTATTAAAAAGAACCTTATAAAATTATATATAAAATACCCATTGTAAATATATTGTAAACTGTTTATTCTATTAATGCTGTTGGTTTTATAAATAAAGTAAATACATAATGAATATACACGTTTTATGTTGTTTTTATTAACCATTTTCCCCTTCATTTTGATGTTATAATTATATTTAGAAAACAAAAAAAACCTTCAGTATAAATATATATTTCAATGTACAGTTTCAAGAATATTATGTTATTCTAGTTATCATTTTGCTTTACGGATTTCTACTGTTGCTAATTAAGCATATTACCTTGGGTTATGTATAAATATATACATTTTTCATAATAAATGTGTTGAATACTAACCATAATATTTCTTTGAAATAATATGTTAAAATAATAGCCACAATTAATTAAGTCTGGGAAAATGCGTGTATGTAAAAACTTAGTGGAGCTGAGCAGCTAATTTAGTTAAATACAAGTATTATTTAATTTGAACCTTGGATAGTAAGTAGTAGTTGTCCGACAGTAGTTAATGTGGATACTACATTACAATGTAAACCGAACTAACAAGGGTAAACTGGGGCACATGGTCGCTTTGGTTCACCTACGTAAAATTAGTTGAACTTTAATCCACTAGATGGTGCTGTCGTCATCGTCGGAGTCGACATACTTTCTGTAGCCCTGTCACGCTCGTTCGTATAACCTCGTCACCTTCCCCCGTCTTCGGCTCTACGGGCGGGGCTTTTCGCACAAATATTTATCGCCCCCTCGTGGATGCACCACCACAAGGGCGGGCGACCTTCCCGCTTCCAGAACACGGTTCCACCAAACAAGGTAAATGGTATACCTACTACGTCGTATACTTCTTCTTGTGTGTCCTGGTTAGTTAGACCTCTCTTCGTAGTCGGGTCATAGCTTTGTGTGGTCGTGACCACTCTGAGCATTCCGACAGCGGAGCATTTTGTACACCGATTTTCTTCTACAGGTCTCTCACGTACCTACACGTTTCTTGAAATTGTAAATGCACTCGTTTTGTAGTCGTTTCGTGTTTCTGTTATTTGCTAAACCCACGATAATGGGTTCTCTTTCTGCCATATTTATAAGCTTTCCAAGCACCTTAATTGTGACACTCAATTACTTCTGATATGTATCAGATGTTTTTACTAATAGTAAATTTATTTTGACTGTAAAAATATGTTTTCGTTATATTTATTAAGAGACCTATATTTTAATACCTGCTTTCTTTCTGACTCTCTGGCCTTGGAACGTATTCCAGGTTGTTCCACAGTCTTTGCAGTTTTATAACATGCTGGATTTATGAGACGATCAACATCATTAGTATCTTGAAATGTGAATTCTTGTCACAGTTAGTTGTCATGGTGGTTCAAACGTTTCTTTATATATTTCTTGTATAATTTTTTAAAATTGCTTTCGAAACCTTCATATTTATTGATTTACTCCTCAATCTTCTACTAAGTAGATTTACTTCTCTTCACTATCGTAGAACATGCTTGGCTTGGTTATAATTTATAATATTATCATCAATATAAACAAATTTCTATCAAATGCAAATCAATACATTTAAAACGTACTTTATATTGAATGTTTAATTGATCATAATTGATCCAAGATCGTTTTTTAACGTCTGCGTGAACAATGTGACTAAATTTAATTCTCCTCAACTTAATGTAAATAACATTTCTCGGGGCGATGAGCCTTTTGCTCTAGAAATTGGCCTTTCTCTTCCGGTATCCCATTGTGCCATGGTATAGTTAGTGTACCAGAATAGCAGGTGCGGTGGTTTATAGCGTATAGTCTCCTCAGTAGGAGCATAGCAGAGCACCCATTGTTAACGTTTAATCTCTATGCCCCCCCCAACTCTCAAACGGGTCGTCGAATAATTCCCCAGACGAAAGCAGCAAGCAATACTCACCGGTGAGTTTTAATGTAAGCGACAAGGAACTTCGATAATTGCTCTAATTTACCCCGATCGCCCCTCCACCCCCTCATAGCCCGTCTCTCACTCCACCGACCGTACAAACTACAGACGACTTCCTCTACTTCATCTTTAACGGGTTACACCTAATGAAAAGCTCTCAGTGGAAACTAATTTACTAGGAGAAACAATGTTTCAGATCACGGCTTTTCAATGAGTCAATAGTAACGATTTATCTCTACATTTTCTAAACCCTGCTTGCCACTGAACGTTTAACGTCGATAATGTTTAACAATTAAACTTACGAGTATTTCATTCACTTAGATTCTTCTTATGTTCTTATGTTTAGGAATAAATAGTGAATAACTTACTAAAATGCATTATAGCAGGATCAAATTTATCTTTGTTCATTCTTAAAAACGTGATTTTTTTCTAGTGAATCTGGACCTGAAACAATAGTTGTTGTTTGAATATTTCAGTTTACATTTTAATTTTGAGACGCTGTCCATGCTCTCAAGATGTTTTTATCAAATTGAATCCCCTTATTTATATATTTTATCGCGTTGATATTTCCTTATAATTTGCTTTTATACTCGTAAGATTAATATCGCACACTTGAAATAAAATCGTATAAATTACAACAATAATTAGTTTGTTATGAGATTGTATTACAACGCGTATTTCGGTATCTCATCGCATCATATTTTATCGTTTAGAAAATATCTTCATATAATTTTTGCAATGCGAAGATAGCGCTTTATAAGCGAACAATATAATTCTAATTAAGATAAAACAAGAAAATTGTTAACGTATGTTTACATTCCTACGCATGCATGTACCTACTTGTAATTTCGCACTATGTTTGTGTCGATATTATTTATTGTAAAGATTTATTTGAAAATACTTCTGTTGATATCGCCGAAGTCGATGCCTCAGGCTGATTTGTTAACTGATGGTTCATTACGAAGGTATTTAGTTTTTTTCTGGATAGTTTCGGTCCTTTTTTTGACAAAGCAAATAATGTGACGCCATGAAATGGTGTGCGTGCTAAATAATTATTTTAAAAACTTTGTGCGTTTATTTTTGTTCACAATAGTATTTTACACTTGATTGTTTCTTTTGAGATCTTAATGTCTGGTTTTGTGCGCGGTGCTATTTGTATACACACATGTAAAATGCATTTAGAAAATTAATGAAGGTGTATAATAAGTGTAAGCAAAGTCTAGCACAATTTTTACTCCTCACTAACCCAAGGGGATATAGTGTGGAGTTATGATTTCGCAATTTTTAAGGCCATTTTTTTATTGCAGATTATCAACTAGTATCATGCTGACATTGTATTCTGAAAGTTTCATCACAATGTATCTGTGTGTGTGTGTGTGCTATGTGCTATGTGCAGTGTGCTATGTACGGCGTGTTCATTTTTACTTTAGATTATAGACTAAAGTACTCATTCAATTCTATTCAAATTTTGCAAATATGTATATCTAATACTAGCTAAGACCCCATTAGATTTTGAACGGTATATGAATAGTGCTTCTCAATTTTTTTAACTGTCAAATATTTCAAAGTGACCCCAAACTCAGGAAACTAAAAATTTTAAATTATTTTCAAATTGCTAAAAAGGCACATCACTTTCATAAAATGGCATTGAAGAATTATCAAGTTTAAATAATAAAATATTTAAATAAAAAATAATTTAACACTCATTTCATGAAAATGCTGAAAATTTTCCATACTAAATTTGAATACTTTATAGAATGACTTGTTAGTAAGGAGTTTAGCGTTGGCTTCAACCCACTCGTTTTTTCATATAATCACTTATTATTGATTAATTTCTACTAGAAAAATTTGTAAACAATTTGAATAGGGTTATTGTTTCTTTATTATAACAGCATTTTCTCTCTTGATTTTCTGGTGCCCTGTCAGGAACCCCCGACGTTGGCGATCACTCTGGTGAATGTCCTGTGCTGCCCGGAATATCTGCTCCACAGTTCTGAAGCCCGTCCATTCCCTTATATTACGCAGCAAGGATATACGTCTCCTTCAGTCCCACGGCGACCTTCTATCTTAACCTCCAGTATTAATTCAAGCATGTGGTATTTTTCTCCCCTCATTATGTGACCTAGATTTGCAATCTTGTGGACCTTTATTGTAGACAAGAATTGCCTGGTTGTTCTGTCTCGATTTAATACTTCTGAGTTTGTTTTACTCCGTCTTACCTATCGATAAATAAGAATTTGATACGTTTTTGTCAGTCGTTCATCGTTCATTCTCTATACATGGCTGAAAAGAGTGGAATGAGAAGTCGGGGCCGGCCGAGAAAGAGTTGGCATGATCATAAAAATGAGATTGTGAAAGATGATAATATACGAAGTCAGAATAATAGGAGAGCATGTATGACGCGATGCATGGATGTAAATGAGGCAAAACATGTATGTCAAGATACAGGAGTCTGGCGTTCGGTTCTCTCTGCCTACCCCAAGTAGGGATAGGGCATGATGGTGTGTGTGTGATAATTATGTTGTTTTAGTTGATTTGAGAAAATATTGTCTTCTAAGTTATTATTTTTTGTATTACAAATAACCAAAACACATTTTAACAATAAAAATAATAAAAGTATGATTTAATAAAATAAATACTATTACTTAGAAAATAGGTATATTGTCATTGTAAAATTCTAGCCTTATTTTATTTTATGAATCTAGAATTCGGGAAGGACTCGAATAGTTCATAAGTCAATTGATTGTTTTATTGTGAATAAATACACCAGATGATGTATTTTTCTCCACTTTATAAATAAAAAGCTATATTAATGAATCCATAAATAACACCGGTTTGAACGATTTCAAAGGCGTTTTATGTGACGTGTTATACTCGGGTAACGTACTCTTATAAAAGGAATATTATGATTCGATGGATTTATCCATTTTCGTATTATTTTATTTACACTCTCGTATTGCGGCACGGCACAGAGAGAGCTTATCGTATTTTATGCGAGATCAATTTCGTAACTGGAAGGGAAGAAGAAGAAAGTTCACTGTATATAAATCTCTCTACCGTTCCCTTCCATTGTACTCTTTTCGTTACTCTTTGTTTATTGCCACCGTTCACCGTTGTTTGCCAATATTATCAGTTTGTTCCTTCCTTCATTCCTCTTCTCTGTCTGTGGTTATTTTTCAATTCCGAGAGGAACCCAGAGAGAGATCTTATTATTATTTTTGTTTATTATCCTCGAGTGAATCTTTGGATGCGGTGTATTTGAGACAATTTTTTAAAACGTGTAAGTATTTGTCCGCTTTCAAATTTCGATCGTAAAATAAGTAGACACATGTGGTTTACCGAGTTTAAATAATAAAATATATGAAGATTTTTTGAATAATCTATTTGTAACAGTATTTTTACATATCTTTTGACATATATACTATTTATTTTTATTTATTAAACTTCATATACAATACTGTGTACAACGGCGGGTTTATTGCCACAAGGCAATTTTTTCCAACCAACCAAAGCATCGTGAGGCCATACATTAAATTTGTAGGTATATTAAATTTATAATAAACGGAAAAAAACACGTAACATTATTATGAGTAAATTCACAGCAACAAAGGAAGGAAGGAAATAGAGGTTGAGGGAGGAGAGGGAGGATGGATATGGGGTGTCAGTTAAGAATTATTAGACAGGTAAAATAGTTTTAGTTTCTTTTTAAAAAGTTAAATCGATTGAGACATCGTAGTATCATTACTTAAGGTGTTGTCTTGCTGATTCTACTTCGAAAGAGGAACTGAGAAATTCAGTAGACTGAAGGGGAATAGCTAGTGTAGTACGCTCAGCAGATCGAAGAGGCAGACCGTGATTTGACATGAAAATAACCTTATTCTTGAGATATTGTAGTGAATTAGTGTTGTTAATTAAATTAAACAGTAGAGAAAGTAAATGAATGTTACGAAGCGACGTTGACGTATCTTAGGCCAATCACATTGTACCTACTATCACATTGTCCTTTGTGGAAAAGGTAGACAGAGTTGAGTCCCACACACTTATTTAAAGAAAAAATAGTAAGGTTTTTAATGCTTCCTACATACAATTGTACTTCTACCAAACAGGGGTATTTCTCCTTGCATTAGGTATCAATACTCCCAAGTTTCACATGTCTGAAGACAATTTATTTTCATAGGCTAATTTACACTTGTATTGCGATCATTGTTACCCACTCTTAGGATCTTTTATTGTTTTTTAAGATTTTTCTTAAAATCTCAAAGCTTGAAATCTTATGTACCTACCGACATTATTAAAAATAAACAGATCGTATATAAATTTTAAAGCAAAAAAGTATATATACTTTTAAAAATATATGTACTTACGTACAATTTTCTGTTAGTCACGAGATTTTTTTTTGTATTATTATATTTGCTGTCAATGTATATTTTGTATGTAGTTGGTTTTATTGACACATATTGTTATTTCCCTTCATCGCTCACAGTCCACACTACAATTTCCTTTCATGTATAAGTAGGTATATTGGATAATATATTGATCTTGTGCAAACATAAAATAAAATGTGTGATGAATTAGGTCTCGACTCGCATAATAATAATATTATTATTTATGTATGTATGTATGTATGCTCGAGCTTATTGTATGGGGTAATTTACTACATGTCAATATTGACATAAAGACACAAATGGTGCAAATATGTCGATTTTTTTATATATGACATTGGACACATATTTTTTTTAATTCTTGCACTTGTTTGCATTCATTAATTCATATTTACTAATATCAAGTGTAACTTTGCTAAAAAAAACTTTTTTTTAAACAAAAACTACATTTTAAATGATACTGTATGCCGAAATCGGTTATTTTTTTATTTATTTAGGTTAAAGTTGGATAAAAAACAGCGTTAAGACATAGTACAATACAATAGTAACATCAAGTATTAAGGCCTATTACATTTTGTCGTTATGATTGATATAAAATAATACAAGTTTGCAAAAAATCAAAAAAAATATGATCATAAGTTGGTATGTAGGTAAGAGCAACATTTCAAGTTAACAATGATTTAAAACATAATATTGAACTAAAAGGAAAAAAGAAAAAAGAGAATTAATGCCGTCAAGGTTTCCTATAATAAGCGGTTATTGATCTTCTTTTGTATAGAGTATTTGAATGTTGTGGAGCTGAGGTGGAAGATGTCAAACTCTTGAAATCTGTTATTGTATGTATCGCACATTCTATGAATAGTCATGTTTTGTGCGTAATTGGTGCGATGAATTGGAAGGTGGAATAAATGTATGTCTAGTTCTGCGAGTAGGAATATTAAATGAAATGGCATTGAGTATTGAGGGGCAGTCGATATTTTTATTTATAATGTTGTACAGAAGCATCATATCATTTGCTGTGCGTCTATTCTCGAGACTCGATTTTATAATGGGTTCTCGCACAGTCGTAGCTGGGGAAAATATTTTATTTATGTCAATATATTTTTCTTTAACTAGTATTAAGTCCATTGACTGCTTACAATATAACAGAGACTATCCATAGTACCTACATTGGTTTACTGCTGATGTTTAGGTGTACCTTCCTATGCAGACTGCACAAGACAGGACGACATGAAGGCAAATGAAGAAGGCCTTCGTCCATGAGCGGGAATAGGCTATGGAAGAAAGAAATAATCTCGCATTTTCTACAAGGTGCTGGAAAACATAATTTGTAATTATTATGATTTATTGCGTGATCCATAATATAAATTCCCGCTTGCAATCGACTTTCTGACTCGTTAGGTTTGCTTATGGCTCGTATCCATCGCACTGCCTTTTTTCCATGCGGGAAACTTATTCAAATTTACTTTTTGTTTAACTTATTTCTGAAGCCATAAAAACTTTAAATGACTTTCCTCAAAGTTCGCCCGTGAGATGTGTTCAATGAGGTTATGAAATTATTTAGTCGCTGCTACAGAGCGGCAACTTCCGGAGAAGATTTGAAAATTGGTTGTATAAGTAGCCTAAATATATTACAACTTTGCAATTGATGTATATGATTTTTAAAAAACCACTTTCTAAATATACGTCTCGTGTTTCGACTGTTGTAAAGCCCATTTTATTTAATTTTAATAAATATCATTGTAAGAAAAGGTGTAGGTACTATTTTATTACAAATTATATAAAGAGAAACATGGAATATTTTGTTTAGTTAATAAAATAGGCGCTTTTGAGAGAAGACGTGGATGAAGTGGAAATCCAGAAAGACTTCTTTAAATTGTAATTTGTGGATTTCCAGAGAGTCGGAGATCACCGGGAAGACCCTCATCCCATGACCAAGATTAACACTTGTCAAACAGATCATTGATCTGTAAGAAGGCGAAAAAATATCCTCGTGATTGTATCACCTTAAAAGCGCTGAATTTCATTCAACACCTTTTTAGATGCTATCTTAAGGATGTGAAACATTCTAGGTATGGAGGAATATTCAATGCATTTGGGTCTGCTGTCTCAAATGCATGAACGCCAAATTTAGTGGTGTGAACCCCATCAATTTCGATAAATACATTAATAATAATATAAATAATTTATATAGCGCCGTTTAATGATTCAGGATCATTCCAAGTGCGCTTATATTTTGTCTAATGTTGCTCTACGAAAAAAACGTGTTTTCAGTCCTTTAGAGAAATTAATATGCTGTAGGTAACGTATTTTAAATTAACAATTAGATTTTGTCGTAGATTAATCCTTAAAATGAATATCTTACAAATTTAATATCGAATGATAATCATGTTTTGTTTTGAGATTCACTTTAGACTGAGTTTTGAGAGGTTATCGACGAAGAAAACTCTCGAAGCTTTACACAAGAAGTTTCCTTATTTAAAGCTGATTCAGGAGTTGACAAGCTTTCCGTTAAACTTCATTATACGTTTCTTTACTTTAAAATTTTGGGGTAACGTAAAGATATTTGATTTCGTTTGATAAAAATAAACACTATTGGTAACAAAAGGAGTTAAAGTAAAATGTGATTTTATTTTTGTATTAATCCTAAGGCAACAGGTACTACGTCCGATGCAGTAACTTTTTGAACTAAAATAGGAATGTTATAAAATTATAGAATTAAGGTCATTTGAACTTTATTTCGTATTCTGTAACTGACGTTGCTCCTAAAACTAAAATTATTGCATCATAGATAAAAATTAGAACTCAAATTGTCTATGGCGCAGACTAAGCATGCGTATTGGGCACATCGCCTTCCACTCGCCGTGATGTCGCTTAACCTAACATTTAAATTGATCTGCACTTATATTCTTTGTTTTTTTTTATTTTCAATGTAACGTAACACATAAATTATCCATTTTTTTTACTTTTTTCGTATACAACTGATTTTTTCAACTTAACTAAAATATCCCGAACTGCTTTCAAAATAATTAGTAAGTACGCCTCCAATTAGGTGTGAACTAATATTAGAAACATTTTGACAGTTGATAAGACTAAAATGTTGTTATTGAATACGGAATTGAACTAATGCGTAACTTATTTTAATTAAGAACGTTCCTTAATACAAACGCCCCTATTTCAGATGAACCCAATAACATGTTACCGAATTCTGGAAACTAAAAATATTTGTCGTAAATTCTTCTTCTTCTTCTGCTTTAGTTAGGACTGTGTCCTGTTATTCTCGGAGCCTGCTCTTGTGAAGTGGACGTCCAGCTATCCTTCCATCGTTTGGGTGGTCTTCCAGGGGGTCTGCCATTTGTTATCTCCCCATCCGCTGCCATCCTCACCGCTCGATCCGAACCCGCTCTCCCCACATGATCTCTCCAGAATCGTCTTCGTGTTCTTCCCCATCGCACAACATCTTCGACATCACAGATTATTCTTATCTCCGAGTTCCTTACTCTGTCAAGAAGTGTTACGCCTGCGATGTGTCGTAAATTAAAAACTGTATAATATTAAAACTAAAGCATGGTTATGTTTTGACCGTGGTATACATTTTTATTGATTCACCCGTTCTAGTAGGAACGACGACTTTTATAATAATAACAGTTGACCCAATTATTTTCTTTTATTGTGCGGTCGAAATTTATTATTTTGAAATCTGCAAACCCACATATTGTTTTTCTCAACCCGCCTCCATTGTTTTGTGCAGTGGCAAATACAATGACGTTGCACTTAAAGTTTTTACAGTGGAAACAAGTGAGTGCGGTCGGGAAACACTTTTGTTGAACATAATAAATATCCCTGGCAGTGAGTGAGCGAGACGGACACAGAGAGAGAGAGAGAGCGGGACGGACACAAAGAGAGAGAAAGAGATATAGAGAGGCTCGAGATGGGCGTTAAGTGATTCTGCAAACTTCCAACTGAGGAAACAACATTTTAACTTCCCTGCGATGCATGCTCGGCACATCACGATATTGTAGTGTAGGTACAGCACAGCACACCAAGGCAACTAACTGAGCGTTTGTTTTATAAATTTATAATCCAGCCAGCCGCCTGCACGCCTTTGTTTTCTGAGGAAATTTAATCAATTAGTTCAACGAGGGAAATTATATTGTTATTCTTAGGTGGATATATTTTTAATTCTATCCGCCACAGTATTATGATGTCATCGATGTTGTCTCTTGTTTATTATTCTTTTGAACAACTATGTTATGAAGACTTTATTGTTATATGTGCTAGTTGCAAGTCTCAGTGAGAAGTAAACATATCATTTTATATGTATTTTTTATTTTCTTCTCTGTTGGGAATCGAACCTTAGGTCATTGGCACAAAAGTAAAACGACTTATTGCCGACCGCCGTGGCACAGTTTGTAAGCTTTTCGGTTTCTGTGCTGGCGTCCTGGGTTCGATTCCCAGCAGAGGAGAAATTTATTTAAATTCATTTCTCACGCCAATATTGCTTCTCTAGGCTGTAAACACTGGTTAGTCGGAAGAAATTGCCATACGGCAATAAACTCGCCACTTGCGAATGGTGCAAAGAAGTGTTAATTGTTATTGTTATTACTTATACTACACAACGTTGTTCGGCAATTATACCTACTAATCCATTATAGGCGATGTTTTGAATTATTTTAGTTGTCATGCTGATACAAATGGCTTTTGAATGAACTTTTTTTTTCTCTTGCTCTTTTAACAATTTTTTTCTCCCTCCAGCATATCTTAATATTTTACTAATTGTACCCACTAAAACGAGCCTTTAAAAGGATTATAACATAATTTGTAATGTAATATATCTTTGTTCATAATATTATAAACTGTCGGTTCTATAAATTAATAAAATAAAAATTAATGAAAATAATTTTTTTCAATTATTCTGTGTTTGTTATCTGTTTTTCTCAATGTTTTTCACAATGAACACTGCTGCACGTTACATTGCTGCAAGAGTGTCACTGTAAAAAAATACCGCGTTACATATTGAAGAAGCGAAATCACTTTTTATACTTCAAAATATAGACGAGATTCGTGGTTTTGTTTTTTTAAATGTATTCAAAATAAAGATTGTGCTCGAAATTGAAACGTCTGAAATAAAAAACACCACGATAATACACGCAATACGATCGTCTCAGGAGCGGACTCGTAAAAACTAACTGTTGACTTAGTGTAGTGAGCGAATAAAAAACGAGTGGAATTTTTTTCATTCGTTCACCGATAAAACGAGCAAATATTTCAACTGTTCAAAGGCAATCGTGTCGTGTGTTTTCTATTGTACGTACTAATGCCGAGCTCCTGAGCTGTTTTACTCAATTTCCCCGCAAAACATCTGCGCCCTCCCTCCTCAAATATCATCCCAATCCCCCCACCCAACCCTTTACCTCATTCCCATCGTTGAAACTTTCCCCAAACAACCTTTTCGCTCGTCTCCTACACATCGCACGTTTCAAATAATAATATTGTATTATTATAATATATTTTCAACGCCAGACTTTATATGACCAAATACACATCTCGACTTTTATTACAAAAGTAGGTACCTACCTATTTACCTCCTCTCTCTCTCCGTTGTTCCCTTGGTTGTGTCGTGGTGGGAGACGAGTTTTTTTTACTTTGTTTCGCTAAGACGCAACAAATACGGTATTTTCGTGTAATGTTTAATATCTAATGAAGATATCTAAAGTATTCAGACTTAAATTCAAATATTTTTTACGTGTGAATATTTCCTTTGTTAAATAAGCCGGTTGTGAATAAAATATGTGGAGACAGTTTATTTATTTTTGATATCTGAATAAAATCAGTTGGGGCAGATTGTTTGGTAAAGATGAATGAAATAGAACATTTTTTGAACTTAAGTCGTTACTTCGATACACTAACTTATCTGCTTCTGAACTATGTTCATGTATATAAACCTTATTTTTAATTTGAAAAAAAATGTTATTTTACATTTAATTATTATTATACTGCAAAAATGGGATCGTTCAGAAGAATATGTAATAGTTTTCATAGTCGTAGTATTTTATGATTATTATTTTTTGATTAAGTCGACAAAATGATTCATGACCGAATATCAAAATCGAAATAGTAGAAAAATCAAAAAGCATATTAAATAATGATTATTCGTTGAATTATCTACGTATAAAAACCTTTTAACTGATTTTGATGTTATATTATGCCGTTAATTGTTCAACAAATTAATCAAACATATAGTGTTACACGGGAATCGAACACGAGACCTTTGATATTGTCATTTAAGTCGCAAAAGTTGAAAAGTAAAAGTATTTTATTCAAACCGTTTCCCCTTTACCAAAGTACCTAGAAACATTGTGTTTTTCCTGGCATAATCTAATGCTAATGAATTCCTTTATTGTATTTGTTTCAAAACTTTCTTTTTAAGATCATTAAAAGTTGTAGAAATTTTCAATCGTGCTTTTGTACTGAACGTTTGAATGCCCAACTTTTATTTTAAAAGGGAAATTATTACGTATAAAGGGTAAGTTTTTCCAACTTCTATCTTCAATAATAGACCAATTCTACAGCATCATTTTCCTGTACATATACGTATCATTATATAGGTAGAATAAATACCGAAGTTGTAAGATCGTCAAGAAAAACTCATTTAAAAAAGTAGGTATATAATTTGGACATACTAGGTACAAGATTGTAAGTTGAAGAAAAATAAAATCAAAACGAAAGGAAAGGAAATAAATTTATTCTCATCAACGAATGAGTGGTAAAACAATTTTATACGATTAGATTGAACGTATCATTGAAAGAGATATTGTTAGGACAAAGAATACAATTGCTGAGAATTGTGACCACCATGTATATCCACCTGGTGCTACCACATATCCTTCTCAATCATTGAATTTTTTCCTGCTTGCAGCAGTCCGTGCACATTCCATGTGCCTATTTTACTCTTTTCCACATGAAGTCTGGTTACCCACCACCACGTGGCCCGTTGTCCATTTCACACCTCCTTGCCCGGACCAGGATAGGCGCCGAGCGTCAGTCGGAACGCGTGACAAATCCGTGTATTTTCTTTGTTCTATCATATCACGATTGGCTCTTTTGGGACATGTTATGTAGTGGGTTCCCCTTTCCTTCTACACTGCAGTTATTGATCAGTCAGTTATTGTGATCCGTCAATTATATAATATATAATTTGGATGATTTATATAGCGCCGTTTTCGTGAATATCTCACCTCAAGGGCGCTGAAAATTGATTAAGATGTATCATTATGGCTTTGGTAAGATTTGCGAAAAAGGTGTGTTTTGAGATTTTTGGGATACGTATTCTCACAGCTGCTTCACTGTACAGGTTTCAAACCTTTTGCCTCTACTTTTAGCTCTCGTATTTAAATCTCCTTCGATGTCCTAGTGCATATAATGAAGGATAAATGATAAACGTCTGAAGAAGCAAAAGTGTATGAATGATGAGAGTTGAATAAAATTATTTAGGGATCTAATTAGAGGAACCAGGGACGACCGTGTAAATGTGGTAATCTACAAATTCAGAATAATAATCACGTGTATGTCCGATTACGAATATGTGACTGAAGCAAATAATATTTCAAAATAGTGATGTGTCACGTTCTGTGTGTTTTCTGCCTATCCCAAATATGGAAACGGCGCGGCGTACCGTTTTAAATGAAAGAATGTTAAGAAGTTAAGCTCGGCACATGGAAAGAATTAATGACTAAGGTGTAAAAGAAATTTAATGAAAGGCATGCCTAATTAATGCCGACCGCCGTGGCATAGTTGGTAAGCTGTTCGGTTTCTGTGCGGTTGTCCTGGGTTTGATTCCCAGCAGAGGAAAAATTTATTTAAATTCATTTCTAATGCAAATATTGCTTATCTGGGCTGGAAACACTGGTTACTTGAAAGAAATTGCCATACGGCAATAAACTCCCCACTTGCGCAAGGTGCAAGGAAGTGTTCATTATTATTTTTATTATTAATTATATGTTCTGCCATGTTAATGATATGCTGGGAATGCCTAATAATATATTGGCATGTAAATACCACTTTTAAAGCAAATTTGTAATGCCTTAAGATTTGTTTGTATAATATTGAAGTAAATATTTGGAGAAATTAGGTGAGAATAATATGGATGTATTATCTATTTTGTTTTATTGTTAGTCCCATAGCAAATGTAGTGATTTTTATGTTGGTATGTAGAATATTGATACCCACTCATACAAGAAAGTGTAAGGATTATAGGTTATATATTATGTCAGCCAAATTTCTTCACGACTCGATTGCCTTGTGTAGGTACGTAATATCATTTGAATGTATGCAAATTGAGTGATATTTTCTTATAATACACGATGTTACATTCAATTTCTTCTTATTGTCAAGCGATGCAATATATCACCGTGGCATACGTAACTCAAACGCTAAACTTATACTCATCTTCGAAGGCGATATTTTATTTCGGTTCTATATACAATTTAATACACTTCTTGGCGGGGGAGTGTTATTTATACGGTTCCAATGCTGTACCTACTTGTAGCGCATTATACAGAGGCGTTCTAAGTGAATGATGGATATTAAAATCGTTCTGATTTTGTCTTTTTGTCTAGCGTTTAATCATATTAACGTTTATTTTTTCTTAATATAATCGTTACCCTTAATATTTCTTGTAACATTTTCTTCTTGACACAATTTTTCTCTTCACAATTGTTTAATTTGTGTTTTTTTAATCATTATTATTTGTATTTAAAACGTGTAATATTTTACAGTTTAAGCCTATTTATTCAGCAATTAAATAAACTATTATATTTTATTTATTTACGGTAAATCGATAGTTTTTTTATATCATAAACGAAAGACATTTTAATACAATCAAAGTTTAACAGAGAAAACAATTTGCAGGTTTACATTTACAAAAATACAAAATAAGCATACTAACAAACTAAAAATTAAAAATCATTAAAACATGCTCAGTATGCACACACATGCGTACATAAACAATAAACCTAATAAATTAATCACAAATAGGGCGATAGCAGAGTGGTTAGTGTGCTAGTTACCCAGTGAGAATCTGTATCTTATTTTATATTTTTTTACATAACTAATATATAACAAAGAAAACATATGTTACCATATTTTTGCGTCTTTTGATCAACATGGTAAGTGTAAGTAAATAAAATGTTTGATTGGTGATAGTTAATTTGTGAAAGAATGTTATAAATTATTATAAAACCATATTTATATGTTATGTAATTTAATAAATATTTTGTGGTAAGTGTAAGTAAATAAAATGTTTATTGTTTGGTGATAAATTTGTAAAAGAATGTAATAAATTGTATAAATAAATATTTATATGTTAAGTATTTTATTAAATATTTTGTGGTCTGGCACTCCAACGCATCAGACTGGTCCAGTTTCCGCGGCATGTTCCTTTTCTTATAATATTTCTCTCTTGTGTATTATCTCATTTGTATGGTGTTTTTTTTTCGTTTAGCCAGATGAGCAACATGGGCTGTGCGCTTATTTAAAATTACGCTTTGCCGTTTTCTATTGTCACGTCAGTATGATTTGATTTCGTTCAACGCCTGCCTAATAGATTTCCAATTCAAAGGTTGAATCGGGCTACTGTTCTCTCATTTTATTTACAAGTCGATAAAACCACCGAATTTATCCTCGATAATAATTTTGAATGTTTTAATGTTACGACCTTTTTGTTCTTTTAAGATCAAAACATATTTACGGGTGACCACATTCCGCAAACGTCTGCCCCGTTCCCGTATAACCCAACCAATTTTTTTTCAGTTTTTAGTGTGCATTTTGATTCCAATAATTTGATCTCTGTGAGCAATCAAATGAGTATATAAATAAAATAATTCTTTAGTTATTAATTTCAACACTTTTGTTACTACTCATATCTCTTATTTAGTTACTAATGTCTATATGATTTATGATTTTGTCGGCCCAAATAATTTTGTTCAGTTTGTTATCATAATGACAGGAAAAAAACAAAGTTTCTTTTTGTTTACGTTATAACTGTATGATTAGTTTCCGCAAACATCATTTGTTTATTAATTTCTTTTAGTGATTTTATCTATAATAAGTTTTAAAAAAACCCCCCGTTCTTGAAAATACACTTAGTTGTTGCCAGAGCGGTAAACGCTGGGTTTATAATCCAGTAGTCGCGTATTCAAATCCTGCCACGACCGATTTCGTTCTCCAAGTATTTTTCATCAAGTTTACAAGCATTTATGCTTAATTTAGAGAACGTATGAGGATGTATGTGTACTTGTTAAAAGGACATATTCATTCTTAAAAAAATGTTGAGTATTATGTATACTAGGTATGTTTAAATCAAACAAAATTGATTATTTTTCTACATATATTTTTCCTTGTACCAGAACGACCGTTACGGCTGACTAGGCCCTTACAGAGTTGTACACCTTAAATATCGTCAGTATTGACAGGTTAAAAACATCGTGTACCTATACCTTCAGTAAAAATGGTAATGTTATAAATGGTTCACATTATTATTTAAGTCTTCTAGTAAAACTTATATCATTATGTTACTCAGTAGGTATTTAGTTGACTTTAATAATGGTTGTCGTAAAGCGAAACCGGTGAATAGGACGCTCCCATGTTAAGTTATTTAATTATAACGATAAAATAATCCAAAGCTTATGTTGTAATATAATGACTCACTTAACAAACTTTTTGTAAATGAAAATTCTTATTAGTTAATTGTGAAAATAAAATTCTCATCGTTCTTTTTGAAAAGATTCTTCCCTCAAACAATAATTATATTCAAAGTTGAAATTGTTTTTCAGGAATTTCGGGTATCTGTTCATGATAGGTATTAATTGTACCTTTTAATAATATTCGAAATTCTCCGTCGCCTTTGTAAAGGAGAATGCTCGAGATTTTCCCGCGCCGAAAAAAAAGTGCCGTTAATGTGTTAACAGTCTTCAACAAAAATGTAATCAAATTAAACGCCTCAATCAAATTTAATTAAAGTTTTGGAAATTCTTGAAACTTTCGTTACCTCATCCAAAAACTCGGATGATTGTTTGGAAAAACTTTATACAGAGTTGTTTTAGTTAGTTCTTGTGAAACATCAGTCTACTTTGCCGCGGGTTGATATATTATTTGCGAGTTAATCAACGAACAAAGGGTTTTTTTAATGACTTTGAGATGAAACATACGATATTCATTATGATATATACTTACAGGATATTTTTTAAGCACATTATAAGCACGAACGTCATTTTTTGTGCAAAATACGAATAAATACAACGGAATAGTAAATTAAAAATAAATTGGAATGACAAAGAATTCTTATCCAAAACTACATTATACAAAACATCATATAATATAAAAGAAAACTTCTCAATTAAAGAATGAAATGTAGGTATACATTCCTAGGAATTATTTCTTTGAAACAAAAAATCTATAGAAACTGTCGATAACATAGTGAGACCTCTGTGGGTCGATTTTAAAGACTGATTTGTTGGAAGAAACTGCTACTTGGCATTTTGATCTCCGCTAGCGCAGGGTTCAGATAAGTTGTCCATTTATATAATTGTCATGTCTATTTGAACATTGATTAAGTGTGAATCTTGTAAGACAAGAACTGGATAATTTTTATTTTTATTTTTTATTTATTTCTATCCAAAAATATACAGTATATATGAGATACAAAATATCTTAAGATAATATAAGCTTATTCATACATAGTTAACATACAATGTAAATATAAGTTATCTCATTTCAATAAATATCAATTTACCACTTCACTGGTGCTTACATAGTTGAAGCCATATCTTTTTGTTTGTATCTTTGTTACTAGCCCCCTCACTAGGCATAGCCTGTATTAAGTCTTAATTTATCCTCTCTTTTTGAAAAATTAGAACCAACATTCTTGTATTTATAAATATTCTCGGCGTACATAATATAACGTAAGGTATATATTTTTGACTATCTGACATTATTTTTAATGTCAACTGTGTCAAAGGCTTCGCAGTAATATCATTTTACTTTAATGCATCTATTTTGTTAACCTTTTCGGTATGTCACATCGTCTGTTAAAATAAATACTACCTTGAACGTCGATTCTTATTTTTATATCACATCCACGAATTGCGTATGAGTCGATTAGCTTTTTTTTAATATAGTAATTTATTTATTGGTTGATTGACAGTTTTATTGATATACTTCCTTTGCATTTTTAGTATTTTTATTTATGTGTAATAAAAATTATTGTCTACAGATAAAGGTTTGGCAACAATAATACAAAATAAATAAATAAGAGACAATGGAAGGGTACACGTATACAGTACACATCCAAACCATCAACACTCGTTATGATGTCAGTTAGAGTTTTTGCTCTCCAATATGCTGTGGATAATCCCTGTGTTATATTGGGAGCAGTCATTGATGAAATTATAATAAATGGTTTGCTCCTTTATTAGCATTGTTATATTTTAAAGTACAAATATTTTATTGCTTATTAGTATTACTTTTTCGTCAAATGAAACCTTAACTCAAATCATTATTAACAATATTTCCGGAACTAACTTTGTGGCACAATTTAAACAATTTTATTATTTACAACTTTATTCGTCATTCAAACAAAATAAATAACGTTGTTTACCTAAATTATTTGATAGTACAAAACCGCATTATTATTTTTAGGTTATCTTATTTTTTTAGAGTAAATGTTCATTCAGCCGTAACATAATATTATTAACTTATTTCTAATGCAATGCAATAATTTTAATTCAACTATGGGAAATCCTTGAATTTAAATTGAAATAACACCCATTTTCGGTTACAAAGTGTTTTACACCTTAAAACATATATGTTTCTCTCCATCGTGTATGTTTTCTCCATCGTGTATGTTTTTTTTACACTTTCAGTAATTTATTTAGTTAACTATTATTTTTTTTATTTTTAAATCACATGCCCCGAACTCGAAAAAAATATGAATATAAAAATGTTGTAGAGCAGTCTTTCTCAAAGTGGGCGATAACGCCCCCTTGTGGGCGTTGGAGACCTAGAGGGGGGCGTTAAGGAGCCCAGAAAAAAATATTGTTTCTTTTAATTTGAATATAATAAATTTGCGTTTTAATTGCTCTTACTGGTAAAAATTTCTAGTTTAGAATGTAAGTTTAAACACCAGAACCGACTAATGTAGCACACTATAACTAAATTAATTAATGTCATTAAATTGTGGTTTCTCAGTTTTAAGAATGTAAAAAAAATGGGGGCGCTGAAAAATTATTGATTTTTAAAGGGGGCGGTAAAAGAAATAAGTTTGGTAATCTCTGTTGTAGAGGATGCAATGACGTATTTGACAAAGCAAAAAACGTATGTCTAGAGAGAAATGAGTGACGTTAGTTCCTCTCTGCTAACCCTAAATAGGGAGGGAAACAGCGTGATCATATGAATTTATTTGATAAATATTATATGTTTTTATACACTACAAAATAATATTTAATCTTGTCCGTCGACCGATGTTCTCGATTTGTATCATTTGCTGGTATTTTTTGTCGGCAGACAACAGCATTATGTAGGTACAAAGTATCGTCTACGTAATCTTTCGGATAACAACACTTTATCCGTGTCGGGTCCCGTTTTCCAAGAAGGTCTATTTAAATAATAATGCAGCCTTCTTCAGTCAGTACCTTCTGTGATTCAGGTATACCTACCTACCCAACATATATGTATCTGTATGTAGGTATATTCATACCTTTGATAGGATTTTTGTTATCCTGTGTGCTATTCGCCGACCATCATTATTTATAGTATTATTTTCAAGTTTCGCTTTCATATCGGACATCAATAGTCATCTTTATTTATTTAAAGTTATTATTTTTCGTAAAATAAAGAAAAACAATGCAATAGTGCAACATTAGTACAAGAATGGCACAGGCTAGAGACCAGTTAAAGTCCAAACGGGAGGCCTTTGTCCAATACTGGACTCAAGAAGAGGCTGAGTAAGTAAGTATAATACAGTACATATTATTATATTTAAGTGTAATATTGAGTTATTCTGACAATTTAGGTTACTCTATCAAACAAAAAAGAAAAAAATGAACCCACATTTCTTACAACTCAATACAATAATTCATGAATATCTATATCGGTAAATCCTAAAATATATAAAATCACTATGAGCGAACTGCGATTTGAATATGGATTATTATGTAAAGAATAGATTAGGTATATATCTACCTATCATTGCATTATTTTAAAATAACCCTTTATTTTTTACAGTATTTTTGTGTCGTTTTATAATTACGATCAATGAATTAATAACAAATCGATTTTTGAAATATAATTTCATTGAGGATTCACCTTTATACTACGTTTCTACCTACATCTTGGGGTTCTGTGTCCCAAGCTAACCGGAACAACTCCTCTAGTCTATGAGTTCTGATCCATATCCCGATGCTCCTTAGCCAAGACGTCTGCCTCCTACTCGCACTGCGACTATCCTCAATTATTCCTGTCATGATGAGGTGCAGTATGTTTTATTGTTACGGAGAATGCCTCAAAAATATGTAGCATGTGCCTCAAATATACATATTGCCATCAATTTCAGATGAATTGTTTAAGTTACTTGAAGTTTTTTATTTAGATTTATTTGATTAAATGCTAGTGATAATATTATATTTATTTATTTGAATCTTCCTGTACATATAATTAGTACACTGGCGTGATTATTGCCTAATGGCAATTTCTTCCAACCAACCAGAGTAAATGTTAAATATGCAAAACAATTAATTAATTGAAAGGCAATTAATTACCAAATAAAATGTATCCACCCATATAAAAAGTGGTCATTTAAATGATTTGTGTGTTCCATGCGTTTAGTTTACATATGCCGCACAATTTTTATCACTGTTTTTACTTCTCACCAACCCAAGGAGATATAGTGGGGAGTTATGAATACGCAATTTTTAAGGTTATTTTTTATTGCAGATTATCAACTAGTATAAATAATGCTGAAATTGTATTCTGAAGGATCTTTGTGTGTGATTGCGTACTATGTGTTGTGTGCTGTACTGCGTGTTTATTCTACTCTATCGATTATACATAGACTAAATTACTCATTCGATTCTTTTCAAATTTTGCAAATTTGTAAATCTAATATTCGCTTAGACCACATTAGATTTTAAGGATATCTGATCAGTGAATTTCAAAATTTTTAAGTGTCAAATATTTCAAAGTGACCCCAAGCTCAGAAAAATCGGCTTTTTTAGTTTCAAATTGGTAAAAAGGCTCATGCCTTTCATAAATTGGCATTGAAGACTCAAGTTTTCAAAATAAAATATTTAAATCAAAAATAATTAAAAAAAAAATTTATGAAAATGCTGAATATTTTCCATGCAAAATTTGAATACTTTGTGGATTGACTTGTTAGTGAGGAGTTTAGCGTTGGCTACAACCCGCTAGTTTTTTTTTAATATTTGTAAGATAAACAGTGATACCACAAATGGGCTATTTTGTTCGACCGGTTTCAAAACATTTAACCGTTTCTTTCATTCATATTCGTTTTATTCTTTTATATCTATTACGATTATAGTGTTTTCGCGAGAAGTGTATCGTTGAGATAAATGAATATGTTGTGAAAAGTAACAATAATTTTATATTATCACCGAGTTCATTAAATATCAACGACAAAAAAATGGTATTCGCTTATAGGAGCCAAGAATTCTTTCTTGGAGTGTTGAAATGCTATGGTGGTATTAAGATTCCGTTGGATACATTAAATGACTATAATTGAAGAATCATTGGTCGCAACATATGTACCTACATATATTATTATCCTGCTATTTTTTCAATAAATAGCGTGTTTGTATTACACGTAATGGACGGGCAACAATGAATACAATCTGTAGCATTCGATATATCATGGACGTTGTACCTATTGCGAAATGGGTGGTAAATTTAAGTTTGTCGTCTTTTTTCTACGTTTTATACTTCATACTTTTTAATTCCATTAAATTTGCTCAGTCGGTATATTGCGAGTGATATATTATTGCGGGCGAGGCCGGCGCGGTGTGACGCGTGCCCCTGGGGGCGGGTTTTAGATGCAACAAAGATTGCAAATCCCACCATAGAAGTTCCTTGATCTACTCAATCTTTGTGTGTGTTTATAGGAATTTTACTCGCACGTACAAGGTGTATTACATGCTTACTTATCTCAACTTAACCTTGTAGCTGCTAGTTTTTGTTGTATCTATATATTTCTTCGTGTAAAAATTCACCAACCACATTTTTAAATTCGTTATCTTTTTGTAGACATGTTGTTAACTTGTTTTTTTTCCTACTAAATTCACACTTCTCACGACATGTTATTTGCAAAGATGGAATTAAAGAACCCTAGTGCATTTTTATTGTCCTGATAGATGTGTTCATGACTCATGCTCCTCTATTGTTCTCATGCTCATGCCGTTCTTTCTCGTTTCTAGTTTTATATATGTTTTCTCACTAAATCTTGCTATTTCCCAACCACCTCTCAGCATTTGCTTTATTTTATCATTCAGAGAACTGTCTTGGGACAATTTTCTTCAACTTGAATTTATTTTAGGAAATATTAACATCGTATTCCACATCCATTTCGATTTAACATCTATTTTTCTCTGTTTAACTTCTGACTATGTAGATAGTGAGTTGATGTTGAAGATCCATAGCAAATTGAAAATTAATTAGACACTGGATAACCATAAACAAATATTGTCATGTTAGGGAAATTGTTTATTAAATACTTGTATTAATGCTCTACAAGATGCAGTTGTTTCCAGTTTGCTACATATTGTTCTCTTACTTTAAACTTTGCAAAAGTCAGAATTATTTTCCACTAGTTATTACTACTCACACCTAAGGTTTTTCGATTAAGAAGTTCTTCTATCCTTAAATAATCTCATTACTTTTTAATCCAACTTGTTTGACTGCTGTATTGTTGTATTGGTGTAGCTCTTGATTTGAACTAAAGTGTACCGGTTTAAGATAATTTTATCAAGATAAATTAGCTGTTCTTCAAAGACCGTATGCAAAGACCGAAGCGTTAATCGCGTCCGACCACGGTGGCGATGCAATAAATAACAGATGACGCATGTCTGACTTCTTGCATAAATGACACTGACTAGGTTACACAGCCAAATCGTTCCCAAGAACCACACCTGGCGTACAATATACCTACGTGTTTATAAGCTGGCTAGATACAACTTTCGGTTTCAACGCTGACATTAATTTAACAAGACAATATTATTGTGTGCTTGCGAATCTACTGTTTCTTGTGAATTTCCCAAGTACAAATAGTGTTTAAAAACTTTTTTGTTATATTTCATATAAGTAACTTTCAGATTCCTTAACCAAAAACTCTGTATTGTTTTACTCTTACTAGATAAATAAACTAGAAATTAATTTGTTTATTTCGCTTCATATAGAAAACAGATATGGGTCATTTATACATGCATCTTTTTAAATATATTCATATAAAACTAGTTGCATGTAACACATGAGATCCAACTGTCGATAGCGATAGTATGTATAGTTGAAGAATATGTACCAAACTATAAACCCATAGATACAAATTATTGAATATTTTCAGATATTTTGTTTTCTATACAACATTGTAGGTATGTATGTCAAGATAGGATAGTATGGAGGAAGATCCTTTTTCCTACCCAGAATATGCAAATAGCATGATGGTATGTATGTATGTTTGGAGATGAAGTATCAAACTATTAAGTCTTCTTACATATTGTGTATAGGCGACTGCCATACAAAATGTATGAAGCGATGTCGTCACTAAATTCAATTTTTAAAAAAATTGTTAAAAAAAAATTGGGATCTTCTACTACAATGTTAATATTTTTTATAGAAAATTAAATTATCTAGTTGGGGTGTTTCGGCTTTTTTCGATAATTGCAAAAGTTTTGGAAATATAGGCAGTTAAACTCATAAATTTATCATAAAAAAAATATTTTTCTTAATAAAAAATGTTTGAGAAACCCTGGAATTTTTTTGAAAAAACTAATTTGAGATTTTGTATTTGTCTATGTTTGTACCAATTTTCAGCGTTCTAGCGTTTATGGTTTCTGAGATATATGGAAAAATAAAATAAAAATTCAAAAGTTGATAACCCCTGACTGAAACAAAAATTCAAAATTCCGAGTATAAAAGTTTTGTAGGCCTGTAACTGTTTATATATTCTGAAATTTTAGGCTCTGTAAATTGAGCGGATCAAAAGTTATAAGGGGGGGACGGACACACAGACACACAGACACACACACACACAGACACACACACACACAGACACACGAAATGTTCTACTCCGAATTCTGAGTAAATCCGTGTATGGAACATATATGCTGCGAAGCCTCTAAGTTGGTGTTTTTTGACTTCAAAGTTGGAAAAGCCGTGAAAAAAGTAGACCTCTCCATACAATTCTCGCGTATTCTGGCTTGATACATTGTCGATATGTTAAGAGAACATAGTTCTCCTGAACAAATCGACAGTTGGAAAACTTGTGTTGTGTGTTTTGGTAATGTATAAAATTGATTGATAATATATAAAATCTAAAATACATCTCAGCACTGCGAAATTATTAAAGATAAAGATGATTTATCTTTAATCATTGACTAGTTGCATGTAACACATGAGATCCAACTGTCGACAGCGATAGTATGTATAGTTGAAGAAAAAGTACCAAACCCATAAATACAAATTATTTATTATTTTATGATATTTAGTTTTCTATACAACACATGTACCTAGGTAGTCAAGATAGGATAGTATGGAGGTCAGTCTTTTTTTCCTACCCGGAATATGAAAACAGCATGATGGTATATGTATATTGTATGTTTAGAGATGAAGTATCAAACTATTAAGTCTTCTTTGATATTGTGTATAGGTAGGTGACTACCATACAAATTATATGAAGCGATGTCGTCACTAAATTCAATTTTTATAAAAATTGTTAAAAAAAATTTGAGATGTACTGCTACAATGTTAATATTTTTTATATAAAATTAAATTATCTAGTTAGGGTGTTTCGGCTTTTTTCGATATTTTAAAAATAAATGGAAATATAGGCAGTTAAACTCATAAATTTATCATAAAAAAAATACTTTTCTCAATAAAAAATGTTTGAGAAACCCTGGAATTTTTTTGAAAAAAATAATTTGAGATTTTGTATTTGTCTATGTTTATACCAATTTATAGCGTTCTAACTTTTATGGTTTCTGAGATATAGGGAAAAATAAAATAAAAATTCAAAAGTTGATAACCCCTGACTGAAACAAAAATTCGAAATTCCGAGTATAAAAGTTTTGTAGGCCTGTAACTGTTTATATATTCTGAAATTTTAGGCTCTGTAAATTGAGCGGATCAAAAGTTATAAGGGGGGGACGGACACACAGACACACAGACACACACACACACAGACACACACACACACAGACACACGAAATGTTCTACTCCGAATTCTGAGTA
This sequence comes from Molanna angustata, assembly GCA_963576475.1. Taxonomy (NCBI): domain Eukaryota; kingdom Metazoa; phylum Arthropoda; class Insecta; order Trichoptera; family Molannidae; genus Molanna; species Molanna angustata. Next base: position 27,075,190 of record OY754975.1, read on the forward strand.
AATCCGTGTATGGAACATATATGCTGCGAAGCCTCTAAGTTGGTGTTTTTTGACTTCAAAGTTGGAAAAGCCGTGAAAAAAGTAGACCTCTCCATACAATTCTCGCGTATTCTGGCTTGATACATTGTCGATATGTTAAGAGAACAAAGTTCTCCTGAACAAATCGACAGTTGGACTACTTTTTCTCATCACCTCAGTGAATATTTTGATATTACTAGTTGCATGTAACACATGAGATCCAACTGTCGACAGCGATAGTATGTATAGTTGAAGAATAAGTACCAAACCCATAAATACAAATTATTTATTATTTTATGATATTTAGTTTTCTATATAACACATGTACCTAGGTAGTCAAGATATGATAGTATGGAGGTCAGTCTTTTTTTCCTACCCGGAATATGAAAACAGCATGATGGTATATGTATATTGTATGTTTAGAGATGAAGTATCAAACTATTAAGTCTTCTTTGATATTGTGTATAGGTGACTACCATACAAATTGTATGAAGCGATGTCGTCACTAAATTCAATTTTTATAAAAATTGTTAAAATAAATTTGAGATGTACTGCTACAATGTTAATATTTTTTATATAAAATTAAATTATCTAGTTGGGGTGTTTCGGCTTTTATCGATATTTTAAAAATAAATGGAAATATAGGCAGTTAAACTCATAAAGTTATCATAAAAAAAATACTTTTCTTAATAAAAAATGTTTGAGAAACTCTGGAATTTTTTTGAAGAAACTAATTTGAGATTTTGTATTTGTCTATGTTTATACCAATTTTCAGCGTTCTAGCTTTTATGGTTTTTGAGATATAGGGAAAAATAAAATAAAAATTCAAAAGTTGATAACCCCTGACTGAAACAAAAATTCAAAATTCCGAGTATAAAAGTTTTGTAGGCCTGTAACTGTTTATATATTCTGAAATTTTAGGCTCTGTAAATTGAGTGGATCAAAAGTTATAAGGGGGGGACGGACACACAGACACACACACACACAGACACACAGACACACACACAGACACACACACACACAGACACACGAAATGTTCTACTCCGAATTCTGAGTAAATCCGTGTATGAAACATATATGCTGCGAAGCCTCTAAGTTGGTGTTTTTTGACTTCAAAGTTGGAAAAGCCATGAAAAAAGTAGACCTCTCCATACAATTCTCGCGTATTCTGGCTTGATACATTGTCGATATGTTAAGAGAACAAAGTTCTCCTGAACAAATCGACAGTTGGAATATTATATTTTATTGTAAAAATCTTCCAAAGTCATTTCGTATTATTTGTACATAAGCATATTATGATTGGACGATTTAACTTTCGACGTTTAGCGATTGGCTTTCATCCCCAGAAATTATGCTGCAAGGAAACTTCTCCTGATGTCTATGCACTTTAGAAGTCTTTGAAACTTAAAATACCCATGTTCCACAAACTTTCAGCTATGTACAACTAACTGTGCTGAAAAGTATTTTGTTTACTCTATTTATTTCAAGTTTCAACTTGGATAATAATGGTATAAAATTTTCCATTGTTTTTCAAAAAGTGAGTAGGTATCATAAATATGTTGGAATGAGACTTGAAGGTTATTTTTAACTGTAAACAGTTGAACTTTTATTTCTCGGTCTTTTTTGTCGACCTATATAACATACGTACTTTTTAAACGGAAAATTTTTAAATAAATTTTATCTGATATAAGTACCTTCCTTTTTTATTAATATTTACGAGTAATAATCGTCGATATTTTAAATTATTTAAAAATTTCTATTGATATGATTTTATCTATTTTTCAAAATATATGTTTTTGTTACACCCCCGCATCTTCAAATACGGTTTCTTCAAACATTCTCACAAACTATAAAATATGTTGATTATGATATTGTTAGAGCTAAGAATATTTTGAATTAGTATTTCACAGTATTCATTTGATAGACATTGATTTTGAACAAACGATATTCAGTCAAAAGATTTGTCAACATTTCACTAGAATACGCAAACAAACAAACAATCGACCCCTAAATATAATTGTTTACCCATCATTGTTACGACAACATATTATTCACGTCATGCTCGTCGTTGGAATCGTGTTATATTATGTTAACTTTTCGCAATATACGAACTTAATCGAGCAAAAAACTATGGAAGTGTCTTAATTTTTGACATGTCGACTTCCGCAATTCCTCGTCGTTGTACATACATACATACCTTGTTAAACTAATAGCAGTTGAGCATTAATTTACTGGCGGCTGGCCAGAACAGAGATTGGCCAAGTCTTGTTATTATAGTGTTTGTATAGACATACCGGGAGAGAGATGGTTATACCTATCCAGTTTCGTCTCAGGACAGATATGAGTAGGTATCTATCTAAACATCATATTCTACGGATGAATGGACCACCTTCTCTTGATGCCCAACAAGCTGGATGACATAATCTGGTAATTAATATTACCCGCGTGACATTCGCTCTTGAATCGAGACATATTATTGCCATTCCTCACCCCGCAACGCGCTGCCACACAAGTGTTATATGAGAATTATTTATTATTAACTTTTGTTTTTATTACCGCTATTAATTTTATTCGCGTTTGTGTTTGATATATGATATTATCTGTGTGCGCTGCTTTGGCTTCCGTTCGTTGGTCGTATCTCGGAGCTGAGCAGCCATAACGTTTTGCAACATGGTGTTTTACGACTGTTCATTTTGACACAAAATTTGTTATATATTACGCTCTCGTTGTTATTAATATTAGGTATAATCCATTTAATAAATAATTTGTTAATGTAAACACATATTTTGTGTATTATGTTTCTGTTTTAAGATATCTTTCAAACGAATAATTTATCAAATTGCATATTTTAAGCGATATTATTGTTACAAATCGATATTTGCTTATTTCTGTACAAATGAATAATAGAGATTTATCTGAAGTAAAAAAAATAAATAAATAAATAAACACTTCCTTGCACCCTGCGCAAGTGGCGAGTTTATTGCCGTATGGCAATTTCTTCCAACTAACCAGTGTTTCCAGCCCAGAGAAGCAATATTAGCGTGAGAAATTAATTTAAATAAATTTCTAAATGAAGTAAATATATATTTCTAAATATTTTTTGAAGTAAATTTTAATCATAAATGATCGATGGTAAATATATGTCTAAAGATTATAATACGAATCCTAGTCGCTTATTTTTGGGAATTTAACAATTTTGGAAGATTTTTTTTAAATAAGCATTGATGTAATTTGAAATTATCCCCAGCATAAATAACTCTAACAACAAGCGAAAAAAATAATTGTGCTTCGTAATAGCTTCCTTACTTACTTTAATGTGTATTTATTTTCTTACTTTGCTGTACTAGCTTACTTTCTTTAATATGTCCTATTCTGATTCGTTTCAGTACACTGATTTTTTTTTGTTAGTTGTTACAAAATTTCATGTTTAAATTAACCGACCTATAGTGACTACAAAACATTTGGTTTTGTGCACACAGCCAAACAGTACAGTCATAAATATATAAAACTTTATTATTGATAACAAAGGTTTGGCTAAAACGCAGGTAGCCAGTTCGGTTGTCATAATATTTTTTCTGTGTATACGAAAACGTCTTAATCAACGGGCGACCGTGGATAAAAGGATTTTATCCGCGCGGTGTGACATAATGAGTCTCGTATAAATTCACACAACTTTTTGACATTTCTCATGTAGGTACTAATATTCAGACGGATAAATTTAGACTAGCTGCTTATGTCTATAGATTACTTTCTTATTTTTTTTTTCATCGGAGAATATAAATCAATATAATCAGAGAATTTGTGTCTAGACATTTAAGAGACATAAAAAATACTTTTTTAACCCGTTTCTTCCTAGGCCCCCGCCCTCTCCCCTACTACACAGTTTCCGTTACAAAGTTGCAACTTCTTGGGTCCGCTCGCTGTCGTTTGGTGGTTAACATCCCATTTGTTCTTTAATAAAAATACTCGTGTTTCAATTACTTTGCGGAAAGTTGAACCCCGGTCCCGCGCGCCCGCCCTCCGTCACTACACTCCTCACACCGCACCATGCCGACAAATTTACGACTACGTATCACGCCGCGACTACGACTAAACTGGCGGGAACTGGTGGCGGGAAGGCTTTAAAATAATATATGTAATCAGGGATGTGCTCCTTCATATACCTTCTCTCCTCTCGAACCTCAGTTTACAACCGTACAATTCTACCCTAACGATGACAGACGCCTAAAAACAAACAGCATCATGGGTACATTTCGTTGCAAAACTACTTTACAACTTTACACCAAAATGATATAAGATACTCGGCAATGTCCAAAATTACCCGTAGATTTCGTCACACACATCATGTTTTTGTATACTAGTTGCATGTAACACATGAGATCAAACTGTCGATAGCGATAGTATGTATAGTTGAAGAATAATAATCAAACTATAAACCCATAAATCCAAATTATTGAAAATTTTAACACATGTTGGTATGTATGTCAAGATAGGACAGCATGGAGGTCAGTCCTCTTTTCCTACCCGGAATATGAAAACAGCATGATGGTTCTGTATATATGTTTGGATATTAAGTATCAAACTATTAAGTCTTCTTACATATTGTGTATAGGCGACTGCCATACAAATTGTATGAAGCGATGTCGTCACTAAATTCAATTTTTATAAAAAATAAAAAAAAAAAATATTTGAGATGTACCTACTTCTAATAACCTACTTCCAATATTGATATTTTTTATAGAAAATTAAATTATCTAGTTGGGGTGTTTCGGCTTTTTTCGATATTTTTAAAAAATTTTGAAAAATAGGCAGTTAAACTCATAAATTTATCATAAAAAAAATATTTTTCTTTTATATATTTTGTAATTTTACACACACAGACACACAAAACTCACTTAAAATGTTCTACTCCGAATTCTGAGTAAATCCATTTACGGGAACATATATGCTGCGATGTATGTATGTTGGTGTTTTAAGCATGCAAAAAGTCCACCACGCCATACAAAATGTTCCTTCGTACACGCATCTTGGATTTAAACTGCCTCTTCCTTCAATAAAATTTCATTCTCTTGAACGAATCGACAGTTGGATCACTGTAATAATTTTGTGTCATTTGTTTGTGAATAAAAAAACTGATGTAGACTTCGCTGGCTTTGCCCGGTAAAGATTATGTACTCTTCCTGTCCCAATCAATTTCTTGGTGTTTAGCAGCCAGGCACCTAATTTCCGGCAGCTCTTCTTTGTGCATCTATCTTTCCCTTGAGTATCAGTTGAAGAGGTCATACTTCTCTCCATGCATTACATGATCCAGAAACAAAACCTTTTTCATTTTGAAGTATGTTTGCATTACTGGACATAATCAATCACAATAGAACTGACGAAAAAACACGATCAAATAAACTTGAAATATGAAGTGTTTTAAGAAGAACAGAGTGCTTTGTTACAATGTTGAAAAAAACTATTACGATACTATGTAAAGAAATATGTTTGTGTAAAATATTAACAGCAATTTCAATGTTTCCACCAACTTTTAGTTAGAGCTTTAACTCACAATAATATATCTTTACTTAATTCTTTTCACTCTCGTGTTTTCGCCCCTGAACTCTTGTCGAAAAGATTGTGGTGAAAACTTTTTTGGAAAGTTGAGTTTAAAATAAAAAAAAAACTCCCAACACACGTTCTTGTTCTTGGACGAAATAATTTCGCTTTGCCAAGAATATTATTCGTTACTACCGTCATCAGCGTTCTTTTGTTGGTAACTGTTACCTCACAAAAGAGATGCTTTTCGTTTTTAATAGCGCTGTGTAGTAATTTTGCGGTTTGGCCGTTTCTTTTATTATTAAAACGCTGTCGTGTTTTTTTTTTGTTTATGTAAATCATTTTGAATTTAAATATTCGCATAAACGCGAGATTCCTCCTTTGACCGATACGAGCTGGTGGTATTCATTGTATATTTACGATAGCAATAAAAAGGCTTGTACATAATGCGTTTCGGACATCACAATAAATATTACAGATGTGGCCCTCCCTCTGTAAAATATGCCGGTCGTAATGGACCGACCAGTTTATTGTGAAACCTTCATAAAAAATATTAATCTAAATATGTACATACATATGTACATTCACGTCATATCTCTCTCCAGTTAAGGGCTGTCAAACGCACGCACCACCGTATGTAAAAATAAGCGGAACGATACGATTATTAATTTTTAGTTTTGATAACCTTAAGTAAAATGATACAAGGACGCCAGAACTTAATTATTGTCTCTGCCAAACTTACGGAAAATGTTAATGCTCCGGGAGCAATTTAATAGGTATGTTTAAAGGGTTGTTTATACTGAATTCGCGGCCATAGAAAGCCGCCTTGATAATAATACGGATTTTCATGGCGCCGTTTAATGATTCAAGATTATTCAAAGGGCGTTGATCGCTGATAGTTCAGTGCTGCTCTACGAAGCACGTCTGTTTTTAGTTGTTAAGTGAAAGTGATCTTGCTTTGAGCACTACCGACATCTGGACGCAGTGCATTCCACTTAATAAGACCGCTCACACTAAAGTATCGGTCAAAGTTAGCAGGTTTATTGACTCTGTCCAACTCCTTTAGGGAGTTGTTACTCTCAAAGTATTGAATCGAAATTGTCGCCTTATTGAATCTATCCAATTCCTTGAGAATGTCTGTGATCCATAACATCTCGATCCAAGATTTCTTCGTTTCAATGGAAGACCTGATAAAGATATTGAAAGTAGAGTTATGGCAGGTAATAGATTAAACAGAACACTAGGACCAGAATTGTCCGACCCGAGCATCTCAAAGGAAGCCAAAATTGCCGTACATAATGCAATTGTAGTGACTACTTTAAGGTATGCCAGTGAATCATGGACGTGGCAAATGATACTCGAAAGTAGAATAAATGCTATAGAAATGAGATCACTAACAAGAGTATGTTTCAGAACGATATATGATGGAATAAAAATAGGACATAAGGAGGGAATATAAGATAAAGATGTTTTCGGCATATTGAAAGAATGGACGAAGAACGACTCACAAAAAATACACATGGGTGTGAGGTGGGGGTGAATAACAGGGACCGTCCCAGAAAGGGATGGCATGACCATACAAATGACATTTTAAAAGAAGGAAACATAAGAAACTTGAACAATCGACGAGCATGTATGAGACGATGCATGAATTTAAAGGAAGCTTGGAATGTATGTATAAATATAGGAGATTGGCGCTAAGGTCTCTCTGCTTACCCCGTAAGGGACATGACGTGATGGTATGTACAAAATATAAAAGACACTTGTACGTCTCTCGTTCCTGTGATATTAAATAACAACATCAAAAAATACATAAATAAACAAACATCCATCAACTAACATTTTGCTTTTGTGTGTGGTATTTTTTTTCATCCCCGGTTGGAGTATGCTTTGTACCAGTCTATTGTTTATTGTACATATTTGTTGTTTTTGTGTGTTATTATAACATTCCGCTCCATGATAATGCGCTCGCTGCGCGCACCACGGCTCTAATAAACAATGCTGTATCTGCAAGTGAGCTCCCAAAGTAACGCTACCGCCACTGAACTTTACACCATATTATTATGTACATATCTACCTACCACTCTACTACACTACATCCACGACTTTCGCTGTTTCATATTATAACAATTAATTTCTACCATTAAATACGACCGGTTTTTATGCGACCGCTTCTTTCTCAGAACGGATGCCATCTTCCGGTTTCTTGAGGAAGTTTCGCCACGCAGTTATCTCAGAAATTTTCGTGAAACAATATATTTTCAATTTAATATTATTGAAATAAAAAATATTTCCGTGTATTGTATAAGGTGAAAAAATATTTCCGTGTATTTGGGAATTTATTTCTTAAAAATAATATCGTCCAAATGTAGACCTTCGCGTTCGCAGCACTCATTTAATCGAACAGTAAAATTACTTATGACGACTCGGCAGGTAGACTCAGTGATGGCTACCATTTCGTGACGGATATTTTCTTTCAAATGCGCCAGAGAAGTCGGTTTGTTGGCGTAAACTTTAGATTGAAGATAACCCCATAGAAAAATGTCCATAGGGGTTAAATCAGTGGAGGCCAATTTATGTCACCTCTCCTGGAGATCCATTTGCCTGGGAAAATTTCACGAACTCGTGGCAGAGATGTATTGGAAGTGTGTGACGTTGCTCCGTCCTGCTGGAACCATGTTCATTGGTATAGCCAGGAAAGTTTTACAGTTCAGGCACCAAGAAGTCGTCTAACATCTTCACATAACGCTCTGAATTCAAATGTAAACTTTCATTTGAGACACCTTGTATTATCGTCGCTAGGCGTTCAATACCGCGAATTCGACAATTTAAGTGAAAAAGTTTTTTTTTAAGATATCGGCACAGAATGTTAAAATACGCGAATTTGTTAACATAACATTCCCCAAAAATTGTCCAAACTCCTAAAACGCCTTATGGAACAAAATCCGCGAATATGCATTCGGCGCTTTATTCAGTTTATTCGGCCTCCTGTAAAATCTTGTTACTGTTACATTCGCGCTATTGAACGCCGAGGTACGTTATGCCTTTTTTGTCTTGGTCTTGTGTAAAAAGATTTCAAACTGTAGACACCCATAAAAAAAATTCTTTATTTTAGTGGTATAAATAATAAATAAATATTGGACAACCCTCGTAGTAAACCAATATTTAAGAACGCTGATTATGATGTTTTTTATAAGTAATGATTATATTTACTTAAAACACATTCTGTCATGTCACGTAGCTTAATTATCCACATTATCTTTATTTACTTGCTGTCAAGATGCGCATAGCTATGTTGTTTATTATTTTTTGCGACGTTAAACGACGTTCTACTGTACCCACCGGAGAACTCATCTTGCAACTTTACTAAATTCCTCTCCTAAACAGACCATCACTGGTACTACTACTACAACTATTGTGTATACACGTACCTACCTGTGTAGTACAGAAATTACCACAAGAAAGACTGGAATTATATTTTAAACACCGAGTCAGACTTGGTTCTTCGTGTTTCGCTTCACTTCTTACTTATGTACATACTTGGCCGTGTTTTATTTTCAAGAAGGACGTTTTGCTTTGAAAAATGAAAACTTAGGGAACAGCGAAAGTTTTCGAATGCGAGAATCGCGTGTTGACAAGAATCAAGTCTGTTTTTTGTCCTCATTGACCGGAGTCATTAGTGTTTCGCTCGACTTCTACTTCATACCAACGGAATCAAATGATCGTCTTTATTGCATAATTGCCGTTTAACAATACTTTCATTGTTTTTATCCATTTATTTGTTTTATTACGCAATTCGGATAAAAAATTATTGGGTTAAGGTCAACATTTGGAAGTACATACTCTTATTCGTATGCATCAGCTGAGTTATGAGTATTCCTTATTAATTGAGTTTTTCAGTCAATGTTCTTCTGAAGTACAATCAGCAAGGTTATGGAATAGTCTGTCCTAATATTCCATCGTCTATCTCACTTAATATATTTATAAAAAAAAGGTAAAGCAAAAATATCTATCTGATAATACCTTCCTGATTTCTTCTTCCTCTCCTTTTATTTTCGTGTTATGGCTATGAACTGTTCTAAAATTAAATTTTTACGTCTTTTCCTTTTTTTATTTTCTACCATATATTTTTGTCATGACATTACTGTTGTTTTTATCTTTTAAACGCACATTATATGTTGTTTTCTTATCTATCAGTTTTTTTTTTGTTTTCTTATCTGTCCATTCACATGTAAATTACAAATATATAAGAATTTGTACATATTAAATGATGTCAATATTTATGGACCTGGGTGTACCTAGGGCATAAAAAATGACACAAAATTATCAAGAAGTATAATGATACCTGTTGAAAATAAGAAGTAAGAACATTGCTGAAAAATTGCGAAATCATTGCTCTCCACTTAATGTATTGTGTATTCCTCGCAATGTCTCGTAAGGTTTGTTATTTCAACGTGCATTCTTTTTTATTCTTCTCTACTTTATTCCCTGTCATGTTCAATTATCCTGTTCTTAGTTTACGTACAATAGAATCATTCATTTGTATGAACCTTGTTTACTCTCTTGTTGAGCTTATTTTATTTTATTTGTGTATGTATGTGTGTGCAAAAACATGCCACAAAGCCAAACATTTTTTCTACTATACTGACCCTTTCCTGTTGTATTTGTCTTGGGGGAATACCAGGTAAAAACGTTTCTTTTGAACAGATTTCTGAGTGTAGGTACTAAGGATACCTACGTGTTTTTTTATACTAAATAAATTGAAGCATTTATAAAAAAAACAGTACTTTCAATGATTAACACGAATCCGATGAGGGTATGAATAAGAATAATAAACGAACATAAAAATATTGTCCAAGAAGATTTATAAATCTAGATAAGAGGAATGTTTGACATTTGGTTCTAACTGCCTACCAATTGAAAAAAAAACAAAATTTACTAGATAAAAAAATCAATAATGTGTAATTGTTTTTTTTTGTTTAAATTACCTTAAACACATTTAATAACAATAATAATGAACACTTCCTTGCACCCTGCGCAAGTGGCGAGTTTATTGCCGTATGGCAATTTCTTCTAACTTACGAGTGTTTCCAGCCTAGAGAAGCAATATTTGCGTGAGAAATGAATTTAAATAAATTTCTCCTCTGCTGGGAATCGAACCCAGGACGCCCGCACAGAAACCGAACGGCTTACCAGCTGTGCCATGGCGGTCGGCAAATACAAATAACACGTATTCTGGCAAATACACTACAGAAATTAAGTGTTAAATATTTTTAATTTGTTATTCGTTTCCGGGCCGCAAGTTTGACAGGTCTGGGTGTCGTCAGCGAGTTTATTTATAAAAAAAATGTTCATTCTCCTTCTTGATTATATGTCACGTGAGCGTGCAACTTACAAAGAAAAATTAATAATGCTCTTGACATATCTGTTCTCACGGTCTACGTAGGTATACGCGCGGCTAACTAATAACATATCAATCAACGGCGGGTCAGGCCACAGAATGGGACATAACACCACGTGGTGCATTTGATGGAAGATAGATACCCTATACTTTGGACATTCAATGGTAATTTTGAGAAAGATTTAACGAGAATACATCTTTGACCAATAATGATTTTATAATGTTGTGTAATATTTTCGTACACTTCCATTATTTTTATTAAAACAAGTGTTTCGTGAACAAGATGGTTTGCGCACTTACAAAGAATGAAAATGAAGAAAATATATAAAGATATGCTTGAATGTTGATGATGCGATGGACACATGTGTAAAATGTGGCGCTCAATTCTCCCAGCCTGTCTATAGCGTGACGACTTGTTCGTTTTTTGATGTGACTATAATATAGTTGTCATTAAAATAAATTACATTGCATAATTTCTAATTGAAAACGCCATGATAATATGTAATTAATTATGTTTTTTTTTCTCTTTATTTTCAGGTATGTTCCAATTACCATTTATCCAAGTCGAGACGATGTACTTATGTGAGTGTAGTAATTATTTTATCATTATTTCATTTCAATTGGTCAATTGACTGGTTAGTAGATATGTATTATCTCGCTAAGTGGTTTTGAATGCCGCACTGTGATTATATCGGAATGCTCACTTTGATATCATCTTTAAGAGCAATTTACTCGAGTCAATTACAGATATGTAAAGAATAATATTATTGCGTAGGTGTGTAATCTTATTATTTACCGTGGACTTGCAGTGTTATGCAACATTTTGTATTGCAGATTAAATAGGTAATTGGGGCATTGGGAGTCACAAGGAATCGCACCCGTTGGTAAAATATTCAAAGATACCATTTAGTCGTGTTCCTGGTGAAGTAGGCAATAAGAATCAAACGCCTCGCATTCTTATCAAAATATCTACATTCCCGCATTTATTCTTTCTTACATTCGTCTATAAGCTTCTTTCGTCTTCTATATTTTTTCTTTAGCTTAGTATTTTTAATTTTATCAATCACCTTTGACTAACACAATACCATTTTTTTTGTAGCATTATATTTTTTGCATGAATATATTTTACTTTTAGTTTTAGCTTTGCTTCTCTTACAACTAATAAGTACCCTTATCATATCACAGTTTATTCGGTAAAAAAATCGCTCCCTATGAAATTATATAAAGCTTCGTGTAAATAAGCCCCACGTGTATCGAGCAATCAATATGTCTTGTTTGTTCCTGAATCAATAAATAATAATCTGATGACCTCTACTGAACATTTGTACACCTTATCTTCGGTCAGATATAAACAACTTAATCCGACCGTTTCGTGTTGGTTTATTTCTTGATTATTCGTTTCCCTTGTCCCGTTCCGTTCCTCGAGTAATAAATAATTGTTGTTTGTTTTTAGTAAGGCATTTGCCACCGAGTCAGCCAGGCAAGTCAGCCCAGGTTAAATTGACTTAGCAGCGCGCCCTGATTTATAAGCAAGGCGGCGGTGATTGATGGGACGGATAATATACAAGTGGCACTGTCATTTGTTTATTGAGTGATTAATCGCGAAACCTGATCTTTTGTACTTGTTATTATTGTTGTTGTTGTTCCCTAACACGACGGAGCTTACCGTGCAATATCAGGCTTGACAAATTTACCGTCTTCTTTATTGCGTAATTAACATCTTGCCTACCTGTATCCATCTACATATTAATATATTTATCTACCTAACTCACAATGTGTTGAAGACTGACTCGTGAATTTCCATCACATGTTTCACACACAACAGTTACACTGTCTTCTTCTACGAAGTAGGTAGTTGAGAGTTTTGGTTTCATAACTTTAAAAAGGGCTAAAACTGGGGAATGAAAGCAAAAAAAGGGTTGCCTTAAAAAGGGTTTATATGTGACTTAAATGAACGGAAACCAAAAATTTGTTGTTTTTTTTGCATTTTAAGAACAAACCTAAATTGAAATGAAAAAAAATATCACGATCATTAATTTTCATTTCATATACTCTTAGGCACATAAAGATGAGTTTCTTCACGACGTATAGTTGAATGAGTGAATGAATGAATGAATAATATATTTCCAACAGCATAAATATTACAAAGGAACAAATTACAATTTAATTTATACCTAATTACAATTTTACAATAATTTTTTTCCACACATTTGGAAATTTCACTGCCTCGCTAGACATAGTCTGTTCTCAGGCAGTACTAGTTTAAAATTGATATGGCTACTCTGCGATCATATGATTTGTTTTCTTTTTTTCTTCACATATTCCATTCACTTAGGATAGTTATGGAGTAATTTTAAAAAAATCCTGTAAAAAATATTTTTAGTATATCATTTAGGGAAATTTATGCTGAGGTTGAGGTCGAACATTCACTAGAGAAATGTTGAAAATAATTATGGTATTTTTTTTTTTAGAAATACACTGTTTGACATATTTTAGAAATTTGATTTCAAATTAGAGCGTTTATGTACTTGAATCAATTTTCTTTCCGGGGAAAATCTTCTTGCTTTCCTAGAGGATCTAATTAAATGAGTGCCAAGTACTAATGTAGGTAGGTACCTACCTAAGTATTATTATTATCCAGATTAATCAAAGCTATACGACACGTCTCCCTCACAGTATTGAGCTTATATATATTTTACCCCTTTTATGCGATGTTCACACTCTTACCACCTTTATTATTATTTGTCTGGCATTGTACCATATATGAACCTAGCATTATTTGTCTTACCACCTTTATCGATTCTGATACCAACGTAAGTAGGAATGGTAAATGTACCAAATTAGAGACCGCCCTTAGCTAAATATTAGTACAAAATAATGTAAATACCTAATTATGCCGAGTATCTTCTAAAATATTTCAATCTAAAAATAATGAAAAAAAAATATAGCGCTATTTATTAATTCAGAATCGTTCCAAAGGGATCGTTCAGTCTTGCGATGCTCTACGAAACGATGTTTTCGTGCCTGTGGAAAAAGTGCCCATTGAGCACTGCGGACATCTGGAGGATTTATAGGGCGACTCGCATCAAAGCCTCTATCATAGTAAGCCGCCTTGTTGACTCTGTTCAACAGTATTGTTGTTCTGTGATCCAGACGACCAAAGTGTGATTTGTCTCACAGAGATCTCCTTTCTCTGACACTGTTCTTGAATGTATCGCGGTGCTAGTTTTATTCCTCCCTTTTTCCCATACTGCGCTGTCTGGCATTCGATGCCGGTAATGCCTTTGTAAACATTTAGATTCATATCACATGCTCGACTGTTGTTCAAGCTTCTTACCTTGATCAAAAGATATATTCTACGGCAGTAGCACGAAACGGTCCGCCGATAACCTTCGCGATTTATTCAGAGACCAAACAACATCCGAGAGTGTTTATTTAGGCAGCAGGAGTAAAGTCGCTGTAGTCGAGTCGAGTCGTTTGCATAATAAAGGGGTGAACAGGGAGGAGACACGCGGGCATCAACAGAGTTAAAAACTTTTCCAATTACGATTATGCCACACGCACGCGCCCCACACCGGGTATCTTCTTCTCCCTTCTTGACTCCACACAAATCTCGTACTACACGAACCTACTTACTACTACACAATGCCCAACAGGTTTCCCGAGTCCTTGTTAATTTTCGGGATAACAGAGTGGCCCGACGGGGAAATGTAACTACTAAGTATAGTCATTTCCAATGCGTACAGCAGTCTTTGTTTAATTAAACAAATAGGATTATATTCCAAGCAGTGATAATAATCATTACTGGTCTTTGATTTTGCTTTGATTATTTTCGTTATTATTGTTTAGATGACTTTTTTTAATATATTCTGACTCAACAGTTGCATCCCAGAGAGATGAAATGAAATAAATAAATAATAAACACTTCCTTGCACCCTGCGCAAGTGGCGAGTTTATTGCTAATTGGCAATTTCTTCCAACTAACCAGTGTTTCCAGCCCCGAGAAGCAATATTTGCGTGAGAAATCAATTTAAATAATTTCTCCTCTGCTGGGGATCGAACCCAGGACGCCGGTCGGCAACATATGTAATAATTAATTTTCCAGTATTTACTAGTTATTTATTTTTAATTTTATATAAACTTCTCGGGCAACTAACAGGTACTTGGTCAAATATTAATTTAATACGCACCCAATAATAAGTTGTCGCGTTCTGAAGACTTATGATATTTATCGTCTCTCTTTTCAGACTGAAAAGACTAAAAACACAATTAAAAACTGTGCCTTTACCGGGAATCAAACCTGGGACCTTTGGATCAGCAGCCAGATACCTAACCAACTAAGACATGAAGGTCGACTGATAATAACAATACAAAAAAAATCTTATAATGAACATATTTTGTAAAAATTACTGTGATTAGTCTATTTATTGCAGTTGTTTTTGAGAAATATTGAATAATATTCTATCAAATGTATGCTATTAGTATTTTCGTTGCTTTGATAGTTTGGAAGAATCTGCTTTATGGCGGTTTTCTTTATCTTTTTAGTACATTATTTTAATTATGTTCGATTCATTTACCCCATTTGGTGTGTCATACATGTGTTCAATTTTCAAAAATTTTAAATTATTTTGTAGATAATCTTTTGAATGCGTTTTTGCTTAATCGCTATTTTTCAACCCATCACAATTTATTTAAAACATAATTCAGTTTATACTAAGTAAGGCTATGCTTTTTGGCTGATATATTTATTGAAAAAATGTATCTTTATTTATTATCATCGTTTTACTATCGTTAATAGCGCATGCTGTATTAAATACCATTTTTTATACATATTTCGAACGAATTTCTCGCATGTACCTACTCACCTATTTGGCAACTTCCAAGTTTATTGATAACATCGGGCCAAACCTCATGGGGGATATTTTTTGCTTACACAAAATGAAATTCGACCCTTTTATTAAGGAGAAAAATCTGTTACCCAAAGAAAGCACACACTGCTTACCCAAATTCAATACTCGAAGCGTACGTCATATCCGCCATGAATTGAAAGGAACGAAGATGTGATATGTTCCTTTGTATAACGACTTTATGGAAAGCGGGCAAACGTGTTCCGTTAGACATAATATTATGTTGAATACAACCTACTCTACTACATACATTATTGTGTTCGCCTGTTAGTTATATGAGAAACTATGTAGAGTGAATTCTAGCGAAATATAAATACTGTCTCTTTTACCAAGTTGTTAATTTTTAAATGAATATTATGGAACTTCGTTAACGATAACGATTGTTTACAAAAGTGGTAATTTTCCATATGTTTTAATCAAAGTCGTAAATTAAAGTCATGCCTCTTGTATTGTTGCATTATTCATTTGAATTATGTTGTGTGTGTATTTATAAAATACTGGTATCTATAGTACCTACAGCAGCCGTACATTTATTGCACGCAAAAACATACGTCATTAAAATTATTGACTGAGACAGATGATGTAACAAAATTCATTAAGGACAACAATTTCCCCAATTTTTTATGGCAGATGATACTCGTTAGAAAATAATAAAATCCAAGTATTTTCAACATTTCCCTTTAGTGAATGTTTGTCACACAATTTTAAAATTCAGTATAATTTCATCTAAACGATATTTAAAATATCCCTTTTTAAAGAATTCTTTTAATTACTCCATATATGCCGTAAATAAACATATATGTTATGTACTTAAAGAGTACACAAAATCTAAGCGAATACGATAAAGTTTTGCAAAAAAAAAACAGACAGGTTTGTTCTTAAAACGTTAAAAAATGTTTTTATTTTTCTATCCATATTATTTTTTCATTTTATAAAAATATGTCGTTGATGATACAAGCGGGAGACAACAGTGAGAGATCAATAAGATCAAAAGTTACTGATATAATCCACAGAGTGGCGACTCTGAAATGGAAATGGGCGAGACATGTAGCCTGTAACACGTATACTTTCAAATATAAGTATAGAGCGTCCGTAGCTGAGGTGGAGATTGATACACAACGATATGCTGGTATCCTGGTCGCTCTGGATGCAAATTTCACAGGACTGGACGACGATGTGGAGTCAAATGGAGGTGGCCTTCGTTCATGAGTGGACGATAATAGGCCGAAGAAGATACAAGGACATATGCATCATTATACGTTCTTTAAATCAAACGAAAAATGCTTAAATATGCAGCGAAATTGGTCGAGACAGGATTGAAAGTCTTCAGTTCCACTGAATAGTTAGTTCGACGAGGTATCCGCTTTACCATCGATCATATTAATACATTATAACGTATTATTTAAGTATGCGTATTATTTTCTGAAAATAAATAAGGATAAAACTAAGGTACTAACTGTAGGCAGGGATGAACGCCAAATGAATCTACTGATGTCTGGAGCTGCTCTCAAGAATGTGAAAGAATTTGCATATCTAGGGAGTAGAATCACATGGGATGGCCGTTCCAAGTAGAGAGGTGGACAGTCGCATTCACCAGGCAAAACTCGCCTTCAACAAAAAATCCAAGATGTTCGAGTCCAACAACATGGACCTTAAACTCCGAAAGGATCTAGTGAAGACATTTGTATGGAGTATTTTGTTATATGGTTGTGAGACATGGTGCATAGGTGAAAGAGAACGCAGGACCTATCGCCGAATGCTTGGTATATCTTGGAGGGACCATATTACAAATGATGAGGTTCTCAGCAGAATTAAGGAAACCAGGCACCTGTCAAACACCATATCCAAAAGGCGTGCAAATGAGATAGGCCATGTGTTGCGACATGAGGATCTCCTACATATCATCTTGGAGGGAATGGTTGAGGGTACAACTGGCAGAGGGCGTCCCCGCCGGGAGTATTTAGAACAGGTGTGCCGCGACATGCACTGTACCTCTTACACGGAGATGAAAAGAGTCGCTGAAGACCGAGCGGAGTGTAGGAGGATATGCATCAATTTAATACTGCCAACCAATCTTCAGGATTGAAACAAAAGAAAAAGAAATTATTTTGTTACCTTTGATATCGCACATGTTTTAAACTTATTACATAATAATCTAAAGGAAAATTTTCGTAACCCTATGTTGTATTCATCATGAAACATGAAAGGGGAATATTGAAAGAAAATTATTTTCCTTTTAATATTTTCAGGCAACGTTTGTGATTTGCGTCATACCCTCTCTCTCTCTCCATCTTCGTTCCCCCCCTCCTGATACCTCCCCGGAACATAATATTATTGGAGCGGTGATTGAATATGAATAAATCTTCACATATCTATCCTTGACATCTTCACGATTAAGCGTGAATATCTTAAATCCCGTTTGAATTTTGTTGATATTCAATTACGTTTGATGTGGGTTAGGTAGGTGTATTCACTGTCTAGATATATTATATTGTGTAAACTTTTCTCAACATGGCTTAATTCCTTTATGACAACTTTGTATTATTAAGTTTAGAAATGACCCTCAGAAATAAGACTGCTTCTGCGTTTGTATTAAATGTATGTGACAATATACATTTGTCACATACATTTAATATTGATATAATAGCAAAACTTCAATATTTTTCTTGAATGTAGTTCTATTAAACTAAACACTACTGGTTGAATGATTTAATAATAAAAGAATTTCGTTTTTGCTTATTTAATCGAATATTTTTTTAATTGCGTATACCCAACATTGGATTTTTTCCTCTGTCGCGAGTCAAATGATATTTTTTTGACAAACTTTTTAAAATCTCAATAGAGATGAAATTGGAATATTATAGAAGAACCTGGAACTCAAGGCACCTACGCACCTACAGGGCTTACGACCTGTCATCGGCTAGTATAATGTCTTATTTATTACATAGTAATGATGTCTTATTTTCAGGTGATCATCTGTTACTCATTATTCAAATATATAGAACTTTAAAAAGTTCCATTGATTAGGGAACTCAATAAAAAGGCATAATTGGTAAAATTTGCGCAAGCGCAAATACGGATCACGTAAACAAGCCAATGACTGGTCGTAATTCCTGTAGGTGCCTTGAGGTCCTGGTTCTTCTATAATATTCGAACATCGTCTCAATTGATATATTATATAGTTTTTTGATTTGACCTCATTCGTTGAGTACGTATGTTTTGAATTTTACAGCAACTAAACTATCTTTTGAGCGAGACTAGAAAATTATAAATTGGTTTAGAACTTTCAGCTTCTTGCTTGTAAAATATTTCATTCTGGTTATAAGGAAGACTCTCAAGAGCCAAGATGGACTTTAATTTAATTTGCATTGCTTGCTCGGACAAAACATAATCATTTTTAATACTTCCGCATCTGTATTTCCTGGAATATCTCAATTAATGCACTTCTCTTTGTATTCTATGTATACAGTGGGAGCTTCGTTTGAAGTGATAACAGAGTTGTATATTTTCTACTCTTATATTATGTCATTGTTTTAAGATGAAGTTAGATTAAGTTTATTAATCAAGACATTGCTTTTATAACAGAACAGGCATTGACAGAAGTAAAATAGTTGCCTTTCAATCCAAAACTTTTATCGTGGTGGCGTAGCTGTGGTTAACATTACTAGTCGATCACGAATCACAGTCAATTAACATATCTAGAAATACTAGGTATAAATGAAAACACTAATTTGTTTAAGTTTCACTATTTAATTTAAAACTCTGACTCACTCTGACGCACTCTGACGATGATCTTCAACTTATCGATACCGGTCAGTGCCAGTTTTTAATTACGAGTAAATAGTGAAACTTAAACAAATTAGTGTTTTCATTTATACCTAGTATAATGGAGTTTCACCACGAATTATCCGTCTACAAAATTAACAAGATATTTAGAAATGTTCCTCAATGTGCTCTTAGCATTCGAAGTAGTTCAACTCTGAATGGATCACTGCGAGGTTTGAATAGATTGTTTTCAAATTATTAATTATAGATTGCCGACCGCCGTGGCACAGTTGGTAAGCCGTTTCGTTTCTGTGCGGGCGTCCTGGGTTCGATTCCCAGCAGAGTAGAAATTTATTTTAATTTATTTCTCACGCAAATATTGCTTCTCTGGGCTGGAAACACTGATTAGTTGGAAGATATTGACATACGGCAATAAACGCGCAGGGTGCAAGGAAGTGTTCATTATTATTATTATTTTATTTTTTGTCACATTTTTAACATCTCAATAGAGAAAAAATTGGAATATTATAGGAGAACCAGGAACTCAAGACACCTACAGGGATTACGACATGTAATAGGCTGATTTACGCGATCACTTTATGCGCTTGCGCAACGTTCACCAATCATGCCTTCTTATTGAGTTCCCTTACCAATGCAATTTTGAAAGTTCTATATATTTTATTAATGAGAAACTGATCGTTTGAAAATAAGCTGAAAAACACCATCGCCATATTTTATGTAACTAAGAATCTTTTTTGTAACGCCATCTATTGAGAAATCGTAGGTAAGTTTCCAGAATGTGGTAACTTGTTATTTGGTGCATGTTAAATTTTACCTGTTGTCCGAGAAGCTACATTAAAATAAAATTAGTTTTTGTATACAATGAAAGCATCAGTCCTTATACATAAGGTAACAATGCCCTAGCACAGATGTCACCCCTTCATTTTCGGCTCATTAATTTTATGTAATTTTGATTTTAGATTTTTTTTAATGACAGAAACAAGTAGTCAAATATTTTACTTCACACCGTCAGCTCGTTAAAACGTTGGTATGACAGATAGTATACCACTTGTACATCACAATTACTATTCGTATTCACCGTCTCGACAAAAAAAACATTCTGTGTGTGCAGTTTTCTCGGTGACTGAACTATATGTGTGTATGTGTTTCATCCATCAATTACTTAAAACCTGCATAGACGTAATTTCCCAACATCACATTTTTTTGGGATTATTAAAAATTGTAGAATATACAGAATTTTATTATATAAGAACAATATATATTCAATGTTTGCCAGTTTACGATTTTTCTTTATTTTTTTATTCCTTATAAATGATCGTTTTCTTTAATGTTATATGTATGTGTATTGAAATCAAATATGTGGTTTTTAATAACGATTCCCAACAGTAGGGTTGTATTGGAAAAGAAAACCTCTTGAAAATGTTTCGAAGCACCATCGTATTTCCGTTTCTGGCCTCTCCGAGTGAAACTTGTGGGGAGTCAGTCGTTCACCCCCCTCCTAATGATTCGCCCATCGACTCGAGTGTAGTTTCTTCTCTCTTCCCAGAGAGCCGAACGATGAGTAGGTACCTCTAGTAGTAGTTTCTCGGTCGTTTTGAACCAATTCCATTTCAACTCCCTTAAACTCTCCCGTTTTTGATGTTTGTTTAAACCGGCTTTATCGAGGGTTCATTCATTCATTGTCTATGTGTTTATTGTTTATTAAGGATCGGAGAAAGATTGTGTAAACTTTCTTTTGGTTGTTGGTTTATTTTCCAGACAGACATGGGATTTCTTTTCAAAGAGGACGTACAGATGTTCCTTAAGTTCGTGTTCCTTACGAAGTTCCGCAGTTATTGCTGTGTGTTGTTCGACAATCAGCCTAATTAGTTATTTTTCTAATCCAATACTGCCTGCTAGTTAACAAACTTAGTATATTTTTCTCTTGACAAAACAAACAAGAAAGATACACCTTTGTTTTGCTGGTTAAGATTCATTGACCTTGGTTTATATCCAGCCCATGATTCTGTTTCGAATGCACTAGTTCATTTCAAAATTGCTAATAATATTTTGAAAGAAAATGGAGAAGGAGATTTGTGTTACGCGTTGTGATGAGGCGATGAATTTATGCAAAGGCAGAAGTGTATGGCGCTCAGTTCTCTCTGCCTACCACAATAACAGGTACATGACGTGATGGTATGTATGCATGTAGTTTAATTATTCTATACCCCTTGTTTCAAAAGACATAGGTTTATAATAACAAGTATTATACAACGTTAATTAGATAAACAGTCAAAATGTATCGGGATTTTTATAGATTTAAAAAAGGCATTTGTTAGTATCTCACATGTGAAGCTGATATCTAGATTAAAAAGTGTTGGTATAAATGACAAAGCACTTGAGTGGATTGCAAGCTATCTACACCAACGTCCACAACTAGT
Source organism: Molanna angustata (assembly GCA_963576475.1). Classification (NCBI taxonomy): domain Eukaryota; kingdom Metazoa; phylum Arthropoda; class Insecta; order Trichoptera; family Molannidae; genus Molanna; species Molanna angustata. The sequence continues at coordinate 27,097,260 of OY754975.1, forward strand.
GAAGATAAATGATGTCTGCAGTAGAGTGGAAACAAGCTGTTTTGGTATCCCACAAGGTACAGTGCTGGGCCCTCTATTATTTATTGTCTATGTCAATGATATATTTAAACAGCAGTTAAATGGAAAAATAATATCCTATGCTGATGATACAGTAATTGAGGGGGGTGCATGGAATACGGTTTGTGAACTAGCGAATGCCGACATCAATATGTTAAAAAACTGGTTTGATACGAATCTTCTATCATTAAATACCGAAAAAACACACTTTATCCCATTCTCTATTAATAAACTGAAAACAGATCTGGATTTGAAAATAACCATACATCATAATAATTGCAACACCAGCAACTGCCGCGAAATTTGCTCAACACTACGACCAACCTCAAAGATAAAATACCTCGGTATTATTATTGACCAAAACATGAAATGGAAAGCGCATTTAGGTGACTTAGTTAAACGAATAAGGAAATGTATTTATATTTTCATAAGACTAAGAAATGTATTAAATTTAAAAAACCTAAAAAACATCTATTATGCGACGGTCCATTCCTTGCTTATTTATGGAATCGTTGGTTGGGGAGGAGCATATGACAATATTTTAAACCAAGTTAGAGTTGTACAAAAATTAATCATAAAGGTTATACTTAAGAAAACACGCACTTTCCCCACTACAACACTATTTGACATGTTCAAAGTACCCAAAGTAGATAATATTTATAAAAAAGTGTCTATTTTGCAAATTTTCAAAGATAATGTTATACAAAAAATTGAAAAAAATAAGTCTCTGCGATTCCAAAATGATTTTAAAATACCCAAATGTAATACAGGACAATTACAAAACAACTACATTTATTTGGGAATAAAATTTTTCAATTGCCTCCCAAATGAATTAAAGCAGATAAAAGAATTTAAAAAATTTAAACATAAATTAAAATTGCACTTAACTTTCTAAAATGGTAGTTTTCGATTTTGTTGTTTTGATTTGTTTCAATTTCCAGTATTTTCTTTTTTTATTTTTGAATATGTGTTTTGATATATTTGAATCGTCTATAATTCTATATTACTCATTTTTCAATTATTTTCATGTTTTTCTTTTTTTTTGGTTTGAATATGTATTCTGATATGTTTTCTCATTTGAGTATTCTTCTTTTTCATTTATTTTCAACCTTTTTATGATGTTTATTTGATTTTTTTTTGTTCATGTATGATTTGGTTTAATTACTTTTACTTTTATGTTGACTTTGCTTTGTATTGATACTTTTTATTTTGTTATAAGTGCTTCCCTCATCAAGCACAAGATTGTAATCTTTTTGATGAGGTACTGCAGGGAAAAATATGTAAGAATATTATTACTAGTGAATTTATATATTAATTGTATTATAAAATATATTAAAAATAAAATAAAATAAAAATAAAAAAATAAATAATACCTATTTTACTTATGATTTATCTAAGAATCTATTAGGTATTTGGTAATTAAAACTGAGTAGTTTTCAATGTGTAGATTATAATTTGTAGAATTCCATAATAATTTATTCCATAATATTGTTGTGAGTCTGTTATTCACTTGTTTTGACGTTATCTGAATTTATTGAAAATAATTACATGCATTTTGTACAATTTACTTCCTATTGTCGACACTCAATACGTATTTGTACGAACAATTTAATTGATGTCTTAATAGTTAATTTACTATCCATATATTGAGATACGTTTCCCCTATCGGCAAGTTGTCCAACAAAATGATACAACACTAAACTTAAATATCATCTCCATATGTTATGGAAGTGAAATTGATAGCGTATATTATATCTTAAGAGCCATATGAGTTGAGTTGCTATCGACATAATGCATCAATTAAAACACGATCGTAAACTTTTATGGTTGTTTCTCCAACACGCTACGAGAGATTGTTTATTCTACACCATACAATTCTATGTATTGATTATACACTGTTTTACAGAATGTCCATCATTTCTGTAATATGATATTGACTATTAAGACGTTAACAAAGTACGGTGATCGCCTGTTTAAAATACTCCGAATCACTCGATGAAAAAAATATATGTTTCTGAATCATCCTTTTCGTTGTACATCATTTATTCACAAATGAATATTTATGCTCACTGCTGGACATATCAGTCAGTCCTCATAAATCATTTACTAGGTGTATATTTTGTCTGCATTGCTTTATCCAAGGCAAAGTACATTGATCCGTTTAGAGATAGTTGCTAGACCGATTCTTACTTCGTTCGGTCAGTCTTCCTCGTCTACCTTTGATGATATTTATTAGGCTTTCCAATTTTAAAGACCCTTTCATTCTCAATGTTCTTAGAAAATATATAGATAATTTCGTACCTGCTAATATTTGAATTATAATTCTTTTTAATGTGATTCTTATTTATGAGATTTTATATATTATTTTTATGAGATTATTATTATCTAATAATTGACTTGTGCGTATTTTTTTTTTCTTTTTTAAATTCGTTCCTTTTTACTATATTGGTTTAACAGTGTGACATAAAATTTTATTTTTCGACCGGTAGAACAACTATGTAAAATGTAGACCAACTCGAAAATGTGTAGGTTGTAGTCAAATAAATAGTGGAATAATTAAAAAAGTTTTTTATATAAAATATTTAAATGAAGTGTGACATTGTTTTAAATTCGATTGAAAACAAATCCAACGTAGAACCAATACGAAAATGCTAAATGAGTCATAATGGATAAACAGAAGAGCAGCCTTTTTAATCCACCAGGTAATCATTGACACGAATAAATTAAAATGAAAGGGTATAAAAATATTATAAACACCGACTATTTTCTAAGCAATAAATAAATAAATGAAATTTGTTGATCGCCATGGCATAGTTCATATACTTTGTAGCAGCTTGGCGTTGGCCAAGGCTCTCTGGATTCGTTCGTTTTCCTCTTAGACAGGCCGAAAGGTAGGAGAAAAAAAATAGCCGATACATAAGAAGTTATTATTAACGATTAATCGCTTTTCACACATTAAAAAACACTTTATTTACAATCAAACTAAATTAAAAGACAAATCCGCTACTACAATTCAATAAATGATGAAAATATAAACACAATTATAATTATAAGTGTAATCTTGAATGACAAATTTAGACGCCGTATGTTGATTGTATTTCGTATTAAACAAAATAAAAGCAACATTTATTAAAAATATATAAATAATGTGCACAGTGACTAAAATAAACTCAAACTAAAAAACCATGAAAATGTTTCTAACAATACATTTCAACATATTTTTAACGTCACAAAATAATATCACAATGGTTTCATATGGTTAAATATTTACTGACGGGGATTTAACAGAAAAAAACAGCAAATCGAGAGGGCCCTGGTCGGGCAGTGGATAAAATTATTGAAAGTTATTTTCTCGCTGTCTACCTTCTTAATTTGTGCCGTTAATGGTTCGATCCCGAAATTGGTTATGATACAGATTTCATAGCGTCTTTAATGAGGGCACAGATTATTTTTATCGTTTCACGTCGCCGTTCTTTGTTTAACTTCCAATACGACAATGTTTTCATCTCCAGCTGTGAATTCGCACTATGTTATCAAAGAGTGAGTCAATGTCTCCCATATACGTAAACTTTAGTGTAGGATATTATTTATTTTGGCATCATAAATTGTATATCGTATTTTATATATAAACCATAATAATAACAACAAACAACTATTATAGATGAAAGGTTTTTAACGACCATAGTTTATTGCCATTTTCCGTATTTCTTCTAACAAGGATATTTCATTGTTTGGATGCATAACAATATTCTTTCTGATATACCTAGTTTTTATCCCATCTTATGATTGTATTGGCTTACATAAAATCGACAAGGATTTGGTTGTTTTACGTTGATTCTATCTCAAAATAAATAATACTGAAACTGACATACATTATTTTCTTTAAGAGGAAACCGGTATGCCAGAAACGTTTTATAGAATTACGATCTATCATCAGCTGGTATCATTAAAATGCATTTGCGTAGCATTTTATACGCTCTGAGTGACATTAGCTCCGTACTGCACTACTGCACACAATAACTGTGTCAAAATCAGGGATGTTGAGATGCAGATTTTTTGACATTAAGATTTAGAAACTGAAAACTTCATGGATTTATTATTTGTTTACTGACATTGTTACTGTCCCACTTCTTTTCCTTGAGAACTACTTCCTCTAACGAGAGCTGTTTTTTGCTTCTTGTAGAAAAGTGACTAAAAATGTTTCTAAAAATGTTAAATAGGTTTAAAAAAAACTTAAAATCGGTTTAGAATGTGCGCGTAAACAATGAACCGTCAATTAAATTCTTAATGAAACTTACCTCCGTCAAAGTTTATCTTCTGGAATTGTTCTCACTACCTCACTCAAACAATTAATGTTCATACTACTAAACACATTATGATTGAGTTATAAAAATAAATTATGAACAATAACAAACGCCACTTGCAACGCATCTTGTCTGTTATTCAGTGTTAAATTGCGTATTTGTATGACAAATTTATATAACACAAGTAAAATAGCTTCTTTATGAGAAAATTGAGTTATCGACATCATATTGATATTGTATGTGTTTCTATAGACATGTACCACGGGTGTGCCTAGAACCTTCTGACTAGGCAAACCCGGAAAGAAAATTGGGAAATGTCGAAAATTTAATGTTTTTTTTAGCACCGTTGTTCATTTGAGTGGCCATGAAAATATTTTAAAATCACATGCCAAAATAATATTTACATTTGTGGCCCCTATCAAGCATCGTATGAACAAACGGTTTAATTTTCTAACATTGTACCTAGTATGGTTTCAACAAAAAAAATATTAGGTCTTGAATTTCTCAACATAATATTCATAGGCAAGCCAAGATTTTCGGCTTCTATAAGCAATTCCGCTACTGATGTACATATATGTTTTCTTAATATCCACTACTATGAATGAAATAGTGTTCATCTACATCTATATACTATCACGCCATCTTCTTCACGGAGTAGGCAGAGAGAACCGAACACCGCATTTTTTTATTTTGACACAAATCTATCACCTCGTCAACATTCATGCATCGTCTCATACATGCTCATCTTGCTCGTAAAGCAATTTTTTTACATAATTTTCTCAACAGGTATCATGTAGAGAGTGCATACTATAAGTTCTGTGGCAGTGGTTTTATGTGTATGTTGTGTTTATAAATTGTTATCCTCTGAGAAAATAATATTTGCTTAGGAATCCAATTAAACTTAATAGAAATGCATTTAGGGATTGTCAACCTTTCAAGAAGAAAAAAAAATAGGTAGACTCATTAGTTATTAAAATTTTCAATTCGATGGAGGCGACGAGTATAACGAAACTATTTTGTGGTTTTAAAGAAAAACAATAATGATTTTCAACGCAGGGAAATAGTTATACAGAAAACGAGGACCTGTAATAATAATATGATGTAGTGAATTACCTGAGATATCTTTTGATGACATTTAAACAATGTGTCCCATGGCCTGAATTTCGAGATAATCGCACTCTAGTGAATCATTATTAATGTGTGAACATGGGCTGTTCCGTTTCGGTTTATGAATTATTATTATTATTGTTTTGCTCTTACAAATATCTGGGGCAGTTTATAGATACATATACATGTATTATCTATCTGCCTGTCTGTCTATATTTAGTCGATATCAGATATAACAATCCTTTCATCCACATTGAATAATATTTTGCCAACAGATGTATTCAAAGTGTTAACATTAATCAATAGAAAACCAGTCTATTGTTAAGCCATATCCATTACTCAATTGATACTCGATATTCATAACACTAAATTACAAAATAAACATTTTATTCATGGCTTACATGTATAACCTACTCATTATTATAGTCATAGTTATTAAATGTGTGAATGATCAACTCATATTTTACAGCATTTCAAATGACATATTAGGTTAAAGGTTCCTACTTTGTTCAGTTTGACTGCTAATGCCACAACCTTCCTTTCCCTCTTTTTGTCCGGTTTCTTCTAAATTAACTACTAATTTTTAATAGTTATTGTTTACTGATTGCAGCTTAAAAATTATCCGTGTACAAAATTGGTTTATGATATAATGTTAACATTAAATTTGTTATAATATTTGTTTGTATGACGCCCCTCGTGGCTCAGTTGGTTAGATATCTGGTTTCCGAGTGAAAGGTCCCTGGTTCGATTCCCGGGGGAGACATAGCTTTTGTGTTTTCAGTCTGGATCTGTGAGACGATTATTATCGCCAAGTGTCTAGAATGTGGCAACATGTTATTGGGTGCGTGTTTAATAATTATTTGACATAGTACCTGTTAGTTATTCGAGAAGCTACATAAAATAAAAATATTAAAGATGACTATGTTTATAAGGATTAAATAAAAATAAAATAACATGTTATTAAATGATACCAACTCAATATTCACAATTTTTATTGTTCTACTCGTACATTAGTACTCAGTGTTCTACTCGTAAATTATGATCATACTAATCAAAATAATTTTATAATGAAATTAATCATAATAATTTTCATCTTGAACTTTCTTTAGTTGTGCATATTTGTTTCAGTGTCAGGCGAATTTATTTAATAATTGCATTTCAATTATATTTTTGTCCCATTTCGATTTTCATTTCTGTTGATCAAGACAACAAATCTATTTCAACGTTCTTAATCAATCGCAATTTCTGTTCCGATCAGATTTGACATCAGAAATCAGCTGAGCATGTCTGGGCAGGGAGGGGGGTCTGATCTACTTTATTAACTCGCTAATGCGATGATTAAATGGAAATTATTTCACGTTGATGACACGATGGCTCTCCACTTTCAACGCTTCACCGAATCCCCATCAGATTATACCGCTTCTGCTTGACTAGCGATAATTCTCTTTGTTTTCGATTTCCGTCCCAACCCCCCCGCATCCAGGAAAATCATTTTATCTCCTAGTTTTCTCCCCCTTTCGATATTTTATTATTATTTTGTTCGGAAAATTTTGGTACAAAGATCTCTGAACCCGTCATCATCTTTGTTTTGCTAACGCTATTTATTCCCAGACGGTCGACGGAGACTATTTTTTCCACTCCGTTGCCTTTGGAGAAAATAGTATATTACTAGATAGTACATAAATGCCGAATGTAACTTAGACAAATTGTGCGTAATCTACATAGTTGATCTCTCGTTATTTACGCCCACAAACGATATTGAAGTATTGGATAAATCAGGCTCGAAAACGTATGTGAATATAATGAATTTTCTTCGAAATCCCCAAGTTATATTCATTGCGACCATATAAATGTAGCGCATGGAAAATATATTTCTATATTTTTCGAAGGTGTTGTTGGAAGCATACTTATATTTCTCTATTTCTTCTATATCAAATTTGTATTTACCGTCTTTTTATCACTTTTTTTTTTGTTTTACGTTTATTTATTTTACGTAAGTTGAAAATATCTAATTTGAAAAATATGTATTCATTCAATAGATTTGGTGATTCGTATTTAACTCTAATACCTTTTTGAAATTGCCTAATGGCAATAAGCCCGCCAGTGTGCATTATATTTGTTTATATTATCTATAAAAAGTAAATAAATAAATATAGGTATCGTTTATTTGATATTTTTCATCATGAACCAGATGACCTGATTCTAGTTCTGAGGATCAATAGAATGGGTTATGATGCCATATCTATAAAAAAGGCGTAGAAGATTGTCTGTTAATGTGGACACACGATGTAAATGTGTATTCGTGTCACATTTTAGTAGTGAAATAAAAGTCACCTTTCAATCCCATGTAATTAGGCATGTTTATAGTGTTCATAAAAGGTCCTACCTTTCTTCCCACACACATCGTGTTTTGGTCGTAAAACGGGCAATCATAACGTGACGGAGCCACTTCTAAAACATTTCAAATTTTTATAAATAAATTCACTCACTTTTTACGACTCTTCAAATACTTTACTTAATGAAAGTAGATTATAAATAAGTGAAATTTATATCATACTAAATTGGTGCATGTGAGTGGCACGAGATGAATTCTAGTTGAGCTTGTAGCTAATTATTGCTCTTTGAACACGATTCTGATATGTAGACTATTATATCAGGATTTGAAATCATTACAAAACGAGTGGGTTGTGAGCAACGCTATACTCCTCACTACCAAGTCACTCCACAAAGTATTCAACATGTAAAATTTTCAGCATGCAATTTTGTAAATTTTCAGAATTGCATGTAAAATTTTTAAGCATGCAATTTTATGAAAACTTAATATTTCTTCATGTGCCTTCTTAACAATTTGAAAATAAAAATATCAAATTTTATGAAATATTTGACAGTTATAAAAATTGAGAAGCCCTGATCAGATATCCTTCAAAATCTAATGGGGTCTAAGCGAGTATTAGTAATACAAATTTGATAAATTTGAAAAGAATCAAATGAGTACTTTAGTTTATGATCGATCAAGTAGACTAAACATTCCATACATAGCACATAATACATATTACACACACGCAGACTCACAGATACAGACAGACACATATACATATACATTGTGATGAAACTTTCAGAATGCAATCTCAACATGATACTAGTTGATAACCTGCAATAAAAAAATAACGTTTTAAATTATGTATCCATTATTTCTCGCTATATCCTTTTGGTATAGTGAGGAGTAAATATAGCGATTGAGTTACCTATGAGTAGATGTATTTTTTTTTGTCACTTGGTTGTAATTCAAATAAAATATCTTTATTACACTCTACAAATATTGTCCGCTAAAAGATGAATTGCACAGATCTTAACTTAAGAATATAAATGGCTATCAAGATTGAACTAAGGGTTATTAAAGGATTTGCGCAAGAGCATTTCTTTCAAATCAAAACTTTTTACGTGTCCCCAAATTGAAGTATTTATTGTACATCAGCTTAATGGATTACTGGTATACTTAATAAAAGCGAGTATCCCTTTATAATCCAATTGTGTACCTACTTAGATTGTTTGACACCTTTCAAATGGACCGTTTTCATCTCAAAATTCGCCGCTAACCATTCGCATCAGACGCGATTTGGATCAAGGGTGTCAGTTGGTTTTAAAGGGATTACAATAGTTTCTGTCTGCACTGAGGGGATTTGTTAAATCGAATATGTAATTTGGTACACAGCGTTTTCAAGTTTATATATCCATGACTTAAATAGTGTATGGTATTCATATAAAAAAAAACATATTTTCATTATTAATTAAAAGTTTGTCTTGCGATATCCACATATTTATTTTACCTATTTTTTGAAATAAGATCTTTTTCAATTATAAAAAAATCTTACTTTTTTTTTCATTTGTGATAATAAACAGTTTGTATTTTTTATCTTTTATAAAATAATAAATGAATATCAAACATTTTAACACCAAGCTTTATTTCATCTAAATAAACAGTGCTTCTAGCTTAGATATATTATAATTGCGAATAGAATTGTATAAATAATTTGATACTTACTTTATTTTATACAATAGCTTCTGTTCCAAGTATTTTTAACAAAAAAAAATCTAAGCTGGTTAAACAAAAATATTTTCCCTCACAAGATAAGTAAATTTGTTCTCATAATGATATTTATAATATGATGAAACGTATCCTCGGGTCGTCATTCTATTCTAGTATGTCTACAGCGTGAGACGGCTTCCGCGAACAAAGTGAACAAGTTTTCTCTGGAATTAACTAATAGTGTGGTAATTTCATAAGACAAGGAAAAGTTTGGTTGTAAGCGAAGAGTCTCGAAAGAAGGAGAGGTATGAGTGGCTGTTGTCGTTCCGAGATTTGCTCTGATTTCTACTACATGCGGCGCGGCGGCGTCTTGTCTTCTCTCCATTTTCCCAACTTAACTAATTATTCCAACACATACCCCCAGAAGTGCCGGGACAAACGGTGCTCTGCCTATAGATTAATAAATTATGTATCTTCGTAATACTGATATGTTAGTTATTATTTGTATCTTTTTGTATTCTTATACCATCTATCTGATTACAATGAAACTTGGTGATTAGTTCAGCGCACACCCGGGAACTTTTTATTTTATTTTTTTGATATATTTCATTAATACAAGTACATATTATATTGCAATAATGTTAAAATCAGCTATAAAGAGGATGTGAACTGGTAAACGCTACCGATCCCAGGTGCCAGACTTACCTTTTTCATACCTTGTTATTCATTATTAGTCAGTGGTCTAGTTCATCCTTTTCTGGACTTAAATTATCAATCCCTATATACTTATATTATTACTACAAAAACCTTCTGCGAAAAAATAAACTTGTGTTTTTATATTTAAACGTTTTTTTTCCGGAAATGTCATTAATGCTGTGAACAATCTCGATGCTGTCACTATTTAGAAAGCAAATAAAGTGAAAAAAAAATATTGAATCCTCGCCAGGTCGTCCATGATGAATTCCTTCTCTCCGTGTTAATATGGCGATCAATCTAAATCTCCCGACAAATTTATTTTTATTCGCGAATCGCCCCTCAGCGCCCGTGTTACGCCCAACTCCCTCTCCCCTCCCCATACTACAGAAGAGATGAGTTTTAAATTCAATAACCTGACAATGGTAATTAATTTCACCCAATCGATATACGCGTTTGCTGATCAACTTTCACTATATTATGCCCAACCGGAAGGACGAAAAAAAAACGTTTTCACAAACATTTTGCAATATTGACGTCTTGTTACGCTATACGCAGACACAATTTCAATTGATTGTGTATTTTTATTCACCATTGCTATTTACCACAGTGGAGAAATGATTTCTCAATTGATAAAAAAACGTTTTCCGTTGATATTTTTATTTCGCTTAAAAATAAGCTCGCAAATCTTTGTCGATTTATTCGTATGTTTATGTGAAGCATATGCACAAAGGCACATTTATTGTTTGGCGAGGGTGGACTATCCTGTGAGTAGGAGGTCCAGCTGTCTTTCCATCTCTTCGCAAGTCTTCCGGGCAGTCCTCTGTTGTTGGGTATTTTTGTCATCACAATTTTGACAATTCTACTGTCGTCCATGCGTTCGACGTGGTCTCTCCGGAAGAGTCTTCTTCTACGTCCCCATCATATTATGTCCTCGACACCACATCTAGACCTGATCGTTTCGCAGGCTCTTCATTTTAGCCACTCTAAGACACCTTTTTGTTCTGTTGGAGTCGGCTTTTACATCTTTCCCATAATGCCATAAGGCGATCTCATTCAACTAACCGGAGCAAGATGAATTTTCGAAAGTAAATTTCAGTACAGTAATTTATTACCCAACAAACAGAAAATATTGAAAAAAGAAAAAAAATGAGGAAAGAGGGAAGTGAATTATCAAGGTATATAAAAAAACTTTTCAATCGTTAAAGTAGGTACCTACAGCATATAATAACTCCTTATACGAGTGTACTGAAGAAATATACATCAACAAAAACTTATTCCATCTTGCATCTTCTCCTTTTTTAATGTACATATTTTATTTACAAGTTATCCAAATATTTCGAAAGTATTATGAAAAGAAATATAGCGTTAGCTTTTCCCTTCATAATCATATCTGGGGTCTTAAATAAGGATTATACTTTCCACAAGAAAAAAAAAGTGTAAATTCGTTCACGTTGTATAGAGCCCCGGCTCTCCCTACCGGAACCATAAATAGTAGTTCCTGAAAGAGTGTTCGCTTAGAGTTCAGCCTTTAAGCCGATGTGTATTTAAGCTTGAACGAGATTTATAAATCACACAGCTAGCAACCGACTCGGGCGGGATGAGGACGAGAGGAGGTCGATCAATTTCTCCTCGCGGCAGCGCAGCGATGAAATTTGACGTCCTCACCTCGCTAACATCGTGTTTTCGTACCATTTTGTATTATTATTGACTGCCACAGCCATGCCATATTAAACTCGAGTTTTATAGCTTCGATTTTGAATAAAGTAGTAGCGTTATGATCAATAGACCGAATATTTGTGTTTTTATGTTTTCGTGAACCACGAGTGAAACTGTAATTATTCAAAACTGTTTTCAATTTTGGATGTGTATGAAAACGTTGCTTTGAGTATGAATATATTAATTTATTTAGCATAAAATTATCATAATAGTCATATAGGCATGAAATCAGTAAAATTTAAATCAATTGTAATGCGATCAATCTTTCAAAAAAAAATTGTATCATGTCAATGTATGACATGGTAAGAAACGAGGACACTAAGAAAACATGTACTATAAAGAAATATGTCATCAATAAAATTAATGTGAACATGATGAATTGGTTTCGACGTATGGAAATAATAAATGAATGAAATCCTAAGGCATTTACTTTTTACAATACAAATGATAAATTACAAACAAAGATAAAAATATTGAAATAAATAAAAATATAGACAAAGATAAAAATATAGATTCAGATAAAAACGTTGATTCAGTTTAAAATAGACAAAAAAGAATTATAATTAGACACCTTGCAAACAGTAAAAATACAATTAACAATAATAATGCTAAATATTATAAAAAAAATTAAAACATCTGAAAAAAATACTTTAAAATGAGCCCAACTAACATGGATAAAATATGAATTAAAATAGAATTGTTTACACAAAGAAATGAATTTATCTATCAAAGCTTCAATGTACCAATGACATTTAAAAAATAATAATAAGAGGGAAAACTATCTCCGAAAATATCTGCATCAACACACAGTTCATTTACCATACCTACCATACCATCACGCCATTTCCCTATTTGGGGTAGGCAGAGAGAACCGAACGCCAGACTCCTCTCTCTTGACATACATTCCTCGCTTCATTCACGTCCATACATCGTGTTATACACGCTCTTCTATAATTCTTACTTCTAACATCACCATCTTTCAAAATCCCATTTATGTGATCGTGCCAACTTTTTCTTGGCCGACCTCTACTTTTCTTTCTTCTTTTATCAGACTTGTATACTATTTTTGTCAGACGGTCATCACTCATCATTTCTATGTTGCCGAACCACCTTAGGGCATTTATTTTCATCTTACTTACGATTTTTCTCTAATATCCTCATTTCTTATTCTATCATATACATCGTTTTACCACACATTCGTCTTAGTGACCTCATTTACCAAACCTATGCAATCGCGGTATTGGTGAGTTAAAAAAATAGTGCGTGGAAGCTGCTACCTCATGAAACATGAAGACCCTGCGCTCCTTCCTTCATTATTTGTATAATCATAATTTCCCTCTTCTGAATTGGGGAAAAAATAGATCGTGAAGGATATTGAAGAGTGGTCGGTTGCGGCTTAAACTTCATTTAGCAATCTGGTGAAAATGGCATCAAATTCTTCCTTTAATTATATATTTTCATCGAGTATACAAAATAATTTTAATTTGTAAACGAAAAGTAAAAGCGTTCTTTCGATTCAACCATTTTATTATTATTCATTGTCAGCTTTCGTGGCTCAATTGGTTAGATATGTAACTCCTGAACCAAGGGTTCCGGGTTCGATTCTCGGTGAAGACACAGTTTTTAACTGTTTCCAGTCTGGATCTGTGAGACGATCAATATCACAAGTCTCCATAATGAGGCAACTTTTCATTGGGTGCGTGTTAAATTAATATTTGACATAATACCTGAAAGTTCCCCGAGAAGCAAAATAAAATAAATTGAATATACTCATAGCTACTTAAACAACTACAATACAAACAATATTATAGTTAACCCCAACCCCCTTCACTCAAGTTGGAGTTTCCGTACATACTAAAATACACCAAAACCTGAACTCAACATGCTGTTTCCGTACTAATCGTTCGCTCACTACTATCCTATTCGACATACAGGGATGTGCGAATACAATATATGAATGATATATATTTTTTTAAATACTGAACTACAAAGTGTATTTTAACAATAGTCGTTGCGTAACATTTTTAATCGTACCTAACACGTATGTAGGTTTATTATAGAAGGTAGGTTACAGGATTTTTTTGACAAACCTAATAGACGTTAACACCTTCACTGGCTGTTTTATTCACGCTGTGAGACTGATTCTGTGGTTTGGTTTGAAAATAGAGTACCCACATACTGAATTTTGTAAGGTAGTCCTAACACCAAAGTGAAGTTGGTAGTGATAAGGTATTACGAAGGTGTAGTTGGTAAAAATGAAACTTCTTACAAGGCAGCAATGTTTTTAGAAAATCACGTGAAAATAACACCTTTTTAGAAAATCACGTGAAAATAACACTTTTTAAGAAAATCACGTGAAAATAACACCTTTTTAGAAAATCATATGAAAATAACACTTTTTTAGAAAATCACATTAAAATAACCCAACCACACCCCTCTGACCAACTTCGAGAGGTTTTAAACCAGTAACTTATAATTTGTATCTATTTTAATAAAATTTAATACAAAGGACACTAACTTGGATTTTAAGACATCACTAACCTATGTATGTATGTAAAATCCAATGTAAAGTTCGTTTGAGGTGAGCTCTCACGAAAATGGCGCTATATAAATCATCCAACTATATTATAATGTTTGTGTTACATATATCCAAATTAAAATAAACTAAATAAATTAAACACTTGTTTTTCTTTCTACATTTATTTTTACTCTCCAGAACGACCGTTTCGCTTGGTGAAGGCCTTTTCAACTGGTTGAAAAGGCCTTCACCAGTTGAAAAGGCCTTCACTAGGCGAAACGGTCGTTCTGGAGAGTAAAAATAAATGTAGAAAGAAAAACAAGTGTTTAATTTATTTAAAAATGGAATTCTACATAGTAAACGCTGTCAGTGTAAATAAAATTAAAAGTGTAAAATAAACTAGATTTTGTATTCTTTTGTTGGATTCACCGAATTCCTAGTCTTACTTACTACCACTTCAACCACCGACGCATTGAAAACCTATTATATATTTTATTATTGTTTTTTTTATTATTATTATCTTGAGTATGATTCCATCCTGTGTATGCACCTGGAAGGGGCAATCAATCTCTGGGTCGCTGCCGCCGTCGGAAAGCGCGCGGTGCGGTCGGAAACTTCCAATTCATTTTGACCTTTTGTGCGGAAACGCTTATATCAACTTACCATCCTATCCACCCACACCCCCAACCCTGTCTCCCTACTACATTCATCCATCCCTATTGTTCATAGCTAATGAAAACTCGATTAACTCGAATAAACCTCTTCCGCTCTTTTTCTCTGTCTCTCTCTATGCGGGGGGAATAGATATTTTAATCTTGATTCTTTTCACGATTTATCCAATAATAATAACAATGGAAAATTGTTGCGATATGTAATTTATTTTGTTTATTTATTTTTTCTTTCTTTGATCCTTTCAGGTAAGCGTCGTTTACCAGTTGCCCGACCACAAACAGATTAATCCGTCGTTTACAGTGAGTTAATATTTCATTTTCTGGCTTATATTTTAGTATTTGATAGTGTATAAGAAACATTTTATCGTAACAACCAGGATTCCGTGCCGGCGTCCTGGGTTCGAGTCCCAGCAGAAGGGCTATTTAATGAAAATTATTCCTCACGTAAATCTTGTTATCTGGACTAAAAACACTGATCAGTTGGAAGAAATTGCCATTTGTAAGGATGTAAGGATGTGTTTATTATAATTTATTATTATACCAAAATTACTTTATGTTGCTTGGGTTTGTTGTAAGAGACTGCCTTTTGGCAATAAACCCATATTTTGCCCATTGTTGTACATATACATACATCAATATAAATCAATATATCAAATTAATGTTTTATTAACATTTTCAATATGTCATTTCATTCTTATAAGTTTTTTTTTTCAATAAATAAATTTAGATTTTGATATACAATAACACATAAACCTTTAATCTTTTTGTGTTTTTTTTTCATCTTAATAATTACTCAATTTGCATTGATGTATAAAAAACTAAAATTACCTATCATGTTAAAGATCACATTATAACAGGGGTATCTAAAATTTCCACCCTTAGGGCCATATTGATTACTCCAGTACCTACGTTCCAAGAACCAAAACTGTTTTAATTTTCCTGCAATTACATTATATAACTAGACTAGTAGCCAAGTACACGCCCTGATTGAGCATTAGCTTGCTAAATTCGCTGGTGCAATTACTTTTGTGTCGTACTATTACTATAGTGTTAGCTGGATTCATTTAAATTATTTGTTAGTTAATTTGCTTAAGTGAAATATTTTACGCATTATACTCGTCATAAAGCTTTACCTTGCAAGTAAATAAAGCCGAGCTACAAACATTCGTTCTGTTTTCTATCGAAATTATCACTATAATGCTGCAACAATAATGCTCCTAATAAATGCTGTGGAAATGAGATCACTAAGAAGAGTATAAGAACGATATATGATATAATAAAAAATGAGGACATAAGGAGGGAATGCAAGATGAAGAAGAGTATTATAAGTAAAATGAAAGTGAATTCCTTGAGGTGGTTTGGACATATTGAAAGAATTAATGATGAACGACTGACCAAAAAAATATACCTGGGTGTAAGAGATGGAGAGAATAGCAGGGCCGCCCCAGAAAGGGATGGCATGACCATGAGAATGATATTTTGAAAGAAGGAAATATAAGAAGCTTGAATAATCGACGAGCATGTATGAGATGATGCATGGATGTAGAGGAAGCTAGGAATGTGTACAAAAATAGAGGAGTATGGCGCTCAGTCCTCCTTCCTAACCCGTAAGGGATATGGCGTGATGGTATGTATGTATGTATGTAACAATTAGCTATTAAGATAACAATTAGCTATTAAGATATAAAGACACAAAAGACATATTTTCAATCATTGACTCCCACGGACTACTCGCACACTGTTATGCGGACGATTGGCAGCTTTACTTTTATTGCACACCAGAAAATGCTCACCATCTAAAAACCACAATCTGTAAATGTATCGAAGATATCGGTGTTTGGATGTCAGCAAACAAACTTAAGCTAAACCCAGCAAAGACAGAACTACTCTGGACAGCAACACGCAAACGAAGCCATTTAATAGACACTTCCCCACTAACTTTCGAAAATTCAGATATTCTTCCTAAATCCTGTGTTAAACTTCTTGGAGTCAAAATAGATTCAAATCTAAGCTTTTCTAACCAAATTAACACAGTTACTTCTTCTGCTTTCTTTCGACTAAGACGTTTAAAGTCAATCCGAAGGAGTATCCCAATTGAAGCCATGAAATCTTTGGTAAGCGCCTTTGTTGTCTCCCGTTTGGATTATTGTAACGGTATATATGCGAATTTACCAAAGAAAGAAATTAATAAAATTCAGTCAGTTTTCAATGCTGCAGCCAGACTCATCACTGGAGCCTCCAAATTTTCTCACATCTCTCACCATCTTCGCAATCTACATTGGCTTAAAGTCCCCGAAAGAATTGAATATAAGCTCTGTCTCATAATCTTTAAAGCACTTCGTGGTATGGCTCCTACTTACCTCTCCGAACTGTGTATTCCGCTTTCAATAAATGACAGACAATCATCATCGTTCTGCCTCTTCATCCATGGTTGGGAAATTAGTTGAAATAAACAGGGTGCACACAACTAATTTCGGTGATCGTGCATTTGCTGTGGCAGAACCAAATGCATGGAATAAGCTCCCACACACCCTCAGACAAACCGAAAATATATCTTCGTTCAGGAAAAAACTCAAAACGCACCTTTTTCGCAAATCTTACCAGAGCCGAAATGATACAACGTTATCATTTTTTCAGCGCCCTTGAGGTGAGATATTCACAAAAACGGCGCTATATAAATTATCCAAATTTATTATTATTTATTAGATGTCGAGGGCCTGATTAATGACACTGGCGGGCCGTAGTTTGGAGATCCCTGATCTATAAGATAATATTACAAATTAATATCTATGTTTTTTATTATTAATAAGCCGTAATAATTATAAATTAAATAAATAGATGTTACCTGTTTTCATTCAGGTATTAAAATAAACGACTAAACTATATTTTTGTCCTTCGACTGATTCTGTAACATTAATCGGCGTTATTAAAAGTAGTTATTATTTTTATACTATTTTATAGATTATTAGGAAAGTCGTTTTGTTTGTAGTATCGAATATCGTTCAAATTCCATCGAACATGATTGCTATATTGGATTCTAATGTAAAATGAAATAATATTTTCCAAGCATTTTATTTTTCCCCATATTATTATGATTCAGTGTAGGTAGGGAAAACTATTGGAGCATAAATGTAAGCATCAATCTAGAGCACCAATCTTCTGTATAAATCTCCCCGTTCTTATTGTAATGATACAGATAGGCAGACAGACAGATGGAGGTGAAGGGATTTTATGCCGAGAGATATTGGGAAAGAGTGAGCGAGGAAATAGTTGTTTTTTTTTTTCATGTACTTTCGTCCCCTTTGTTCCTAATGATATTACGTGTTCAAAGAATCGTCAATAAAGTGCTAGTAGCTAAGCACACTCCACGACGCCACACAAATAAACTTTTTCAATATTTTTTATTTGTTAATATTAGGTGCATATTTTTTAGTTTTTATATTTCTGTTTGTTCATATTTAGGTGAATCTAAGATAGATGTAACAATATATTGTTTACTTTTACCTATACCCACACACAGGCTATGCCTTTGTGGAAATTTTGGTTTTATATTATTTTGCATCATATATACATACCTACTTACCTACCTATATTTATATTTTTGTACCTTAACATGTGCCTTAGCTTTAATTAATAAATTCATTAATAATTTAATTACACGATGTTTTTTTTGGGCCTGTGAGACACCGGCTTAGAATAGTGGTGCTTTCACTCTCTTTATTAACACTTTCGAGTATCCCGTAAGAGCCGGAATAATCGAAAATACAACAGGAAACAATAACATCTCACATAGTTCTGTAATGAGGTTCACCATCCATTCTGAAAGTAGTACCTTTTAGGTGTGACGAGATTGGTGTGTGGTGTTGCACGCATTTTTTGTGCTTCCTTTTAG
The DNA here is from genome assembly GCA_963576475.1 of Molanna angustata. Taxonomy (NCBI): domain Eukaryota; kingdom Metazoa; phylum Arthropoda; class Insecta; order Trichoptera; family Molannidae; genus Molanna; species Molanna angustata. The sequence continues at coordinate 27,116,248 of OY754975.1, forward strand.
AAGGAAATTCATACCCGCACACCCGTGCCGTGATGTTATGAAAGAATGAATGTTTTTATTATTTCTTTTAATTATGTTAGACCGCTGTTTCATAGTGGTAAGTTATTTGACCTCTGTTTATGCGTCCTGGGTTCGATTCCTAGCTAAATGACTCTCTTCTACGCAGGAAAAACTGGTTATATGTAAAAAATACAATTTGTCAATAAATTCGCCATTTCCACAGGGTTTGAAGATGTTTTTATCAGTATATTATCATCGTCGTTGGGTTTTTGAGATGTTTATTTATTTTTTATTTTACAAACATTTTTTATTTAAAAAAAGGCTTTTAAAATTATTTTACCAGAAATAAAGTACTGTTAAATAATTCATTAAAATACTCACATGATCTTTAAAATGTGACATTTATTTATAAAATATTATTATAAATTTATAAACGTAAATTGTTATTTTACTTACATGTTGTACTCAATAAAATAATTCAAATTTGTACCTACCCCTTTCAGACTTTCTACCTACTCTTATTTTTATAATTATTCGTGTATAAGTTATCCACTTTATATCAAGATTATGAGAAAACGATCTATTGATATGGACGAAAAATTAATGATCGGTATTTTTTTATATGATAGTCAAAATATAATTACCTAATTATAAATAATAGTAAGTCATTCATAAAAATCTCAATATGTTTTTACTACAGTGTGTTTAGTGATTTAATCCTGCACTGAAACGTTATGTTTACGGTTGAAGCTGGTGGTAGTTATAACATATAACTATTTCAATATTATTATTTGTCGTCGACTTACCCTAATCGTGGGGAACGAAACTCGGTATTTTGTCGTAAAACTTCCAACCGTATTTACGCAGGCCTTTTCCCTTATTCCTATTGCCATATTCATCAATATTTGCAAATGTGTTTTTCCTTCCATCTGTGGAATATATTGGGTTTCCACGAAATTTTTATTGAATAACATTATGAATCGACTTAAATCCTATTGGAGATTTTAACTCGGGTATTTTCGCTGAATTGATGGAATATTGCTTTTATTTAATAATAAATAATAAATTTGTATGATTTATATAGCGCCGTTTTCGTGAGTATCTCACCTTAAGGGCGCTGACTGTTCAACCTGTGCTTTGAAAGTGTAATGAATTCATTATTTATTTTATTCATTTTGTACACATATAGGTAAGTGCACAATGGCGAGCTTATTGCTATATGACAATATCTTCCGACCAGCCATATCCATTGGGTGAGCTAAATCGTGTATATGATGTGTACTTATTTATCTGAATAAATTAATATAAACATAAAAGCAAACAAAAAGCAAGGGACAAGGTTATGATATTTATATAAGTACGTGTATTATGTAAATTCAATTATTAATTTATTTTTCCGAAGAAAATTCACAGTACCATGATATTCAATGTTTTATATGAATGACATTAACCTCAATTTACTTACATCATTCATTAAACAATCCCCGTTAAGCCCAAAAGAGAATCCTAAGATACCACATTTTAAAAATTTCGTCGTATCCCTTCATACAATTTTTTGTAATATTTTCTTATCATACAAAATGAAGCACGAAATAAAAACATTTCTTTCTTTAAATTGGATACTTAATAGCATGACAAAACAACGACATAAAAATCGTATAATGCGGTCGTCTACATACATTTCAAATTTCAATAAATGTATGTGATTCCATATAAGAGACAACTTACGTAACTGCGATTCTTAAATAAATTATTTGTCTCAAGTCTCAATCCGTGCAAGGAACGCGTATCTTGATAAATATATAATTCTGTATAGTAATATGATATTACCGCCGATTTTATTTGTGTGTCGTTTATTTGTTGTGTAACGTAAGTTTGCTGAATATATTTGCATAAAAAAATAATTTTTGTATGAATATTTATATGTTTGTCTTATATATGCGCTCCTATTGCGATGAAACTTTGGTGTTTTGTTCGGCGTTAACCCGGAAAAGTTTATTGATTTTATTAAGTTTTTACAAATTAATTTATTGAAAATGATCTACTTGGAATATGCGAACAATCCTGTGGAGTGTACAACGCGCCTTCACACGATATATCTGAATAGACGAACAGACACACAAACATTTCTTTTGTTTGTATATCTGTTGCATTGCAACGCAACTCGTACCCAACTATAAACCCTTAAATCCAAATTACTGAATATTTTTTTTATATTTTGTTTTCTATACAAAAACATAGGTCATATAGGTCAGTATAGGTTGGTGTGGAAGTCAGTCCTTTTTTCTTTCCCGAATATTTAAACAGCTTCATAGTATGTATGTGTATATCAAGATTTAAAGTATCAAACTATTAAGAGTCCCCGTAGATATTTTGTATTCTGCTAAATAAATTGTATGTAATGATGTCACTGAATTTAATTTTTAAAATTAATATTGTTAAAATAAAGTTTGCAATGAACTGCTATAATGTTCACACATTTTTTTATGGAAAATGAAATTAATTGAGGTGGTTCGGCGTTTTTCGATATTATCAACAAATTTGAGAATACTGGCATTTAATCACATATTTTTGAATTTTTTTTCATATGTTTAAAAACCCTGGAACATTTTCATAAAAATATATTGTTTGTGTTTAAATTTATACATTTTTCAGCGTTTAATCTTTTATTGTTTTTGAGATATGTGAATGAATAAACTTATTCAAATTTTGATCAAAAGTTATAAGAGGAGGGTAGGTACACACACACTTAAATTTTTCTACTCCGATTTCTAATTCTATCCACATGAATAACATGTATTTATTTTGTTTATTTTTTTAAACTTGACATTTAATATTAAGATGCTGTGAAGCCTGTTATGTTGATGTTTTCTTATTTCAAGGTTGAAAAAAAATGAAAAATTTAGACTTGTGCCCCGTTCCACCATCGTACTTTTCAACTTTGCGCTTTGCACTTTGCTATTCGTCGGCTTGTTTTCGTTCCACCATTACATTTTTTCACAAAGTAAAAGTTACAATGTGCAAAGCGAAAAGTAGACGCCTATTGCAAAGCAAATAAGCCGTTCTGTTCCACCATCGTTACTTTTCATAAAAAACATTGCAAACCTTGCGAATGAATTGAAAAGAATATTTTGACATTTCAAATTTGCCATTCGTCGAGTTGTGAAAGTAGAAGTTGTTTGTTTAGAATTTTTGAGTAAATTTACTATATAATTGTGCATAAATTATTGTTAGAAAGGGATTAGGAAGACGGGGTTGTAAGAAATTATAGAGAAAAGATAAATTTCGAAAATATTTTACCCACGCAGTTCCTCGAATATTTTCGCATAAATAGCACTCAGTGTCTTGTCATATGTCTTGATTAAGTACACGATTTATTCTGATTTTTTTAAGGTAATTTAAACTATGTTTATGTGATTATTATGTCCGCTTTTTCTAAGTTTATATGATTATTTCACTACTCATTTACACATATTTTAAGGTACACAACAGCACTAAGAGAAGCAAATGATTGTCTCCTCAACAGCAAATAATTCAGTGAAGTACCTGTTGTTTCACTGTATTAGTGATAGTGTCACTAAATGCTCCAAAAATAACTCCTTTCTTTTCACTAATTATCTTCAACACGGCTATTTTTTTCTTAATACTGTCTTTCCGGCTCATTTTCTAACAATAACAACGAAATCACAGAACAGACAAGAACGAACGGTATCAAATGATCGTTTACGCTACGCGCGAAACACTCGGTACTACTAAGTTATCACTAGGTGTCGCTAGCGTCAATTGAAAAGACTTTGTAAATGTTTGGCGACGCCGCAAAGTGACCATTTTTTTTTCGTGGAACGCGAACGCTTTGCGCTTTGCGAAATTCTCAAATAGCAAAGCGAAAAGTTGAAAAGTACAATGGTGGAACGGGGCACTGGCCTCACCAAATGTCGTGGATCTTGGCATGAAACAATGTCGATATGTTACGGGGAATAAATTCTCTTGACAAATCGACAGTTGGATTAGAGTATTATTTTGTATGATATTATTAGGTGTGTATTGAATGGGTGTTATTTGTTTGCCGTTTATTTTATCCGATATCGAAGTCACGTCTTGATTACCAATCGCTATCGATAATGTTTTTATTGATGTTATTAAATCGTTTATTGGACGTTAAATTAATTATGACATAATTCACAACTGATACCTACAACGTTTGTTGAATAACACGATTCATTAAAACGTGGGATTATTGTTGCGGCTTGCATATATTATAATACAGTATACATTCTTGTATAATACAATTTTAATCGATTATGGTATTAATTATGTTTTTGAGTGTTATTAATTATTGTGTTGATACATTAAATAGGTGTTTTGTAGTATATTCATTCGTACCAGATTTTTGTTTACTGCATTAATCATACCATAACTTTTTTTATTTGGTTATTTTAAAGGAACTTTAGAAGATGTTTTTGTTATTAATTTATTTAGGTACTTACCAATATTTATTTATGTTCAATGTTCATGTCGTTTTTATATTATCTAAGTTGTAAAATGTACGTATTCTGACTTAAAATGCTACATTTGTTATTAACAACTACTTATAATCTCGTTAAAATATTTTGTTTACCTTAAAAAGTTTTTTATGTTCCTTTTTTATGTCTTGACAGCTCTTGGTACAAGTAAAATTACAATTAATTTTCACAATTTTAATTAAATAAGTCGAGGCAGTATTAAAATTCTTTAGTCCACGAAATTATAAGCTTGTTTCACTCACTCATCGGTCTGTCATGGAACGGATATTTCTTCACAGTTATTACGTTTATTGTGTACCTAAATGGATCGTCAAAATATTAAATTAATATGGTTAGTTAAGTTTGAATTGTCATGTAAATTAAGTTATATCGTTTGTTTTACAATTGAAATAGTCTTGATTTCATTTCGCACTCACCGACGAAGCAATCAACTATATTAAGAACCTGGACATTCATATTTGACAAGCAGGAAATTTACCCTTGCGCTACTAAAAACAATTGAAATCGATAAATAAATAAATAATAATTGAAATCGATTCAGTGTTAAATGGACGTCTAGAGAACACATTTTCCTCCCCAAATGGTTGAGCATAGTGCCATGAAATATCAACACTTTGGAGAAATTGTACGTCTGATAGGTGTGTATGTAAGTAACATGTAGGTACCTTCCACAATCGGAACAGAATATCTTCACGTTTGATGGCGCTTAGCGTCTTTAAACTGAACACACCACAACCGTGCGACTGAAACAGGAGATCACATTCGTGCACGGCTCGTAAGCGAGAGACAAGGATGACACGATCGCCGCCGCTGCCTGCGATGCGGTTCAACGTGAACAAATCCAAGGCATTATTGCAAACGAGGCGCAATTTATAACACCGTCGTTTTACATACATTATCTACATATTATATGTATGTAGTATGCATTCTTGTTCAACACTACCTGTGATGGTGTTTTTTTTGGTTCATTCACAACGCTTGGTATTTGTGTAATCTATGCGCATTGTGTTTTTGATGGGTTTACTGTGTTTACAATGTAAGCAAGTCGTTTTTCTTAATTGCGTTCGTATTGTGCCTGGATTGAAGGTTCATTGTTTCGAAAAATACCTATGGCTAAATAGCTAATCAATTCTATAGACCACTAAACGTTTCGTACTCGATTCTGCCGATAGTTTATATGAGATATACCGACGGATCATTGTGCTTTTATTATTTCAGGTTCTTTGACTTCTCCTTAGTATTTATTAATTGACATAAACATTAAACAAACAAATGTTAAGCTTATATTTTGTATTGACTCGTTCAAAACTCGGTTAACGTTACTGACCTTGAGCGCAAGATCGAAAACTTAAAATTAAAGAAGACAAAAATATCTGGCTTTTTTTTCTTAACATTTGTATTAATGCTTCAGGTTTAATAAAGAATCCTAAAAAAAACATTTATCTTCCATTCAGAGCCTTTTGGGGTTTCTTTACTAAACCTGAAGAATTGATGCAAAAGTCAATACATATTTTTTTTTAAATATAACATAAATGTCAAAAACCGGGTTATGCTTATTTCTCCAAGAATACATATACAGAACATAATTAATTCTTTATTAATATCCAAACTATCCAAAGTTAATTTTTTTTTAAAATGATTCGTTCTGTAGTAATGATGCAATATCAAATTGAAAAAATAGGTACGTTAGCAGCAAGCTCCTCCTTAATATTTGTATCAATACTAATAATTTATTCAAATTCAAAAAAGGTATATCTTTATTATTAAGAAATTTGATTGGTTCACACACCACACATGAATAGTTTTTCATTATGTTGTGATTGCATATACATACCTAACACAAGTTGTATTTCATAACTAGTAGGTATACCAACAGACGTATCGCTTCTTGATATTCCAGATTATCTCCACGAATGGTTTATGTGTGTGTAAGTGTATACGTGCATCTCTCCCTGCTGTGGGATAATTACTGAGATGAAGCCAGTGAGCCGGGAGTGTTGGCAGATTATGCCTCCTCCTCACTCATCCGTCACATCTAGAGGCATCTACTCCTCATATTTCATAATATTGGTTATAATCTCTTCATTTGACTTACACATTATTAAGTTTAGTTGTTCGATAGTAAGTTCAAGATGAAATTTCATTTCAGTTTATGTATTTTTGCTTACAATTCTTGGTAATATTTGAAGAAATACGATTTTTTAATTTTTGGTTGTATTTTTTAGAGTGCATACTATGGCATATATAATATTATGTAATACTTGCATAGCAATATTTAATGAACAAAAAAATTCAAATAATGTGTTTTGTTTATTATTTAGTTGGGTCGATGGCAGAGCGGTTAGCGCGCTTGGCTAGCAATCCAGTGGTCGCGAGTTCGAATCCTGCCTAGACCGATTTCGTTCACCTATAGCACAAGCATTTATGCTTATTTTAGGGAACGTAGGAAGATGTATATGTACTTGTTTAACAAGGACATATTCATTGTTTTTTTTTTAAATAAATATATAAAAATAAAACCCGTTACATCCCCACCTCATTCACTCCCTAAATTAAGCATAAATGCTTGTGTTATAGGCGAACGATCGCTCGAGGCAGCTAGTGTGCGATTCGAATATAGTTGTGTTTAATATAATAAATATTTTATAATTTAAAACTAAGTTCAACAGTTACCGCGCAAATTAATATTATCTATGTTCATCTACTAATATTTCGTCGATAAATATATTTTTCAAAATCTTGTTTCCTATACTTACCGTGTAGTTAATATGAAACGATACTCGTGTGAAAATCAAAGGAATTCACGTTTCAAAGTATCATAAAGCATATTATGTTTCTCAAAGGGATAACCTACTCGAACGCTTTCATTCACAAGTACTTGACAGTATTTTATTGTAGTGGTATAGATATCTTATCCCCGACTGACGGTTTCTCCTTTCTTTTCTCTTGCTCTCGTACTGGATTATACGTTTGTTTTAGTTTTATTTTCCCTCTTTCTCCCCGTGAATGGTAGTTTATTTTTCTATTACTTGTCCCGACAGAATAATCGACTGTTATTCGAAACATTATCTTCGTTTTTGCAAATGTATATTTTTATTTCTATCGAATTGTCTCCGGTTGATTCGATTATGTTTTCATTTTTGCAAACAATTCTATTAAATTTATTCGTTGACCTTTTACGGACTTACCGACATCGGATATCTCGTTAACAAGACACACTTTGAGTGTTATAACATTATTATTGTATCAAATGGGTTTAAGAGGTTAAATAATGTAAGTGATTTATTTGATGTTGGTATTGAGCCATGTCGAAACAAGTCAAAAGGTGATAATAATGATTTAATCAAAAGGTATAATGTTTTAAAAAAAAAAAAAAAACGAGTGGGTTGTGGCCAACGCTAAACTCCTCACTAACAAGTCATTCTATCAAGTATTTAAATTTTGTATAGAAAATTTTCCATATTTTCATGAAATGAGTTTGTTAAATTATTTTTTATTTAAATATTTTATTATGAAAACTTGATAAACCTTCAATGCCATTTTATGAAAGTGATGTGCCTTTTTACGAATTTGAAAATAAAAATTTCAAATTTTAATTTTCCTGAGCTTGGGGTCACTTTGAAATATTTGACAGTTAAAAAAATTGATAAGCACTATTCACATATCGTTCAAAATCTAATGGGATCTAATCGAGTATTAGATATACAAATTTGCAAAATTTGAATAGAATCGAATGAGTACTTTAGTCGATATAATATAATCGATAATATAGTCGATATAATATAATCGATAAAGTAAAAATGAACACGCCGTAGCACACTGCACATAGCACACTGCACATAGCACACTGCACATAGCACACTGCACATAGCACACTGCACATAGCACACTGCACATAGCACACTGCACATAGCACACTGCACATAGCACACTGCACATAGCACACTGCACATAGCACACTGCACATAGCACACTGCACATAGCACACTGCACATAGCACACTGCACATAGCACACTGCACATAGCACACTGCACATAGCACACTGCACATAGCACACTGCACATAGCACACTGCACATAGCACACTGCACATAGCACACTGCACATAGCACACTGCACATAGCACACTGCACATAGCACACTGCACATAGCACACTGCACATAGCACACTGCACATAGCACACTGCACATAGCACACTGCACATAGCACACTGCACATAGCACACTGCACATAGCACACAGCACACTGCACATAGCACACAGCACACTGCACATAGCACACACACAGATACATTGAGAGATGAAACTTCCAGAATACAATCTCAGCATGATACTAGTTGATAATCTGCAAAAAAATACCCTTAAAATTGCGAAATCATAACTCCCCACTATATCACCTTGTGTTAGTGAGGAGTAAAAAACTAATGAAAAATATTTAATTATTTAAGATCATATAGAATAACGATAAAATATATATTATTTAATCTTTTTGCATAATTCTGTGATTTGGAGATCAATCATGAAGTGACAGTTTCAAAAATTAGAAAAAAAATTAAATCAGTTAGAATACTGGCACTTTGTAACATATCCTTTGTTACACATTCTCACTCCACAATATATGTATATTGTCGGCCTTCGCGCCTCAGTTGGTTGGGTATCTGACTGCTGATCCAAAGGTCCCGGGTTCGATTCCCGGCGGAGACACAGTTTTTAATTGTGTTTTCAGTCTGGATCTGTGAGACGATTAATATCGTAAGTCTCCAGAATATGGCAACTTGTTATTGGGTGCGTGTTAAGTTAATTTTGTTAGTTGCCCGAAAAGTAATATTAAATAAATAAATATCTCAATAAAACTTATTACTAATATTCTTTTTTAATTGCATATACGCAAACATTGATTTTTTTCCTTTTCTTTTCCTTAATTGGTGAACGTTGCGCAAGCGCATAAAGTGATCACGTATACCAGCCGATGACAGGTCGTAAGCCCTGTAGGTGCCTCGAGTTCCTGGTTTTTCTACAATATCCCAACTTCGTCTCTATTGAGATGTTGAAAAAATGTTTGTCAATAAAAATAACACTTATCACATTATATGTATGTACCTACAAGAAATTACGCTTTGTTTAAGGAAGTTATGATGATATATGTTCTTGTTACAAGGACGTATTCATTCTTTAAAAAAAGATACGATCTCTTTAATGTTTGTGAGCAATTAATAAATGAAAATAAAAAAGATACCTACTTATACAAACAGTTTCTCGTTAAAGTATACAATTAATAATCCCTTTCACAATATTTTACGATCTCAACAAAAAACAAAACGGCTTCAATAAAATTATATATCAGACCCTTTCTTTTACAACTGTAATTATTAAGATTTACAAAGAAAATAACAAGGACAATTATGGCATTCCACAAGAAACATTTCAATTTATTATTATTGTATTGACTGTCGTTTCGTTGCATATATTTCTTTTGTATTTTACGATTTAATTTTAATTATTTTACCGATGCAGATAGACACCGTAGGTAGAAAGTTTAATTTTTTTATCGGCTGTACTAATTAAAATTATTCACGTGTAAAATAACCGTAAAATCGGCCTCGTACGGATAAGATCCCAACAAAACTTTTATCCTTTTTGAGAAGTAGTTCAGTCACTCATCGTAATTTTTTTATGTTCCTTGCTCTGTTGATGCACGTATTACATAATATAACTATATTTAATTCATTGGATCGTTCGCCAAGGTCATTTCGTTTTTTATTATTTTGTGATATTTTTTTGAAAGAAAAATCAAACCAACGCATTTCACATGATCGTGAACGCTCGATTGCGATAATTTAATATCTCAGCGATGTCACGAGTTGTTTGCTATTTGACCGTTTACATCAGTTTATTCTGTCTTCAAAGGCTTCAACTGGCCATCCAGAACGTGGTGCATCTTCATCGTGAAAATTGTCTGAACGAAATGTTGCAAACCAGATGTGGCACATTCGTTCTGTCAATGCTTCTTTTCCATATTTTTCGAGTTCTATTTTTCTACCTTCTCGAAAATGTTGCTTTCGACCTTTCATATTTGATACGGCACCAGATAAAAACTTGCACATAATCGAAGGATGATTGTTCATATAACCTTGCTAAATAGGTATCAACCGTCATTTTTTACTTCTCACTAACCCAAGGGGATATAGTGAAGAGTTACGATTTCACAATTTTTAAGACTATTTTTTATTGCAGAGTATCATGCTGAGATTGTTTTCTGAAAGTTTAATCACAATGTATCTGTGTGTGTGTTGTGTGCTGTGTACTATGTGCTGTGTGCTATGTACGGCGTGTTTATTTTACTTAATCGATTATAGACTAAAGTACTCATTCGATTCTTTTCAGATTTTGCTATTTTGTATATCTAATACTCACTTAGACCCCATTAGATTTTGAAGGATATCTGAATAGTGCTTCTCAATTTTTTAACTGTCAAATATTTTAAAGTGACCCCCAACTTTTAAATGAAATTTTTATTTTCAAATTAGTGAAAAGGCACATCACTTTCATCAAGTGGCATTGAAGAATTATCAAGTTTTTGTAATAAGATATTTAAATCAAAAATAATTTAACAAACTCATTTCATTAAAATGCTGAATATTTTCCATACAAAAATTGAATACTTTATGGAGTGACTTGTTAGTGAGGTGCGTTGGCCTCAACCCACTCGTTTTATATATATATATATTTATTATTTTATATTGAAGTGATAAAATTTAAATCAACCTATTACTTTCCCGATTCGTTTTATTCAACATAAATCATATTATTAATTATATTATTTTATATAATGATTATTATTAAAACTTCCTTGCACCCTGCGCAAGATGGGTGTTTATTGCCATTTGGCAATTTTTATCCAAATAACCAATGTTTCGAGTCCGGAGAAGCAATTTTGCGTGAGAAATGAACTTATATATCATTTTTATAAAATAATTCACAAGTATTAGATACTTAATTAGTTCAGTATTCCCTTTATCAATTGTTTGCCCTACCAACTCCTGGCAAGTTTTTGGTCAATTTAGGCGAACGTTTGACGTCCATTATGAATTTGTTTAGATATTAATATCTCGTAAGCAGCACTTCGTATAATTCAAGCAAAATTCGACCCACGCTACATACAACAGCCGGCGGACTAATACGGATTGAACTCAAACAACAAAGATTCCCGGCGATAATTAGTTTATTAAGACCTCTTTATTATCTCTCAGTTATCAAGTCGATTTGCTATCGTGATAATTAGGATATGTTTATACTCAGTATATTTTATGATTTTATTGTTCTAAGAAAGTCCGTCTTCATAAATCATTTGATATGTTTTTTGTGCGTTGGATATTTTTGTCGATATTTGTCTGTATTTTTTTACATCACATCTAAATTTTAAATGCGGATCAGCACATGAAGTAATACAGTATAAACATAGTATTATATAAGGATAAACGGTATGTAGTTGTAGCTCTTCTTTTTGACCTACCTTTTTTTACATTAACAATAATTCTGATTTTCATCTCAAAATTTACAGTGACGTATCGACGAAGTAATGCATAATTATCGTGTCGTACTTATAAGCTTTGTTAAAACTGAAACATTACTAAAAGAATGGTAGTGAAATTATTATTCAGAATTAATTTCCTCATTGTCGTCTTCGTGGTACGCGGATGAGTTTCTTCCGGCCCTAGACAGAATACCTACCAATAAAGCCAGCCGGGTTTCTCTACTCTAGTAATGGCTATAATATTAAACGGGATTCCCGAACACGAACAACTCTGACGGTAGCTTTGTTGATTCCCAGCTTTTTGGGATTACTTTAACTCGAGTTTGACGGTGTAAGAGTCTTTGTAACGAATGGACCCTCGGTCGTTCCGAAAACTCCTTCATAATGTTTAAAAAGATCGATGAGATTTTGATGAACGATGATTAACACATGATTTCTATAAGGTAGCTCGTTTCTAACAGTGTTTCTGAAAATTTTGGTACTTTTTAGTTGTGCGTTTTCTCCCATTGCATATGATATATATCGAGTTCCGACGTTTAAAAATATATCTTCACCATTCTACTAGAAACATTTCTTATACTTTCAAACATTTAACTGTTGACCTGAGAATTAAGGATGATATTTATTAAATTATTTTTTATCCTTTTGTCTTTATACTATCTATTTTGGCCCCATAATTAAAAAAATATTGTAATATATTTAATTATAATTCTTCTTGGTAGGTATTACCTATTTAGTTTTTTATTTCAATTAATATTTAAGATCGACGTTATTTATCAACGTTTCAAATATAATTGTTGTTAATATTGTTTGGAGATAATGAAAACAGTTAATTAGCCGTCTTCAAGGAGTCTCTTATGTTTTGTTAATTAAAAGTAATTGTATTTTCCTTCTTATATTAATTGCGTGCCTCGCTCTCTGTAAATAATATAATATAGCCTCGCCCTTCCTCTTGTAGTGTCAAACTGTCAATGGTTTTAAAGGACGGTATATTTTTACAGGACAACCTCGTTTAAAGCTTTTCTGTTTCAGTTGGTTAATGTTGATTATTATTGTTGGTTTTGTTTTATTGATTTAGTAATAATTGAGTTATCGAATTTAGGTATTCCTTAGAATCACAGAGATGAAAACCCTCGGAACAAACAGGACATTACACGATAGGTAGAATAAGGAACATTACGATCAGGGAAATTTGAAATATACAAGTAGTCGTAAAAAACAAAACGCATTGGAGAGACCGTGATGTGGAAAGCATGGACTCTCAAAGACTACTACACCTTGCCCTTCTTTACCATAATACCAGAGGGAAGAAGGACTACCCAAAATATGGAAATACATCTGGGAGATAGTGGATAGGAAAGTGAAGGGGAATGTCAGAGGATAACTAAAAGAGTGAGAGCAAATTTAGTTGTACTGTATTCATACGAAATAAAATAAAACAAAACATTTATCTATTGTTCTCTCGGATCATGTTGGATGATTCCTTCATATACCTGCTATACGGAGTATGAAATATGTCTAAACTATTGAATTTTTTGTTAAATGTTTCGCAGATACGATTTATTGTGATTATCGACGAAATAAAAAGCATTCACATACTATGTACTGTTACGTTTTGTACATGGTGATTTGATCACATGACACGAGGGTGACCATTGAGGAAATGAAGGCAGCATGTCGAAACGGAAGAGCTATTAACATCTTGTCAAATACGTTACGTTCACGCGACGGACGTTAGACTATTGGATTGGATTGTAGACATCATGGAGAATGCTCGCTGCTTGATATATGTTAGTTTAGCGTTACATATAGGTATCATCACAGAGTAGGTACCTACATTTACTCAGCAAACATGCATCATAAAATAAATGAGGATTCGGACAAGGATTACATTTTTTTATAATAAAATTAATAATTTACTGTCATTTACGCTCAAATAGGTGAATATGAAAATATGAATGTTTTTTTTGACATGTATTACATATATACCATCATGTCATGTCTCTCACGTGGTAGACAGACAGATTCGAATGCTATATTTTTATATCTTGACACATTTCCATCGCCTCGTCGACATGCATCGTCTCATTCTTGTTCGTCTGTTGTTCACGCTTCTTTCATTTCCATATTTCAGAATGTTGTTTACATGATCATTCCATCCTTATCTTGGGCGTCCCCGACCCCCTTTGTACTTACATATTTACTTACCCCATTGTATTAGACCTATTGTGTATTTAAAAAAAAAATATTTTTATTTACTACCTATATCAGTTGAAAATCCCCAATCTTTATATCAATTATTCTTCTTTTTAGATGACGCTAAAGCTCTATTCGAGAATTTGCCTTCATCAACTTTAGCTTCCAATATTGCCCGTCTATTATTTCAAAAGTAAATAAAAATTCGTAATGTTGTCGCCAAATATCTTGAACTTTTAGTCAAGAAGGGGGGCGATTTGCACGTAAACCAACGAAGAAAAAAGACACAAATGTGCGCTCTGCGCATCCGGAAGCTCGTTCAAGATGTTTGGCGAAAGTTATAATGTATATGTAAAATCTAGAATAATTTTATCAATATACGATGAATCATATTCGCATCTACCTACTGTTACATCAGACAGCTTATTATTAGTCTTTTTTGTTGAGTAGGAACTCCACATATATCCATTCTCTCAACTTTCTTATTCTCATCCTCTCTCGGGATATTAATTGTAATGTTGTTTGTTGTAAAATTTGTACTCAAACAATTTTACGATAGCCATTTTTGGTAAAATTATAAAAGTCACGGACGGGGTAGATAGGTGGGTACTCAGAGTAAAGAGACTATCAAGGGAGTCGTGATCCAACACAGTAATGGCTGAGCGGACTATAGACGAAAGGGAAAATTTTGTACCAACCGAGTATTAAATTTACGAAAAAAATAATATAATGAACTGGGGTTTTACTCTCCACTGCTATGGAAAAGTGTGGAGTTGTGATTTCAATATTTTTAAGTTTATACTCGTATTTTACGTCAATTTTTCAACAAAGGATACCTTGTAGATATTATACTATGAATTTCGTCATGATCTTTTTGTGCCTATGGGGTACTTTGAATTAATTGTCATCTGTGCTACTTCTTGGTGGCATTCTGAATTCCTGAAGGTTGTGACTGTCTTGGAAAGAAATCCTTGCCTCCCAAAAGAACTCCCCCAGGCCATACTTAGTTCATATAAAATATTATGTAGGTATATTGACTGCGACACCTACACAGTCTATGACGTGAATCATTGTACAAGAGAATGCAAGATGAAGAAGGCTATTTATTATAAGTAAAATGAAAGTGAATGCCTTGAGGTTGTTTGTGCATATTGAAAGAATGAATGATGAACGACTGACCAATAAATATACATGGGTGTAAGAGATGGAGTGAAAGCAGTGGCCGCCCAAGAAAAGAATGGCATGACCATGTGAATGATATTTTGAAAGAAGGAAACATAAGAATCTTGAATAATCGACGAGCATGTATGACCCCATGTATGGATGTAAAGGAAGTCATTAATATGTGCAAAAAGAGAGGTAAGTTCAATTGAATTTATATTGATATCATAAGTTAGTTAAATTAATGCTGATTAGTTTTCCATACACAATTATATCTACTCTTTAATTTAATCTATCAAAACATGCAAAACCCTCTTTCTTTCCTGAAAAAAACATTCAATATTTGTTTAAAGTGTATTAAATTTAAATGCATCTAATGTTTGTCAATCTTTCAAGAAGAAAAAAAACATTTGTACACTTTTTATGTTGTGGAAAGTTTTGTGTTGGCTACAATCCACTCGTTTTTATTCTCATTCTGTTGAATATGTAATATTTACAATTAAAAAAAATATTCGTGTCAAAAATTACATATTTATACAACCATACCAGATATAACGCGATTTTAACGCTGTGTATGTATTTCCAAGTAATGTTTTATAAATATTTTCAATCGTTCTAAGAATTACTGCAGAGATTTCCGTAGCGTTCTCTTATACAATATTCTGCTGTTTTAACGAATTTTCTTTTTAAAACAAAATTCGAAGAATAAAATAGTACACATTTTCGTAACGAATTAGGTAAAATAAAACGTTTGGTTTTGTGTTTGGTTTTCTTTAAAAAATATATACATTTTGATTACAAAACTGACGAAATAAGACAATGTTTGTTTTTCTGTTTCATACATATGTAAATATATTCATAATCGAAACAAATTTTTCGATACGTTTTATTTAAAAATTAAAAAAATTAGCTTACTTTCCGGCAGATTGTATTAAAATGCGAGTAAAAACATAGCGTGTAAACACGGGAACAGTGACCCGATATGCTCACTCAGTCTGAAATTGAATAATAAAAATGGAATCTGCTCCCGGTGATGATAAACTGGTTTGACGGCGTGCTCAATCCCAAACACACCCCTCATTCATCCACCATACCGGAAGCATTTCCCCCTACCCCTCCTCTCTATATACTATACGACAGATATCGTCAACATTTTATATCGCAATAATTCACTCACAAAGGTGAGATGACTTATTTGAACTTTAAGATCGGATCAAAATACACGAGTTTCAGTTTTTTCATCTACCAAAATGATGCGAACTTTATGTAACGATTTTAACTCTTTTTTTTTTCCTTTTTTTCTTATTTGACCTTTCAATTCAGAATTCAATATGCCCATAATTTATACTTCCAGTTTCAATACCTAAATATTTTTTATTAAATTTAAATTTGATCAGGTGGGTAGGTGCCTCAACAATTAAAAAAAACCTGGCGGGCAAATCCGGTCAAACGGTGAAATCATAGATTTGATAATTATATCCATATCATGGAGTTCTATAACATCTATGATATTATATTTATTTATTGAGATATTCACAGCTCAAAGCCCTTTACAAAACAAAATATTAGATGACACAGCGTACCTTATCTTAACCAAAGAAATTCATTAAGTAAAAATATTCATTTTATAAACCTCGATTCACGTGCCGCGGGTTTTCGCGGGTCCACGAATCACGGAGGAATGAATAATATGACACACTCTACACTCGACCACGTCTCCCGTTCTCCCCTCGCGAGATATTTAAAATTCATAACGGGATGTTTCGCGTGGCACGCACGCTCCTCATCTCCCGGTTCCTGGCAGCCCCTTGTCCGCAGACTGAGGAGGATTCAACCATCGACCACTTTGATCATCGCTTTTATTATAGCTGTTGTCTCTAGCACAGGATAAATCTTGTATCTGATGTTATCAACCTTCTAAAATATCATATCATAAATAATAATTTCATTTGTATGCACTTTTGTGAATTTGTATGAATGTTTTTTTAATGACGCATTTATTTAATTGTTTTATATTTGTTTATTGTATTGTTATTGATGATCATGAGTTATACTTTTTTTTTATTTGACAACTTATTTCAAATTTGCTCTCTAATATACCTACTAGAGAAAACCCAGTGTTATCACCTTAGAAATCAAATTATAAAAATATTGCTGAATCTGTTTTAAATCGTGTATATTTTTATTCCTCTTTACCCCAAAGGGATAAAGCGGGGAGTTATGAATTGGCAATGTTTAAGGTTATTTTTTTATTGCAGATTATCAACTAGTATCATGATGCGATTGTATTCTGAAAATTTCATCACAATGTACCTATATTTCGTCTGCTGACAGGAAAAAGTCACTAACTGCAACAAACATGTTTTCGAGATAATGGCTGTCAAAGTTTTTTGGCAATATTAACTCTCATAACTTCTTTAATTGTTTATAGATTGTTATGAATTTTTCAACATATATAAAAAGTAGCCTAATCTAACTATATTTGATTTTCAAATTTGACAAAAACTCATAGGGAATGAAAAAAACACAAAATTGCATATAATGAGATTTTCCTGACGGCTCATCTGCCATACTGTGTGAGATTGTATGTAATATTTCTATGTGGTAAAACTCATTATAATGCTTTCATAAAAAAAATCAAATTTTAATCACTTCTTTGCAACCTGCACAAGTGGCGAGTTTATTGCCATTTTGCAATTTCTTCCAAACTTTTTGTATTCTTCTAATATTCTAATTTTATTAGTACCTACATATCAAGAATATTTCAGATGTTTCAAATGAAAGGTACCTATTGTGCCCAGGACCTCTAAATTTTTTTCTTGACTTTAAAATTAATAGAAATTTAGGTATTTACTCACATTTTCAGAAGATATACAGATCAACTTCTATTTTCTGTCTTATATATTTTTTTTATGAATTAACCAATATTAAACCTGGGTTTGTTCTAAATCATATTATGAATTCTAAACCTTAAATACCGTCAATATCAACAATACATGTAAAAATATAGTTTTTTTTTAAAGAACGAATATGTTCGTTTAACAAGTAGGTACATTTATGCATCCTCATAATACCCAAATTTAAGCATAAACTTATGCTGTAAATGAACAGTGTCAGGCAAACACCTTCTCTCTCTCCTGTATTTACTGATACCTACGAGATATTGTACCAGGAATGCAGTTTTTCTGGTAGGTATATCACAACAATATAAATATTATTTATGCTGGTTCAACCATACGAACGAAATGCTGTAAGAAAGAAATCTAAGAAACTTGAAAAAAGATGAACCTGTAATAATGATTTATAATATTGATGAGTCGATGTATGTGTTCCAGGATATAAAAATATAGTGTTTGGTTCTCTCTGCCTACCCCGTTAGGGACATGCATGGGTTGATGTATGAGAATAACAGACTAAAATGTTGAGATGATGTATCAATGTAAATAAGGCGATTAATGCAATCCGGGATAGAAAACAATGGCGTTCTTTTCTCTCTGCCTACCCAGTTAGGATGTGATGCTATGTATTTATCGAAAATTATTTTTTTAGTTAATGTGTTAAAATTTTCGAATGTTGGTAGTTAAATACAAAAATATGTAAAAAAAAAGACTTCATTACAATGATAATGACTTTTTCCAGACGGCATAATTGAAAAAAAATGCAGATAATGAATATTTTTCCGAAAAATCTCCGCAACGGGACCTGATATGAAGATAATTTTTTTACCAGATGTAAAGTGTGTTTTGGTGAATATGATAGCATAGTTAACTCAATTTTGCCAAAATAGGCAGTTAGTGACTTTTTCCTGTCAGCAGACGATTTGTGTGTTGTGTACGTGCTATATACAGGGTGTTTTTCTAATTTATTGACTATATACTAATGTACTCATTCTATTATTTTCAAATTTCGTAAATTTGTATATCTAATATTCGCTTAGACCCCATTAAATTTTGTAGGATTTCTGATTTTATTAACTTTCAAATATTCCAAAGTGACCTTATGCTCAGGAAACTTGAAATTGCTAAAAAGGCACATAACTTTCATAAAATGGCATTGAAATATTATAAAGTTTTCATAATTAAATATTTAAATGAAAAATAACTAATTTAACAAACTCATTTCATGTAAATGTTAAAAATTTTCCTTACAAATTTTGAATATTTTGTCGAGTGACTTGGTTGTGAAAAGTATAGCGTTAGCCACAACCCACTCGTTTATAACTACGTTCAACAAATTTGATCCGATTTCTACTAACTGGCATGCTTTGATGCTATGATTCGATCGTCGTATTTATTTAAATATACTTAACACGTCTATCTGATGTTTGTATTCTTGTTGTGCTAATGGTTTCATGGTGTATTAATAGTGTTGAAATAATTATCGTCACACAATCTTCATCCAGGCATAAGTAGGTTCCCTTGTTCGAGTGCTGATTAACACCTTGTTGTTTATGTTTATTCACAGTTAGCACGCGGTCCGTCGTAAGGTGAGGTGACGTTCGTGACGAGAGGTCGCCAATAAATATATTGTTGTGTTGTAACGCGTACATTAATTCCTATACGATACATAATTTGCTGTAAAGTGCAAGCTTCTGACTCATCCTACGAAATATCACATCGACAGCATTATCATCATTGCCTTTTGCATCGAGTGCGTCGTGACGAACTGAACCTTTACTTAATTAATGACCCAATATCTTTTAATATGAAACTTTATTTATTAATTAGTTGTTTATTGGAAAAAAAATGTTTGGATTCTCCTTTATCCTTGGCCTCATGACTGGAAATAACGACTACACCCAATCATGCACTTGGGCAGATCGTGGCATTTTGGTGAGCGGTTTGGCCCCGGCGTCCTGAATCTGATTCCAGAGGAGAAATATATTTATTTATTTATTTATATTCGGGAAACAAACAGCTTAATACAGCTTATAATTATATCTAACGCAATACATTCTTGGCACAGCGAAATCACGAAAGAGCCATGCTCAATCTCAAACTCTCAGATAGAGTTCGAAATTCAGAAATACGTAGCATATCAGGAGTTACTGATGTCGTTGAAAGAGTGGCAGATCTGAAGTGGTCATGAGCGGGACACATCGCTAGAGTGAAGGACCAAGAAGATCCTGGAATGGAGACCACGTGAGGAGGAAGACCACCTACGCGATGGTGCGATTATATAAAGAGCGTTGGTGGTGACTGGATGCATAAGGCCCAGGAAAGAGAGATTTGAGGGAGGCTTATGTCCAGTAGTGGACAGAGACGGCTGATCAAAACATATTCTTATTTGGACTGGAAACACTAGTTATTTGGAAGAAATTGCTATTTGGTAATAATATTCGTCACTTGCGTCGGGTGTAAGGAAATATTATTTAAAAAATAAAGTTTTTCCTTTATCTCTTTTTTATTGGTTGTTTTTTTTACAACTGATTCCTTTCAAGAAACCCGGTTCGGATATCAGAGTATACCTCTGAACCGTTGTTCATAGGGTCAAACTTCAGTTATTATAATTGACTAATATCTGTTAAATCTAAACGTCTTTTGTTCAGTTTCGTCTCTGGGTTCACCCCTCCCCTCCCCTCCGACCCCTTTACAAGTGATATTTAATGATCTCACCCCTATCGTGTTAGCCCAGGGGGCCAGACTCCGTTGTGCAAGTTGTAGTACCTACGCTATGATATTCCAACCTCTGCCTATTAGTTTCGAATGTTTGATAATATAATAATCTCCAACTCCCCGAAGCGTATGCTTAGTCGATTTATAGATCAATCACCATAAAACAATCATCTTCCTTACTACTTTAGATAGATATACATACATTTAGTGAGATATACCTAATACATCTCGGCAGATAGATGATGCACTTACACTCGCATTATATCAAATTAAATCTTCTCATTTTGTTAATGGTTTGATTTATGATATTCACAAGTTGTTTTATTATATCTGTTTTATTGTTATAATTATATTTCGATGCTTCTTTATGAAATGTTTGTTTATAATTGAAATGTATATTTTAAACGCATGGAAGTGAATCATGGACTTACCAGAGTACCTACGAATGAAAGCATAATAAATGACAAAGTAATTTAAAAAAATGACTCTTGTGACAGGGTAGCAAGTCGTTTGATTTCTGTTCTGGTGCCCTGGGTTCGATACCTGTGAGAGTAGAATATTATTTACTCAAAATTATCTTTTAAACAATTGTTGCTTTTCTGGGCTGGAAACACTGGCTCTTAATTATTCATCCTATTCTGTATATGGGTTGTCTTTCTCACTTTTTAGTTTTTCTATGTCATGTAATTGCTTTCCATGCTGGATTGTGTACCGATTAGGATAAATAACACAGTTTCTTACTGTTTCATGTTATTTATATTTCAAAGAACTATTTTTTCGTTAACTTTTTCCATCGACAATACTTGATGGAATTCCATTATTATATGCAAAGCAGATGCTCGTCTTGAGCGAAGCTAGTTATTTTATAATCATTTGGAAGATAATTATAAATCATTAGGTATTTTATTTAAATAAACATTGTTTTTAAATAAAACAATAATTTTCACAATAAAAGAATGTGGCTATTTAATGTAAAAAAAATATTAATTAACCGTTCTTATCTGCTTAACCTACAAACAACGGTTTCGACACTACATAACATTAAACACCGTAGAAACCGTGGAAGGGGTAAATGTGGCTGCTAACTCGACTACAGATAATAATAATATTCGGGTGTACATGTTCACGATATTATAATCAATTAGATATCACTGTTTATTCCCCGTACAAATTGTTTTATCTCGGAGACAATCGCCAACGGGAAACGTTCGTTTGTACGCCGATGTATGAAAATGTAAGGACTGTTTGACCCCTTTTACGAAGTCCACGGCGGACCCGTCAATCCCCCGGGCGGTGTATCCATTAGCCGTCACATCCGCCTCCGAGGACCGGTCCGACCCTTCCCCTCCCCCACACCTTAACCCGCCCCTTCCCCTCCCTTTGGCACGTTTTGTATATTCGCTGTTTGTTATGATAATTTAATGGTTTTAATCCCCACTTGCTCGCCCTCCCGCCCGTACCCGCTCGGGTGTCCCTTTGAAATTGACCCGTTAACTCGCTTTGTGTCCGGGGCACCCCACAGTTGTTGCCAAACCCGCCGCAACTGCCCGCCGGCTGTTTGTTATATAGGTAGATATACCGTGTAGTGTGTTATGGTCCTAACAAACGTTCACCTGACGGGGACAAAAATTTAATTTTAGTGACAGTAGTAATTATTAGGTTTTTTTTTCTCTAGAAACTAACTTTACACAAATTCTTTTAACGTTTGTATGAATTTTTGTGCGAATTTTTTTATAGGTACCTACTTGATTTATCGTATACATAGTAAGTCGCACCTTTGAGGCGAGACATTCATGGCGACTTTCGTGGCTCAATTGGTTTGATATATGTCTTCAGAGTGAAAGGTCCCGGGTTCGATTACCGGTGGAGACACCGTTTTTTATCGTATTTTCAGTCCGGGCGTGTGTGACGATGAATATCACTAGTCTCTTATGTAGCAACTTTTATTGGGTGAGTGTTAAAATAATATTATTTGACATAGTACCTGTTGGTTGTCCAAGAATTAATATGAATAAAACGGCGCTGTATGAAATCTAATTGTGCCTACTAAAAAGAGCCTTTTAAAAGGTTTATAATATTGTTTGTAATTTAATGTAGCTTTGTTAATACTATTATTAACTGTTGGTTCTATATATCAATAAAAAATTTAACGAAACTCGATTTGACTATGTGATTAAAACAGTACACCATTTTCGATACGTTGATGTATAAGCGAACAAGCTTTGGCCAAGCTCGCTTTTTACATCAACCCAATAAAGTTCCCTCTGGACCCCGAAGTCTTCCTGAAATACAACCTAGAAAATCGAGGAACAGCTATACCTCATCTTATCAGGAAACAAAGCTTCTGTCTCAACTGCTATAATAAAGAATCATTACCGCAACAATACATAGGTAAGCTTCCTTTTCGAAATACTGCGTTAACATACCTTTGGGTATTTTGTTTCTCGGCCTTTCTGAACCCTGCTAATAGCGTGGAGTTATTTAATTTTCGTGGTGAAAATATATACCTAATGAATTTATCGAACTTGTTTTATCATTTTATTTCCCTGGTTCTGGTTATTTATAAACTTTTTGTACATTCAATTTTTCTCCGTGATCCACTTCAGAAAAAATAAGCTCGCTCAATATGTTAGATGGAGTGGGTAAGCTAATTAAAGATCTGTTTACAATTTTTAAAATCGGGTGATTATACTTACTTTTAAAGTTAAATTTATTTTTCATTTGTAATAATTTTATTCGGAATGGTCCTTTTTTGAAATTTTGATAGAGTATTTGAATAAAAATAACTCGTCACACGCATACCGTCTGATAATTCCAAACGCGAAAATCTGTATTTCACAGTAAAATTAGTTCGATGATAGGTAAGTAAATGAATGAAATAGCGTCAAAGAGAATTTCAAGTTATTTGAATATTTCACCTATCTGTTGTACCGATGTTTCTTTATGTTCTCCGATAAGTCTTTGTGCTATATAATAAATATTTCGCATTGAAAATTATTTCTCAAATTTACTCAAAATCATTTTCCTTTGAATGTACCTACTGCCTTTTCCCCATTGTATAATATTGTTTAGTAAATAAACTATTTATCCAGAATCTGAAAATGAAACACTTAAGACTTTTGTCAGTTGTTTGTTAAATATAATAATGCTATCCACTATATTATTATTTTTAAAGAATGAATATGCCCTAGTTACAAGTATATATACATCCTCATACATTCCTTAAATTAAGTATATGCTTGTGCTATAGATGAATCGGTCGTGGCTGGATTCGAACTCGCGACCACTGGGTTACTAATCTAGCGCGCTAACCGCTCTGCCACCACCCATCTGATAGCTATATCATATATTATATGTTATAGTTATTTTTTCAAGGAAAAGAAGTAATGACTTATAAAACCGAACAATGTCATGGATCCATGACACAAAGTATGCAAAATAACTTTTATTATGCTCATAGTTCGTTGCTTTATTCTGCAAAACCGTAATAAGCATTTCAGAATACTTTTAAATATATAATATGTATTCCATTTATGTTGTATAAATTATTATATTAGTTCTTTAAGATTTGATATTGTTTACTATAAACTCAAATACAACGTAAAAAAAATGAGACCTATAACTGGTATGTCATAAATTTACGAGTATCATAATATGTATGTATGTTTCTTAGAATGTAAATTTAAATTCACCGCTCGCACCGACAAACTGTATAGTTTGGCGTAAAACCAATGTAATCTTATGTGAATTTTAAAAAATAATTAAAAAAAATGTACTGTGTCCCAATAATAAGCATAAATTGAAAATGCAATTTACTTAAGTTTCAAAGTAAAAAAACAAGATTATTATTATCACATGACTTTTGCTTATCTCCGTCAAATATTGTACCAAAGGATATAATATAATTATTAATTGTATTTAGTGTTTCGCCGTAACGACAAGAAAATATTTCATAATATATTGGAAAGTGTGTCACTGGGCTGGCGGTCGGTCGGACAAAGAAAAACTAAAACACAAAACCTCCACCACCAGGGGGAAGGGAACCTTGACCGTGATCCGTTTTGTTCGTCATCTGACCTTTATGTCTGAATTCATTGTAAAAATACCTTTAAAATTAAACATAATAAATGTCTCAATATAGACAAAGCATTCCTTTTTTGAATAAAACCCTGGCACGTACAAAGCTATTGAACATGCTAGCTGCTTCTTCAAATGATAACTCTGTGTGCATGCGCAACATATACAAATTTTGCTTTTCATTGAGCTATAAGAAATATTTAGTGTAAATAA
The DNA here is from genome assembly GCA_963576475.1 of Molanna angustata. Lineage (NCBI taxonomy): Eukaryota > Metazoa > Arthropoda > Insecta > Trichoptera > Molannidae > Molanna > Molanna angustata. Next base: position 27,141,567 of record OY754975.1, read on the forward strand.
TTCATATTTTATATATTAGTTATAGTGATTCTACTTTGCGTCACCTCTAGATAGAGCCAGATATATTTTTTGTTTGATTGGTTACCTGCGTTATTTATTCAAATCCTGTTTTTATTCACCATAATATTGTTTGTGGTCGCAGTATTAGGGTATATTGTTTCCCCCATATACGTATATCCACATATTGTTTTCAGAGATATTTATTGCAAAAATCTCAAGGTCTCAATATATTTTATCTATAAATTATATTTTAAATTATAAATAATTAAAAATAAATACATTATCTTTGTATTAACCACGAATTTTGAGTATTTTCGGTCAAACGGTTTCGAAGCTAACTGCTTCATCCTCCGGAAGTATAAGTTTGTCCGGAGGAAGAAACGGTAAGCATCGAAAACGTTCGATCGAAAATACTCAAAATTCATGGTTAATACAAAGCTTTCGTATATACTAATATTTATTTATAATTTGTATAAATGTACAACAAATTTATAGCAAAATCAAATGAAGAAATCATATTTTCATTGAATAAATTAGGAAGGACCCATTGTGCTCGTAACATGTAGAGGTGTATTTCTTTAAAAAAAGTCATTTAATATATTATTGGTGTTATTTATTTCAATAATCTTAACACTGTGCCGACCGGCATGGCACAGTGTTAAGCCGTTCGGTTTCTGTGCGAGATTCCTGGGTTCGATTCCCAGCAGAGGAGAAATTTATTTAAATTAATTTCTCACGCAAATATTGCTTCTCTGGGCTGGAAACACTGGTTAGTTGGAAGAAATTGCCATATTGCAATAAACTCGCCACTTGCGCAGGTTGCAAGGAAGTATTCACTTATTTATTTATTTGCCCTTAAATAATTATTCATTTATTTAATTTATTTTTTTTATTGTTAAATATCGCTTTGTAGATATGATTTTTGTACTGTTTATTTGGGATATCGTTTTGTCTAATTCCCAGGTGTAGGCGATATTATTTGAAGAGGGGTTTGCTTGAAAAACTGAGGGTGGATATTATTGATGTTTGAGTCTTTTGAAGATACCGATAAGTTTTCCTCGGTCTCTTTCTCTCTCGAAGTAGCAGCCAGATACGTGAATGAAGCAATAAGGGGATGTGATGTATTGGATTTCACGCGACAAAATAATGTCAACAGTCGTGTATTGATGTTGTATATTAGTTTGAAGCGTGTCACTTAAGTGATGGGATTTCGGTATTATAAATCATATTAGTCGTTATATAGTTTATCAATACCCTTCAGAATATGCTTTGGTGTTTAGTTTTTCGTTTGTTTATATTTTGTAATTCCAACATACGTCAGGCAAAAGAGGCCGACAGACCGATACCGGTAAGTGGCCGTATTAAAATATCAGTGAATCAAGTGTACACTCAAGCTCAAAACCTCAAATGTTTATTCATGAAATATGACCAAAATTTACCGTCGACAAATTTAATAAAAATAATAAGTAATTAATTTGAATCAACGAATCAAAATATTGTTAACATAACCAATGAAATAAAAATATGGCTTTTGGTTCTTTCTGCGACCCCATTAGTGACAGATATAATGACATGTGTGTATGTATGTATGTATATTTATTTAATTTAACACAGATATATGTTTTAGTCACCCTTGGAACGATATTAAATATTTATGCACTTTTAATTTTGTTTACACTGACAGCGTTTACTATGTAGAATTCCATTTTTAAAATAAATTAAACACTTGTTTTTCTTTCTACATTTATTTTTACTCTCCGGAACGACCGTTTCGCCTGGTGAAGGCCTTTTCAACTGGTCTTGAAAAGGCCTTCACCAGGCGAAACGGTCGTTCTGGAGAGTAAAAATAAATGTAGAAAGAAAAACAAGTGTTTAATTTATTTTTTTAAATATTTATTTTTATTTTTTTTATTAAAAAAAAAAGAATGCATATGTCATTGAAACAAGTACATCCTCATACATTCTCTAAATTAAGCATATGCTTGTGCTATAGGTGAACGAAATCGGTCGTGGCAGGATTCGAACTCGCAGCCACTGGATTACTAACCCAGCGCGCTATCCGCTCTGCCACCATCCATCTGAACGGTGATATATATAAATTATTATATTCCTGGTATGAAATCCAGTGCTTGTTCAGATTTTACAATTCATTTCAAATAAAATTTCACATTTACTCTGTCCATATGTTTCATAATTTTTATTACCAGTATTTGTAGATATTATGTCCTTGTTGAACTGTATTTAGTTTGTAGTTACAGCGATGACTAATAACATCGTTTATCAAAGATGTATTGTATCGATAAGTTATTTATCTGTTAGCCACTCGTAAATGTACATGTTTCGGATAATTGACGTGCTTCAGATTTGATATCTACATGTTTGATCAGTCAACCGTCTCTTTGTCAATATTTTTTTATTAATCTGTGTTTTGACTACTGCTATCTTTATCACAACATTATCAGATAACGATCGTACATTATTTTTCACGGAACTGATAAGAGTTTTTTTATTAATCAAAACGTATCAAAAAAACTTATATTTTTATATTTTTCCTCAATGGATTTTTCGCAAAACTCTTTCGATAAATTGATAAACATTTTGTGCAATTATGTACATTTACATATAAGTGAAGTCACCATAGTAGTGTTTTTGCATAGTTATTTTTGTATTGCTAAGCATATTTCAAACTCTCATAAGCATTTCGATCTTGACCTAAATATAGTTTTTATAATGATTTTCCATATCCATATTATGTTGTTTAAACGCGAGCAACTTTTCCGGTCATTCGACATAATTTCTAGCAATTTATTTCTTATGCATATTGTCAACAAGACCTTCTGTTTTAATAAGATGTAGTCGGTCATACGTCTTATAGTTCTTTTTTTCTACACGTCATTTAAATATGTCTTTTTGTTTAATGTAACTCACCGTTTTATGAATTCTACCAATATTGACTTTGTCTTTGTAAAATATTGTATGTCATATTATAAAATAAATTGTCATTAAAAGCATTGACACCTCATGTATAAGCACTGTTGCTTTCATTGTTTACAAACCAATTTCTCATTACATGGCGTTACTAAAAGATTTCTTCGTCACTTCATAGATAGGGATGTTTTTTCAGCTTATTTAACAGATTTTCACGGTTAAAATGTGTAGAACTTAAAAAAAAACTTTGATTGATTGCGAACTAATTAGGAAGGCATAATTGGTGTACGTTGCGCAAGGCATAAAATGATCCCGTAAACCAGCCGATGACAGGTCATAAGCCCTGTAGGTGCTTTGAGTTGCTGGTTCTCCTATAATATTCCATCATCGTCTTTATTGAGATGTTAAAAATTAAAAAAAAAACATGCTTAAAATAATAAAGCCCAATTTCATTAAACTCTTGTGTTATTAAAACTATATATATGTAGTTGATTCTCGGGACGTTTTAATTACTACTGATAATATCAGATAAAACCACGTGTACATTTGCTCTGCGAACGTGAACTTTAAATTCATTATATAATAATTATAATTGCAATTACTTATTCGGCAAAGTTTTTCCAGTCGGTCGGTCTGTAGGTACTTGTGTATCCCCAAACCTCAAATTATAAAATGTCAAGATGTCTTCAATTAAACCCGCGATGTAGTAGAAGATAAAACAATATAAATACCAAACCGAGAAGCTGTTATTAGGGAACTTATAATGGATTAATAATTTAATTGCTTCGATTAATTAAAAACATTTCTGAAACGTTACATTCTATCTCATGATGATTTAATAATTGCTTTGATTCCAAACCCCCCACAAGTTCGGAGGTTTGTTTGGGATTTGGACGATGATCGCCTCCGACTCAGACGGAAAGTTTCTTAACGGACTTTTTTTAACATTATAACCGGAATTTTGTTATTTGCTACCAATTTTTAAGACTTCTTGCTTTGATAAGATTGACCATCACAGTATCCACGGGATATTATGAAAATATTGTTTTTGCTAATAAATTGTTTCTACCCGTTTTTTTTATTATTTTATGTTGGGTTTAAGTTTTTGGGTATATTGCAAAACTTTTCAACTATTAACTAAAATTATGAAAAAAAATATATTTAATTTTACGTTCTACTTAATTTTTTTTTTTTTTTCAAATCTTTGAAACTGTCACTTCATGATAGAACTCCATAATCAACTAAAGTTATGAAAAAAAAATTATTATTGTGCTAGGGTTAAACTTTTAATTATATTTCAAAACTTTTGTATTCAATTTAAGAAAGCGTTCCATTGTTTTATTTTCAAGTTCGTATAAAATTTTTGAGTTATATGAAATGAAATGTTTCCAATATGATAATCTCTCTAGTTATAGTCCCATAGTCGGTTAATCTATATTAAATCTCTTCCCAATTCCGCTTCAATAACTTCATCCGATATCTTTTGAAACATTAACTTTCAAACTGATTCTTCTCCCTGAGTTTCCTCTCCTCTTCAGTTACGTTACAAAACTGATTTATATTTTTGAGTTTGTTACGTTCACTTCTCGGATCTTGTCTTAGACATTATTTTTTTTCATCATTTTTTTTATCTTTTTTAAGATCAAAGATTAGATAAATTAACCCGACTAATGTTTACAACTTCAAGGAAATATTTTTCTTGTGTTGCGTAATTTTTTAGTTACGACTTTTTTGTTGCAAAAAAACGACTGCTGTCTTTATCATAATGAAAGTAGCTAACTAAAATTTCATATCAATTTTGTGTGTTTAACATAAACGGCCTTACTTACTATTTTTTGTTCAGACGTTCTACGTACGTTGAACCAAATTTGGCGAGATTTATCAAAAAAGTGTACTTACTTTCTTCGAATTGTCGTTAAACCTGGTTTAAGTCGCGAGAATTTCAGCTGTCACCCTAAACTATCTAGACCCCAGGTTTTACATCGGTTTAACGTATTTGGTAGCTATTTCTATGCATCGTATTTTGTATTTTTCATTTTAAATTGATATAATATTATGGATTTTCTAGAACAAATTACAAATTATATTGATACAATAATTATAGTGAGTGAAATAAATTTACCACGAATGCGTAAAATATATAAAAATCGCATTGACCCTTTTTTGCTATCGGACATGATTTAAAAATAAACTCCGATAACACCAGTCTTGAAGTATGTTTCTAAAATCAGAGAAGGCTCCATAGAGATCCATTGTAAAATTTAAAAGATGGATCCTAAGAACAGAGTACGGTACTGTGATACATATATACTGATGATTGTTGTCGTCGATACAACAAAGAGTTATATGGAGAGCTAGGTATGATGAAATCCTCGAAGGTGGGCTGATCACATACCTAATTAGAATGGACGACGACATTCCAGTAAAATGCTTCACACTCTCCAGACCACAAGGACAAATAAGACCAGGAAGGCTCAAACTGCATTGATATATCCATTCTACAAATCAGAAACTGGAATACAAAGGCTTTAGAATAGAAGAGACTGCTAATAAATTGAATCTTTCTATTGATTAAATCTGATTTAGATGTTAAAAGCAAGCAAGCCTTACCTCTTTATTCTACGTAATTCATCCAATCCAATAGAAGAAGCATACAACAAATCTCATATGTGCACAATGATTTAGGTAATGTTAGGTTCATTACTTTCTTTCTTTTATTGAATATGTATAAATAAACATGTCCTTGTAAAAACTCCCGATTTCGTTCACCTATAGCACAAGCATTTATTTGCTTATTTTAGGGAATGTAGGAAGATGTATATGTACTTGTTTAACAAGGACATTCACTTTTTATTAAAAAAAAAGCACTAAAATGTGAACGAAATCAGTCGAGACAGAATTCGAAACCTCATCCACTGGATTACCAATCCAGCACTAGCCATTCATAAATTTTATTAAATTATACATATTTACCGTGATAATGGTTTTGTCCCTGTAATTAAATACCTTGATTCATTCTGTTGACCTTTTATATTTTTTCTGTCATCTTACATTCTTTCTGTTTCATTAAGGTTTTTTTTTTCTTTCTAATAGATATATTGCCCCTATTACAACTAGTCCATACCATTCTATCATCTATATAATATTTAAAAAATAAAATAAAACAAAATTCATATTTGACAATATTTTTTTATTAGATGCATAAAAATTACAAATTTTAGGTGACGTTGAATAATTTCAATATAAACTGTGTGTGATGACAATGATTTCAGCACATTTGCACACAATAACACAGGTGAAATCATACATGACACATAATGAAACAAAGATCACATGATAATTCCATTGGATAAATCTTTATTAGATACATATAACATTAAAATATAAAAAGAATACTAAAAAAATAAAACAAAATTGGATAAAAACAATGGAATCAAAAAGATATATACTTAACACATCATTGAAAGTATGACAAAATATATATCATAAAGGGCTTTTTTTCTTTCTAATAGATATATTGCCCTTATTACAACTAGTCCATACCATTCTATCATCTATATAATATTTCAAAAATAAATGCATAAAAATTACAAATTTCAGATGACATTCAATAATTTCAATATAAACTGTGTGGGATGACAATTATTTCAGTACAGTTGCACACAATAACACAGGTGCAATCATACATGACACATAACAAAACAATGATCACATTGGACAGTTTTGATAATTCTTTAAAATAAAATAAATCTTTATTAAATACGTATAACATTAAAATATAAAAAACAATACTAAAAATATAAAACAAAATTGGATAAAAACAATGGACTCAAAAAGATGTATATATGAACAATAGACAATAATAAATAATGAAAGATAAAACAATAGTCATAAATATATCTAAAGAAAGTAAAAATAAATATGCATTAAGTCAGAATAAATGGAGCAAAACCAAAGCCAGGACAGTCCATTGTTATTTACAAATTAAAAAATATTCCTTTTATTTAAAATTAAATTTTCCTGAATACAGATTTTTAAAATATTTGTTTTTATTTAATATGTTCTCGTTTAACAAGTACATAAACATCTTCTTACATTTCCTTAATTAAGCATAAACGCTTGTGCTATAGGTGAACAAAATCGGTCGAGGCAGGATCCGAACTTGCGACCACTAGATTATTAGCCCAGCGCGCTAACCGCTCTGCCATCGACCCTACAACAGTAAATTCAATTCCAAAAAAGTTGGGTGTTCCTACTCCTCCAAGGGTGTTCCTCTTGGTGCTATTTTTTTGAATACGCTCCTCTTCCTGAACTGTAAAAAAATATATGCATTACATAATACTTTGTTATTGTTATCAAAAAATTATGGTATTCTACTTGACATATACAAGACAAGACATTTCATAAAAGTTTTAATAATATTCAAAAATAATGGCTATCTTGGTAATATATTTCATAAGATACGAGACCATCACTTTTATTGAAATGTGTTATTAAAATAACAAAGATGACTTTGATTATAATATTTATGAAACTGAACAATTTAGTCATCATTGATGACTTCCTTTAGTAGTTAATAGGTACTCTGTTATCTAAGATGTGAAGTAAGGTATTTTCCTAATAACTAGAATATTCTTTGGGATCGTTCTTGAATGTAATACAGTTTTTGGTCATCTTAGCTACTAAGTACAAAAATATTATAAAAAAATATTTGTCTAACTAAATTATGTTTGTTATAAAAATTACCATAGTCAAAATTAGGGTCTCGTTTCTTATCACACATCTGCATGTACATACTGTAAAGAAAAATTGATTTAAATTAGCAGTATAAACACATTTTGTGAAAAGTAATTTATCTTAATTGTAATGAAGTGTCTTTGTAATTGGTTTGTATGTTTGTTCAAATAGCAATTTGGTTTATTGTTTTTTTATAAATTATTAAGTAATAAAAAAAATGTAATAAAACACTGAATTTGTATTTGATTTATTATGATGAAGATTAATTATATTTGTTCATTTTTGGGTCATTAATAACGCCATCTATGAATCTCATGAAAACTATATTTATGATACATTATTCTGACAATAAAATGGATAGTTATTATACTTGGTTTTTTCCTCGTTCAAATTATTCAGTGTATTTGCAGCCCTTTTATAAATCAAAGCTGTTCACAAATATCACTTCATATCCTCTATACTAGTCAGAACTGTTATGTTGGAAGAATGCAGACAAGTCCTAGCTAATGAGATTCATTATACTTCATGGTTCTGGATTGCTCTATGTAATGATATCTGCGTTAAATGTCAAATTCTATTTGACTAAGTATTGGTTAGTAAGTATATGAAAAATTACCTCAGTTCAATTGATAGATTGTTGGTTGGTCTTCTGCTATCACAATATTTTCACTCTGTAATGTATAATAAAACAATTTAATCAAAATTATATTATTTATAAGGTTCTTGGTTCAATTCCCAGCGAGTACAGTTTTTTCCTGGGTTTATGAGATGGTTAACTTCATGTCTCCAAACAGTAGTTAAAATAATATTTTTGTAGTTAAAATAATATTTTAACTGTTAGTTTACTGAGAAGCAACATAAATAACAATGCAATGCATACAGTTTCATGTACATATTTGTGTATTAAAAATGATTTTTTTTTCAATAAAACTTTCATATAAATGACAAAACCTATTGTTGTGTTTTAAATTTTTCGAACACTTTCATATTGACTATATGAAGTTTATTCATTCACTATCTACATATGTGTATTGCAAGCATGACAGCATGTTTTACTTCAAAAATAAATAAAAAGTATGTAAAAAAATTGAAAAAATGTGGTTGGTACATACCATTCTACTAATTAAATTCCACCTATGTCAAATATGTTTGTATCACTCTCAAACTCTCGTGAAGTATCATTGACATGTCTGACAATGAATCATGCGATGGGGTCTGTGTACATCACCTATAGCTGTCTTCCATAAAGTATTTACTTGGGACTGCGTCCATTGTTTAATGTGTTGAATCTGAAATTTTTTTTCACAAAGTAAATATAAAACAAAGAATTTATATACTACAGCGATATAATTGTCTGTCTAAATTTACCAAAATATAAAAGTGATTAAGTATTGACGATCGTAATTGGGAAAAAATAAGTTAAAATATATATTTAATAAATTTGTGAGTTTTGACACATTTGGCATTGATAAGGCTGTATAAACGGGTAGGCAGTGAGAACTGAGTGCCATACACCTCTACCTTTGGAAGTATGTGAATTAATTTGAAATTATCACGTATGAAAGTATTTAATAATATATTTATTCATTAAAAATGTATTACTATCAAGAGTAATTGACCATTATTTTTATAACAAAAGAATGTATAGAATATCTCAACACTAGTTATAGTATAAAAGTAACTTTCCTTGCAATTTACATCACTGTTGACAATTCATAAGATGGGAAATCGAAAACTCGCTAAGATTGCTGATAATTTAATACAAAATCTTTATCTAACTTAAAACAATGCTTCACACTTAGATTATATTATATGGGCTTCACAACATTTTATATTATCATCGACTACTTACGATTGGGATACGCCGTACTTTCTAGTTGGTATCTGACGATTTATTTTCATGATTTGTTTATAATTTTTCACTTGATACACAGCAAACGAGATCCTTGAAATAAGACAAAACAAACAAATAGTAAATCAACATGTTACATTAGCAACAATCTAAAAAACTGAACAGTACAATATTGAACACATCGTAAACTACGCAATTGTTAAAAAAGCATACAAATGTTTTTGAAAATACGCGAAAATATATAAAATGATAAATCACCAATTATTTTAATACACATAACATACCTTTTCGTCTTCCTGTCAATTTTCGAAGGTGTAACGATTAAATTATTGCTTTATTTTGTTTGTAAATAGACAGCATGCAAATAAAACGCAATATAAAATGACAAGAATGGACGGACAGACTGGCGCGCGAAGCGCGAAGTGTCGATAATAATGCAACAATGCAACGATGGTACCAACATAACACGATAAATTACAACGATGCCACGTCCATATTTGTATTACCCTAGAGTTACTTAAACCGCCTTGTTTAAAATTTAGTAAGTACACTTTGACGTAAACCAAATAGTATGTATTTACGATATCTTAGGCTGAACCTGAGGTTTGTTGAAAATAGTAAGTAAGGCTGAAAATGTTTACTGCCACGTTTTCGACATAGTAGGTAATATGAAATTATTGGAACCTAAATGAAATACTCGTATAAGACCATTCACCGTGTTTGTTATCTTTAGAAGTTACAAATAAATAAATTTTAGGTATTGGGCCATATTGGGCTACCTACTTAGTGAAGTGAAATAATAATGCGTGTTTCAAGTTAAAAATTCTTTTTAAGATATTCACAATCATTAATTAAATAGTTGATTATATATTTTTAATCTTAATACCCTTTACATTCTTGATTGAAATAATACATCTATATTATTTTTTTAACCATTTATAAATACATAAATATTATAATATTAAGATATGCATTACATACTTTTAATACCGATAGATTAATAATAATAACAAAATACTTTTATTACGCATTTTTTTCACATTGTACGTAGTACTAATTTTCTATGAATCGGCGATAAAAGAATGAACGCCGTCTAGCTCACACACACCATTCACGTATCTTACAATCAATTCATTCATTCATTCATACCATCACGGCATATCCCACAATGTGGGGTAACCAGCGAAAGGTGGGCGGGCGTGCATTGCCTAATAAAAGGGAGCACAACACATCTGTGTATACCCACCTCGTCTCACCTTAAAGGCACTACATTCAGAATGGGTGGTGAACCTCATTGCTGAACTATGTTAGATGTTATTGTTGCCTGTTGTATTTTCGATTACCCGGCTCTTACGGGACACTCGAAAACAATAATAGAAAAGAGTGGAAGCACTATTCTAAGCCGGCGCCTCACAGCTACAATCAAAATAAATGATTAAAAAAAGCGTGAGTACGTTTCTGATATTTCAATTGACATTTTCCTGCTTGTTTTTTTTTTCTTTTCGTTTTTGCTTTACATTTGCAAAAGTTATTTTACAACACAGTTACAGCTTATCACACGCCCCGGCAAACGCCCAAAGCCGGCCGGGTCCATCGGAGGTTACTTCAAAAGTGATTATGTGCTGTTACCGACGGACAGTTCACTCTGAAAGTTCACCCGGACCCTTTTCACGGAACGAATGTGAACCCAGCGGCCGATACATTTAATAATGGTCCCAGGCATACGCTGAATTTTGATGAGGCCGCGCCACACTCCGATATCATACATTCATGTTCGCTCGGCTATCCAGTTTATGCATACAAATTGTTTTGCCATAATAATACACTTTATTGTTTTAACACTCGCATTTTCAACTTGGATATTGATCTCAGAAAATCAGTTTCTTTTTTATTCTACGTGTCTCTTGTGTGTTTTTGGAAAGATCCGTCAAATCTTTCTAAATTCTCTCACATTTATTTATTTATTTAACATTTCATTGTAGGTACATACCATTTTTTGCCAGTAAAAATGGCGTACTAATTAAAATGCCTAGTGGCATTTTTTTCTGGACAAACATTATTATTAGTATTAGTATATTTTTTAATACATGCATTAGAATTGGTTGCCATAAAAATGTTTTTTTTACTAAAAGCATTAAGCGTCTTCTGTACAATCCATATCATATTAATCACTTAAAACTTTATGTGGTGGAAACTTTTATTCTGGCCACAAACCATTCGTATTTTTTTTAATGTTTAATTTTTTTTTACTATTTTCTTTAATTTAACTTATCAACGACTATTTTCATTCAATTAACTTATCAACGACTGTGGACATATTATTAAAACAACAAAACAACACAATATTTTTTTATTTTATTTTACAAAGGACAGCATACAGTACATGCATACAATTATTAAAGTTAAATAAATAATAATACAAAAATAACATGTACCTCTTGCGCCGAAAGCTTATTTTCATTTCGCGTTATTGTTCATACCTCCTTTTTGAGACATAACTAAAGATAATTTTGTCTTTGAAGGGCGCCCACACAAGTATGTATAATAATTTTCACCGATGTTTAAGAGGGGATATCTTCAATTCAGTTCTCATGAATATAAACTTGGACATGTAAGGGAACCCTCAGTGAACCCTGTCAAGTTTTCATCCTTTATTAGTCGTAGACGACCGCACAATGTGCTCCCACCCCCCCCCCCCTCCCGATAGTAATAATAATAATAATAATAATAATTCTTTATTGGCTAAAATAACATAACAAAATAAGTGCAAACAAGAGCAAGTTAAAACATTAAAAAAGCCAAAAGGCGGACTTGTTAATAAAATTAACATCTTCCAGTCAACCTTAGAAAATAAAAATAATATAAGCATATATAAGAACATATATATCAGAACATATATATACATATACACACACATACATACATACACACATAAACACACATATGCATTTAGGGGGATGGGAAGGAGAAAAAAGGAAGGGGCGGAGATAGTGGTAAGGAGGAAAATGAGGCAGGGAGGGAAGAGAGACATCAGAGTTTCACCCGCTGTTTGAAAGAGAAAAATGATGGTAAGGTTCGAGTATCAACGGGAAGTTGATTCCAGAGCCTAGCACTATGAACAGTAAAAGAATTAGTGTAGAAGTCCGATCGGTGGGAGGGAATCACAAGAAGACCGTTATTACCCGATCTCAGAGGAAGACCATGCTCCGATGAAAAATGAAACCTGTCTCTGAGATACTTTGGTGCCACCTCACTATACAAAATCTTATAGAGAAGACAGAGTGTGTGAACATCCCTGCGTTTGCCCATTGAAGACCAGCCCAGTTTTGTACGAAATTCCGATACATGGTCAAACTTTTTCAGACCGAAGATGTATCTAATGCAGACATTCTGCAGACGGTCTAATTTAGATAAGAACTCAGATTTGATGTCGAGATAGCAGACGTCAGCATAATCAAAAATAGGAAAAATCAAGGACTGGATCAACAGGGTTTTTATCTCAGTAGATAGAAACCGCTGCAGTCTCTTAAGAGAGTGAAGAGTGGCAAACGTCCTACGGCTAACCTCGCCAATCTGCTTCCACCAGGATAGACTAGTGTCAAGGTAAACTCCCAGGTCCTTAACAGACTGGAAGAAAGAGATGACTGAGTCATTAAGCATGAGCATGGGCAAAGAAGTCATATCGACGTGAGAAATCATTCTATGGCTTCCCAAAATAATTGCCTGCGACTTTGTAGGATTCACAAGCAGACCATTCCGAGAGCACCACAGACCAATCCGATGAAGATCCAGGTTCATTGAGTTAATTGATGAGGTTATGTTTTCAGACTTAAAGTGAGAATATAGTTGAAGGTCGTCCGCATACAAATGATACGAACAGGAGATGCCACAAGTCATTGTTGTGATGAAGATAGAAAATAAGAGTGGAGACAGGATTCCTCCCTGGGGAACACCAGTAGTCAGAGATAATTCATTTGAAGAAATCTCAGAAGTAACAATTTTCTGCTTTCTCCCCAACAGATATGAACTAAACCATCGAAGAGACACATCCGATAAATTAAGAGATCTCAGTTTAGAGAGGAGCAAGTCAAAATCAATACCACCGAAGGCGTTGGTGAAGTCCAATAAGGTAAGAAGAGTGAGTTTTCCCTCCTCCATGGCCAGTCTCACATCCTCAGTGATCTTAAGCAACGCAGTGGTAGTACTATGACCCCTCTTAAAACCAGACTGCAAAGGATCGAGAAGGTTAAGGTCATTGAGATATGATGTTAATTGAGAGTTTGCCACCTTTTCGACTATCTTAGACAAAGTAGGGAGGATGGAAATAGGACGAAAGTCCTTAACTGTAGATGGTGTATTACATTTGGGTAGAGGAATAATATGGGCTGACTTCCACTGAACTGGCAAACAGCCATTTAACAAGGAAAAATTGATAATGTGAGTGATGATAGGAAGAATTTGCTCAAGGATGGGCGAAAGCATTCTTTTACTGATGCCATCACATCCCACCGCAGAGGAGTCAATAGAAGAAAATATTTTACGCACGACATATGTAGTTACTGGAGAGAAGCTGAAGGGTTCTGAGCTGAGTGGTGCAATGTTGGAGATAGCCTCAAGCATTTCGCGTTTTAAATCAGGATCAATTTCAACCGGTTTCAATGCAAAGTGATTGTTCATGACATTCAGGTCAAATTGCCCAACACTAAAGGGCTGTGAGGCGGAACCAATCCCATGTTGTCTTAGGAAGCTCCAAGTAGCTTTGGGTGAGGAAGACGACAGGGCTAGCCGAAAATATTCTCTTTTTGCAAACCTACACTTAGCCGAACAGAGATTCCTCAATGATCTGTAGTTTTCCCAATAGATAGGCTCATTCTTCCGCTTACATTTGATTTTGGCCCTATCGCGCCTGGCCATCAATCTGCGAATGTCATCAGTCAGCCAAGGAGATGGTGGGTGTTTTCGATTTAAGGTAACTATAGGAGCATGTTTATCATAGAGTTCAATAATTTTAGTGTTAAAAAAAGATAATTTAGTGTCAATATCATCGGAGGTATATAGATCAGACCATTCAATATTCGAAGCATCCGCACTAAGGCATTCAGGTTTCACCCTCCTGAAGTTTCGAAATGTGTGTTTCTTTTTGGCGGGTTTCGGTAATTTCAGTTTTAAACAGGCAAAAATTAGATCATGATTGGAAAATCCAGCAGCTGTATGTTGTCCATGGTTCGTAACAAGATCTGGAGAGGAGGTAATCATCAGATCAAGTAGAGTTGCTGAAGTCTGAGTGAAATGAGTAGGAGAAAGGGGCAATATGTTTAAATCAAGTCCCGTTACTATTGTATTCAGCTTGTTGGCGCGATAATCGTTCTTTAGCAAGCAAGTGTTCAAGTCACCCATTATTAAAATAGTGGAATAATTAGGGACCAGCATTTCAAGAGTTGCTTCGAATTTAGAGAAATAATCGCTGTTCGGAGGACAGTAAACAACCCCAAGCAACAGCTTTATACCTCCAATAATTACTTCCAAAAACATAAACTCCGCATGACGCATGCATCTATCGTCCGAAGTGCACACAGTTTTGTACTGCAAGTTATCACGCAAATAAACCGCGACACCACCACCCACTCGTTCGATTCTGTCGTGACGTATAAGGTTAAAACCCGGTATCGAGAAAATATTAGACGGAAGGGATGGTTTAAGCCACGATTCACTAACAAGAATAGCGTGGAGTGGCAAGTCAGAGAAAGTATCTAACATTTCAGTGTGATGGGCTGGAATGCTTTGGGCATTTATATGACATGCGTTAAAAAAATGCCTTGATGTGGAAAAGGACTCTCGTAAACGGTCAGAAAGGTTGGCAACAGATGACACAGAAGAGTTATTTAGATCACAGTAGTCTAGTGAGTTCCAAATGGTAGATTCGGGCGAAGAAAATGGTTGAAATGGTAAGGAAGGAGACGTGGGCGAAACATTGTTGGAGATGGGAAAGGGAAAAGAAGTAGATGGAAGAGGAGATGGAGGTATGATGGGGGAGAGGGGGAATGGGGGTATAGAGGAAATGTTTACCAAAGGAGGAGTGGGGACAGTGAGTGAAAAAAAAAATCAAATTTAAAACTAATAATCATGAGTGCCTTCAGCAGTTGTAGATCTAGGTGCGAGCATAAAGAGGTAAAATAGTAAACAAATCAAAAAAAATACTAGAAGAGTAGAAAGAAGACAATAAAAATATTAATAAAAATAATATTTGGCACAATCCAAAAAAAAAAATAAAAAAACAAATTTGAAACTAATATTCATGAGTGCCTTAAGCAATTGTAGATCTAGGTGCGAGTACAAATAGGTAAAATACTAAACAAATCAAAATAAATACAAGAAGAGAAGAAAGAAGACAATAAAAATATTAATAAAAATAATATTTGGCATACAAAAAATCAAAATTTAAAACTAATATTCATGAGTGCCTTAAACAATTGTAGATCTAGGTGCGAGCATAAAGAGGTAAATAGTAAGCAAATCAAAATAAATACTAGAAGAGAATAAAAATATTAATAAAAATAATATTTGGCGTCATACAAAAAAATCAAATTTAAAACTAATATTCATGAGTGACTTAAGCAATTGTGGATCTAGGTGCGAGTACAAAGAGGTAAAATACTAAACAAATTAAAATAAATACTAGAAGAGAAGAAAGAAGACAATAAAAAAATTAATAAAAATAATATTTGGCATTATACAAAAAACAAAAAAAAAAACAAATTTGAAACTAATAGTCATGAGTACCTTAAGCAATTGTGGATCTAGGTGCGAGTACAAAGAGGTAAAATAGTAAACAAATCAAAATAAATACTAGAAGAGTAGAATGAAGACAATAATAATATTAAAAAAATAATATTTGGCATTATACACAAAAAAAAGTAATAAATAAAAAATCAAATTTACAACGAATATTCATGAGTAGGTACCTACCTTAAGCAATAATTTGTAAATTTAGGTACGAGCACAAAGAGGAAAACGAGTAAACAAATCAAAATAGAGACTAGAAGAAAAGAAAATAATAATATTAATAAAAATAATATATGGCATTATACACAGTATGATAAAGTAAATATTTGTGCATGATTACAGGATAAAAATAATAAAAACAAACAAAAACAAAAAAAAATAATAATAAAAGTAAGAGTTTACAGCGACCCGGAGAATCGAACCATGGACCTCCGAGCTCGCAAGCCGACGCCTTAGCCACTCGGCCAAACTAGGGAGCCGTCAAAGTAAACTATGTGCAAAATAATATCAACAAAAAATAGGCAAGTAGGTACCTACTTGATATAAACAATCTTACATAGAAATAATATTGTAGGTACAAGCAGAGACAGAATCATTTTAATTTCTCAATAGTTAGAACACTATTAAGTAAGATTGGCTTATCTTCATCACTTTTCTTAATATACACAATGCCGTTTTTCGTCCACGCGTACTTATAATTTAGCTCTCTCCTTTTGACTCGCGCAAGGTAGAACAAATGTCTGGCTCTTTGCGTGAGGCATTCGGACACATACACAGACCGGACAGGGCCAGCCATACCCAGCAATGAAGTGTTAAGTTTCGCCTCATCAGAACCACGCTCTCGATTAAATTTTTTAGCATTCAAGAGGAGCTCATTTCTGGCTAGGCCCCCAAAGAAAGAAACTTGTATAATTCCAGGGGCAGCATCCCTTCCGGGAAGTCTCTTTATGTCTTTAATGTCCTTCACGCTGGTGACGCAATTTGTAATGCCGCATAGATTATGTATGACATCCTTCAGAGTCGTGACGGTCTCTCCAGGTACTACGGGAACACCCTGCAGCTCCAGCGATGCCCCCAAAGCTGTCCTCTCTTGGGATTCACACCTCTCCTCCAGATTCTCCATGTGCCTCTCCAGCTTGGCCATGTTGGTGACCACATCGGTAGACGACCTCAGCTCCCTGATTATCTCGTCTTTTTCTTGGTTGGATTTGACGAGTCTTTCGATTGTCATCTTCAAATCCTTCAATTCAGCATCAACACGTGCCAGGATACGAGCCTCCATTGCCTGAACCCATTCCTGGGTCGATATAAAGTCAGGATTGGACCGGGGCCGAGAAACCAGAGAAACACGCCGAGAACCCAGCGGACCGCACTCCGCCCTCTCCAGCAGCGGTTGGTTAGAGGCCTCCACCACTTCATCCATGATCGTCAATGGTTGACCTGGACTATCCCGGACACCAGACAAAACGAGTTCACCATCCACTTCGGAGCTCGTTTGGCTGTTACGCGGGTCTTGCAACTTGCAATTAGGACACTTCCAGGCGGCTCGAGATAAGTGAGACATCTTCTTAAAATTCATTTCCTTCAATCCTGCACAACCGAAGTGAAAGCCGCAGAGACATCGTCCACATTTAAGCCTCTTCATAGGGCTTACCAAGTTACCACACGACTCACAGGGGAACTTCTTGGCATCCTCTCTTCGTCGATCCTTATCGTTGATTTTATTTACATCGGCCATAATAAACAGTACACTGAGGCGAGAAAGAAAAGAAAAAAAAAGAAAGAGGAAAAGAAAGAAAAAAATAAAAAGTCAGATGGGTTTGAACTCGCGACCTATAGATCGACAGAGGCGAACACTATCCACGGGGCCAGTAAGGCATATTCGTAGAACGTCAGTAATACGAAAATATAAATTGTTCACAGTTATTACAAAAATCTGCAATACCCACAATACGCCAAATAATAATAATGTTCGCAGTAGTCACTCGGACACTCAGGATCAAAATTTGAGATATTATACTTATAATAAAAACATGATCTATCACTCACATGCGTCCCGGAGAAAATAAACCAACACGTTACATCACTACGCTACACTGTATAATTGTATAGGCCTAGTTTATGCTGAATTCAGGCGGCCTTCGTAACGGAATTCGATTTAAACAAGCAAAATTTATAGGAGCACAAAAAAACCGACCGTCGCGCATGAATGAAGTGTGTACATGTGTGTACAGTAAGAGAGCTCCCGACTTCCAACCGGCTACTATTGTCACAGCTACTCCGTCCTTATGGGGTTAATTTAATGTTCATTCCTAGGAAATTAATGTTCCGCGTTCATTACGCCGCTGGTGTAGCAATATCTGGACAGATTTTACGACATCGTGTACTTACTCTCAGTGGTCGTCGGGTACACTACCTACTACCCTATTATTTCATAGGACTCTACCGTGGGAAAGACTTAATTATACTATGCTGTTTGTCCTACAAGTTTCAAAGTGTTTATTCGTTTTTATATTAGCTTCATGCAATGTGTCTTTGGCCTTTTTTTCTTTTCATCAAACCTCCTAGTTCTGTTCTCAGGTTCTGTAGTTGTTAGATGTTATTAGTTTCTATGTAGTGTTATCTCAATTTGTGTCTCGTTCTGTCTCATTTGTCATTTATGCTGTAATGTCAGATTTGTTTGTCTTTTATAGAATTATCCTTTCAATATTCGACTGTTCAAATGAAATTTTGTGGATTAATTTTCATATTCAGTAGAATTACCTACCTACCAAGCATAAGCCTATATTCCACTGTGACGTAATTAGGATTGATTTACAGCTTTCTTCGTTTCCTAGTCTATTTCGGACTTTCCTAATCTAATTGGATAATATTGGACAAATGAAAAAAAAATGCGAATATAAAATGTTAAAAATTGATAAATGTTTATTGAAAACGTAAAATTTCAAAAAAAGATGCCACTTATATTATAAATTATAATAATGACGATCTTTTCGTATAACTTAAGATCTCTTTTATGGTATTTTATTTATAGTCATTCTTTGTTTACATTTTTGTTGAATTTTAATTATCTTTTAAATATGACGTCTTTGCAATCGTTGTGGAATGAGAAAAAGTTTCCATCATATTATAATGTCAAAGTTGGAATATTCGTTGTCTTTTTAGCTTTTTTGAAAGTCATTTAAAATTTGCTGAACTATAAAATTTTTCGAAGGATATTTCTACGCAACATTATTAAATTTAATTTTAAACAACCCACAAAAATAAACAGCGTAGGTTTGTTTTTATTATTTCTGTTACATTGAACGAAAAAAATCTTAAAGGGATTACAAACAACGATTTTAAGCGTGTATAATTTAATTTTTTTATCTTCTATCAACAGTTCTCATTTCGCTACCGAAATTGTGTTATTGTTATTTTACTTTAAATTTCAATTATTCGTAGCGAACGTGGATACACGGAATTAAATTATCAGAGAGAGCATCGGGAGTGAGTTCCCATATAACATAATTACGGGGCATAATTATTATGAGTTTATCTGGTTCGGTTGACGGATGGACGCTCGAAGTTAGGGCATAGGGATGCAAACGATATATCGATTGATATATTATGAAATCCAAAAAATATCGACATATTGTCATTTATGAATCAAGAATGGTAACATCGATGTAAGATTATTAGAATAGCACCATCAGAATTTTATAATTTAGAATCCAATACCTATGGATTTACAATACTTAATCATTTACCACGTTATGGTTTTTATCATAATTAGCAGAACCAAGAATTGTTCATAAAAGGAACCGCTTATTGGGCGACAGGTTGTCCAAATTCTTCTTCATCAGCCCCCCTTCGTCCAGCAATGGACATTGGCCTCCCCCTGAGACTTCCACAGCTCCCTATCTTGGGCATATCACATCCATCCGCCTTCACTCGTCTAATATCGTCAGACCATTTTGTTTGAAGCCTTACAACACTTGTTTGCCCGTTCTAGGTCGCAAATAAGTATTTTTAAATGTTCTTCTCAGATACGTGCATTCTTTCCTTTGTAAATTACTAATATTTGTCCTTTATTATTTTGTTTTTATATATTTTTATACTTTTTTCTTAATTTTATATCTCATTGAAAATTTATGTAGCAAAAATGTATTGCATAATTATTGTTAGTATTACCTCAGAACATGCTTTGCCTAGTGAGGTAATAAATTCCATTATAATATTTAAGTTTTTGTTATATTGTATTTATTGTATTCTGTTTAAAAAAAGTCAAATATGTTATATTTCTTGTCATGATATAGCTCTCTTGGATCATTTTATAATGTTGGCGAAATTAAATGATAACATATTGTTCTTGTCTGAATGTTGATTTTCGTTTTGTTTTGTAAGTATTCTCAAACTAACTAATGTGTCCAAATGTTCAGATGGATCGACGGACGATATAATTGATATGATTACAATAAAAACGATACAACAATCGTTTTTTTTTATTAAATTTTTTATCTTTATATCGTCATAAAACATCGATATTTTCGATAATTGTTGTTCTGATATCGATGTTTTTATGAGCGATGTTGTATCCCTAGCCAGAGCAGAACACCTGCATAAAGGGTTCTTTCTTCTTCATATAATACGTAATAACTGCCGTCGTCGTCGACCGGCACGGAAAGACGTATGTGTTTTAATTTCATGAAATCATCGTATAATAATAATTGTGTACGTATAAGTGTTTGACCGGAGACGGGTTTTTATTGCCTTCCGTTCACCACTTTTATTGGGGTGATAAATGAGTTTTAACCATTAACATTTAACACACTATGTAATAATGGATATAAATGCACGAGTTGTAATTAACATTATTTTGTTTTGTTCGCCGATAGCACGTGCTTTCTTTAGGCATGATGTATGTATGTATGTATGTGTAATATACACACGTTCTTTCTTTATTGAAATATTGATTAATGTGAAGGAGATAGTCGTTTCTCAACGCGTAACGCTATATAAACTGGTAGGTATATTTTATTTATTTATTTTTTTAAATGAATATGTTCTTGTTATTAAAACAAGTACATATACATCTTCATACGTTCCCTAAAATAAGCAAATAAATGCTTGTGCTATAGGTGAACGAAATCGGTCGAGGCAGGATTCGAACTCGCGATCACTGGATTACTAGCCCAGCGCGCTAACCGCTCTGCCATCGACCCATCTATCTTATCCTAAGGAGGTGTATTTTTTTAGTTATTGGAGGCCTCAGTTACGGGAAAACATCTTGAGTCCGTCAGGTGGGTGTGCAAATACTATAATATTGGCCCTGAGTCAAATTGAAAACGCTGTTCGTTATCGCCAAGCGCTATTTTTTTTGTATATGATTTGACGTTTGTTGTAGAAATTTTTTCTACAATAACAAACAACAAACGTCAAATCCCATACAAAAAAAAATTAGCGCTTGGCGATAACGAACAGCGTTTTCAATTTGACTTGGGGGCATGGTGTATTTACGCATGGTTGGTGCAAACCACCCTCCTCCACGGCAAGAAATTTGACGGCATATACATTTTCCAAACATCAATTAAAGTTATTATTTTTGCTATTATGTTATTTATTATTATATTAAGTAATTGTATTTTGTTATTATAAGTTAGTGATTATTTATTTTTAGGATTAAAGCACTTGCAATAAAGAGCGGATTTCTACCAAAATGCACAAGTATTTTTGGAAGGTTTTCATAAACATCTACATATTATAAGAAAAACATGTTTTTTCATTTCTAACTTTTCAACTTCGTCTTATTATTGCTGTTTTACATTTTTTTTATTTTTACTTTCTCGAGAATTTTGAGAAGCGATTTCGAAAATTCTCAAAAAAAAATTATCCAAAAAAATCAGAATGCCTATTTTATGTCTCAATCTAATATTTTTACCTGTGATCGAACGGAGATTCTTCTATATAGTTACAAATAATAATAATATTATTCCCTTTTTCACGAGCAAATTGAGTAATTTCCTCTCTTTCTCGCTCTCTTCCTATCTCTCTCTCTGACTCTCGTTTCGGGTATTTCTCGTTTCCTGCCGCAAGCACGTCAATTTTGTTTACACCCCAAATATTTTCGCACTTTTTCTTCTTTTCCCCTTTTCATCGGAGTGCTCCGCAGTGAGGTAGGTAGGTATGTAGGTACCCCCGTCCCAGAAGTAAAACGATGATTGATCACGCTGAGATTTTCTCTCTCTTTTGTATAGGTGCCTTCTTTTCCCTTCTCTATCAGTCACCGTCACACAACCTACCTGCCAGTGATGTTCCGTTTTGGGGAATTTTAAATTGTTGAATATGTCGTATTTAAGATTAACGTAGGTGTATATTAAAAGAAAGAAACGATTTATGCATGTTTAAAAACTGTTCTCTCCACACTATGGAATAGTGGAGAGTTATGATTTCAAATTTTTTTTATAGCTTTAAGATATATTTTAGTAGTATTATCTAAGAATACTCGTTTTGTGTATCATCTTGAATAATAATAATGCAATAGTGCGACAATATTACAAAAGTGTTAAAATATTTCTCCATTCGTCGTTTGAAAGAAACATGTAAATAATAACGGTGAAGCACCGCCTCAAAATAGTGCTTCCACTCTTTTCGGGTGTGCCGTAAGAGCCGGGTAATCGAAAATATAACAATACCATCTCACATGGCAATGAGGTTCAACACCCATTCTGAATATTGTTCAGTTTTGGTAAGACAAGACTGGTGTTTGGGTATGTACGCATGTGCCGTGCTTCCTTTTTGTAGGGTAATTGACACCAGTCTCTGGTTTCCCCACATTGTGGGATATGGCGTGATGGTATGAATATTTTTGATATAAGAAGAGATGTACTGAAAATAAAAACAACCGTACATAGTACGCTTCTTCCGAAGATTATAATGGACCCAAATCCTAATAGCTGGTGTCCCCTACGTAGCTAAGTTAAAAAAAATGGAAAATATTAGTAAATAAATTTTCGAAGTTTTTTTTACAACTGTAGGTACGATACGAAATAAATGATTAAGAAGCTTTATTAGGCTAAGTAGTAAAATTCCAAAATCTTTCCCCCAGTAGGTACCTACCCTCAAAAGGTATGTCTTTGAAATAAAGAACAGTTTATCTTTCCATCTTTATTCAATTGCGTGCATTTTTTTTAATTCGAATTTGTTTAATTCATTTGTTTAACAAGAAGGCCTCTATGAAGTAGATTTTTCAATCGAAACTCTTCAATCGAAAGAGTATGTATATGAAAATCTACCGGCTGAGTTTTTTTTTTATTATTTTAATATATTTTTTTTAAATGAATATATCCTTGTTAAACATGTACATCTTCCTACGTTCCCTAAAATAAGCAAATAAATGCTTGTGCTATAGGTGAACGAAATCGGTCGAGGCAGGATTCGAACTCGCGACCACTGGATTACTAGCCCAGCGCGCTAACCGCTCTGCATCGACCCATATATTCTTACTATTTAAAAAAACCTTAATTTTACCTTTTTTCATGAAAAAATATTATACATCCCAGATTTGGTTGTCTGCATATAAATAAAGTAGACTTCGTATACAATATTTTTTCGAGTTTCATACATTAGAAGGTAATTTAGTGTGTATATTTGTGTACATCCTTATGCCCAAGGTATACAAGGGCCTTAAGATCTATTTTTTTGCGATATGCGTTTGCTTCTTTGCGATGGAATGGTTTCTAAATTAAATTTATCTACGCCTTTCCACGTTCTCTGCTAAAATCAATAATAATATAACGCCAATCGGATTTATTTTTAAATTCTTATTTGCTATTCCGCTTGGGAATTTTTCTGTCAGCCCACCGCTTTAATGTGTACCTTCAATTTTGTCAGGGAGTTATTGCAGCGTCACCGCCGTATTTTGTGCGTGTTGTGCTCTGTCGTTTGCCACTTTTATTGTTTTAGATTCGACAATTTCCCACTTTATGTCCAGTTTATGGTGTGTCACGGCCTGTCCTCCTTGAGACATTTCTACTCTTACTGCCAATCGTAAATCTCTATCACACCGAGCCAATACTTTTCCTGCTACTCTACTAGGTACTACTACTTCTTATACATTAACATTGTGTCTATTTCGGACATGTAGTTCCTTTTCCCCTAACATCGCCTAGGGAAAGTGACGCTATAACCGTGGTAATGTACGATAGATACATTTTATACTTTTACGATAACCTTTGTTAGCTACACTCAACTGTGATTGTATTCTTCTAATCCCAGAAATCGGTTTGTTTTTATTTTTTAACTTTTTATTCTCCACTACCTACTATGGAATAGTGGAGAGTCATGATTTCACAATTTTTAGAGTATTTTTTACATCATTTCTCAATGGGTATCATGTAGAGAGTGCATACTTTGAGTTTCGTTGTGATGTTTTTGTGTGTATGCCGTAACCTGTATGCCCTAGGAAATATGAAAATTTGTGTGCTCTGTACAGATCCGATTAAAAGCCGATGAACTTAATATTGATACCATATGTGTACATTAACTTAGAGCTGATTATCCATAGACAACGGTTCATTTTTTCTCAATGTTTCTCAATGATTTCATCTGTTAAAACTGAAAAAATGCTCTCACGACCTGGAAATTTGAGATATTTTAATTTTGTTTAAACTGTTTATACAATACCAATAATTTTCAAAAAACTGCATTCACAGTTGGTCAACGTTAAAAGAAAAACATACAACCGTTTGAAAAATTTTGTTCATAATAATAGATTTTTGTATGAAAAATATATAGGTATAACAAGAGAAATTATTTATGTTTGGCAATCTTAAGTTATTTGATTTCATAAGAGTGTAATATTAGCAGGGAAGCTTCACTGTGTAGGGGAGAGTTTAGCGTTGGCCACAACCCACTCGTTTAGAATAGTTTTTGCCTTTTTTCTTCATACAGCATATGTCATGCCGACTGCCGTGACACTGCGAAATTCGTTTTACGTTTTACCATAATGCCAGCACCCTGGGTTCGATTCACAAAAGGGATTAAATTTATCATACCAATGATAGTAATTGACGTTCTGCGATAAGCTTTCGCGTTATTACTATAAGTACGTGAAAAACGTCAGTATGCATACTAAACAATATTATCAGATAAACTACTTTTGTTTGTCTGTCGGCATGTTCACCATTTTTATATGATTTAATCGCTTCCGGCCATTACATTCAATTACATTATTTCAATTTTATTGACATAATAATATAATGATTTATAATTCTTAATTTTATAGAAACGCGTGCATGGACACAGTAAGTTTAGCTTACTGGAACTTTTTTTGAACCAATAATGAATGGTACCTATATCATACTCGTTAGACTATTGAAAAATATGACTGTTGCTCCTCCATCACCACCCGTTCTACTTATGGGGACTTAAACGACCACTTGCATAACTGAAAGAACAAAGAACACAGAGAACTCTTCAACTTTAAAGTGCCAAAGAATACTCATTATAAGGAAAATAACTATTGAGTTCATGAACTAATTTAAATTCAATCTAACATATTATGTAGAAGTAGGTATAAAAATATAACCTTTTCATTCAATATTAGTCAAAGAAGAACTATATTTGTGTTACTTTAAATGCCCTTTATTGAAGCATTTTTCCATAAAATACTTTTTTCCATTAAATTATTCCTATCCAAACGAGAAATGTTATTGTCGACGAAATCGTTTCGTGTAATTTTTATTTTATTTTATTCATTGTGCAAACCGCATTTGGATACTACCTTTGGTGCTGTTGACCAATTCATACTTTCTCCTTGTGTGTATTGTATGTAGCTATCCGTTGCGTGTTTGTGGTTTGCTTCCAGGCGCTGAACCGCTGTCCATATGTTGTTCGCATAAATTTAATTAGGCATGCCGGCTACATGGCATGCATTATATATTATTAAATATTTTCACCTTACAACGTTGTTTTTATTTTTCCATTGTATCATCTACTTACTGAACTATTTAGAAAATGTAATAATCTATACCTATACCTTTATGTCCATTATTATGTCAATAATATCTGAAAGTCACGTACTTATTAATGTCAATGTATTTCATTGCTGCACAGGTTTTATAATTTTATTGTAACAACATCATTTTTAATTGTTGGCAGACTTTTTAATACTAATTTAAAAACAATAGATATAACATTATTCCCATAGCCTTATTCTTTGCGTTAAAACTAAACTTTAAAGTTTGCGAAAAACGTCTAGATACACATGCCGTGGTTTTATAGTTAAAAGTATTCGTGTAATCGAGTCAATCTTTTGAGAAACGCGGAGAGTATTTTTTTCATTCAATTACCCATTTTTAATGGATGTTTTTATTCAATGGTCATGTAAATCCTTTTTTTGCTTATTATACCTAATTTACATTTTTATTTCACAAATAAAGTATCATTCAATTTGTTTTTCATCATCATCATCATTCGTAACTTTGTAAGCCGCGTTATCTTTGGACAGCAATACACAGACTCAGATGTGAATTTTTTCCTTAAATGTAGCTGGCTGGACATTCACAGAACATTTTTGTGTTGTTATTCATGTTGACATAATTGAACTTCTTGAATTCATTTTTACACCCTTTTAAACTTCACATGTCTGTCTGTATTGGAATGTTGCAAGCGATTTTTAACTAACTTACCGACCAGTTATTCCCGATGACAATCCACATAAAAACGACTTCCAGCTTGACTAATTTGATATAATTGAAAAATTTTGTATTTCATTCAAAGCTACGCGTTTCCGTCTGAGCTTGAATTCGGTTAGATGCAACAATAATGTTTTACTATTTTTACAGTTTTCAAAGTAAAAACAGTGATTTCGAGATCAAAAGTTGTAACAGAAGTGAATATTTTGAATCAGTATCGAAAATTTCATTTGTTGATAAAAAATTTAATTAAAAAATTTAAATTCGAAAAAGGTGTTTTTAATTTACTATTGACTGTAACATAACTAAAAGCGAAGACAAGCAGGAGATTTCAGGGACTTCTTGTTGAGTGACTCAGAGACTAAAAACATTTTTCACTTCGACCTCAAACTATGACAAGCAAATCTACGGGCTGATTTCTAATATTTTTGCCTGAACTTTATGTTATAATTACCTCTAAGATGTGATGTGGTAGATGTCGGCCTTCGTGGCTCAGTTGGTTAGGTATCTGACTGCTGATCCAAAGGTCTCGGGTTTGATTCCCGGAGGAGACACAGTTTTTAATTGTGTTTTCAGTCTGGATCTGTGAGACGAATAATATCGTAAGTATCCGGCATGTGGCAACTTGTTATTGGGTGCATGTTAAATTAATATTTGACATAGTACCTGTTAGTTGCCCGAGAAGCAATATTAAATAAATTAAAAAAAAAAAAAAATTATCAATATGGCCGAACCACCTCGGTGCATTTATTTTCTCAGTGTGTTCCAGAGCGAATCAATATCGGCGAAAAAAAATATAGTTGGCTACTTGTTTATTGGTCAACATCCATTGCACCCATGTCAGCTGGAACTGGCGAACAACCGACCAGTTACCGTATTGGGTTTCCCAACCGGTTATCGCATCGCTGCGGATACCAGCGGGCTGCGAACCCTCAACGAGAGAAAATGTATACTCTATACCTATCTACCGAGAGGTTTTTTCCCATAGGGTATAGCGTTACACGGACAAGGTATCCGCGGAATCCCACTCATCCGATATTTAATCGGGATATCATTAGTGGTAATTGGATAACCATTTTCGCAATATATTTTATTTTAGCTGTTGTGCGCATACGTACATTCTACTAACGTTTTTTCGTAATAAAATATGTCATTAGTTTCTCTCGTTTAAAGTTTTCTTACTTACACTTATTTCTGTATTTATGTAATTTTTCTGGGTATTGATGTTTTCAGAATTTGATTTGTGTCAGATTATATACAATTTTATACAATGTATTTCATTTTGTTTCATTCCCTCTGAACTGAAGATTAAAAATTCTAAACGGAGACAGACAAGAATGTATACTTTCACCCATGTTGTTCAACCTGTACTCGAAATTCGTTTTCAAAAATGCCCTAGATGATGTTGACATAGGGATAAAGATAAACGGAAAAGCTTCAAATACTATTAGATATGTCGAAGACACTGCCATTATAGCCGACACCACAGAGCATCTGCAACACCTGGTCAACGTGATCAGTGAATCTGGAAGTAAATTTGGCCTTTATATGAATGCTATAAAAAACATGCTAGTAAGCAAACGGAGATCCAACAATATAAGCCTCTCTATTGATGGCTGTGTATTAGAACAGGTGTCCCGTTTTAAATACTTGGGTGCTGGTTGAATGTTGAGTGGAACCCAGATTCCGAAATAAAGACCAGGATTGGGATGGCGAGATCCACCTACAAAATGCAAAAAAAAACTGCTGTGTAACCGAAATTTAAAGTACAAGACGGAAAGCTGTTAAACCACACGTGTTGCCAGTACCTTTGTATGGAGTGTAATGTTGGAATTTCAAAATGTTAACAGTAAATAAAATTGAAGCATTCGAGATGTTGAAGGTTGATACTAAAGGTTGATGCGCATCACATGGGTCAATAGAGTCTCCTGTGAAAGATTTTTAAATATGGTGTGAGAGAGAATTTCTGACTTCCGTCAAGAGACGCAAAGCCGCATACTTTGGCCACATATTATGTGGTGATAATAATGCCCTTATATAGACGCGAAAGATAGAGGCAAGACGGAATATGAGTCGTAAGAAAACTAATTAGGTTAGTGCAATATCGGGTTGAGTTTAGTGTGATGTTCGCCAACCTCCTTTAGGAACAGCACAAGAAGAAGAAGAATGAACTTCCTATTTAACACGCATACATTCCATCATGCCCTATATCGAGAGATACTATCTAAGCACTGCACTTCTTCCATCTTATCGATACCACTCAATATTCCTTACTTTTTACTCTTTCAATATATATATATATATATATATATATATATATATATATATATATATATATATATATATATATATATATATATATATATATATATATATATATATATATATATATATATATATATATATATATATATATATATATATATATATATATATATATATATATATATATATATATATATATATATATATATATATATATATATATATATATATATATATATATATATATATATATATATATATATATATATATATATATATATATATATATATATATATATATATATATATATATATATATATATATATATATATATATATATATATATATATATATATATATATATATATATATATATATATATATATATATATATATATATATATATATATATATATATATATATATATATATATATATATATATATATATATATATATATATATATATATATATATATATATATATATATATATATATATATATATATATATATATATATATATATATATATATATATATATATATATATATATATATATATATATATATATATATATATATATATATATATATACATACATACATACATACATACCATCACGCCATGTCCCTCGCGGGGTAGGCAGAGAGAACAGAACGCCACACTATTCTATCTTGACATACATTCACCGCCTCGTCAACATTCATGCTACGTCTCATGCATGTTCTTCTATTGTTCAGACTTCTAACATTTCCTTCTTTCAGAATATCATTCACATGGTCGAGCCATCCTTTTCTTGGGCGCCCCCGACCTCTTTTTCCATTCCTGTCAGCCTTATATATTTTTTTCGTCAAGCGTTCTTCATTCATTCTTTCCACGTGACCAAACCATCTAAGTGTGTTAACTTTCATTCTAGTTACTACATCTTTCTTCATCTTACATTCTTTCCTAGTGACCTCATTTCTAACTCTATCATACATCGTTCTATTACAAATTCTTCTTAACGATCTCATTTCCACTGCATTTATTCTACTTTCATGCGACTTCTGCCATGTCCAGGTTTCACTTGCATACATCAAGGTTGGCACTACAATTGCGTTATGAATGGCAACTTTAGCTTCCTTTGATACGTTACGATCATTCATAACTGGTTTAAGTGCTCCATTCACTCTGTTTCCTGCCATAACTCTTCTTTCAATATCCTTATCAGGCCGTCCATTCCGTTGGAACATGCTTCCCAGATAAACATATTCGTCGACTTGTTCAAGCCATTCATTCTCTACTTTTATTTGACACGATGTACTGCTTTCACACTTTTCAAAGACCATTACCTTTGATTTGCTAGCATTCATCCTCAGTCCGTACTCTATGCATCCTTCATATACCATGCTTACTAGATACTGTAACTCTTCCACGCTTTCTGCTAACAGGACTTTATCGTCTGCATACATCAAATCACGCACTGTTACAGTACTCAGTTTCAGACCCTTATTTTCATCCCTTAGGGCTCTTATGCAGAAATCAATGTACAGATTGAAGAGCCATGGTGACAACACGCACCCCTGTCTTACGCCACTATTTATAGAGAACCACGACGTTACTGTGTCGTTGACACGAACACATGCCTCGCTATTCTCATACAATGACGCGATTGCGCGTATCAGCTTGCTCTTCACTCCGTACACTGACAATATATCCCATAGTTTTTCTCTGTTGACTTTATCATAGGCCTTTTCAAGGTCTATAAAAGCACAAAAAAGCTTCTGGTTTTTATCCAGGACCTTTTCTGTAACCATACGCAGAGAAAAAATTTGGTCTATACATCCTCTGCCGCCCACAAACGCTCCTTGGACATCCCATATCTTGCTTTCTGTAACCTTTCGTACTCTTTGATCCAAAATTCTTGCATACATCTTACCAACTGAGCTTAGCAAACTTATGGCTCTATAGTTTTTGCAGTCAAGCTTCGATCCTTTACCTTTGTACAAGGGGACCACGACTGCATTTCTCCAGTCTGAAGGAGTGCGTTCTGCTTCCCAACATTTGTTGAAAAGAGAGTGACACCACTCCAACATCTGATCGCCGCCATACTTTATAAGTTCAGCTGATACACTGTCATACCCAGCAGCTTTTCCCGCTTTCGCGTGTTTAACTGCTTCAAACACTTCGTCTTTCGTAATTTCATCTTTTTCATCTTCGTATACTTGCCATGCTCTCTGATTCATGCCACCACTCAAACCGCAATCATACAGCTCCTTGAAGTATTCTTTCCATCGTTCTTTTACGCCATCTTCATCCATAATTAATTTTCCATCTTTATCATTTATACCTTGCGATACTTTGACACTTCCATTTTTCCTTTTCGCCACGCCTTTCCAGAACATTTTCATGTTACCAGGAAAGTCATTGGCTATTTTCAGGCTTTCTTTCTCTTTCAGAAAATCTTTTTCTCTTTTTACAATATCTTTTACCATTTTTTTACATTCTTTATACTTCTCTTTTGCTCTTTCTTCACTGTTAGATCCTTTCGCTGCTATTAATGCCATCCATGCTTTTTTCTTCTCACCCACAACAAACTTTACTCTCTCATTCCACCATGCGTCGCCTTTCTTTCCGCCTCTTTTAGCAACACCACAAACTCTCTCTGCTGTCTTACATACGGTCTCTTTCAAGGTCGTCCATGCTTCTTCGATGATTCCTTTACTGTCTATAGCTAAAAGAAGTTTGCTTCCGATATCTTTCACATATTGTTTTCTTACATTCTCATCTTGCAGCCTTTCCACTTTGGTTCGCTTCGGTGGATCACTACGGTGGGTTTTTGAGCGCCAACCGGTGAACAGATCAATTTTGGATATCACCAAGTAATGGTCTGTTTCCAGCTCCGCGCCCCTATACACCCTAGTATCCACTGTCGCTTTCCTCAGTGCGGCGTCCACACATACATAATCAATTATCGACCTTTCGTTCCCTCTTTGCCATGTATACTGGTGAACTCTTTTGTGGCTGAATACAGTATTCGCCACAAATAGATTTCCTTCCGTACAGACTTCCAGAAGTCTCTTACCATTTTCATTCACTCTACTATCACCGTGGGGACCAAGGACAGACTCAAAATCTTTCCGACGGACGCCCACCCACCCATTAAGATCTCCAGCCAGAATCACTCTTTCATTATCTTTTTTCATGTTCATTATTTCAGTCAGCGTGTTCCAGAATTCATCCTTTTCACTTTCGCTATCGGAGTTCACAGGTGCGTATCCTATAATTAGAAACACGCTTGTAATTCCAATCTTCAGCCTTACCCACATCAGTCTAGACCATTCAAGCTTGTACTCTTTCATACATGTCCCCATTCGTTTCGCTAGAATCAGCCCGACTCCCTCGCATGCAAAATCGTCACTCTTCACACCCGACCAAAGCTCTATCATACCATCGTTTCTTACGTTCATCCCTTTACCTTTCTTTTTTGTTTCACTTACACACATAATATCAATCTCTTTCTCTTTCATCACGTCACACATTTCGTTCATCTTTCTATCCATTCCACCTCTAATATTCCACACTCCTATTCTGCATTCTGTTCTCCTCTTTTTGCCTACCCCCTGGACCGTTACATGACGAGTGGCAGGCTGCATCGATGTATCCCGAGGGAATCCAGAGGGTTTTGTTGCTTACATACTAAGTATACATTACACTAAAACACTAAAAAAAAAAAAAAAAAGATACTTAAAATTAACAAGAATGTCCTTTTTGTCTACAAGCATTTCTACAAATATCCTGAGCCACGATGGAGACGAATTTGCTGTGGCGGATGTCGTCCTAGTTGTAGTTCACAAAAACGGTCGCTTACGCGTACGATGTGCCGCATCACAGAATTGCTCAAATGACGGAGTAGATGAAGTGTGTGGGCCAAGAGTCGTACAGGTTGACGGTCTCGACGACTGTGTACAGTGCGAGAAGAGAAGAGAAGAATGTCGGTCAAAAGATCGTACAAAGATGACGGTCTCCACTGTGTATAGTGCGGCGAACGATGATCCCACGTCCAGCACGTCCAGAGCAACTATATGGCTACATTATAAGGCACGTTTCTAGGAGCACAGCATGCACGCCTAACAACACGTGGGTGACACACTATAGAATACGTGGTCAAAGAGTAGGTAGAATTATACCCTTTTGTAAAAGTCTACTTTACGGCGCTTCTAGGAGCACAATATGCACGGATATATACACTTGGGTGACACACTAGAGAACACGTGGTCAATAGGTAAGTCTAAAGTTAGGTATAATTAAACACTAAAAACTACTTTACGGCACTAGCAACCAAACATTTACGGAGCGGCGCGCAAACGCGTGCGCGCGCGGCGACTGACGGCGACTGACTATATATATATATATATATATATATATATATATATATATATATATATATATATATATATATATATATATATATATATATATATATATATATATATATATATATATATATATATATATATATATATATATATATATATATATATATATATATATATATATATATATATATATATATATATATATATATATATATATATATATATATATATATATATATATATATATATATATATATATATATATATATATATATATATATATATATATATATATATATATATATATATATATATATATATATATATATATATATATATATATATATATATATATATATATATATATATATATATATGTATATATATATATAATTTATATATTTTATATCAAAATTTAATTAAATATCATTACATGGTCATGTTTAATTTTTTTTTGGCTTTGTATATATTTTTCGTATTTTATAAGTATGTGTTCAATATTTTCATAGGCCTAACCCTTCCTTCATTTAATACTTTATTTATATGCAGATTCTTAATAAAATATATTGATAGAGTGCAATAATTAACCATGCAATAATTTGATTCAGTACGTCATTCCTCAATAAAAGTACTATTTTTAAAATATTCATACTCAAATTTAGAAGTATATTTCAATTATACAACCTATTAGTTTGATTCGTCGCTAAAGCATTAAGATCGATCGATTTGCATTCTCATTCGCAAATTATGTTGCACAAGTATTATCTAAATAATGTATGAAGAATATGAAGATGTACTTAAAAAAATAATGTTCATCTTTTCTGTGTTCATGAATAAAATTCTCTTTAGTTTTTCGCGTTACTATTTGCATAAACATTGTCTGTTGCTTAAATGACTTTTGTTGAAATTATTCATATACAAATGCCAATATAATGTAAGCAATCGCATCTGGTTGTACCCACTTCGATTGAGATATTATATCTTCCCACGAGGAAAACATACTTTGCTCTGACGTTGAGAACATTCTACAAATAAATTTCTCAGATATCTCTTTCTATTTTGAATTCTCTGCTGCATCGGAAAATGTTTATTGTTTGTACACAAGTCTATTTGCAAATACCTATTTTGTGAAATTCATACTAACTTATTTCTACCACTGAATAATGTATACAGCAGATATCTTCAGTTCTTATTTCAAAGCTTTTCTGAATAACTTTTGTATAGAAGATCTATATGTTCAATGTTTTAATGTAAATAAATCTATTTGGGAAATATTGAAAATGAACAATTATTAAATACAGAGTTTGCGCTGTCTAGTGGCGAAATGTTAGCCATCATCATCATCATCATAAGCTCGACAGCCCTGGGTGGGCCTTGGCTGAATCCAGGAGTCTCCTCCATTCCCGTCTATCCGTTGCCTTCGTTCTCCAGTTTCTAATATTTATTGTGGAAGCATCGGCATCGACACTGTCCATCCATCGAGTCCTTGATCTTCCTTATCTCCTTCGACCTTGTGGCACAGAAAGTGTGAGGCATTTTGTGGGGTTGTCGTCCATTCGGATTATGTGACCAGCCCATTTTAAGCGCCCTATCTTATTGGAACTGATCATATCGGGATTTTCATAGGTCTCGTATTGCTCTCTGTTGTATCGACGACGCCAACCATTATTCTCTTTTATTGTCCCGTAGATCGTTTGAAGGATCCTTCTCTCAAAAGCCGCTGTGGATCCTTCAGTTTGTTTGGTCATCAACCAGGTTAATTGTTAGTATAAAACCTGATATGTTCTCTTCATGGAATGATATGTAAAAATACTTTTATAATTTAGTAAACCTTATAATTAGCTTATTTCTTATTTAAATTGTGATAATGTGTTTTGTAAAAAAATGTTTCCGAATAAAATGTATCTAATTAATAAAAGATCAGATACTTATATAATTCAGTTCTTCTTCAATTTTTTTTTTGCTTTTGCGTCACATTGAAAATATAAATCCTTTATATTAGATTAAAGGATTAACTACCGGAACAAGTCGAAATGTATGATTAGTAAACGCTTTGCTAGCACACAAAGATATCGATGAAACCATTATATTTCTAAGCTCTGTTGGTGCCTGATCGCAATACTCCTTAAACCTACGAGAAACGTTGAGTGGATTTCAAGAAATTCATCTTAAACAAATCTAATATTTGAGACCTAAAATATATCAAACTAATTAAATACAGTATTAATAAAGTGTTATAAAGTAATTACAGTATCAAAGTTTTGTATTTATTGATTTTAGTATTTTGTATCAGCATATTTTTTCTCCGTTCTTAGCGAACCCGATCGTATTAGGATCGGATTTGCAGTGGATAGTAATGGCTAGCGTCCATACAGGCGCATCGGACGTATTTTAGTATTCTTTGTAGGTACATGAATTCATTCAAATGCGTCCACTGATCGATCGCCAACATATGGAGCGCGCGTATTATTACTATAATGATAAACACTTCCTTATCCATACGGCCGGTGATGCCATTTGTTTTATACATCAATTCACTTTCTACTCCATGTATTCGTAATCTTATTTTTGGCATGTATTTTTATGCATGTTATTTTATATTTTATCAGTCCACATAAATTTATGTAGCTATCGCTGCATTATCGTTACTATATCAGTTTTATTCTCGTCTGAAAGTGTGAACATCCTCTATGTGGCGGCGGTCTCGCGGTCGGTATGTTTTCGTCTTTCTCTCGTGACTCGGTTTTTATTGTTTTTTTTTTGTGTTCTCTCAAATATCCTCCCATAATGGAGAAGCTTCGGAAGCGTTCCATTTAAACTCAATTGATTTCCTCACTCTTCTCTCTATAACGCATTATTGATAAGATAACAAAGCTCTTTTATTTTATATTATACGCCATCGGAGATCTTCTTGTTTTAAAGTGGCTTGCAGGATTTCATTCCGATGATATTTTCACTTTATTCTTTTATTATAATAGAATATCCGTGTTGGCAGATTGACGCCTCGATTGCTCCGATGAACTTTAAGACAATCGTTTTTTTTTTCTTTTGTTTCTTCGTTCGAATCCTTTTTTTACACTCAATTTGTTCTTTTGTTTTTGATCAATTGTGTCTCTTGCTTCTCTTTTATTATTGTATTGTTTTAGCCCTTTTCTTCGCTGTTTCTTTTTAATAAAATTTGTAATAAGTCTCGTTCTATTTACTGTATTTTTTCTCGCATTTAAATTTTTTTTGGTTAGGTAGGTATATCATACCATTTTTTTCCCATTTTTCATACAAATTTTATTGACAAACCTTTACATGTACATTATATTCAGACATTTGTTTTATTTACACACGTATTAGTGTTCTTTAAAGTAAGGTTCTTCCTGGTTTCATGAATTGTCCTTATTAGCATTATTATTTCTTCTCTTGTATGTTGTAACCTTTTTTTTACCTACTTGTTTACTAATCCAATTCTCATTAATTTTGGTAATTAGGCAATCATCGAATTAACTCTCTTAAAAGAGTACATCTAATTTAGTTTGTATTATTTTACACTCGTTATTAACGTCTCTTAAATAAATAATAAGCGAAAAAGTTTGTTTCCCCTCTTTATCTTCAGACAGATAGATAGTTTGCTCTCTCTCTTCTCTGCTAATATATTTCAACGCAAAACATTACCAGAGAGTAAAAGTTTTTAAGTAAATGTTAACAGTGGAACGGTCTCAAGTTTTGGGGGCATATGTAATGTGAATTACTACTTCAACAACTACTACATGTACATACTTACTCGTGTTCTTAAGCCAATATAATATTATGAAATGAAAGTATTGTAAATATGTATTTAATTACGCCTATAGATCAAATTTACTTTGTGACATCTTTGGATTACGTTTTTGTAATTTGATTTTATTATATTAGATTGTAAAGTCCTTTCATTTGCGAAAAGAGTGCTTTCGTTCTGACAATACCAGAGCAAGTCTCAGATTCCGTGCCACAAAAAATCGAATAACTCATATAGCAATTAAATGCTGGTTCTTTTGTTGTTCAGGAATTCCACATTACTAGAAGCTTGGGTGTAATGAAAGTTTGTTTACTTTTCTATTTTGTTTTATTCACTCAATCTTCAAAGTAACCGTGATCTGTGTTTGTGTTCATTTTTTTTTCATGTTTCAATTCTTCCTATCATAATGATTTTATATTGTTTAATTACATTCAATAAATCTAAATGTAAGTCAGGTGTATAAAAAGTATAATGAGATTGGTACCAACCACTTATACACGGTTGGTCGGTGTATTTGCCGCAGTGTATTATTTATTGGTGTGATCGATATCAACACTTATATTAATAACCCCTCATTAATATTGTGTTATGAATGCTGTGTGACATTTTGAACGATACCACCCGTTTCGCGCACATGCTAGCGCCTTATTAATCAATGTTCCTACTTCTGAGAAGATTTTTTTTATATTAATACTATTTCATTTCATATTAATATTAGGGAATATTTATTTTTAGGTATTAGATATATAACTAAACTATATTTTAATACAGTGCTCTAATTCTGTATCTCTATCTGGAAAAGGATTTAATGCTATGGCATTGGCTATTTTATACTAGAAAAAAATAAACAACTTTAACTTCATAACAGAAATAAATCAATTTGCTTATATAAAAATATAATGGTTATTTTAAAGAGTTATTTTATATTATCCTTACATCTATTACAAGATATTTTAATTAATTCGAAAACAGGATGGGAAGAGAGAAAGGTAGAAGAGGGACTGGAGGGAAAGCATGGATAACTGGAAACTCATATTTTAATTTTATATCCCACTTGTCACAATGCATGAATACTGAAATGAATTTAAGGGGCACAATCAAAAAGGCAAAGATGCGCAAAACAAAACAGCATCTTGAATGAAATAATAGAATTAAACTCAAAATGTATAAAAAATCATTTTTTAGTTAACTTTGTTAGCTATCTAATTATTTCATAGGGTTTGCGATACGATTGAATGTGTAGACGATAAAAATGTTAGAAATATTTCTCCACTGCCGGAAATCGAACTTATGCAGGATGGGGACACAGAAGCCAAACAGCTTCCCATTAAATAAATAGAAAAAAAACAGTCATACTAAGTAAATTGCCTGCACCAGTGTGGTAAATGACATTAGTAGGTACAATATAGCTGACACTTTAATGATCTCGTTGACATTTTATTGCCAAGTGCGTGTACATAACCGGACAATTCTGTCCACTTACCTATTTATATCCTCTATTTTTATTTTTTTTACACACATTATTTTAAGATTATTATCAAAATCATTGACAGAAGCAGAGAATAAAATTTTTTGTTTTAGATATTTGACAGCGTTGTAATTATTGTAAGACTCCATTTTAACTTTGTGTTTTTTTTAATTTTATATTTTTAGTCATACTTAACTATCTGAGATGTTTTTTTGCCTCCTATATTTTCGATGACCCGGCCTTATGTACACACAAAACATTGATAATAGATTGGAAGCACTATTATGACATTATGAGCCGGCGCCTTCATTCAGTTCATATCTTTAGAAATCTAGTTTATGAGTTCATACCCATTTTTCCTTTATTGTACACAGATAAATGAATTGTTCAAAATATAAAAAAATGTTCCATTTTTATTTAAAGTTATATTTTTTTAAATTCCAGAATGCAATAAAATGTGCTACAGGACGTCCGACCCTCGGTTCGAAGAGGCTCCCGGCGCTGGCGGCCTTGGCCCCTGTTGGGGACAAGGAAACGCCGGCGCCCCCCTCTGGTCCAGCTCCCAAGGTGCATGTCATCCACAATACACCGGCGCACGTAAGTAAACTTTTATCCTCATCAATAAATTGTTGTGCCTTAATGTCTTGCTCTACAATGACTCGTCAACCGTGGCATTCCTTTGAGTTTTCTGAAGAGAAGCCACCTTGGGACAAAACAGAACTGAATCCTATAATGTTCCCAGTGGAGCGGAGTTAGGAGTTTGCGAAATCTTCTTACTATTATGTAAAGACTATCCTAATTTCTTTCAGAAATTGTTTGATGGATTACTCAAATGATTTATTATCTAGTCATGTTTTGGAGCTATTGAATTTTCCAACGATGATCAAATCTAATCAAAAGAATCCTTTTTCTGTGTCATTAATGTTATTCAAATATGGTTTTACTTATTTACGTTATCCCATTATTTGAGGATAGCTCTTCTAGTCTTAGAAATCCTAACTGATATACTTTTTAGTTGATAAATCTAAATCAATTTTTTTAT
Organism: Molanna angustata; assembly: GCA_963576475.1. NCBI lineage: Eukaryota > Metazoa > Arthropoda > Insecta > Trichoptera > Molannidae > Molanna > Molanna angustata. The sequence continues at coordinate 27,181,444 of OY754975.1, forward strand.
ATCGATATGACATGATTCCGTCTTATTGGTTTTTTTATATTGCTTCTCGGCCAAATAACAGGTATCTAATATGTCAAAACATTGATTCAACACACACCCAATAACAAGTTGCCACATACTGGTGACTAAAGATTTTAATCCTCTCACAGATCCAGACTGAAAACACAATTAAAAACTATGTCCCCATCAGGGATCGAATCAGACACCTAATCAACTGAGCCGTGAAGGCAGACAATACGGTCGACGGTATTTTGTAACTTTGAAGTTTATTATTCTTATCCTGGCATTTTCATTTTTAAGGAATGCAGTTTAATGCTTCTTTTCTTTTTTTGTACTTTATTACTCAGATCCATTGTTTCAATACTTTGCTCGATTTACAATACGTTGTTGTTCATCTATGCACATCTTATTATGTCAAAACATTATAAGACCTGGCCGTTATTGACCCTTATTACATGATATTAATTTTACCCACCTTTTCTCAATGTGTAGTGTTTCGTTTTTGTGTGTGGGAGAGAGAAAAAGATTTATTAAATTTAAGTTTTTTATCTTTAAATATAAGTCGTTTAAAAATAATTTATTTTCGTTCTACACAAACTTTTTCTGAGAATCAATTGTTTATTTGTACAACAACAACAAATAAAATATTAATCAAAAATATTCTTCAAATATATTATATTAAAATATTTATATTATTTTAAATCGGTTACAATTTGAGATGACTCATAATAACAAATATATTCAAATATATTATATTAAAATATTTATATTATTTTAAATCGGTTACAATTTGAGATGACTCATAATAACAAAAATATCTTAATATTTTCATTTTACAACTTTGTCAACGGTTTTATTATTAGGTATTATTTAATTTGTAAGAGCTCGTTTCGTATATTTGTTTTATGTAAATTGTCAATTTGTAAGTTAGGGACGTTCTCCCCGAGGTGATATTATTAACATTCAGAATATCACTTCAGTGATTAACGAATCAAATATATATTATTAAGTCCGATATAATGCCCGCAAATGGCTCAACATAAAATTTTACTGCCGTTGTTTTGTTTTTTCGGCGGTGTTCATAAAATTAACATTATCGATTTTGTATATAGCGACTGGAACGTAAAACAGGAGATCGGATGGCGATATTGCTTACATTTGCATTGATTTAGTTTAATTTATAGTTAACTAATAACCAACATTCTAAATAATATGGTTATGGTTATCGTATTTCCCAGGTATTATTTTTAATATAATCTGGAATTCCAATTATATTAATTATACTTAGTTGCAAATTTATTTAATTATAAATGTATTGCTGGATTGTTTTTAATCTTAGATGCTCAAGCAGTCATGTATTTATCCAAATTATTTAATGTATTTAGAGCCTAGGTTATTATGGTCTTATAAGTATATTTTTTTATATAATTATAAGCCACATTAAAGATCTTTTTTTTATTTCATGTAGGTTCAACCAAATCGATTTTTGATAAAAATGATAACGCATTTCAATATGAAATATATTCTGTCTCTTGTGCTTCTTCAATATGATAAGTAAAATCATTAATAACATAGGTATTTTTTGTATAATATACACATACCTTTTCGATTTATATAGTATCTACATCTACAAAATCATGTATATCGTGTTTTTTTTTTTCTCATTTTCTTAAAATGCTGAAATTTGAAAGGAAGATTGAATTCGAATGTTCCATTAGGTATATTAACCATTTAATTTGACAATAGATTGATTACCTGCCGTAAAAAAATGCTTTGTTTGGATAATAGTGGAAGAATTATTTACGATTGCCGTTTAGTATAACTTGAGCAAATAATATTACAATGAACGTTTCAACTTATATTCTCCGTGTATCCTTTGGGGGAAAATCTGCATTTTCAATTGGTCTCGACCGTAATTCGATTACTTGGTTGTAAATAAAGTTTAAAGCAACATTGTGAACGATCATGGCGGGTATTCTTGGCCGAGAGAGAGAGGCAGGCCGCTGTTAGAATTTTCCACAGAACGAGAGAGAGATGTCGTTGGCTCCAATCCAACGGATATTTTCCCTCTGCATTCCCTTCGTTCGCTCTTTCGCCATTTCCTCTTTGAATTTCAAACTCGATAAGGACATTTACATATACATCCATTAACTTATTTGGAAATATATTTGAGAATGCTTCTCAATTTTGCGGAATTCGAAAACATTATTTTTTTTTTATTTTCTTGGCTTTCTAATTTGAATTGTGCAAGTATTTATATTACTAAGAACTTCATTTCAAAAACTGGTATATACAAGAATACATTTCAAGAAAGAATAACAGTAGGTACTCCACAAACACTCCCTAAAAAGACATAACAAATATAATATACAAGGTGTCTCAAAAGAAAGTTTATATTTGCATTCAGAGCGTTATGTGGAGATGTTAGACGACTTCTTGGTGCCTGAATTGCAAAACTTTCCTGGCTATAACCAAAGAACATGGTTCCAGCAGGATGGAGCAATGTCACACACGTCCAATACATCTCTGCCACGACTTCGTGAAATTTTCCTAGGCAAATTGATCTCCAGGATAGGTTACATAAATTGGCCTCCACGCAGTCCTTATTTAACCCCTATGGGGTTATCTTAAATCTAAAGTTTACGCCAGTAAACCAACTTCCCTGGCGCATTTGAAAGAAAATATCCGTCACGAAATGGTAGCCATCACTGAGTCCACCTGCACAGCCGTCATAAGTAATTTTACTGTTCGATTAAATGAGTGTTGCGAACGCGAGGGTCTACATTTGGAAGATATTATTTTTAAGAAATAAATTCCCAAATTGTGTACTTTATTAATTAATAAACATTTTTTTCGATACACGGCTTACTTTTTTTAATCGTTCCACTAAATATAAACTTTATTTTGAGACACCCTGTAGGACTGCATTTAATATTAATATGTTTTGATTAGCTTTGATTTAAATTATACTGGAACAGAATCACTCAACGCTCAGCCGTTGAAGAAGGTATCACAGTAAAATATGTTCAGTTCTTTGATTTGTATGCTTTTCCACGAATGTTTATTCATCATTATCATTGGCGCTACAGCCCTGTGTGGGCATCCGGCTGACATGTCCCAACCACTGCAGTCTACGTACTTTTATGAGTTTGTACAATGTTGGATTCGTCATATAATGCCTATAGTTCGTGATTATATCGCATCCTCCAAACGAATGTTTATTAGTTTATATAAATCATGGACTCCAATTTCATTGTTGATTTTTTTAATTAGACTACCATAAATTATTTTCGTGTATCTGATTTAAATTCCTTCGTTTAATAATTTTAATCTTTATTCATTATAGTCTATTAGTTCTACAATTTCAAAAATATTAAATTTAAATATGAAATTGTCCTATTTACCTATATACTGGCAACTTTGAATTTAAATTAAACCTCCATGGTGACATATTTCAGAGTTCAGAGAGTTGTAGGAAAGCAGTTAAAGCAAAAATGCACGGTGCGTTCGTAGCCGTATCCAACACAGCATTGACATTACGATCATTATTTTGCTGCGTTAGTTCCACATCGGAACTGGTATTCGAAAATTCCTCTGATTGTGTCGTATTCATCTTCCCTTTAAAATTTTAATGTTATAACTATTGAAAGTTGAACTAATTGAAAACAAATAGAGTGATTGAATTTGAGCTCATGTAATTTTGTGTGCATCCATAATTGGACGTCCATTACTCATAATAATTACCAAAATTGTTTTTTTTTAATGAAAATTGAAAGCTGGTTGTCTGTCGATGTACCCTTTTTTAATAATATAAATAAATATAAAATAAAAATAAACAAATAAAAAAAATAAAAAAATTGTTATCGAGTAAAAAGTTTTCCTCTGAAATGTGACTCCATGCAGGTTTATTTTTAATTTATTTTAAGCTGCTAGTAGGGTAAAACGGTAATTACATATTTAAATCCCTTTTATTATAGTAAATAGATATTTATTTAGTTTTTTAATTAAATATTCTTGGTGAAACTCTATGATGACTTACATAGAATAAAACACCACGGTTTTAGTTTGAGTATTAATGATATATAATATATGTATCTTGAGACAAGAATTCTTATATCCATAATAGGAGATGAATTTCGGCAAGTAAATCATAAATTTCTGGGGTGTTGTGTTCCAATTAGTCGATCTTCGTCGAGATCATTAGAGTGTTATTTTAAAGATTCGTACTATTCTTGACATTGGCGTATTATTATTATTCCGCCGAAATAATTGTAATTAATATTATTGTAAACGTTTGTTAAAATAATTTCCTTCCGCCGACTTCCCGGCCGTTGGGGCTTATCTTGTCTTACGAATTTTAATTAAATTGCTTTATAGCAATTAACCTCCGTGTCCTGATGCAGACTGGTGGTGATGGGGAGGAAGGGATAAGGTTGGAGTTAGCAACGTGTTAAACTTTTATGCTTCGGCATTGGCAACCATTCATACGTGCGATTTTTTTTTACCGTACAAGACACATTTTCAATGTATTTTATTTTTTACAAAAAGAATGATTATGTTTTTGTAAACATGTATATAATTATACATCCTCATACGTTCCCTTAACTAAGCATTAATGCTTGTACTATAAGTGAACGAATTACATTTTTTGAATATTAGGTTATGCTAACATTCATATTTTAATCGGTACAAAATGCAGACAGCCCATCAAAAAGCAGACAGATTGTGAGATTTCAATAACATATTAGTGTGTTTGCTGAAAATCTTTTGCATTTTCTTTATATTATCTAACAGCTATAATTTCCTACAACAATTTAGTATAAACTATTTTACTCTATATTTTCTTGGTTCTGATATACGAATGTATTGAATTAAAGTAGGTGTTGGGTACCTACCCAAAAATATTGTGTATTAAAGGTACCTACTTAAATCATTTTGTATAGTTAAGATACCTACTCAAAACATTTTGTTTATTTATGGTACCTACTTAAAACATTTTGTTTAGTTAAGGAACCTACTCAACGTATGTTGAAGGCGTTGAACAAATCTTATTAATGCTGAATATTCAAATTTCTTTCAAATCATTTTTTAATTCAAATTATTTGAGTTAATTTATGTATTCCTTTATAACTTTTCATCCAAGTACTTTTAGCATATAGTTTCGTCATTTCGTTCCTTCTATAATTATTATTATTATTTTTTAATTATTTATAATACGTAAGAACTACGTGCTTCTTTTGTATTTTTTGTCGTCTTGTAATAATTGTAGGCACGTACTGTTTGCTATCCTTATTATAATAAAATAATATTAGGCGTCGCTGTGTACCGCACTACATCCCAAGATTGGCCGTGACTAACGTAAACTGTGATTCGGTCGAGACGTTATCTCCGGGCGGGAGGCATCTGGTGCAATCGGTGGAAATTTAATCAGCAATCTGTGAGCTGATCTGTGTTAATTGAGACGCCCGCGCTACGCCTGTGTCTGAATTTTTACGTTTACTTTGATCGTCTAATAAGTTGATACACATTTCCCTTTAAATCTCATCATATTTTTAACAACTCGATTCGTCCACTGAACCGCGAATCATTGTCAAGGTGTCAGATAAAAACGTACATACCTGCTTAATATATTGTTATATTAATAATAAAAAAAATATATTAATAATATATTTTTATATTGCCATATGGCAATTTCTTCCAACTAACCAATGTTTCCAGCCCAGAGAAGTAATATTAGCGCGAGAAATTAATTTAAATAATTTCTCATATGCTGATATTTACTTCAAAAAATCTGATATTGGTTTGTGTGCCTTACGTTTTAGTTTTGTTTAATGATAGTTGTAGAAAATACTTTAATATTCATCAGTTGAATTCGGCCTTATCAGTCGAAACGATCGTCATGCAAAAAGTAAATAAATATTTGTGGAATATAAATAGATTTCATAAAATCATTTAAATATTATCTATGTACGTTGCATGATTAAAATATTATCTATGTACGTTGCATGATTAAAATATTATTTACATTCGTTACCTATTCTTTTGTGGCAACTGATTAAATTTAAATTACAAATTTTAACTCAAATAATATCATGTTTGAAGAGTTTAAATAAACAACCAAACAGATACTATGATAGACTCTCTTTTTTGGAAAAGAAATAAACCTAATGATTTTATTATTTTTGCCGTTATTGCACAATCTGCCGTTTAGAGCTTTTATCCGTCTAAGGGGTGAGTCCATATTTGGTTTTGTTTTGCAGAGTCGGGTAGGCTGTGTCAACATGTTGTGTTTGTTGTATAAATATAATATAGGATGTACGGTTGTGTGTTTGTTGTATAAATATATATGTGTGTGTGTACCTATAGATGGTTGTGTGCCCAGAAAGTAAACGAGTCGGGCCGTTGTATAAATTATTCATCGCGTCCCTCAGTGGTATCAAGTGGCGACCTTCCTTCGTTCGTGAGCTTTCACTGCTGGGAAATTTTGTGCCCGTAAAATACTCATTTCTGGGAAATTACACTTAAATTTTCACTCCAGCGCCGAAATCGCGTAGCGTCAGCGATATCGTGTGTATGTGTGTTGGGTAAACCCGCAACTTTGGAGTAAAGTTTTATTACCAAAATACTAACTTGTCATTATGAAGGTTTATTTAGACGATAATATGTGGATCGTCTCTCTTCATTATTTCGTACCAATTTTATGATTATTAATTTGTATTCAAGAGTCGGATGTAAACTTGTATAACGAATTATTATTTTCACTAGGTACTGTAACTAGCCGGTTTATTTTTTATACCATATTCATATTCATCTTATCAACCAAATATTTTTTTTCTCTAGCTTTCCTTTGATTTCATGTTACATGTACCTACCTACTCACTGCTGATAACAAAACAATGAACTGCGACGAATGTAGTGTCGAATTCTGAGTTGGGTTAGTGTTTATTTTTATTTGCCTTGTATAATGGTAATAAATATAATTTCACTCCATGGCGTCTTATAAGGCCATAATCATATCAAAAGCATTTATGCTTAATTTAGGGAATATATGAGGATTTTTATGCACACTACATATTCGTTATTTTAGTATTAAGGAAAAAATATATTAAAAATTTGTCGAATGTTAAATACGTTGCTGGCTCCGACCTTATCCCTTCTTCCCCATCTCTCGTATACTTCCTCCTCTGTCTCCATTTTTATCCTTGTTAGGTACTGTTGCCATAAGTTTTTTTATACAGATTAACATATATTTTATTTAAGTAGTTTTCTAGTATGTATTATGTTAATTTCGCTCATTTTGTTAATACTTTTACTGTGGGCATGTTTTTGGCTCTCATTAAAATAATTATCGTCCATGCTCACATTATATTATAAAGCTGTTAGTGTCCCAAATAAATAAATCAACATTCCCCATCAAAAACAAAATTATTTTATGACCTTATAAACGGTAATATATATTTTTTACTCCTCACTAACACAAGGTGATATAGTGGGGAGTTATGATTTCGCAATTTTTAAGGGTATTTTTTTTTGCAGATTATCAACTAGTATCATGCTGAGATTGTATTCTGAAAGTTTCATCACAATGTATCTGTGTGTGTGTGCTATGTACGGCGTGTTCATTTTTTACTTTATCGATTATAGACTAAAGTACTCATTCAATTCTATTCATATTTTGCAAATATGTATATCTAATACTCGATTAGATCCCATTAGATTTTGAACGATATATGAATAGTGCTTCTCAATTTTTTTAACTGTCAAATATTTCAAAGTGACCCCAAGCTCAGGAAACTTAAAATTTGAAATTTTTGTTTTCAAATTTGTAAAAAGGCACATCACTTTCATAAAATGGCATTGAAGAGTTATCAAGTTTTCATAATAAAATATTTAAATAAAAAATAATTTAACAAACTCATTTCATGAAAATGTTGGAAATTTTCCATACAAAATTTGAATACTTTATAGAATGACTTGTTAGTGAGGAGTGTAGCGTTGGCCACAACCCACTCGTTTATTATTGTAAACCAAAAGACACAATAACAATATTACAAACAATAAATATATGAAAAAAATACAATTCAAAATAATTTAAAAACATTATATAACATTTTTTTGTATCAATAGCTGAGACTTCCCAAGAGGCAGAAAATTACTTGCATGATATACATAGGTATCACAGAGAACAACTTCAACATTTTACATTTTTTTTTTCTTAAATTTTATACCTATTATAAAATAAAAATTAAAGCTCTTGTTACTTCATCATGTTTCCACAGTAGGTATATTATGCCTTTATTTATTTATTTATTTATTTATTTATTTAATATTGCTTCTCGGGCAACTAATAGGTACTATGTCAAATATTAATTTAACACGCACCCAATAACAAGTTGCCACATTCTGGAGACTAACGATATTAATCGTCTCACAGATCCAGACTGAAAACACAATTAAAAACTGTGTCTCCACCGGGAATCGAACCCGGGACCCTTGGCTCAGCAGTCAGATATCTAACCAACTGAGCCACGAAGGCCGACATAACAGAACAGAATGTTTCTGTTGTTTTCAATCCATGTTTCTATTGTTTTCTTACGTTACAAATGTATGTCTTTTATTTATTTTTTATTGCATTAAAAATAGATATTAATACCTAATAGTATGTCTTTGGAATCATGAAAAGATGCCTGTGTGTCGTCATTGTGTTGCGGTGTAATATTATGATAATTTTTGTCTTTATGAAAATGCATAGAAATAATTTTTGTATATAATTGTGTTTTGTGTCCATATTTTTTCTAATTATGGAATTATACAAATTAAAAGCAGTCTCGATCCGACAGATTGTAAACTACTGCCAAAGTATGTAGTATAAAGTACCTTATTTACTGTATCAATGCTGTATGTCAAGGAACATTTAACTCTATAAATCAAACCTATTTTTACTTTTTTTCGTTATACATTTTGAATATATTTGAATAACCTAGTGCCGTATTGGAAGCATAATAGGCAAGTAATGTATGATAATTTCTATATAAGTATTCGCATATTCACTTGCTCGTTTCCCCATATAAAGGTCTGCAATAATAAATGTTTGTGTTACGACAATAGGTGTATATTATAATATTATATTATGTCGTAGGTTGTACGAGGAAATATCACGATCCAATTGTTGAAATAATTTCCAATATTGAAATGTTAGAAGTCGTCAAACATCCAATCAAAAGTTATCGAACCGATAAAGAGGGGTAGATTTTCATGACATTTCCTAATGTTAAGGCACTCAACTCATCCTCTCCACTCGTCAAACAAAACCTCGTAACATATGTGATCAATTATATTCAGAGTATTTCATGATTAATACTATTAAAGGATGTTTTGGATGCAATTTATTTTCATGACTGCTCGGCGTAGCGAACTTTTGATAAAATAAATCTTCAAATTACGAGTCTTGAAAATCCTACATTACTTCAAATTATTCGATAACCGGGTTCGATTCCCAAATAGATGTTTATTAAAATGTATTTCTCACAATTTGTTGCTTCTCTAGGCTGGTACACTGTTGTAAGTAACTGTCAGGTGACAATTTTGTGATGGCTAATATTAGGAATATTTTGAATGTATTTAGTATGGCTGAAATGTGTTTATATTGTTTTATTTAATTTTATTATTGTATATATTTTTGTTTATTTATTTTTAGAGATAAAATAAATAAATAAAATATTTATTTTATCTCTAAAAAAAAATCGTACGAGATGTTTATGTACTGCGTTAGTGTTTGTAATTATTTCAAGTTTTTAATTATTTTAAAATATTTTGTATACCTACTAAAATATAAAGATTTGGTGTTATTGATTGTTCGTTTTTTGGCTGTATGTATGTGTATAATGACGTGAAGCCGTGTATTACTTTTTTAAATAAATATATAACTCACATCTTGTTCGGGGGTCAAAGAATATGTTATTATAAAAAATATTATATCTATCAAAGCTTCAATTAAGTGATTTAAGGCCCTTTTTAAAGCCACATTAACGCCAATGACCTATTGTATGAAAGACGAAACAAATATTGTATTGGGGGTAGTCCTACAGTACCTATCACCAAAACTGATGCACAATATTTTTTCGTTTAGAAAAGGTAAAATTTAGAGGTTTTTTAATAGCAATTTTTTAGACGTATCTTTTGAGGGTTCTGGTGAAAAGATTTTCAATATATATTTGGCTTACTAAAAACTTTTATGAACGCATAAGCATTAACTCTGAGTAACAAACACCGTATATTTGCCATAATTACAGTTTTTGTAATAAACTTGTCACTTGCAAAGGGTGCAAGAAAGTTTATAAATAAATATATGTATTTTTTATCGGATATGAAGTTTCTTGTATCAGGGCTTCACGTGATGCTAGGAGGTTTATTGATTTCATAAATTTGTAGTTTGCATGTAAATGATGTCGTGCTCTTGTTATCAGTACCACATTCTGTGTCCCCAGTCGAGCGTGTGTGGAGTTATCATAATGTTATGGCCCTTATTGCCGTCGACGATACGGACCATTATTGTCCGACCACTATTAGTAGCCGAGGATCGCATGTCCGTACATTGAACCATAAAGTTTCACGGTGTTAAATTTTCTTCTTATCCGTTTTATGTAAAATAACGTATATCCCTTCTTATCATGACTGTTTTAGAGCCGTACTACTTTTAATTTTTTGTTTGTGTAAAAATGAATTACGTTTATGTGTTAAATTGACATCCATTGTTTTGAAGATATTATGAAATTATGATCTAAATTAGAATTTGTGTTTTAAAGCGAGTTACCTTAAGATGAATAATATTCTGAATTATCATATTTTTTTTTCCTTTTTTAACTTGTCTGGACATACATATTAGGCCTTTCCACAATATGTTGTAGCGGCAATCGCCACGTCATTTGTCACCACCAAGTCTTCCTCGTTACATCCCTGTACCATGTTTCGGCAGTCAAGCAAATGCTCGTAATTTTGGACCTCACCGCGATCGCAAGATATGTACATCTTCTCGTTCTATACCTCACCTGTACAAGTTCTTTTTACACCTTATGACATCTACGCGGAGTCTATTTAGTGTTTTCCATGTGCGCTAGGATAGATGGTATCCCGGCCCCATAGTCTCCGATAGCTCGTTTGGACTTCCACTGTAACTAATGGTCAATCCAGTGATCTTGCCTTACCCTTTTTGGTGACACTTTTAGGAAATATGTCGTGGTCAGAACACTTTTTTCGATGTTAATCTCAAAAACTTATTTTCAACAATATTGTCCTTACCTTGATGTAAAATTGTTGACCTCAATATAGGACAGCCCAGTGAGGTCGATAATTGTATAATTTTTATGTAGTGTATACAAAAATTAAATCAAATTAAAGTGGAAGAAAATTATAAATGTGTTTTATTTTAATACATGATAATGGAATTCCAACAAGTATTGTCGATCGAAAAAGTAAACAAAAATAAAAAATATTTTTTTGTTTTTATTTTACAATTCTGTTATTTTGTCTGTTATCCAAGTTAGTAAAGGTTTTTGTGCATGTATAGGTACTAATGTGTACATTAAATTAGAAAAAAATATTTACATGTTTGTTTTAGTGGTGACTTTATAGCCACGCGGCAATTTCTTCCAACTAACCAGTGTTTCTAGCCCAGAGATGCAAGAATTGCGTGAGAAATCAATTAAAATAATTTTCTCCTCTGCTGGGAATCGAACTCAGTACGCCCGCATACAGAAGGCAATCGGTTTATCAACTGTGCCACGGCGGTCGGGATTCTTTTATAACAATTGAACTTTTTTGCCTCCCATATTTCGATCTAGGTTGGCAAGTGCCGATGCAGATGCCGTCTAATAAATTCAATCATCGATTGTTATCTATAAAATTTCATCTTTTGAATATAACTAAAATAATGAAAACTCTTTATTCTGAGATGTCGTTTTTCATTTTTTATCTTATCAATTTGAAGGAATTCGCGTTATATAAATAATGTTGAATATAATAAAAAGCTTTTAGACAAATTAACCCATCCCGCATCCGGCTCTCAAAGTTTGCTGACAAAATATTATTATCTCTGTTTAAAATCCATTACAAGATTCTCTCGACAAAGTTGATTGCAAGGAGTTATTTCAAATTAAATTAGGTATATACCTGCCTAGGCAGGTAGGTATCTTCTCTAAGTTTGAACGAATACCTTTTGTTTTTTTTATAACCCAATGAATTTTATTACTTTTCGTTTATTTGTATTTTTAGTTTTGCCAAACTGACCTTCAATTCTGTATGATTAGCTACACCGTATTGGAGATAATCGGACGCTACACGGTCATGTCCTAAAATACATTCATCGCTTCTTCTACATGATTTTAGTTGAGTGGTGGCAGAGCGGTTAGCGCGCTGGGTTTGTAATCCAGTGGTCGCGAGTTCGAATCCTGCCACGGATTTTGTTTTAACTTAAGGGAATATGTATTTTATAAGTTGTCATCCGTCTTGACGATTCCGTTTCATTCACTCTTGGTTTAAACAACAGAGTGATTTATATCAAATGAAATTGCTGAAAAATATGTTTATAAAGATTACTCTGAAAATAGTAAGAATTTGAAAATAAAATTAATAGAAATTATTTTCTCGCATACGATTGTAATTTGTGTTAATTATGTGAATATAATGGATCCGTGTCTGTTTAATAAATCTCCTGAATAATATATGTATTGTCTTCGTGAGAAGTCTCTGTCTCGTATAAATGTTACGGTTATGTAAATGTAGATTAATATTATCAATTTGTGTTTGTGAACTCCTCCTCCAGATATACTTGGCACACATAGATCCTATACCCGCCCCGCCTATCCTCTTCAAAATAGTTGCCAGTTCAGACAACGTCCAATAGCTCCATACATAGTGTGGTGAGGCTGCTTTAATTAAAGTAAATAACCTCAGGAGCTATCGGGTATAAGTTTGAATTACCCCCGTACGTACCTCTGAAGAACAACTCGTGTGAAAATGTGGGCCCGTCCCGAGTGAGGGAATCCGCTCCTGAATATATCTATGTACCTTGTCTCGCCAACTATATTGTAATGTATTATTAAAAATGAAATTATTATTTATCTTGATTTAAAATTAAGAAATTAGTACGATAGTTTTTACATGTACAATTCGTTTGTTTTTGTCGCAAAGCAGCAACGGGAAAAGACACCTTACATTGAAATCGTCAGTATCACAGAGTGTCAACTCTTTAAAAGAATTGGTGAGAGTCAATGAGGCAGCTTACAATAATCCCATTTCACTATAAAATTGCCTTCAAAGTGGAATTAATTGCCAATTATGTCAATACGTCAAGCTTAGAGTAGAATTTCATGATCAGTTTCCAAAAAAATAACAGTCAGTGTACAGACATAATCACTCTACCTAAAAAGTTGAATATGGAAACATTGCTTTAGTGCCAATTTTCGACTTGGGTGCCGCCTTTAATTTTATAGAACATAAAAATTCAACTTCAGCTTTTAAAACAAGAATATGGAATCTTGGGAAATTTTCTTAAATAGATGACCTCATATATTTCAGGAAGATGCCAGTCTGTGAGGGTTAATAACAAAACGTCTTTAACCGAAATCGTAAAATTTGGAGTGCCTCAGGGATTAGTTCTCGGACCTAAGTTTTTCATTTTATTTATTAAACACTTATTTCAAAACAAGGGTTTCAATTTGCTTATGCCGATGACCGTCTTTTTTCCAAATTTTGTATTCCCATATGCAAAGATCGTCTGAAAGTAGATACTGTTGAGTGGATCGAAAAATTCGCTTCGTGGATGTCTTGTAATAAGTTATCTGAACCCAACAAAAAAGCAATGTTTATGTGGGTTGCTTCACTACGGCGACTGAAAACTGCTTTGTTTCGGAGAGCAGCATCTTAAATCATTAAACTGCACCATAAAAAATACATATTAATTATTTATTATAATGATATATCCAACAATTAAGTTGTAGCGCCCTTAGAGTGATCTTGTATCATTAAATAGCGCTTTATAAATAATAATAACTATTATTGTTAAACCAGCATACTTTTAATGAACTGGATAAGGAATCATCGTTGAGGGTCAACCACAAAATCGTTAGCACGACCACAAAAAAAAATCCTGAATAAATAGGGAAAAAAACTTAATTAAATCTTTAAATGTACACATTTTTGATGATTGATAAAATATTTGCTTTGTCGTGTTTTAAAAAGATTTTAGGTTATCGCCATTCAGGTTTCCACGTGTAGGCTTGTATATACTTAGATAGATTTTTATTTGTTGTCAGGTAGAGATTAAAGGTTATGATTTTATTATTATGTAATTATTATTATTTAATTGTGGAGACACAGTTTTTAATTGTGTTTTCAGTCTGGATCTGTGAGACGATTAATATCGTAAGTCTCCAGAATGTGGCAACTTGTTATTGGGTGCGTGTTAAATTAATATTTGACATAGTACCTGTTAGTTGCCCGAGAAGCTACATAAAATAAAATAAAATAAAATAAAAAATAAAATTATTGAAGATCTTGTCGAATAAGTAATTCGAAAATGATTGTATTTTGTTTGATGTAAAAATATTTTTTCCAATTTACACTTGACGTTTAATTTCTTAAAGAATCTCTCATTAATCAGAAAGTCTAATCTCTCTTTGAGTATACACATATAAAAATGGCAGGTTTCTTTTTTAATTTATTTTCAATAATTGTCGTGACGTGTGAACGTTTTATAAAATGAAAATAAATCGTAGCAAAGCAATAATGCGTTGTTGCTTTTTAAATAAATAATCTTTCAATTCATTAAAATCTTTGCTAGTTATCATTACTCTAGTTCATTTCGACGTAAAGAAATTTCTCTTTTTACCAACTAGATCATAATCTAGAGCTTTTTGTTTACTATTCGCTCGACACAAAAAAACGGTCGACGGGAGTTTTCTGCAGGCGACTGTTCACTAGTTCGCCTTTTCCCCGCCAGAATGTCATGCGGTCGGACTCATACATATATATACATACATAGGCAAGTGTTATCTACTATACAACTGCTGCCGCCTTTCCGATTTCATTTGGCCGCACGGAGCCGCTGAGTATGTTTGTGTTTCTCGCTGATAGCCTATCATTGTTCCGCTGGCGATGTTATCGTTGTTCGACGAAACTATATTTTCGTCTGTTATTTTGTATCGGGGAAATCGCGTTACGGAAATCAAATGTTCGAATAATATGTATTTCATTTTCCGCCCTTCTTTTTGAACGTTTCAGGTCAAAACGTTTATATTTTATATTGGAGCTTTGTTTTGTGAATTGTGGATACATTATTAGGTATAACGGATTATTGAATTTTCGTGCTACGTCGGTATTTGTTTCTTCATTCATATTTTCGCGAGTTTTCTTTTTGTGTTTGATGGTTTTACATTTTTTAGTCTTTTATTTGTTTGTTTGTTTTATCTTTAAGACTGATTTTTTTTCGTTAAGTTCGATTTGTGCGGTTTATTTTTGTCAGCGAGTTAAAATAATATATTATTATTTCAATTATTTTCCGTGTATTTAATGAATCTACCGTCGTGACATAGTGACCTGTGCCGGCATCCTGGGTTTGATTCCCAACAGAAGAAAATTTTATTTAAAATGATGTCTCGAGCGATTTAACAACTAACCATAAAGTGTTCATAATAATTATGTTTCAATATGGGGACGATACTCCTAATATGAACAACGATATGAAAAGCGTTTTTATATTCGTTGTAAATCTGATATATTATGTTAGTGGATACGCATAAATTTCCTCATTCAATTCAAGTAAATTTTGCAAATCGGATTTTTATTACTATATATGTACCTATAATATTTACGTAACATTTGTATTGTGTTTATTTTTTATCACAATTTTCGGTTTTGCGATGTGTTTTCAATAACGCGTCGTTTAGTTAACTCGCGTGTAAAACTTCATAGTTAACATTCTACACTGCATGGAAAAGTCGGTGCGGTGTAGGTATAGATAACGTACGATGTATCAGGACCAAATGGTGTAGTGTAAATCCCCAAGATTACACCTTCAACACGGTGCTTAGCTCTCGGTCTTACCTCGCCTAGTTTCAACCAACCTCTATTTCCAACCATACATACATGTATTATCCCCAGTAATACTCATTCCTACCCTATGTTATAAAAATTGTATTTTGTTGTATATACCAACAATTTTAAAGGCGGATAAGATTATTTGTGAAGAGTAATTCGTGGTCTATGTATGTTTCAATTGATCGTAAATTGAAAATTTGAGATATTATCACAAAATACTAAAATGCATCATAACTTTAAAAAAATCTTAGCATTCTATTCTCTTTGGTCTATCTAAAAGTCTGAAATTCTTTCAAGCAATATTGGTATGATTCTGTGATTTGTACGGCAGATTGTAGAGTATTGGCCTAAGAGAACTGATATTTTGATATTTATTGTGTCAATCTTATGTTTCTAAATAAAATAAAGTCGCACATAATGATATTAGATGTTTAAAAATAATACGATATGTCGACCGTAGTGTTTTTCATGTAGGTATGTGCTTTGTGTATGCATTCATTTTTGATTTATTTTATAGATTTATTGTTTTATGTATGTATCTTAATGTTTTCAGTCTGGATTATGAAATCATCAACACCTTGTAAGTTTCCAGAGTGTCACTGGATGATTAATATTTGAAATACTTCTTTTTTTTTTGCTTGGGGGGGCCTAGCCAATTTAGTGTTCGATTATAAAAAAAGATAAGTCAATGTATGAGAGTGATATTTGTCACGTGATTGAAACATGTCACTTTCATAATATATTGCATTTCTTTTCCGTCGCTAAATTGACACGTTGACTAGGCCCCCTAAAAAACAATATTTGATTAAATATAAAATAGAACGGTACTAAGTTTAGACCGTTTATTATTAGTACCTAATATAAACAGTTTTGAATGAAAATATTTTTATGTTAAAGTTTTGTCACATTTTGGCTACGTTGCGTTTCAACAAATAGTTAATTAAAAATGATTCGGTGTAAATTAAAAGAGTGGCTAACCACATAATTTCCCCGGAGCCCAACTCCTCTCTTGTTGTTCGGTGGCGGGCGGTGTCCGTTTTCCATGTTAAAACAATTCCCGGCCAATTTATCATCTGGTCCCAGGACGTGGCTGTGTATGTAATGTGATTAACTGCCTCTCGGCTCTTCGTTATATCTACGTTCATACACTGTGAAACATAGACCTCGCTTTATTTTTATAAATCTACTAAATAACTAGTTTATATTGTAAAATGTTTGTTAGCTGTCGGATAATATTTTGTTTGTTAATTTATTTATCTTTTTGTACATTATATTAACAAATATATTGCACACTTATTGGCTTATTGCCATTAGGCAATTTCTTCCAACCAACCAGATTACAAAGTGTGAACAAAAAATGTGAATTTACATCAACAAAAGAATGAAAGAAAAAAATAATATGTATACCTATCACACTTAGATAACAATTAGAAAAAAATAATAATAATACTTTATAGCAAAAAAAAGGATAGTTAAAAGACAGAGAGGAAATCGGAATCAGGTGTTTAAGGATAAATAATCCTTTTTTAGTTTTTTCTTGAAAATAAGTTGAGTTAGGCGACGCAATATCAGGACTTAGGCTATTCCATAATCTTGCTAATTATACTTCGAACGACGAGCTGAGAAATAAATTCTTTATTCAGATTTTTAACCATTTCAATAAATGTATGTGAAATGAGTAGACATTTACTCTTTATATCTATCAACTTATATTTGAACGGTTGCTAATCCCTGTATACATTTTTGTGAAGCCCATTTCTATTGTATACATTCTTCAAACAGCATTAAAAAAAGGAAAATTTGCCATTTTTATAAGTATTGACAAATGAAATAATGTGATAGGAATTGACCATTATTTCTGTATCAAACTACGACGAAAATTGTAGTTTGCTCTATCTATGATTCACGTTGAGAAAAAGAAGTAAAAAAATACATGCATACCATCACGCCATGTCCCTTGCTGGTTAGGCAGAGAGAACCGAACGCCACATTTTTCTATCCTGGCACGCATCCCTCGCTTCGTCCACATTCATGCATCGTCTCATACATGTTCGTCTATTGCTCACACTTCTAACATTTCCGTCTTTCAAAATTTCGTTCACATGGTCGTGCCATTTCTTTCTTGGGCGTCCCCGACTTCTCATTCCATTCCTTTCCGCTTTGTATATTTTCTTCGTCAGGCGCTCCTCATTCATTCTCCCCATGTGACCAAACCATCTCAATGTGTTCACTTTCATTCTAGTAATGACATCTTTCTTCATCTTACATTCTTTCCTTGTGTCCTCGTTTCTTACCCAGTCATACATCGTTCTATTACAAATCATTCTTAACGATCTCATTTCAACTGCATTTATTCTACTTTCATGCGTCTTCTGCCATGTCCAGGCTTCACTTGCATACGTCAAGGTTGGCACTACGATGGCGTTATGAATGGCAAGTAAAAAAATACGCTCAATAATACTGGGTAATGGAGAGTGAAAAGAAGTTGTTGGGATAACATATTGACCTAAAATTGTAGGTATCTATATATCGGTGGAGAAATTATAAATTCACTTTTTGATGAATTTGAGTTACGATACAAATCTTGTAGAGCTCGACTTTGTCTTTGATCTGTGAAAATATAGTAGTATGTCCTGTCCATAAGCATTACAAAAAGAGATATAGACAATTTAAAATTCAAATATGAAACATAATATATACATACTGTCATTGTGAACATTCATGTTTATTTATTTCAATACTATCAATGATGTACATACAGTATCATAATATATCCTGTTTCTCATCGACATTTACAAATAAATGTTTCATATATCTTAGCGTTTTGTTTTGTTAGTGCTGCGAATAAATAAAAACCAAATCTCAATATGTCGTAATATTTTAAACAAGGTTACATAAAATGTGATGTTTTACAATTCCCTATTTGCCTTTCTAGAGATATTAGATACCTACATTGTGTATAAGAAAAAAACACGCGTTACAAGATTCCTCGGTAAACCCTTTCATTCACGTTTTTGACACCCGCGCCTGTTATTGAGGGGTCTCCGAGACCCGCCACTAGCCGCCCTACACCAGCGTCTGTTACTGCGGGGTCCGCGAGACCCGTCACTCGGCGACCGCCGCCCGTCACATAAAATTCCGGGGGAATTTATAATCTGACCCCGACCGTAATAAATCATGAATTTTTCATACTCCTCTCCGCTTTGAATGGGAATGTTCTCTGATCGACCATTTATTAATCCGTTCGGCACTGCGACCACTTTCATATTGACGAGGAGTTTATTTTCCTCTCTATTTCATACCTAACACCAACACCACACATTCTATACTATCTACGTTTTCACCAGCCATGTCGAATTTGCTCTGCTTATTTTTCAGAATACCTTTTGTGTCTGTTTTCGTATCTTTTTTGTTCGAAGGTTGAAAAAATGCAATGAAAAATGTTTTTTTTATTTTTTGTCGTCCTATTCGAATGGATCCCCCTCTTTTTTGTTGGTGTTGTTATCACTCAGCGGCTTTTTTAGTATTGTGTGGTGTAATCTTTTGAATGAGGATTAATTCGAACATTCACGTTTAAATAATGGAAATGTGTTATTTTCGATCCGATGGATCAACTTTGATTGAACATTTGATGTACCTACATACATACCTATGCATACAAGTATGAATAAAACAAACTTGACATTAAAGTTTTTGAAATTTCATAAATACTTATGTAATCATTAGTTTATTTTGTCATTTATTATGTGCTCATTTATTGATGGGTTAATTTATTTATTACTTGTTATTTTTTTTATTTATTTATTTATCAAGGAAACGTACAGTTTTATTAATAAATTGATATGGTACAAAATAATAATCAAATAAACCAGCAAAGTTTTCATAAATGGTTTAGAATAAGATACTTTATGAAGAAATAGAACATTAGTTATAGCATTAGTAAGAGGAAGAATAAATAAGATTGAAATAAAACATAAAATAATAAAAAACAAAAGTAATAAAATTAATAACCAGTTAACCAGTCAAGAAATGAATAAAAAAAGAAAACAGTTAATACATACCCACATATGAGTTAAAAAGTATTATTTTCACACAACATTAAACAGTTTTCTTTTTTATATTTAAATGAAAAAGTCTATTTCTTTTCAAAGGGTGGAAACACGCAGAAATACAGTGGCACGTATACTTTCTACAAGGTAGTAAAAAGTTACTATAAATATTTTCTTTGATTTTATTTTATTGGATTATAGGTAGGTATTTATTTTTATTGAAAATAGGAAGGGATGCAACGTAGCTCTTAAGTGTTACAAACTGGACGACGGCAGCTGAGGGCAGACGGGGATGGAGGCAAAAGTTGAAGGAGGCCAATGCTCGACTTGGGCTGTAGCGTCATCGAAGAAGAAGAAGAATTTATTTTTATTTGAGTGTAGTATCAACTTGACATAACTGGTATATGGGCTTATCGCCATTCGACAGTTACTTATAAACAACTACATCTATTTGAATTTAAAATTCCATCGTTAAGTCAATATTTCCTCCTGCCCTCTGTTTTTACCCTACCCACGTTACAGTTTACAGTGTGTTTTATTAATTCGTTTTCCAACTTATTATGTAGAATGTTTACCGAAAGCGGAAAAGCACTAAAGTAGTTGCATATCATAAATTAAAGCAATAAAGTGAAGAAATTCATATAAAACTTGCATGAAGCTCTGAAGTTTCACCGCCAAAGTTTCCAGCTCCAATCCGCATTTAATAAACTTGTTTTGAACGTGCCTTTTTCATTTTACCTCTCGGGCTGAATCAGATAACTCTCAAAGTTGAAACCTGTAGAAGGAGGTTCGCCACTGCAGAACTTATTGTATTGCCGATCAAGTACCTATATGGGTACCTACAGTATCTATATTATGTGCGGTTATTGTAACTATAAATTATTATTCTGTGCCAACACGAATATGCGCTATTTTCTAAAGTGTATTTTCATAACCAAAATTTCATAATGATATTACCTACATACCTATCTACTTCTCTTTACGATACTTTTTAAAATATTTGAAATTTACTTTCATTACCAATATATTATTGATATTCGAGTGTATGAAACTCTATATCGGTATATTTTCACTTATTCTTGATATTATACGTATGTATGTGTGTGCTCTAATATCTGCCTTTTGGATATTCGGTGGAATTAACGATGTTCTAAGAACCGTAAAAGTCAAAATCAATAGGCCGTGAAATGGATTCAAATATATGGCTAAACTTGATCAGTTTTCTTGCGAAACATATGCGTAAGCACTTTATGCTTAATATTATTATTACACTTAAGATAATCGCCCTATTGGGACTTCACATTAAAACTTTATGATCTGTGTCTTTTGAAACCGATTTCTATTATAACCACAGATTATTACATTGTTTAAAGGCTGAAACCACAAATAGCTGAACTTTGATTGTGTTGGTACATGTTATACTTATCTTAATCTACGATTAAGTAGTATGTTTGAAATGTTTTGTTTTTTATACATATTTCAAACCCTCGAAACAATAGGTAGGTATTCAAAGTGACAAAAAGGTACAACCTGCAATTGATGTCAATTAATACCATCGCGAAATGTCCCTAACGGGTAAGCCATGGGGAACCGTGCGCCATGCGTCTATATTTTTGCACACATCCATGGCTTCCTTTACATCACCTTATACATGCTCATCGATTGTTCAAGCTTCTTGTTTCTTTCTTACAATATATCATTCACGACCATTCCTTTCTGGGGCGGCACCTGCTTTTCACTATTGATGTACATACTTTGTTAATGACGATTTTTTCCTTTATTTCTCATATTTTCTGGTGCATTCGCCTCTATTAACATTGTTATCCTAAAAGCAATAATCGCATTTAATTTAAGTTCTACGCAAACCATAAATCAGTTGTGGTTTATTTGCTATTATTTTGAATTGGGTGGTATATAAGAGCACTAAATATTTCTTAATAACGCCTTGTGGGCGGTTCTTTTCTCTCATAAGATCGATTACGATATGGGGGCGTAACACACACCTTATTGTTTTACACGCCATTTCCTTTAGCTGAAGTTTAAATAACGAAAATCAAACCGCTCTGCAGAATAATTATTTTTCTTTTGAATGTGTTTAATTAAAAAAAATATTCATATACTTATTTTTGCTATTAATATTTTGAAGAATTGAGTAAAATAGCAGTAAATTGAATATTATAAAAAAAACATTTTCATAAACTAGAATATTACATGCTTAGATTATATATGATACAGATACCTAGTCAGCGCAATAAATGTATGCCAACTAAAACTACGAGGAAACAGACGAATTCCTAGTATACGTACACCTACGGATACGCACACCTACATAAAACGTAGACCAACCGATCTACTGCCTCACACACACATGTAAAAAAAACTTGGCATACATTTGAATTCGAAATTTGTACTACACGCGGCTTCTGTACATTATAATTCTATGATTATATGCTTATAGGTAGAAATTGTTCATACAAGTCACTTTAATTTTTTTTCAAATATAATAATTAAATCAAATCGAATGTGCAATAATACCTAAATACACACCATCACGCCATGTCCCTTGCGGGGTACGCAGAGAGAACCGAACCCCATATATTTCTATATTGACACACATTCATACATCGTCTTATACATGTTCGTCTCTTGCTCACGCTTCTAACCTAACATTTCCGTCCTTCAAAATACCGATCACATGGACGTGCCATCCTTTTTTTGGGCGACCTCGCCCTGTCATTCCATTCCTGTCCGCAGTGTATATTTTCTTCTTCATGTGTTCCTCATTCATTCTTCCCATGTGGCCAAACCATCTCAATATGTTCACTATACACATTGAGCATGTAATAATATCTCCAAGTAAAAATAGTCTTCACTTTTTTTAAACCACGAATGAGCTATTTTATTCAAACGGTTTCAAATAGCTCATTCGTGGTTGTAAAAAGATTATATTAATTATAATGAGAGAGAAAAAGTACCAACTCCTGCAGCTTGTTATCCAAGAAAGGATACAAAGGACCAGAACGAAAAGAAGTAGAAGATGAACAGAACGACGAATAATTTCATGGCTCTGTAACCAGAGACAATTGTTCAGAAAAAAATGCGTCACTGATTTGGGCGCCGTTAATAAAGTGGAGATAGCCTTGATGAAGATATTAATCAAATATTTTTTATTACTTCCACTACAATTAATTAATTAAACAAATCGTTGTGTTTACTTCAATTATTGTATTTTTATTCTGGTTTTATCGTTGTTTGTTCTTACAATCTCGATTTGGCATATTATTACGTATCTGTATGTTCGTGTTGCACATTTCGTGTGTCAGCGTTGTTAAAACACTCATCTTTTACAATTTTATAATAAGCCCACGACCGTTGTGAGTGTATTAACTCTTAGAGTTGGAACAATTTACACCCATTACGAACGAACTAACGATTGCAATATTGTCGAATAAATCACGCCAATCATGTTTTATACTCAAATGAACATATTTGATGGTTTGCCAAACTTCGGGGAAGAACGTGAAGTTGCACGCGATTCAGATCATGTCAAACTCTACATACATATTATTAAAACTAGCTGCGTTCGTTGTCCACTCTCTGCACTATCCTGTTTATCGTATGATGATATACACAATCTCTCGTATCTAAAAAAAACAATTTCCATGTTTATTTTACGATATATAACGTCAATTTAATGTAAAGCGCCCTTGAGGTGATTTTCCACGAAAACGGCGCTATACAAGTTATCCAACTATAATAATAATAATGGGTCCGCTTGAAAGAATTATAATAATAATAATAATGAACACTTCCTTGCACCCTGCGCAAGTGGCGAGTTTATTGCCGTATGGCAATTTCTTCCAACTAGCCAGTGTTTCCAGCCCAGAGAACCAATATGTGAGTGAGAAATGAATTTAAATATATTTCTCCTCTGCTGGGAATCGAACCCAGGACGCCCGCACAGAAACCGAACGGCTTACCAACTGTGCCACGGCGGTCGGCACTATATTATATTGTCGGAATTATATTGTCAAAGTAAGTGGTAACATATAAGGGACGGAATTTAGTCTTTCTTTGAGTTTAGCTGTGAGGCACCGGCTTAGAATAGTGCTTCCACTCTTTTCTATTACTGTTTTCGAGTGTCCCGTAAGAGCCGGGTAATCGAATCGATACAACAGGCAACAATAACATCTGACATAGTTCAGCAATGAGGTTCACCACCCATTCTGAATGTAGTGCCTTTTTAGGTGAGACGAGACTGGTGTGTGGGTATACACATATGTGTTGTGCTCCCTTTTATAAGGAAATGCACACCCGCACACCTTTCGTTGGTTACCCCACATTGTGGGATATGCCGTGATGGTATGAATGATGAATGAATGAATGAATGGGTCCGCTTGGAAAGTGTGAATTCAGACTTGACCTTCTTTCATATTTACGTATTTTCGACGCCCCTCTTCTTTGTATATATTCAGAGTATTTATCAAAAGCTCATTTGATCTAGAAGCTGATCCAAAAGCTTACATAAAACATAATGGGTTAAAGGATAGCAAAAAATATATGGCTTCTATTTTTTTAAATTATCCTTGTTTTTCCATTCAAATTTTCATACAGTTTTTATTTTCATTTCGATAGCGCATTTTTATAATAATAATATTCAGAAAGAAGTTTACAAATAACAGCTCATTAACAAAAATATTTATATATTTAACAACTTTTCGTCTCAATTGGACCATGCTCAGCTATGTTGAAGGAGGACAAGCCCCCAGCAGCTGATTTTCAGCATGATCCCATCACAAAGAATTAAAAGTGAATTCAAAAAGGTACACAAATATATAAATAAAAGGTGTAGGTACATATATCATACATACGCATGCAAGCGCTCGTGCACGCACACGCATGTAGGTACATACACTCATACACACACACATACAACAAAAACCAAAACGTATTGCAACAACAATTGTTGACATTTAACAACAACAATACTTTAATACACACATGATGTATGTTTTTATTGTTATTTTTTTATATATGTATGACATACTTAATAAATAAAAAAATGTTAACTTGAAATTCAGACTGTGCTTTTATGGTATACAATTTATAGAGATACAGTTAAAAAATAAAACATCGCTTCGATACCGCGGGTTGTGTGCCGCTGGCATTCTACGTTTTATTAAATGTCGTTTATTTTATATACAATAACTTTGGTGTTTCGCATTCCACATTTTCTTGGCACGAATCTCTTCATTCAACATCGGCTTGGCCAATTGTTTATCTCTATTTACTAGAAATATATCGGAGAGATAATGTCGTAGTCGTTACAGTATCTAGTTATTAGTTATTAATAACTTGTGTTGTAACATTTTCCGTTTCAAATCTTTCGGGCTCCACACACACGTCGTAAATGTCTTATATTGTTTTGTTTTGACACTTCCTCCAGTTATTTTCAACGCGGACACAACACAGGGCGTCATTTGTTATGTACCTACATATATTTTTTATTTTGATTTTATTTGACAAGTGTCAAATGTAAATGACTCGTTGAATCACCGCGACAAGTGTCAAATGTAAATGACTCGTTGAATCACCGCCCGTCATTCGCCAATGAAATAAGATGTCTTCGAAAAAGTAAAGATTTATTACGTCGGCGGGGAAATATGTAATATGTATGTCGGGTTTATACAACAGGATTTACGGTCCCACCATCGGCTGGTTCGTGTTATCGTGTCACTTACCTACCTGTTTAGTGTTTATTGTCGTGATTCGTTCTGAATACTTGATGATTCTGTTATACTCAAATCATGGCAAAGTCGTTTTGTACAGATGATCGTGTCGTGTCGATGGTCAGCCACCTCACACTTATTGAAACCTTCCGTTCGTGAAAATATGGATGTTCAGATTGTAAACTAGAATGACTCGTATGGCGCCGTTTTTGTGATAACCTCACCTAAAGTGCGCCATAAATGTCGTGAAAGAGGTACCTACTCCCGGATACGTCCTATTTAATTACTTCCTTCGTCATTATTTTTTTTTTTTGCATAGATCTTTGAAGTGGTCATTACAAACTCACCAATTAGTAAACGCTGTGCACTTGTAAACAATGAAAAGTTAACATTATTTGTACTCTTACTGGTAACCAGTTTCGAATCCAACGGCAGTTGCATAAAAGTTTTCTACATTGTTGAAAAAATCGTAATAAAATCAATTAACTCACTACATACTTATTATGGTCAACGTACTTATTAAAGTTATTTGTTATGGTCAAGAATGTAATGGTTGTTTTTCATTTTATCTGTTTTTTATATGTATGCAATATTTTAGTATAGTTGTTTTAGTGTTTTTATAGCTCTGTTTAGATCATATAATATAATTAAATACATAAATAATGATGTGTTGTTATGTATTCTATGATTGTTGTGGCTAAAACATTTGAACCGCGTATATGTCGAGGGTTATTGCGGTCTCGTAACATTTGACGTTGTTAAATGTTAGTTGAACCTCCTCCGCTAATTACTACAATTCGTCCTTTCAACGTCCTGCGGCCACAACACTCCCTTTAGTTTCTTCATATACACAATTAATGTGCAAGGGAAAATGTGAATGGGATAATATTATTTTATTACTTACGGGAAACCCTCTACTTATTTAAGCGACTTATTGAATCTAAAACGATTTTACATTTCATTTAAACATTTGTACTTTTATGACATTTTATTGATTAACTTATGTATGTGAGTCGTCCTATTAGGGGGGAATTATCGTCAGATTTTTCTTGCTA
This sequence comes from Molanna angustata, assembly GCA_963576475.1. Classification (NCBI taxonomy): domain Eukaryota; kingdom Metazoa; phylum Arthropoda; class Insecta; order Trichoptera; family Molannidae; genus Molanna; species Molanna angustata. The sequence continues at coordinate 27,208,372 of OY754975.1, forward strand.
AGAACTTCCGTCTTGGAATTTTTAATAAGACAGTGCTATTAATTTATCCTGAATATAATGAGTTATTCTTATAAAAAAACGATGTTTTTAATTAAATGAAATAAAACACAACTTTGTGTACACCACAATGTTTTTTATTATAAACTAAATTATCTGGACAAGACACAGTTTTTAATTGTGTTTTAAGTCTGGATCTGTGAGACGCTAAAAATCACAAGTCTCCAGATAATGGCAACTTGTTGTGGTTGGTTGCATATGAAATTAATATTTGACATGATAATTAATTGCCCGAGAAGCCATTCAGTATAAAATATTGATACTAAGGAATAAAACTCGTTTGAAAAATAGTGATATCTGACGTGCAAATAATTGACTATCTAATGATTGTAATGTCTCTGTGACCCTACAGTAAATAAATAATTATGAAAATGTTGTGAAATAAATGTAGATATAGGTAGTAAGAACCATATGTATTTTAATATGGATAAGACGTTATTCTTTCACAAATGTAAAAGGGATCAAAACATCGGTAAAGGCATTAGGCTGGTGTAATTTGCATATTGAACAATCATTTTTCCCGTGTAAAAATTTTCATAGTCAACGACCTGGAAAAGGGTTTCCCCGACCAAATCTGGTCGCGACGGGGATAAAGCGCCTTTGCCTTTGCGGGGGAAACTGGGGATTGGGTGGCGGTGGGACTCAAAGGATGATGATGGCTGGAGGGGGGAGTTGGGAGAGAGAGTGGAAAGGCATCAATCACACTTTCGCCAGGGGTAGGTGGGGGTCGATAAGGCGGTGTATCCACCCTTAAACAACACCATCTACCTTTCAAAACCATGTCAAATACAAACGTGTCTACGAGGAATAGTGTTTATTTGACATTAAAAACGGTAAACTGTCACCTACATATGTTGTACGTGATGCGTCTCGATATCTTTTTATTCTTTTTACTATATATTTCATAACAATATAAATACATCTTTTGATTTTTACACAGAGTGGGTAAATCGAATATATTATTATTATTATATCGTATAATATATTCGAAAACATTGGATTTTTTCCCTGGCGGGGTTGGCAATTGACAAACTTTATAAAATACAAACTGTTTATAAAATAAGGAAATTAAATTATTATAGAAAAAATAACGTACCAACATTCCAGCCTTTGTAGTGGTACCATCCATACGACTCCAATAACCTTTTCAATATTTTATTTATTTAAATCAATAGAACAAATGTGAATACATAATATGGTTTGGCCACATGGGGAGAACGAACGAAGAACGCCTGACGAAGAAAATAAATATTGCGGACAGGAATGTAATGAGAGGTCGGGGCCGTCCAAGAAAAGGATGGCTCGGCTGTGAAAGACATTCTGAAAGAGGGAAATGTTAGAAATTACAGACAAACGTGTATGAGACGATGTATGTATATTGATGAGGCGACGGTTGCGTTCTAGTATTGAAAAAAATGGCGTTAGATTATCTTACTCCGTTAGGGACATGGTGTGATGGTATATATGCAGTTATTTATATTTTGAGGAAGACTTACAGCTAATGTAATAATTTAAAAGCCAATTAGAAGTCTCCGATGTATGTATGTCCGAATTTATTTTTATTTTTACTGGATTCTAATAAATAAGTAATGTGAGGTATATTGAAAATGAAATGCACCTCCGCCCGTAATGATTTTAAGAACATTAATATTATGCACAGTAATGTATGTATTGCCTTTCGGCGGTCTTTTGATGTGTTACCATATTCATATACGTATCTATCAATCACAATATGATATCATATTCTGTAGCCTTGTGGTGCGGTATTAGTGCGGTGTATGAAATTGCCTTGAATAATGAATAATATGATTTACATTTGATCATAGGGAAACATCGTTTCATACTACAGTCTAGTTACACATATTGTACCAACGTATATTTCGTTAATCATATTGTATACCGAGTATTTCATTTCCACAAACCAAGTAGAAAATACCAATGATCATCTGAAACGTACACTGTAATAAATATTATGATTGAATTAATTATTATCTATATATATATATATATATATATATATATATATATATATATATATATATATATATATATATATATATATATATATATATATATATATATATATATATATATATATATATATATATATATATATATATATATATATATATATATATATATATATATATATATATATATATATATATATATATATATATATATATATATATATATATATATATATATATATATATATATATATATATATATATATATATATATATATATATATATATATATATATATATATATATATATATATATATATATATATATATATATATATATATATATATATATATATATATATATATATATATATATATATATATATATATATATATATATATATATTATAATATTTTTATCTCGGTTTTCCCGTGTCAGTAGGTCTTGACTAAGACCATTTGTCTTCCGACGTTTCGCCTGAATACTTGACGGTGAGCTTTCAGTGTGAGTAGACGTGTGTCGCGCGCGTGCTTTTCGTTAAGTCCTTGAAAATGCCTGGTGATATTCAGGCGAAACGTCGGAAGACAAATGGTCTTAGTCAAGACCTACTGACACGGGAAAACCGAGATAAAAATATTATAACATATTTCACCCGTGAAAACATCAAATATAACATATATATATATATATATATATATATATATATATATATATATATATATATATATATATATATATATATATATATATATATATATATATATATATATATATATATATATATATATATATATATATATATATATATATATATATATATATATATATATATGTTATATTTGATGTTTTCACGGGTGAAATATGTTATAATATTTTTATCTCGGTTTTCCCGTGTCAGTAAACGTCGGAAGACAAATGGTCTTAGTCAAGACCTACTGACACGGGAAAACCGAGATAAAAATATTATAATATATATATATATATATATATATATATATATATATATATATATATATATATATATATATATATATATATATATATATATATATATATATATATATATATATATATATATATATATATATATATATATATATATATATATATATATATATATATATATATATATATATATATATATATATATATATATATATATATATATATATATATATATATATATATATATATATATATATATATATATATATATATATATATATATATATATATATATATATAAATGGATGTACGTATATTTGTTTGTTTGTTTATTTGTATGTGAGCGATGGACTCCCTAACCAACCACCCGATTGCGATGAAACTTTGGGAAAATGTTCAGCTCATACCAGAGAATGTTATGCATTATAATTTATTTATTTATTTATTCGATATCTCATAAAACATTTATTTGAAAAAAAAATGTTTGGTATTGAAATGAAACGTTTTGCGCTCACACGAGGTCTAAAAATTTAATTTAATTTATTTAATATCTCACACAAAAATTTATAAAAATTTTCTATTTGGAATTGTCATTGAGTTTTAGAGATTCGTTCAGCGCATAACAGAAAACGTATTTGAAGTTTAATTTAATTATTCAACTTCTCGCATAAAGTTTATTTAAAAATGATCTATTTATTATTTAAAAATTATCTACGGGAAGGAATCAAGGAACTGTAGGGATAGAAGGGAATAAAAGATGGAATTATAATAAGCAATTCTAGATAAGAATGTTAAAAAATGAAAAGGAAACATTCAGATCAACCATTTTTATATATTTGGAGATAAATTATAAAACATGCAGTACAACATCTGCCGGGTTTTACTAGTATTATATAAATACTTTTCTATTCCCGGTGGAGAGAGACACAGTATTTAATTAGAGAGAGAGCAAAAACTATAATTAACAGCATAGCGCAAGAGAGTGTTGATGGTATGGATATGTATGTGTTCCCTTCCTTTGTCTCTGTCTTAAATTATTTTCATATTATACCTTTATTATTGTTTGTTATAAATAAATAAATTGTTTTTTTCAGTCTCGATCTATGAGACGATAAATATCCTTAGTCTACAGAATATGGCAACTTGTCATTGGTTACGTGTTAAATTAAAAGCAAAATAAATATAAAGTAGGTAGGTCTAATATTTTCTTAATAAAATCGCACTAGCTAAACGATACATGATAAGGCTAAACAATATTGAAGTAGGTATATTATTGGGCGTTCCACGCTTTTATTTACAATATCGTATTCTTGTTTATCTACATATTTTTAGGCCTGTTGGTCCTTCGTCATCTTCACTCCTTTGTCGTGGATTGCCTGATCTGATCTCCTTCCATCTATTGGGAATAAATAATATCGTGATCTTATCAAAAATCTCTATCTATTCCGACACTTATTTTCTACAAGAAATTTTTCAACTGATTTATAATAATTTTAATACATACCAATGCTAACTTTAACCTAGATTTAGTATTTTATATAGAATAAGGCACAGCTATACATTCCATTTTAGTGCATTTTCATATCAGCGCGATGCTTATAAATAATATTATGTACCTATATATTTATACGACGTACCGTGTTTCGAATCTTGAAACATGTTACGCCTACAGGGCTTACGACCTGTCATCGGCTGGTTTACGTGATCACTTTATGCGCTTGCGCAACGTTCACCAATTATGTTTTTTTTTTAATGAGATCCCTATCAATTCAATTTTGAAAGTTCTATATATTGTAATACTGGTATGTATTGCAATATATAGAACATGGTGGTTCTATATATTGTAATACTAATTTCCCGGTTCTCCTACAATAAATATTCCAACTTCGTCTCTATTGAGATAATTAAAAATCTGTTAAAAAATATCTTTGACTCCCGACAGGGAAAAAAATCCAATGTTTGCGCATATGCAATAATAAAAATATTCGATGTTACGCCTATTTTTATTTATTTATGACTGACAACTCTCATGTATTAACAACAATTCATACTTAAGTTATAACTATTATAAATTATGTCTACCGTATGGTTTATTTTACAATGTATACAGTATACCTACGTGTCTTTCTCAGTAGAGAGTTGTAGGTATGTAGGTACTTATCCTGACGTTTAATTTTCCTCGCTTACTATATGCAACATCTAATAGTGTAATGAAGTGTTTGCTACGTTGTCGTCCCGGCTTTGGTCGTAAAAACATTAACAACCACTTAATCTGCGCGGCCCTCTCTCTGTCCCTTCCCATCCGACGTCCCTTTTCAAACTATCCAAGTCGAGCCTTTGTGTTCTGTGTGTAATATTATTATTATAAATATAAAACATAAAGAGACCGCCGGTAATGGCTATAGTAGTGTACCACACTTCACCGCAGATGGGAAAATCTGTAGGACGGCGCGGCGGAGGCAGACTAAATTCATTTTTTCATCGGCCATACGGTCCATACACGACACTTTTATAACAACATATTGTGGGGATATAATACCGTCGGATAACCACAGACTTTTAAATATTAGTTTTTATCTCTTTACTGATGTTTTTGTGTGTTCAAATCTTAGTTCTTTTATTGAAATAATCTGTTATTGTTGATTCTTATTGAATTGCTATTGAATAATTCAATCATTAGATATTGTGTAGTGTCGTATAAGTCAGTGCAGATTGATTACTTACGCAATACACAGTATATTAATATATTTTGTATACAAAATAAACGAGTATTTTTAGAATCCATTCAGCCCTACTTCCTTAACAAAAATCAATAAAAAAGTTTTTCATTCTACATTCTCGTTTTTTCTGCGTTTTTTTATCATCGCATACATCGATCTATCATTAGATCTAAATCTATTATGCGTGTACATTGTACATACATATATAGTTCAATAAAATTATATGAAAGACAAAAGTCAACCAATAATAAACATTCTTATCATTGTTGTTATGATATCCTGATAACAGCAAGGTGTATGAAGAATGTTAAAGAAAACGTAATTTTTGTAAAAGATTAGATGAGCGTTGACACTTTATATCTATAAATATGATGAGTTAGGTCAGTTTATATTCTTGTAGTAGGTTTTGGAAACCTGTTATCTTTTCAGGAAGTGTGCCCCTTCTCCAAACCCTCATGTGACGCCGAGCTCCTGCTATCTCTTCATGATATCCAATAAGCATATTTTCATCTCACTTTGTTAGTTAAAATAATAAATATTTTTTTGGTTCAGAGTTAACGATCTCTGTTAGCGGTTGTGCGCTCATGACGATGGGTCATGTATTTGGACGAGCGCCAAGCGCTTTGCGCGAGATTTGTACGGAGCTTACTTTTTGTATGACTTTTTTGACACTCCACAATTTTATGAGAACATTTCATGAATGCGGGTTTATCAACGTTGACATTTATATTGCTTGCGCTTATAACGCTTTCATGAATAAATGTTTTCATATTATATGGTGTTTGTGTGTATAATGGTCTTCATTTGAAAAAAATAAATTTATTCAATCGTCGCCGTTCCTGGTTCGTTTTCTGTGTCAAAATGAAATGTGATACCATGTTTTGTTTGTAACATTTTATTTCTCTTTGAAATAATATGTAGATAACAAAGTTTTGTTTATGGCGGTCATTTTTTAAGACGAATTTGAGATGAAACACGTAAACAGTATAATTTTATCAATGCAACATTTATTTATGACAGCAATGTTTTGGGGCTTTCAACAAAATTCAACGACTGAGATTGATGGACGCATAGTGGGGACTGAATGAAATATTACAACGTTTGTCATTCATATATAGCTCTATAGCGAGATGTAATAACATACTTTTCATGCTATTAATATACTGAAAATATTTTTAAATCATAGCAACCCTAGGGACTAATGATGTTGATAAAATCTGTATTTCTATGTTGATAAATGATATTGCCATACGGCAATAAACTCGCCATTTGCGTAGGGTGCAAGGAAATGTTTATTATTATTATTTCTCGGTACCTATGGATCAGGATTCAGATATGTTACTTACTGGGTCACTATAGCTTAAATACATTAACATCATCAATAAGGCGGCTACATATGATCGATGCTTTAGTGTGAGTGGTCCTATTATTTAGAATGTGTTACCTCCAGATGTCTGAAGTGTTCAAAGAAAGACCAATTACACTAAAATATCTGCGCAATGCGTGGAATCTGCAGTAACGGGCTTCAATTAATTTAGTTAAACCCTTTGGTACCTACCTAATCTTAACTAGTGTATAATTTAATTCAATAATATTCGTCTATAATTGGCTTTATTTAAATGTAAAAAAATCATAGCTTTTTTTATTTAACGAACTGTTAAATATAAAAAGACAGCAACTTATTTCTCGTAGAGCAACAACACAAGGCTGAGATATCAGCGTCCTTGGAATGATCTTGACTCATTAAACTTCGATTAAAAAATTATAAGTATTATTGTCAAAGGAACTTCATTGTTGTTATATTTTAATTACATTTCATATTCATTTTATGTTTGAAAATTAAATATACCTACGTACTTAGGTACAATATATTATCAGGTGTTTGAAATAATAAAAACTCAATTGACTTTATTCTCTTGTTAAAGCACATCACATCGCCAACTCTCGATATTGTATGTAATGGAAAAGCTCCTGTGAGAGTAGACATTACTGCAGTGATATCGCACGCTTGGCTTTATATTATTATTATCTCCTTTATGCCACGATAAACCCGACGTCCAGGGACACGACGTGTTTAGTGCGCTCCTCTCCCCGCCATTCGTTCATCTGGTTTAATCCATAAGACTTAAACCACTGTCTGGTTTAAAAATCTACCATGAACATTGAACATTGTGTTTTCTATTTATATCTAAAATCATATTTTGGTTGGCTTACATAAACAATTTTATTTTAAACGTGTATTCACAAAAATAAAATATTCAACCGATTTAGTGTGAAATAATGTAATTGGTTATTGTTACCCAAATGTAGACTAGCCGAGGACAGGTCATCAGAGTTTTCATCAAGGTTTTTTTTTAATTTTCTATTGAGATATCAAATATTTTTCACCGATACAGCGATTAATTGTTTATTTTTGAAACAAATACTGACATATTATAAAAAAAGAACTACTTCATTATATTCTTTGACTTTCCTGTAATCACAGTTTTTTCAGCTTAACACGTCGGGGTCACCACTCTAGGTTAGTGATGTACTCAAGTGAACAGACCGTGATTGTTGGAGGTATTTATAGTCCAGAGGGACTACCTCATGTCTTCACAATATTATCACTGAAATATGAGACATACTGGATCATGTTCATCTTTGAGATTGCATCAATTTAATCAACATGTATCCCTGAGTTTCCATAAATAAAGGAAGTGGAAAAATTTCTAGGTATCTTTTATAATTGTAACAGCAGACGTGACATGAAATTATTTTACTTTGTTTTATTTCTTAAGAATAATAGAATGTTCTAGATGTATCACGACAAACAATAATAGACGACAAATCGGATGTTCACTTTCCTCGGTCCACCTCTCCTGTGAGAGTGACAAGAAAGAGGAGATTGGATAGATAGAATCTGTACCTACGGAACTGACTGTCGGGGGGTATGTGCCACTCAACAGACAGCCGTGTATCCCGGATGTGGAGAGAGAGATATGGTGTGTCCGTGTGTGTCCAGGGTACGGTTGCGCGCTATTTGTCAAACCTCCTGGCTCGCTGTTACTTTTCCATGTCCTCAGGAAATATAATATATCTAAATCTATTTGCGGCTAGTCTTTTAATACTCTATTATTTCGTACGAGCGAATCTGTGTACTTTGGGAAAATCAATTACTTTATAATATGAGCGATTGTTGAAATACGTTTTATTTTTTTATTTTATTTTATTCTTTATTTGTTCGGAAACTTAAAAGCTACCTATACATTTTTAATGCTTACAAAAAATAAGCCAATTATGAAGTTTCACATAGTTACATTATAATATATTATTGATTTTGGATAGTTGAGTTATTGTATGATGGTGAGTGTATGCGGGGGAAAGGGAAGGGTAATGGATATAGAAAAGCGTTGATAAGGAAGGGATTACGGTTTAAGGAAGATAGGTTTGATAAGTTTGATTTGATAGGTTTGTTCTTTTCGCATTTGTAACATAGTGTTAGCCGTTTGGTTTTTGTGTGGATGTCCTGGATTCTTAGTTGAGAGTGTGTACGTACACTTTGTTATCTTACATATTATTGTGTAGTTACTAGGAAGAAATCTCCGAATGGCAATAAGTAAAGCATGTTTGTATACAATGTGTGTTTATGTATATTATCTTGAATAAAATTTCCGTATAATAATCTCAATTGTAAAGACGTATTTATTTTACCATACCACATTTTGCGGTGCTGGAGGACAACAAAACTATTAAAAATTAAAACATACCGTATGTAATGTACCTATTTGTCTAGTCTCCAAAATAAAAATAGCAGCAGCGGGAATCACAAAGTGAATCAATTAAAGGATCATTAACAGGATCATATGTTAATTTTCAACACGTATAATTAAAAGTAACGCCATATATTATGTGTAAACAATAAATAATAATATAGGTATCCTTTCTTCCTTCAATAGAGCCATTTGTTTCCCCTTTCAACCAATTGTTTAATAAATTCAATTAATGCACCTCTGTGGGTGTTTATTTCAATATTAATAGTAATAAACAATCAGCGGCTTACCTTATAATATAATATCATTATGTAATGACCGAAAGTAACTTGGTCGTGCAATAAATTCAATAATATCTCCCCCCTACCCCCTCCTCTCTCGCCCCAGCTATAAAGTGTTCAGATATCGTAAATACCTTTTATGAACCCGCTTTATTTAGCTCCGTATATACACAAAGTAAGTTTTAAGGTCGCGATCCCTTGTAAATGTTTACATTCGACTTTATGTATATACCTACCTACCTACCTATTAACACCAGAACAATGTTTCTTCGTTTGTGGTACGCGTTGGGATGATTAATATAGATTGAAATAATAAATAGGTATATAGAAGAAATTATAACAAACGACCATGTATGCAAAGATATATGAATGTGAGCTAGACGATGAATATATACAAAGGCAATTGTATGGCGTTCGGTTCTCTCTGTCTATCCCGATAACCGGGACCTGGCGTCATGGTATATATGTTGGTATGAGTGAGATTTATGGTGACAAACCTGCTTAATTATTGTACTAAAATTGCCCAGCTTAAATTTATATACATAGTATAACAATAATTATGAAAATTTATATGCAACCTGTGCAAGTGACGATTTTATTCCAATATGGCGATTAGTTTCAATTTACCAGTGTTCTCAGTTCAAACAAGCAAGAATTGCAAGGGAAATAATTTTAATACATTAATTTCTTATTAATTAACTCATACATGGTTGAAACAAAATGAATTGTATTAAATGTTTTTTAACTCTTACTGGAAATAGAAACCAGGGCGTCAGAACCAAAGTCAAACGACTCACCACTATGCCGCGGTGGCCTATATGATTATTGACTTGATATACTAATGAATAATATTTTCACTTCCTTCCACCCTGCGCAAGTGGCGAGTTTATTACCATATGGCAATTTCTTCCAACTAAGCAGTGTTTCCAGCCCAGATCAGCAATATTAGCGTGAGAAATGAATTTAAATAATTCTGCAGGGGATCGAACCCAGGACGTTCGCACAGAAACCAAACGGCTTTCCTACTGATATACTTGATTTCTTTTAGTTTATTGAGGCACGAAACTTTAATCATGGAATACTTGTTTTTTTTTAAATTTTTTCCCAAAGTATACTCAAGAAAAACTATTTGGAAGCCACTGGTCCAGGACTTCGCATGCAGAGCGGGTTGGTGTAATCCTGCGCTTATAAGTTATAACGAAATCCGCGTCATTCAATTTACTATTTTATTTTACCCATATTTATAATATTTCAAATAAACATCGTTGTTTACCTATTTTTTGTTTGTATAATACACCACATCTACCCTGTCCATACTGGAGTGGCAAGGCCTAAAGTCCGGACCCGATAAGTAAGTAAGTTAGTATCTACCCTGTCGATTAATTCAGGGATTACCAGCGATAGGTGTATGGTTGTGAATAACATGTATAAAAAAGAACGATACATTTATTTTATTTAAGGTTACAAATAGTTTTTTTAAATGTACATATAAAATTCTAATTTAATTATTAAATATAAAAAACCAAAATAGTAACACCAATTACTAAATTACGATCTTACGAAAAAGAAAAACAAAAAAGACAAAGAAATATAAAGAAACAATTAAAATACAATTATACATGTCGGTATCCCCATATTACATATAGGTACATTAAGATACATGTCGGTATCCCCACACACCAGTCCCGTTTCTCCTATATAGGCAATATTCAGAATGGTAATTGAACCTTATTGCTGAACTTTGTAAGATGTTTTGGTGCCTCTTGATTTTCGATTACCCGGATCTTACGGGAAACCCGAAAATGATAATTGGAAAGATTGGATGCACTATTCTAATCTTGTGCTTCGCAGCACTATTACATGTCGTATAAATTAAAATAAAATACTTGAGTTTAAAATTAGATCGTAAGTTGCGTGCGTCGGGTGATTTCAGTTCAGTCGAGTAAATAATAATACATCGTTTATATTCTTGGCAGTTTTCTGTTTTTTATTTGTTCTTTTATAGGGGATTAAAAGCTCTAACCGCAAACATTTGCATTAGAAATTGCTCGAGTGTAGTTTATTTTTAATTTTCCTCTTTTAACACAAAGAGTTAGGCGGCGGCGGGCGGCCATTTAAATGGTACATATTTTGTGTTTGTTAAGTCGATTAACTCTATTTTGTTTTCACGTATGTATTAGTTTTGATTTAAATGTACATACCATCACGCCTCATCAACATTCATACATCGTCTTATACACGTTCGTCATAACTGATTTAAATGTACGATGAAAAAAATATTTGCGAATTTGAAAAGGGACATGTACCTATACGACGTGTTAATTATTTTTATAGTGCGAAATATAAATATTGGCTTATTACTTTTTTATTGTTTTTTTTTCAAATACATATCTAGTATCGACAACCACGTGAAATTTTGAAAATGTATTTATTTATAATATAGCATATCTTGTGTCTTATACGTCATTATATTGAATTGAAATCTATACCGTATTCCATTACAACAGACAGTAGAACATGTAAGGTCTATGAAGCTAATTCTAAGCCGTACGTTATTATACATTACATGCATGTACATAATCTATGAATATTATATAAGGTAATTTGAAAGCATAAGTTCACATAGATAACCGAAAGTAATAATATTAAACAGTGAGACTTGTACATAATATTATGTATAGTGATTCTGATTCATAGTATAAATGTGTCAATATGTAATAGAGCGATGTTAAATTATACGCAGGGAATAAGTGACTTGTGAGTAATGGATAATACAAATTTGGCTATGAAATATGTAAACATTAAACATTATAATATCTTTTGTACATAAATTATTTTTAATTTAAGAGTTATTTTCTTACCACTATAACGTACGATAGTAGAAAACTTACATTTGTCATATTTATAAATTAAATATAAATATAAAACTAGTAAAAAAATTTATTACATCTTTTTCAAAATCTCGTGAATGGAAATACATAAATGGTAGATCATAAAAAGGATAAATTCAAAAATGTTTTTATCGCACTAAAATAGGTGATTATTTTTCTACATTAATATAGTACTGACCAAAACATAGTGTGGATTTCATAGTTGCGTAGTTTTATGCTTTCGATAATGATTCTCGCTTCGCTCCCTCAACAAAAAGTGTAACAATTCCACGATGCGTGAAAACGATTCGGTTCCGTTCCCCGATTCTCGAAATAATTTCACATATTTTTGCCTAGGTACCCCCCCCCCAATACACTTAAATGCCGAGATTACGAAATGTTCTTTGTGAAAATTCAATTTCCCAGCTTTTCTGTGTGCGAGGCGTTTCAGTAAGAAACGAGAAATTTGTACCTAGTTTTAGCCCGTCACTTCGCTACAGCGCGCTACGAGTAGAATACCATAATGTGTTTCATCTTTTTAAACAAACATTATCTAGAAGTGAGCATAATGTGTCATCATTCATTAGAAACGCCCCTCGTATGTTCATATATTTTAAGAGTTCGATTTTTTTTTCTGCTACGAGGCACGGGCTTAGAATATTGCTTCCACTTTATTTCTATTATCATTGTTTTCGGGTGTCCCGTGAGAGCCGAGTAATCGAAAATACAACAGGCAACAATAATATGATGAGCAGTAGGTATAAGAATAATAAAAAAGTAGGCAGTAGGTATAATTATTTTGAAAGGTGGATAATTATTTTGAAAGAAGGACCTTGAATGAGGGAGGTATCTTTATCGTCACGCTTAAACATATTAACAGGGCTTGGAATTATTTTTTTGTTTTTATTTTACAATCAATGTTAACCGAATTAATATTTTGTTTAACACGTGGAATGAGTGTTAACATGAAGTTGATGCATTGACGAAGACACCCTCGCCGAGCTGCGGCAGATACCAGATAACAGGGTATTAATTATATATTAGCTTTGTTATGCCTTGCCGATCCGCCGCTTATAATCCCGATCCCGGCATTCCGGTAGCTTATCCGGGATTCCCATCAATCCCGGCCGGGATCAAAACATCTACACATTACTCTCATACATTGAATCCGTCCGACCGTTTTTTTTTCATCCTTTTGTTTGTATTGTCAAAGGGATTATCATGGCGTGTATGATGTTGTTATACGAGCATGCTACCGAATTATGAATGTAGTAGGATTATTTTTGACCATATTTGTTTTTGATCTTCAACACTTCAAAGCTGTATCAAATCGAAATTTGCTTTTTTCAAGATGGTTGACAATTAGACCACGTAAGACCTTCGGCGAAACATATTATCTGTGATATATAAATTCGTTTTTATAAATTTCACTTCTTGGTGTATGATTAATAAGAACTGTTAGTATCCCAGTCCAATTAGATGGACTTCCATCCTCGTGTCTTATAGTTTAGTCTGGTCTGGTTCCTGATCTGAAATGCCTTCATAAACATCTAAATCATTGTAACTAACTGTTGGGTATACTAATGTTGAATTTACATTAAACATGGTAGATTTTAGGTGCCAGTGATAAGTTATTTATTGCATTTGTATTTCATTATAAAATTATTACATCTATGAGAACGAATCATTTTGAAAAATATAACTAAGATAGTTTGGGTATTAATGAAGGTATATATCGCACCGTTAGTGTAAAACCGACGTAAGTGCAAATACTATAGTTTGGAGAAATGGGAGTTTAAAGATTTCACATCGCTCGCAAAAATTGGGTTTTTGAAATAAATCAATGTGTTTTTGTTTATAAGTATATTAAACCATGCTTTATTCATTGAACATATAAACAAAACATTAAAACTATATCTTCTTCTTCTTCTCAGCCTAATCCCATCCACTCCTGGACGAAGGCCTCCTCCATCTTCTTCTAAGCCACTCTGTCTTGCGCTCTGAGCAACCAATTCACACCAGCATTATGGTTGATATCATCCCTCCATCTCATGGGTGGTCTTCCAAACACCTTTGACTGTCATTCTTAGTCTCCAAGCCAACATTATCCTTCTTTATATAATTTTTCTTAAATTTGCAGTTGCTAGGTTTTAAATTTTCAGGGCACAAAAACATGTTGATATTTTTCAGTTACTTCACTATTACATTTTTTATTTTTATCAAATATGGCAAAGATTAAGTTAAAAAGGACAAATTTTGACCTTATTTAAATAATGTGAATCTACAAGAAGTCTTCGTCTTCTTCTTCTTTTCTAGGCCTTAAGGCCTGTCCAAGAAGTCAATTATGCAAAAAAACTAAAATATACATCTTCTTTTGCTACAGTGACTAATACTGATTTTGTGACACAAGGTTTTTATAAAAATCATGGTGGATTTCTGGTATCACTCTTGACGTACATAGAGATATCAGGTTTTTTTTTTTGCTTCAGATATCTTTGGTGGTTCTATAAAAGCTTTACTCAATTGCGGTTCTATTGGACGTCCACGCTGACGCTGTCGTAAATTAATACTAAAAAACTCTTTCTGAGCATAACTTGTTTTATAAAAAATGTAGTATGGTTTTCTTACTTCCATTACGCAGATATCCATCCATCGAACCTGTAAATTATTTTCATTTGTTTTGTAATTTGTCCCCATTGTTTTAGCCAAGCTATGAAAATCATAAATCTCTCCAGTGCTCAATGCTGTAACCTTGTAAGGTTTTTTTTGGTAGCCATTTGTATTATAGGAATCCACTGTGTTGGCACATAAATTGGCCCAGACTTAAGGGATCTTTTTTTTTGCTTTTCTATGCACGAATGCATAGAGTCTCCCTCATTTTGGGTATGCCCTATTACTAAAAAAATATGTGTTATCTTTGGAATATTAAAATTATGGATGCTATATAGATACATCGCAGCCATGAATTTATTTTTATTTTGCCCAGGGCAATTATCTGAGTAAAAAGCTACATCATTTCCAGTGGACTGGTCTCTTAGAAAATTGTAAACACAGGTACCAATCTCATTGGCACATCTATTGGCAATACCTTCGTGCCAAACGAAGAAGTAACCACTTTTGTTCACCATATTACATATGGTGAAATTAAACGTCGAAAGCTCCCTTTTGTAGTGTAGAACTGATATAATATGTGCTTCTGGTGTTGATAAAACGGCTTGCAAATCGTAACAACAAACTATTTTATTTGTTGCTGGTGCCTCTTGCACGTCTTTCGCTTTTTGCTCTCTCGATAGTTTTTTTATTATTTTGGTGAATGTCGTATTCTGTTTGATGAATATTTTTCTCCTCATCATTCATATTTTCAAACTTTTCGCATAATTCGCATTGGTCCTTTTTAGGCTGAAAAAAAACAATATTATATTCTGTATTGAATATAAATGAATACATCGAATATTCTTTCTTGTATACAATCTATACATTTCTCGCACTGATAATGATACATCAATGTATTCTCTGGTAGTCTGCGCTCTCAGGTAAAGAGATTCAATTTGTGGGAATGATTCTATGTGATTGCGAACATTTAATTTGTCATCATTAGATATATTTCTAGGCCTGTTATTGTGCTTTCCTTGAAGTGGAGGATGTACTATACCAACTGAACATTTCCTTCGAATGACAGTACTTATAAAAGAATCTCCTATGTTTAATGTTGCTTTAAAAAGTGTTTACACACAACAATAGGTATGTTGTCCGTTTCAAAGAAATATTGAAAATTTGGTGATCGTGTACTGCCCTCTTTTACTCTCCGGTATTTAGGCACGATAGATTTCATACAATTAGCCACAAATAATTGCTGCTTATGTTTGTCCCCTATACTCCAGATAAGTATCAATCTATTAAGTTTTCTTACATATATTATTGTGTATTGGCGACTGCCATACAAATTGTATGAAGCAATGTCGTCACTAAATTCAATTTTTATAAAAAAATTTAAAATAAATTTGAGATGTAGGTACTACTACAATGTGAATATTTTTTACAGAAAATTAAATTATCTAGTTGGGGTGTTTCGGCTTTTTTCGATATTTTTAAAAACTTTGGAAATATAGGCAGTTAAACACATAAATTTATCATAAATTTTTTTTTCTTAGTAAAAAATGTTTGAGAAACTCTGGAATTTTTTTGAAAAAACTTATTTGAGATTTTGTATTCGTCTATATTCGTACCAATTTTCAGCGTTCTAGCTTTTATGGTTTCTGAGATATATGGAAAAATAAAGTAAAAATTCGAAAGTTGATAACTCCTGGAGAGACATGGCGTGATGGTATGTACCTATGTATGTAACATTATATTACATTTTATCATATGCTAACTTTATATAGATTCACAAAAAGCAAAAAAAAAGGTAAGTGTACATTTTGCTGAAATGTATTCTTTTATTAAAAAAAGAAAAATGTAAAAGTGAGTTAAATGCAAATTAAAAAAAAAACTATAATGTAAAAGTGAGTTAAGTGCAGATACTCCGGTTTTACATTAACAAAAAAAATAAACATGGATATTGTAAAACCAAATTATCTGTTTTTAAATATGAAAATTTTTGAATTTTCAATTATTTCTCTTTTACACATTCAAGATTATGAAAAAAGCAAATGTTTCACATTGTTATCTCAAAAATGAAAAATTTGCACTTACGCAGGTTTTACACTAACGGTGCGATATATTCCTTAACCTTTTAATTATGATCTGTATATATTCTTATAGAAGTATGATTAGCGTAACCCGATTTTTGACATTAATCTTATATTTCTAATTAACTGTAAGGCGTAGAGCAATATCTGGAAAAATATGCCTGTGCATTGCGCATTTACATCAATTCTTCGGGTTTAGTAAAAACTCTTATTTATAAACTATATCTGTTATTAATAAGAATAGCTTACTTATATAGTGCCGTTTTTGTGTACCCATCTCAAGGGCGATTTACAATTATATTTTGTTATTATGCTTTGAATTAAACACTGTAAACTGTATGTAACTTTTTTAGAGTTTTTATATGAGTTTTACTAACTTATTTCACTGTGATTCCTTTCAGTATAGTAATGATGGAATATCAAATTGAAAAATGTGTATTGTGTATGCTGGCAGCAGGCGCCCTCTTAACTTATTTTCCTTATAAGTTTTTGTTTGTTTTTGATTATCATTATTACCTAGAAATTATTTAGTTTATTTTTGTATAGCATTTCTAATTGAAACATCATTCGTTCGCGTCATACTCACAAATACACAGGTAATTGAAGGTATACAATGTGCATTATGTTTTGCGGTGCTTAAATGTATTATACTCGAGATAATCCGGGTGTTGAGATTGCTCGAGGAATTATTATTGCGGGGCTCAATTTACAAAGCGTTTAGTTGGTTAGCCGGGGCCAAGTATAAACACGTCCCGTCCCGTGTACACTCTGCAAAGTTATTTCAACCAAAATGTTTATCTTACTGTGAGACCGGAAAACCGGGGGAAATTACTATACCTCGGACGTATTACAACTTTTATTATTTAATTTCTCAAAAGCTAGTTTATTGATTTTTGACATTTCGTTATAATTAAACATTCTTCTAGTCATCAATTTTTAAAAGATAATTTTTCTGTCTAATACAAACATTCTACGTACCTATATTTGTTAATTTGTTAATACGTATATTTGTTAATTCTACGTATATTTGTTAATTCTACGTATATTTGTTAATTCTACGTATATTTGTTAATTCTACGTATATTTGTTAATTCGTATAATTCTACGTATATTCGTTAATTCGTAGAAATTAACAAATATACGTAGAATTTAAAACAAATTGTTTTAATTTTAATATAATTTTAAAATGGAATTCTACTACGTAAATTATCCACAAATACTTAATAACAAACATTGTATTAGACAGAAAGCAATTCCAATGAATATATGTACGAGAGTTCATAATACTTCAAATCATCCGTCTAAATGTCGCAGTATACATACGTAACATGTTTTAACCCGGAGGAACGGGACGGTAAACATTAGGTATTTCATTGAAAATCCCTTGGGTGCCACGTCGCCGTCCCGTCTTGCCCCCGTGTCGTATACTCTTTTGTATACATGTTCTATAAAAATATTTTTCCAAAAAATATCGTCCTGTTCCGTCCGGGTTAAAACACGTTGCATATGCAGCGACCTTTACTTAGTTTTTCTAACGTTGCGTTATTTTTTCCCATTTTTATGTCGTTGTTAAATCTTTTGTTTTTGATATAATATTTTGACAGAAGTGTAACGTTGTCGGAAGTTGAATCTTGTGTCGAGTATAATAAATATGTAGTAGGTATGCAAGTTGTCTCCTCTCCCCATGTTACTGTTGTTGTCAAACATGCTCTCGTGTGTCTCGTGTCTTATTATATAACATTTCTCTGGACACTTTGTAAACATCGTGTTTAACATAACGTGTGGCAACTATACCCTGTTCTTTATTTAAATAACCTTTTACACAAAAAACAGGCTTCAAAATGAATGTGTCAAGATAGAAAAAAAGGTGGCTTTCAGTTATCTTTGCCCCACAAGGGACATGGTGCGATGGTTTGTATGTATTTAGTATCTTTCATACAATTATTCACCTATACAATAATGCGTATTAAACATATAGATTGCAGACGCCTTTGCAAATTGAAGACTGATATTTTTTTCTCATTATTTCCATCATTAGAACTCAATGTAATTTCACTATCTTCATAGGAATTATTAAAATCGGATAATGTGGCTAAGAATATTTTTGGCAAATATTTAACATTTTTGGTGTCTTTTGTAATTTGAATTGTTGTATGTTTTGCCTTAAATTATATTACTTTTGCTGAAGTGAGTTTGATGATTTTTAGATAGATGCCATAATCAGATTTTGACTAAAATGAAATGGGACCAATCAGAAGATACCCACCCCCTTTCTTATGAAAAATCGGATAATCGGAATCGGACAACGCTGTAAATAAAGAGTCATTGCTGAACATACTTACATAAAAAATTACGTCGATTTAATATAACCTCTTCGTTTTTGGAAGTTGGTTAAAAATTATTTGACTTGCATTCTTTTTTTGCTTTAATTTAGATGAATATACCACATTATCTATAATTGAAATAATCAAACCCACAGTTTGTAAGTTACGTGTATTACGATTGCAATCCGATAGAAATTATTTGCAATATATGCAAGTGGCGAATTTCCTACTGAATCTTCCTACGAAAAAGTGTTACAAGTGTTAGAAGCAATTATTGCGTGGGAAATAATTTTAAGCAATTGCCTCCCCGATTTGGATGACCGAACCCATTAAGCCAGTATACAAGTCAAACTTACCATTTATTCACGGCACTCGACTGTCAGCTTGTGGTGCATACTTTTGCCTGACTGAGTTTTCGATACTACCAATTGATGTTTTTATTATAGGTACTTGGAGTACTGATCACCTGCATTAAGATGTATATTTGTATAGATTAAAAACAATGATTGATGTATTTCCCTTATCAATTGGGATTAACCAGTTATGTATTAAAATGTACATACCTAATATATCATTATTTTGATTAAAAATACAACCGTTATACAGATATATTTTTCTAATATTAAAGGCATTTTTCCAACTATTTTCATATCTACGAGTAGAGTGTCATCGCATAGTGTTACAATTCCGAACATGAAGTACCTATAAGGTTCTTGGTATTGGGTATGTAGGTGCTGTGCTGTGTAGGTATGAATAGGGAGAGTAATAAAATGTTGGTTGTGTGCACCAAGCCAGGTCGAGAGAGCAGAGGCGAGTCTATCTGCTAATGATGCTGCGGTGCATGAAATATTCAGAGGGCAATCTTGCCCGCCATTCCTCCCCCACCCCATACCGTATCCCCCCTTCCAGGCCTCAAATATATTCCCCTCGTAAAAACACGTCCGGAACTTGCCAAGGAAATTGTTGAGAATGTTACACTTGTTAACGGGGGCTGTTTTTATTTTATCACGCGTTTTCTCACTTACATTATTGAGATTATCTCTGTTTAACTTTTTTCCCATTTTTGTATTCCTTTCATATCTGTCTACCTATTCACCTACATACCTATTCATGTAGAGATTGGATAGTCTTGGTTCAGATCTCGCCTTACATTGAACCGACGATTTACTACCGCACTATCGCCCATTTGGTCACCAAGTATATTTCCATCTTAAAGGGTTACATGAATTTATATTATGTTTTTATTTATTTGAATCTTCCTGTACATATAATTAGTACACTGGCGGGCTTATTGCCTAATGGCAATTTCTTCCAACCAATCAGAGTAAATGTTAAATATACAAAACAGTACAGAGTACTATGGCAATAAGTTAATCACATTACAAAATAAATAAAGATAGCAGAAGATTATTAAAAAAACAAAGAAGATAGCATATAAGAACAATTCATAGCAATGATTGGAAAACTAAAGGATAAGGTTTAGATCATATATTTAACAAATTAAACGGATAACGAGGGAATCCTGCAAATTTCAGGGCTACTTTCGGATTTTTTTTTCGGGAATACATTCAATATTATGATTCTGGAACTTTCAAGCTGTAGACAATACTATAATTTATCCCTTTTGTTTCAAGGCGATAATGTCAGCATTACCAAACCAAATTGATTATGAAGCATAATAAGTTTGGTTTTATTTAAAAATACCTAGAAACTAATCTCATTCGAGTGATTGTGTGGCCTTAATAAGGCTTTATAAAGTCATCATAAAAAATGTCTTCCACGAAAAGAAATCTGTCCACGTTTTCTGTACCCTGTATTAGTTCTTGTGAATCTTTAAATCATTAAATATTAATGATAATAATGTGTGAAATAAATGTTAATGATAATAATGTGTGAATTAAGTATATAAAAATTTATTTTTTGATGTATTGTAGGTACATACTTCTATGATTATTTAATGTACAATGTACATGTCTGTCTTTTTTTCATTTCATATTGAATTTTTCTGTTACTTTACGAGTTCGAGTAATGTGAGTCTTATTCACCACTGAGATTATATTTCTGTTTATTTTATAAGACTGTATTTGTCCCTTAAATAAATAATAATCATTTTATGAATGAACCTACAAGCAATTTATTCGATAATTTAACTTAAATGTCTTGTGAGTAGATATTTTTATTTAGTACCTACTCCATTACTAATTCTTTTTGGTTGTTGAAATGATACAAAATAACGTTGAAAATTGTGTTAGTACACTATTTATATACGTGTAATGATATTATGTAGAGATCTTTCCCATCCTCCCAATCTTCCACTCAAACCACTTGCGGTGGCAAAGTTCCACCACGCCGTATGAAAGTGACTCTCTGTGCTGAATGGAGTGAACCGCATTAGAGCTATCAGTGTCAATTTACTTTGCCAAATTATTTGCCCCGGACCCCCTTGCCGTAGATAACTAACTCGGCACACGGTTTACATACTCCGGGTGGACTATTCGATTTACTACCGTTATTTTCACATTCACAATCTTATTTCATTGTAAATTGACCGTAGATTCTTGTATTTCTCTAGACTCTAACAAAATATAAAGCTTTTTCATTTTTTGTAGGCGTGAGATCCCACCTGTAACTCGAAGAACAATAATATTGTTTACAGAATGAAATATAATATATGTACTGTGATGGTTGGATAGAAGGGATGAGTGATAAACGACTGATAGTAATACCGTGAAAACATTGACCGGAAGATGTAAACAATAAGAAGGTTAACAAAATTTGATTGAGCCGACGAATGTGTGCAAAGAATGTATGTGGCGCTCAATTCTCACTTAATTTTTTCACTTTTGTTTGTTCGTAAAAAAAAACAAATACTCTCCAGCAAATGAGATTGAATCGTTAAATATTGATCATTTTAGGCTCCTGGTACCTGCGAATCCTTGTAGAATGTAACATAAGTTTTCATCGAATTAATCATCTGTCGTATCACTGAGACTATTTTTTAGTAAGCATACATGGCGTGGGACGATACCCGCAAGTCTCTCTCTTAACAGTATTATTCAAAGACTCGAAACAACTTTTCATTTACTCATAACTCCTAATGTAGTGTAATACTTCTTGTTTACATGTTATAATTATTGTTTTAGTAGCTCTGACTTAATTATACTTACAAGTTCTCGAGGCGAGGAAAGCTTTGAGATTGATTGTTCTTTGTTGTACATACATACCTATTCCAGTAGGTACTCTTGTTCGCCGTAATAACGTTGTATTTATATTTCGTTACGATTAATTAAGCATTTTTTATACTTTTATTTTTTTATTGATACCTACCTGCAAAGCATTCGTATTGTGTAAGTTGTTATAAATGGATTGGGATGAAAAATGTGAAAATTGCAGATCTTTATTTATTTACCAACGAACGATTTATGATGGAAATCCATGATTTAAAATAGCACCAATTTCAGCGCAATAAGTAGTTCTAGTTTTACTGTTGTGCATCAAATTAATTCTGATAATTCTGTCAATAACCATCATTGATGCCATTCAGTGTAAATTTTTAATAGAACGGGGAACAGATACTACGGTGTTACAATCTGTGATATTTTTGATATCTAAAATTCTGATTTTATTTATGTTATTTTTTGTTAATTTTTATTTATGGAATGAGGATTGCCTGACGAAGAAAAAATACAAGGCAAACAGGAATGGAATAAGAGGTTGGGGTCGCCCAAGAAAAGGATAGCACGACCACGTAAACGATATTCTGAAAGGTGGAAATGTAAGAGACTTGAACAACAGACGAACATGTATAAGACAATGCATGAACGTTGTCGAGGCGATGAATTTGTGCCAAGATAAAAAATGTGGCGTTCGGCTCTCTCTGCCTACCCTGCGAGGGACATAACGTGATTTAATATTTATTCAATTCGATAAGCATAAATTCCACTGGATAACTGTTCCAGCTTACTTATTACTCTGCTACTGATCCATTCAATTAACAATAATAATAATCACTTCCTTGCACCATGCGCAAGTGGCGAGTTTGTTGCCAAATAGAAATTTCTTCCAACTAACCAGTGTTTCCATCCCAGAGAAGCAATATTTGCGAGAGAAAAAATTTAAATAAATTTCTCCTCTGCTGGGAATCGAACCCAGGACGCCCGCACAGAAGCCGAACGACTTACCAAAGGCGGTCGGCCAGATTTTAAATAAAAATTTATTTATTATTTTATAATGTATTGAACTCTGCAATCTAAATATTTTTTTCACTTATTTTCTTTTTAATTATATGATATTTTATTCCATATTTTCGCCCACTTAATTCGTTGAAGACATAAAGAAGAAACCCAGCAATATCTTGTGGAGCGCCTAATTATTTGTGTTCAAATTAACTGCGATGACCCAATTTGCGCTACCAGTTTTTGCCAAGTCCTTAAATGATAATATAAACACTATCATGTGAGTGTAATCTGCGCGGTCTGGGTGTGTATGATACCCATACCAAGTCAGCGGTAGTAATTTCAATTTCTTTGAATCAAATAATTATCTATCAAATAATTTTACGTGAGAATCAGTGGCGGCGGTTCCACTGTATTAAAGTGAAATCATATTTATGCCCATACTTTAATTTGTTCCATAAACAAATGAACGGCACTTGTGTCTAATGTTTCTTTTCTGTCCGATTTTGAAAACTGTTGTTTGCACCTCTATAAACTTGTTAAATGTTTTTCTTTTAAAATGTCTTCAAAAACTGTGGATTTTTTGCAACACAGTGGTGATGTCTAAAAATAGTAAAAATCTTACGGGCTATTTCACCACCTCTGGATAAAGTGCCCGATAGCCAATCTAACACAAATCTAACGGATAAACCGAAAAATGCGTTTCACGACTCTCTGATAGCTCTATCCCATGGATAAAGTTCTAGATATGTTGTCTAGCGGAATAGGTTCGCGATAAATGATAGATAAGTTAAACTGAGTATAAGTTATTTTTTAAATGATCGAAATTTATGACCAAATCGACGATGATATCGTATTTTTACATAATACGAGACAAAATCGGCGTCAGAGATTTATTCCAAATGCGAAAAGATTATTTTTCGGAGTTCGACAATATTGATTTCAAGGCGAGGTTTAGATTGACGAAAACGTGTGCACAGAACATTTTAGGACTCATTAAAGAAATTATTTTTTCTTATATCTTATTTTCTATAACATTTTTATGCTGATAAACTAAATCCACCAACACGTTGATGTCATCCTCTCAGAAATTCGTAGTTCTTTCTCTTTTATGCATTCTCAACTGCGACTTTTTACGATTTACAATGTGACAGCTTTATCAACCCATAAACAAGACCATTGAAATAGATGAAATTACAACGTTGCCACCCTTTATCCATCGAATAACAATCTGTAAGAAATTTGTAGGTGGTGAAACGCTCGCTTCATTTATCCTTAAGATAAATTTATCTTATGGATAGTTATCTAGAACTTTATCCAGAGGTGGTGAAATAGCCCGTTAATGAAATTTATTTATTTTAACACTTCCTTTCATCCTGTGCACGCGGCAAGTTTATTGTCAAAGAAGATTTTCTTTCTACGTACCTACCTACCAGTGTCACCAGCCTAGAGAAAATATGGATTTGTGGGAGAAATAATTTTAAATAAATTTGTACCACGGCGGTCATCTTCTTAGGTGCGTTTAAAAATGAGTGTTTTTTAACCCCGCATTCGTTGAATGTCCTTGCGCTTTCCGCTAGTTGAAATGACAGTGCTCCCGTAACATACATTATAATGAAGAAAAAATAACTAATTAGGTTTTTTTCTACTTAAATCTCCACATCTGATCTCTTGGGACAGCATCAACTCACGATCCTTATTGCTTTTATATTACAATTAATGATTGCTAGTGTACAGTGTTCGAAATAAGCAGTAAGGCCTTTCGAAGTATGGGTAATTATCTAGTTATTGAATAAAGTTATTGGGTGTATATTTCGTTTACCGTCGCTTGGTAATTGTGTGTAATTTTGTGTTCTGGCGTGTTGGTATATATAACAACTATTTTGGCGTGTTAGTCTATAATTTTATACAATAACAACACACATATACAAAATACCTACAAAACTTAAGTAGCTAATTACGATTTTCAACGCCGCGAACACTGTTTTTACCATTTTATTACACCGTTCATATTAAACACAACTGGTGTTTTTCATGTCTTTTTCGCTCTTGATCATTTTTGTTTAATAAATCTCTGCTTGTAGGTACTTAATTTGTTTGTTTTTTTTTAGTATACGAATATTGTCCCAGAATATTTATATCAAATTGATGGTGTAGACAGTCTACACTGGACCAAAAAGACGCTAGTCATGCAAGCTTTTATAGTTTTATGTATTTTTTTTAGAATTTCCATCAATTTCTCTCCAATCATTGTATTTCAAAGCACTTAAAGATATCGCATATACTAAATCGACTTGTTATTTTTTTTTGATTCCTTGAAGTGTGTTGATCTTTGCCGTAACATTTTTAGATTTATATTTTATATGTCTTATTAGAATAAGGTTAGTTCTGAATTTTTTATAGAAGCCACTAGAAATATATGTATATATGAATCATGTTAATGGTCCGTGGCTTTTTTCGTCACCTTATGAGCAACTGAACATAGCACCACCAGTAGTTGCCAATTGAACACGGCATTCAAACGCAGAAACTTGTCTTTCGTTTTATTAGACTATTCAATACTTTTCTTTGTTGTACCTGAATCAAACCAAAACATGATCTTGATTAGACGACGTAATTGATTTGATTTTTATATACTATAGAATCTAGAGTTTTTATAGGGATATTTATGTTTTGTTATTTGTAAATATATGTTAATAATACCTAATGTTTAACTTGAAGTACAAAGTTTGAGTATTTTTCCATATTAAAATATATACCAAAATCGGTTTTAAATGAATAAATAAATAACTTTGTATTTTTCCACAATATTTTTTATACTAACGACCGAACGTTTTCGCCAAGGTGACTTTGGACCTTGAAAATGCCAAGTCACCTTGGCGAAAACGTTCGGTCGTTAGTATAAAAAATATTGTGGAAAAATACAACGTTATTTATTTATTAATTTGAAATGGATTTCCACTCTGTAAACACAAAAACTCTAGAATCACTAAATAGGTTTGTTTGATAATATCTTATTGAAGGTACCTACTAATAAAATATACATTGCTTATAAATCTCAATCTAGCCTTAGTTCAGTTTCGAAGACGTCAAATGATTCAGTTGAAAGGCTCTTTTCTCCATAAAATCTTTTTATTACTGTTTGCTTTGTCGGTCGTTTTATTCTTAAAGAGACACATACATATTTCCGTTATAAACCACAGGTTGGCTATTACTCAAGCAGTATTCGTTTTTACCGTTTTTTTCGTCTACGGTGGTTATTCAGTCTCTTACAGTTCGGGATGTTTTATACCCTTTTTTACTGTATTACTTTCTCCCCTGTTTAACCGCATTTTCACCCCGCTTACCCTTCTTACCATTATACCATTTCTTTTCTCGTCTATTTCTTTCTATAACGAAAGTCACGGCCGCGTGATAATTCATTGCTTTCTTGGGTCGTTCTCTTTTCTTAAGTGTATTTTCTTCTCTCAATTTTTCTGCCAAAGTGCTCGACGGAAACACATTGTGCCTCTTGCTTCGTGTAGTTTTTTTGCCATTTTCGAATTGAAATTGACCGAATCCCTTTTGAGCAGGGTCTGCCCGGGAACATTAGCCGAAGTAATGGAGTCAGTAATTTTGTCGTTATCGCTTATTGGAATGTAGGCGGATTTTGATACGTGTTTTTATCTTCTACTTGATTCATGTTTTCGCGTTTCTATAATTTATATAATTTCTTGCGATTTTTCTGTATTACCTACTACAGAAATATTTTGCTTTACACCAAGTGCCTTATCTTGCGTTGTATTGTGTCTGGAATATTATAATAGTTGATTTTTTCATTTATTCGAAGTATTTTTTTATTCTTACATGATTTTAAATCCCTTTATTTTTATTTATTTTCAGGGCGTAACGTTAACACACGACGCCGGCACATCGGACGATAGCGGTAGAGCGTCTGAAAGACTGACCGGAAGTTCTGTGCCTCCAAGAGATCCAGACAGCTCTAGAGATCGCCTCAGTGACGTAAGTTATCCATGTGCTCCTCTGACAAAAATATTACCAAACCATGAAATGGATTCGTCGGTCGTCTTCCAATCGTCCCTGTCTCTGTAAACAAGCAACTAAAGATTTACCCTCTCCGATACCTTTCAGACATAATAACGCCACACGATATATTTACATTCTGTCGACATCCCTAAAAGTACTGTTCCCATAGTTTTTATTTTCCCCGATACAAAGTTTACTAAAAATAAGTACCGAGCAACATTCGCCTCATCTCACACGGATACCGTATAATGGACCAAATGTTTCCAACGACAATGAAACAAACACCTTCCAAAATAATATATTCGCATCATTTGGTAAGGAGACTACTGGAGACAATATGTGGAGAAGGCCATTACATGGAATGAAGTGTTTGTAATAAAAAATTTTCACATTTTTTCCCCAACAAAACGTATTTTTAAAACACCATTCACCATTATTCCCCATTACAATTCCAAATCGATTTTTTTGCCAGAATCTAAATATTCTGTTTCTCAACTGTGACGTTATATTTCAAAAACGTAAATATTTTAAACAATGTATTTCGAGGATCACACGAAATATTTTATCTAAAAAAAGTTCCTCGTGCATCAAGGGGAGGCGAAGAAAAGAAATAAATGATATAAGAAATTCTGAAAATGTTGCCTTTTCAGTTTACACACCTTTTCTTTATTTGCTTTGAATGTAACATCCTACTCGTGGCATGTCTCTCTTCAAACCCTTGAAAATGTAATCCCACGATCGTTGTTAGATATTTCTCTCAAGTAGACGTTATTGTGTTTTGCTGTCGTTCTTTTTTATTATTTTTTTGGCTTTAATTTGCGCAATAACGACTTAGTTTAAGTTATAAAATGTTTATTTTTCAGGACGCTTTTATTGTTTTCATTCCTTCACTCAAAGATGAATTTATTGTCACTTTGTTGATTTTTTTTGGAAAGACTTCACCAGCCAACCTCTATAAGAAATTCGAAACTGTTTAATGCATGTCGAACATTATAAATAATATTTTTATTTGTTTTTACCTTGCTTACATGTTTCATTGTTCATTTGGAAAACTGTTTTCATTGCTAGTCCCGCAAGGATTTTTTCATTTAAATTTTGTTAAGTATTCGATTTATCAATTACTATTGTTCGAAGTCCCGGTCTTGTGATTTCAATCCTTCCAGTTACTGGAAGCTTGTGTGACGCTCGCCCCGCAGTTTGGCTGCGAAAGTTCATTAGTCATTTTATCATTTTATTTTCTCTTTCTTGTTTTATATGTTGTCGTAAGCTTTTATGTTTTTTATTTTATTTACCAAAGTCTTTTACTGTCGTGTTTAACTGTAACCTATATGTGTTTTGTTTTCTGTTTTTATGCCCGCAGGCGAGTAGCCGCTGTAGCTCCGGTAAAGGCTATATCGTAAGTATCATTTTTTGTCTATATTATTTTATTTTTGTGTTCGTCTCCCTCGTATGTGTTTACATTTTATTGTCCTGCACTTTGAACATCATTGTGACCGCCTCGGTTGAAAAGTTTTATCCTTTTTTCTTCTTTTGACGTATATATTATGATATTGCAACCAATCTAAATGTTCTATCGTACTCTAAATGTTCATTTTATTTTGCATCGTCTGATGCAAATTTTATATTTTTTACCGACATTAAGAACCGCACCTACAACAAAATCATATTAATTATAAGCATTTAGTCTTGAAACTGACAATTATTGATTGAATTCCATATCTTCTTATGTCATAAGAAAAAATCGTGGTTTTTATTTCATTTGACATCCTTTATATATTTTATTTATTTATGCAGCGATATGTGCAAAGAAAATTGTCAGCTTATTCAAAACTGTGATTTTAAATGTTTGTTGTTGATCCAATGGTTTTAGTATTTTCAAATATAACTAACACCAAGATCTTTTTATTGTATATTTTTGTTTAAGTTTCTTTATTTATCTTTGTACGTGTGGAGAGTAACAGACCAAATATAGTGGGTCAATTGTCTACCACGTTAACACATACTACCTTGTTTTGTACAGCTCTACTACACGTACAATGGAGTGGTGTGGTACACATTTGAGACTGGCAACTGAATATAAAGAATTCAAAATAAAAAAATAAAATACACTTGTTTAATTTTACTGATTTTTAAATTATACTCTCTTCATTTTGTATATCAAAAATTATGTTTATATAATATTTTCTTTTGTTTTAAAATGTCTCCTTTACATACGAGTCCTTGCACTCTGTTAAAGGGCAATATTTTTTTATTGTGTATCTTTACTGTATTTTTTGTGATATGTATTACAAATGAAATAAATAAAACAATATTTTCGATTCATTGGGAATTATTCAAAACCGGATTTGTTTTCGAGCTTTCCTCCGTTCATGATAATGATTCAATTCAAACATCATTTCTGACAAGACTAGATTCTCAAAATAAAATGGTGGTGATTTATCACTTAGTTTTGAATATATTGATGGTTGTGATTAAAGCAGTCAATGAATAGTAATCCACATTCCCACAAGGTGTGTGTTTAATATGAAATAATTTATTTAACACGACCGTGGTGTGTCTCGTTCATTGGAGCTGGCAATTATGTTAGTGGGTTGTGCGGTGGGTGTCATGATGTAATCAGTTTCCATTCCACTTGCAACGGGTTTTTGAGGGATAAATATATTGTTTTAGTGGTGTTACGCTCACCCAACCGTGGATGAAGTTAATCCTTTTATTTTAATGAAGGGTAGCGCTCGCTCGGCAACTGTTCGCTAATCTTTATTGGAGGTGTCTGCTTTCGCTTGGGCTTTCTGGGGGATTATCTCAATTTAGTCATATGTGCACGCCTAGCAAACTTCGCTTACCTGTTACAGTTTCAATATGTACTAATTTACCCCCATTGTCATATTACATTTTACAATTATCCGTCGATTTATTATTACCTACAGATTATTCATAATTTTTGTTTCGATTTCTTTAGTTCATTATTCAATATCTAGTTACTTTTTTAATTCTCTATTTTTTGTGATTGAAGTATATACCTGTATTCCTTTTTCAATCTTTTGATCATTTCGATTTTATTGTATATTGCAACCATTTATTTTATTTGAGATAGACAAATCCGGTTTGTCTTTTTTTGTAAGTTATTCATTAGTCAATTCAGATACTAATATTTCTGTATCACAATTTGAATGTCCATAGTTTTATAGTTTATTTTTTCATTCCTATTTTAGATATAAGTATAGAGTTTATTTTTTGGTTGTTTCAGTTATAAAAAAATCGTTGAATCACAATTTCGCAATGGTATTGAGAAGAGCTATCAATTTATAAATTAAAAGTTTATGAATTTTCGTGTCAAAATTGTACTTAAAAATACTAATAAAAAAGGAACATTTACAAAACGAAATTAATATAGTAGTTGAAACAATCATCTCTTTTAATCCATATTTTTGTCTGATTTAATCTACTGATTCCACCAAAGTATTATATACATTGTATACTAATTCTATTCTTTTTTGTTTTTACAGTGTGATAGTGAAGACGACGACGATAAGGTAAGACATTTCATTATTATATTCACATGTTCGCACATGAGTGCGATTAAAGTTTTCTGTTTAATTTTGCCTCTACTTCACCATTTTCTCACTCGTGACTTCTAACCACAACCGGCGCCCAACGTGGGGCAACGTTGGCACGAAGAAAAAGTTACGTGTCTATTGGGATTTGGGATATCGGTAATCCGAACAAACTACACAATTGTGTCACATATTAGAAATTTTATTTTAAATTTCTTCCAGGGGGGGCAAGTCTTGTCAAACAGTGAAATCAAAACCCTTTTGATCACCCATAGCATGGATATAATTATATGGAGTTCTATAAGATCTTAAGATCTCCATATCAGAATTATATCCATGATACCCATCGTGAGGATTTGATTTCACCGTTTGACAAGACTGCCTCCCTGGGTTGAAAACAAAATGTTTATTGGTTTTTTTTAAATGTTAACGTATAACCTATTATTGGTGACATATTAGTTGTAATAGTTGCATTTTGTTCCCACAGTGTTGGAAGATGGGACAGAAGGTTTTTTGTTTACGATTAAGTTTTAAAGATGATGTTTGCATCACTTGGTTATTTTTTTTTCTCCACTAATGGCAAAATAAATATAATGATGCATAATACGTCGATCGGATTTGCGCTGTAGATTTGTTTAATAAAATATCCAGAAAAAAATGTAATGTAGTAGTTAATATTTTAATTATTCAATGTGTATTATACTGGTCATAATTTCATTCTGTGTGAACTCGTTTGTTAAAAAATACCTTTTTTTAATGCGCGAATTAAAAATAAACAATTAGTGTCCGCGACTTAAAGAAAAAGAAATATTTTAAACTCAATGAAAATTATTAAAACATTTCTAAAAATTCCGCGTCATTTTCATGAAGGCAAAAAGAGGCGATGAAAGCAATTGTAAGAATTGAGATTTATCGTATAATTAAAACTTGTTCCCGGTAAAATTTTACTTTGCACCTCATCTGCCTGCTCTTTCCTCGTACATAATTAGGCAGCCCAAACGTTTCCGGCAAGCAGGGTTGTTATACGTCATTATGTTTTTATTTATACTTCTTTCAAAACTTAATAAAATTATAATTCATGTTGATTCACTATGACATAATGTGCCAACTTCCAACGGAGATTGAATACGAAAATTTCTACAATAATTATTATAGTGACCAATGGGGTCCTTAAAAATTCTACTTTTGGATATTTGGCCTTCCTTTTCCGTTTAATTCTCCATATTTTGATCAAGTTAATCATTTTTATGAATAAATTGTTGAACAGAAAAGTTGATTATAAATATTAATGATAATGATAATGAACACTTTCTTGCACCCTGCGCAAGTGGCGAGTTTATTGCCGTATGGCAATTTCTTTCAACTAACCAATGTTTCCAGCCCAGAGAAGCAATATTTGCGTGTGAAATAAATTTAAATAAATTTCTCCTGTGCTGGGAATCGAACCCAGGACGCCCGCACAGAAACCGAACGGCTTGCCTACTGTCACGGCGGTCGGAAAATATTCATGCAAACAAGTAGGTACATGAGACTATATACATATGACGAAACTGAAGAAGTTATTTCGAATTTTGACTATCTTCAATTTTGATTAATTCGCTTCATAATTTTGAAAGGATTTTTAGCAAATATTGGCAATGGTAATTCTCATACAGATGGTATAAAACTTACCATTTTTTAAATAAAATATAGTAATAAAAATTTAAATGCATAAAAGCTAAACCCAATCTATACAGTAGGTATAAGGACTACCATTTTTTTAATAAATTATAGAAGTAAAAATTTAAAATGTATGCTAAACCGAGAAAACGGCACAGTGTGAAGAATTTTCACTTAGTTATAAAAAAATATTCGAATAATTTATGTGATTCCGCAGTGGCAACCCTATCTCGTTAATACCTACTTTTCTCTGGCGTTTTTTTACTTTTAAATGAACGTTCTCAAATTACCATTAGCGGGGCAAAAAGTTTTTATAAAAGAATTATTACATCTTTTTTGTTGGCGTTATTTTCTCTTCACTCGGTAATTTCATTTCAAATAATAATCCTCGCCGCCCAATGTTACTCTCACAACCATTTACAGATTTTGCACACTGTAATTCAAACATTTACATATTTTTTTATATACAATATATTTTATTTACTGTACGAGAAGTTTTTGTTTTTAAATTATATTATGATAATAACCAAACTTTTCTTGTTATAGATGACTCGTTACTGATCGTATTTTTTTTTTAACTTTTTCGGATCACTAAGAGATATTCAAATATTAATTCTATGTGTGACTTGAAATACTGATCGTCTCACAAACCTAGTTTAAAGACATAGTGAAATACTGTGTTTCCACCAAGAAAAGAACCCGGGTTTTCAGGATTCAGAATATCTTACTAACTGACCCAAAAAGGCCGACTGTATATAACCTACAACGTAGCCTTTATTTACTAAATATATTTGAATACTAAGGAAAACTAAATATAAAATTTTAACGACACAAGACAATTTATTGAAAATGCCATTAAAACTTAACATTGAGATCATATTGCAACTGATAGGATTTTTTGATTCACAAAAACATTCACAGAGGCAATTAATCAAACGTATAAAAAAGAAATATTTTAACCCCCAGCATAACGGCGGGTGTTTCATTCACATTTTATCTCCGCATTTTTGCGTTCATACTTCCTCCACTTTTTCGCGATTAACTCCGGCTCCAGAGTGATAAACGTCGACAGAACGCAATTTCGCTCTGCCGCCGTGAAAATTCAACTAAAGTGACGTTGATGTATTAATTTTATTTCTCGAGAGGATTTTCGCAATTTTTTAGCCTAAAATGTTTTCTCTCCGCTTAAGTGCCTACCGGAGACGTTTTTATTATTATTATAAGATTTCATGGATTGACTCTTGGAGGATTTTCATTAGCGCACTTCCTGGAACGGGAAAGATGGGACACCGTCCTTTGCATTGACTTAATTTAAATTTCATTCTCTCCAATGATTGATCTATTCCTTTCCTTTCCCCTTCCCTGTCCTTCCAATGTTAATATAAATTCTTGAAACGCTTCGACACGGTATACATTTTGACATTATCGTTTTCGATGGGACTTCAATTAATTAAATTTAATCGTTAGTTATAAAATATATATTTCGTGTGTCGTAATATAAAGTAACTAGAAACATAAGAGTATTGTGTTTATTTTGTAAGTCATCGATACTTTGCCTTTTTACAAATCATAACTTTATAATATGAAAATGAGTAGGTACCATTTTTGTACACGATGGATCCAATATGAATAATAGACTGACTTATCACTGTCTTGTCTTTACTTGGAAGTGGACTCCTTTAGACTTTGGTGTATCAGATGGATGTATTTGGTGTATCAGATGGATGGATTGTTTATAAAAGATTTGTCATTCTGAAGATAAGTTTCATCTTAATAATTGAAAGTCAATCATGATGTCAGATGATTTTTTTATTGATTTATAAGGTAATTTACTTAAAGTATAACAAAAGGTTATTAGGATATGGAAGTGAAGTGATCGCCAGATAGGAACTAGGCACATGTACTTGGTATTACAGCAATATTAGTTTTTTTTCTGAAATCAAATGTAAGTATATTTGAAAAAAAATATCGTATATTTGTATCATACCATTGTTTACATTCTATTATTCGTTTCATGAATATCTTTAATATATTATGACAGATATGAATAAAATTAGTTTTGACCTTATTTTCCTAAAGCTGTAGTACATAAATCACTTAAGATTATCTGACACACGGAATCCCTTAAAAAAGCCAACTCCGCCGACTGCAACTTAGCGAGCATAACTCAACACTAATCTTCTACTTGCAACTTTCTTACTAAACTTCCGACAATCTTTCAAGTGGTTTATTTACAGTTGGTAATTTCTCGTTGAAAACTATCTGCCTTTCCCGAGGAGAAAACTTCTTTATTCCAGTCAGGGTGTGTTCCCATGATCTGCTGCGTGGATTTCTCCAACAACTTTTCAGTTCCGATGAATACCCCTGCAAAACTTTAACTACTCGTACATTGTACATACATTGGTACTCTTCTTTAAACTAAAGTTGAATATATATTCTGTCTACTAGCTTTTTTCTGACAAAAAGGACAAAAGTTTCAACAATAAAAAGAATCTTTTTGGTCTCTAAAAGGTTTGCCGTATGTATTCCTTTTATCGGGACTATTGAAAACTGAAAACGCGTTATTCCATAACAGTTAAGTGAAATATTTTGTTGTTTTATGCCAGATTTATAATTTTGAATAAAAAGTTGTAGTTTAATATATTTCGTGTGAATACATGCTTCATTTTATGGCAAAGATATAATCTAAATTGTTATTATATCTAAAGCGGATTTTATATTTTTTATTTCGGTTGTCATTTTGTGGTTACCGTGCATATACCTACAACCCGATAAGTATGTTTTTATCAATGTCGGATCACTAATCTCATTCGTATTTTATTAACCCGATTATTATAAATGTTTTTAAGTTTTACTACATCTAATCTTATACTAATGCATTATTTTTATTTTCACACTGTTTCTTAATATTATGTGGGCAAGTATTGATTTTTATCATAATTATGTTAAACAATGTTCGGATAATGAATTTTGGAAGTGTTTCAAAGTTGATCATGTATCTATACTACAATTTATGATGATTGTAGATAATGCATTTGTAATAACATTTATTTTTATATAATTGTTTAAAATCGTTTAAGACATAGTGCATTTAGCAGTTTTTTCGTTGGAATTGCTTTTTAGATTCAATATACCTGGTTTTTAAACCCTTCCTAACCCTGTGGCTTTGTTTTTTTTTTCACCGACTTATGAGAAATATTAGTTACCGTGAAGATATTCCATCACGTCATATAACCAGCGACAGGTGTGATATATCTGTTTAAATACATCAGATATTATTATATCATAAAAAAACAATTATTGCGTATCACCTAAAA
Source organism: Molanna angustata (assembly GCA_963576475.1). Classification (NCBI taxonomy): domain Eukaryota; kingdom Metazoa; phylum Arthropoda; class Insecta; order Trichoptera; family Molannidae; genus Molanna; species Molanna angustata. Next base: position 27,244,711 of record OY754975.1, read on the forward strand.
TCATCCCCTTTTGATGTCGAATAAACCTATAATGTGGAATTTCCCCGAATTTAGACCGCCTGTGAGCAATCTTGTGTGTTACATTTATTTCCATAATCAAATCAAATTTCATTGTAACACACTTAACTCTTTACGATTTTACTTTGTACGGAATCGGCTTAGAAAGAGTGGAGTGGATACACAGAAAAGGACGGAGATGAAGCGAAAAGAGGCTTGCCAAAGAACAAAATGACACTGAGAGAGATATAAATTTATATTGCTCTCAATGTGTTTCTCCCGCCAATATTCTCTCTCGTTTTTATTCAACGTACTAAAAACGCTCTTCACTTAAATCTCGTCATTACTTCATCCATTTCGGAATCGTAAACTTTATTACATATCGACCAAACGATTTCATTTTACCGGGCGAATAAGTAGGTCTACGTGCAATTCATTATTACTATCTTCACTCTTCTTGGATCATGTTCAATGTTCAACCGCTGTTATTAGTTTTCGGTGAGAAGATGCCATCTTTGTCTCATTTCAACTTTGATTTTCAAAGTTTTTTACAGCTTTTCAGAACTTCGTCTTATTGAATCACATTACTGAATATCGAGATCCCAGACGAGTGTATTACTTGTAGTTGCAATTTTGATTTTTAAAATTTAATATACTGGTTGTACATCATTTTATTATGTAAAGTACAGAAGTTCTTGTCCTTGAAGCAATTACATATACATAACCATCCTCATACATGGCCTAATTTAAGCATAAATGATACATATATATTACCAAAAATAAATGAAGTTTACCTTTGGTCAGTTTTGAAATTAATATAGGTCCGTACCTCGAATAAGACCTATCCTAAAAACATTTTTTTTTTAATTTTACTATTTGAATCTTAATTGTACCTATGAATTTTGGGCGAGAGTTAAATTAATATCAGCGGATTATAAATATGAACATTTCTATTTTGATTTTGAGTATCTTTAACATTTCTCTTTCCTCGCCACAGTGAATCGAAGCATATTGTGGCGATGAAATCCCCATACAAACCGACATTCTCCCCGACTAGTGTCGTAACATTTCCCGTGTAGGTTTTACTCGATTATTTTTATATAAGTCCCTCCCTCCCCACACCCTCCGTCCACAATCTCCCGTAGCTCGCTTCGGTCTTTTTCAGGGATGTTGGCAGCTCTTGCCAAAGCACTCTTCCGACGTGTTAAGAGACGTTCGGTACATTATGGGCGATATAAAATTTCTCTTCTCTGCGTAATGCCCGCTCAGCTTATGGCGTGGCGCGAAACAGATTACTGTCATACCGGGCGGGTGTGATATTGTGTACTGTCGTAACGCTTATACGTTCTCTCAGTACTAAACTCACTTACATATTATTATGTAATATTGTCTTTTTTGTACTATCTATCTACCTACATACATGTGCCTGTCTGTCTGTGCATATGTCGACTTTTGTTGCGTTAAATATTTCCTTTTAATAAGTTCAAATCTTCATTGCGTAGCCCGTAGTGTAACTTAATTATTTTTGCTCCTCACTAACCCAAGGGGATATAGTGGGGAGTTATGATTTCGCATTTCTTAAGGCTATTTTTTATATTGCCGATTATCAACTAGTATCATGCTGAGATTGTATTTTGAAAGTTTAATCACAATGTATCTTTGTGTGTGTGTGCTGTTTACTATGGGCTGTGTGCTATGCACCTACGGCGTGTTTATTTCACTTTATTGATTATAGACTAAAGTAGGTACTCATTCGATTATTTTCAAAGTTTGCAAATTTGTATATTTAATATAATCTAATATATCTAGTATAACCCCATTAGATTTTGAAGGGTATCTGAATAGTGCTTCTCATTTTTTTTTAATTTTAAATGTTTCAAAGTAACCCTTAGCTCAGGAAACTTGATTTTTTTGTTATTATTTTCAAATTGGTAAAAGGCACATCACTTTCATAATAAAAATATTTAAATAAAAATAATTTAATAAACTCATTTTATGAAAATGCTGAATATTGTAACAATACCTATATGTACTTGTTTAATATATCCTTATTAAACAAGTACATATAGGTACAACTTCCTACATTCCCTAAATTAACCATAAATGCTTGTGCTGTAGGTGAACAAAATCGGTCGAAGCAGGATTCGAACTCGCGACCACTGGATTACTAGCCCAGCGCGCTCACCGCTCTGCCACCGACCCATCTAAAAATTATTACCTAATCAGCTTTTTCCGTGATGAATTTTTAAAAATGAAATAATGTTTTTCGTCAAATGAATGGTCATAATTTCATAATTGGCACACTATTATTATAGACCATGTTTTAGAATGAATCGACGTAACACATTATTATTACTCCCCAGGTTTTTATTAACAATGCAATATCGTGTTGTGTGAGTTGTTTTTTTTATTTCTTAACCATAATAATAACTCGGGTAAGTTAATTTAAATTAAAAAGTAAAACATTATGTTTTAGATTCTACGTGTATTTGTTTTAGTTCGAGTAATGTACTTCATATGATTTTTATTAAATAAAACAAATCAAATAAAATGCAATAAAATATTTTATTTTCTTATATTTTTTGACACTGAATCATTTTGATATGCTGTTAAAAAAAACTCGACATACTTACATTTTGGCTAATATACACACTTTATGAGACATGTTGAGGCAGAGTGGGTCAGTGTCATTTATGTTAGTAACTCTAAAAGAAATTTTTGGTTGTGACGGCATTTACAATTTGTAGGATTCCTTAGTTACGGGTAATTTGAATGCATATCATTTGCACAAATGTTTTTGACAGTTTCGTGTTCAAATTATATTGAACACATAATAACTTTCATCTCCGAGGATAATGGTTTAACCAGCGAAAGCCCTCACAGGCTCTTATAAACCCTTTACGTTAATATTTGTTTTTATTATATTTCTAACACTTTAATTTGTGTTTCGTTGGTCAAAGATGATGCGTGTTAGTATAACGTTTTGTCCTTTGTAGCGAGAGTGTGAAGGATCCATGCTTACCTGTGAAAAGAGTAATTGAGGTGGATAAGGGAGAGACTTATCCGCTGAAAGCTGAGGTGTATCCTCAGTTGTTATCCTTGATTTAACAATCCCCGTCGTTTATCACTCTCTGGTTCCCTCCCCTCTCTACTTTTTCTTATTCTCTCTCAATTCTCTCGCGTATTCTTCCACTTTCCTCCTTTACACGTTTCTTATCTAGCGACAATCCGACAACTCTCTCTCGCTTTGTACTGCAGCCGTGTGTCGGAGATTTCTTAACAATATTCGAAGCATACATACCTACTTCTTTGTTACATGTGTTGATTGTCATTTCTATAGGTATATTTTATATGAAATACATCACGTTATATTTTTGTTTCAATTTCTTTAATGAAATGAAATGAACCCCTTTTTTTACATTTTGTATCTTATCTTATTGTATTTTATGCCATTTTTACTCCTCACTAACCCAAGGGGATATAATGGGGAGTTATTAATTCGCAAATTTCGAGGATATTTTTTTATTGTAGATTATCTATAACCAGTATCATGCCGAGATCGTATTCTGAAAGTTTCATCAAAATGTATCTGTGTGTATATGCTGTGTACTATGTTATATGTACGGTGTGTTTATTCTATTTTCTCGATTGTAGACTAAAGTACTCATTTGATTCTTTTCAAATTTTGGTATTTTGTATATCTAATAGTCACTTAGATACCATAACATTTAAACCTGAATAGTGCTTCTCATTTTTTTTAAACTGTCAAATATTTCAAAATGACCCCAAACTCAGGAAACATGAACATGAAATTTGATATATTTATTTTCAAATTGCTAAAAAGGCACATTACTTTCACAAAATGGTATTGATGAAATAATTATCAAGTTTTCATAAATTCTGAAAATTTTCCATACAAAATTTGAATTCTTTGTGGAGTGACTTGATAGTGATGAGTTTAGCGTTGGTTACAGTCGTCTCGTTTTTATACACCTAAATAAATGGGTAATGGTGATGGGTTTTTCGAGCTTACTATTAGCAATATTATGTTTAAATAATATGATTAAGTTATTACATTTGATACGGATATCGAATGCCCTAGTACTTTTTGTACAACCAAACATCGATCATCTGAAGGGATTGCAATATGTCATTGGCTAATAATTTTAATTTGTCTAGGACTTAAGCGTACTTTAATGTTTGCGGTGCAGGGACGTGTTGGACCCACTCCTAATAAATAATAAGACGGACGAGGTTTTCAACGCTTAAAGCAGCATCCAAAATACAGGTTACTCCAAACATCGCTGAACACGAGTTTTATTTTATCCTTTATTTGCGACTCCTATTATTGCAATTACGAAAAAATTCAATATGCCATTTATGTGAAAAATAACGATATTTTATTTTTCGCTTGTTCCGCGTTTCGTTCAATCGTGTTTTATCTTTCTCTCGTTTTCTTAGTTTCACTTTGCATTTTGACTACCCGGCATTTGACTTGAATTGGACACGATTTTATTTGGACCCTCTCTTTTTTGTTATTTTTTAAACATTTCTCTCGGGTCGAGAGATGCCAAATAAACAAAAGATACCGCGAACGTCATAACACAAACGGCAGCCATGTTGACTCGTCGGCTACGAATAATTTTACAGATTTCTGTTTTACGAAAAACGATACACAACCCGTTGAACAATAGAACATGTTCTATTTTTTTTTCCATCAAGTTGAAAAACCGTATTATGGGAGTTATTTAAGAAAAATATAAGAAAAAAGTTTGGTCCCGTACTGCGAGAATACTGCTTGTGGGACCTCAACTTTTTCTTATATATTTCTTAAATAACTTTCGTAATACGACCCTTAATGTGCTTGCTCAAAGTTCATCCATTTCGGCGAATTTGTCCGATTTTGGAAAATAAAAATATTCAAATAGATTTTTAAAATACTTTGTCTAATAAATCAACTCCAAAGCTATTCGTTTTTCCAATCGGATAGACTAATGAAATCTGAGCGTGAACCGTGTTTTTGTTCGAACATTTCAGTTTGCATATTGGTCGGTCATTCGTAATACGCGTATTTTTCAATCCGGCCAGATATAGAATTATTCGTGTTTTTCGCGTACCATTTGCCCGCTTCCGCGGCGGAATTCCCGGACATGAGAGGGAGAATCATTTCTCACCCGACTCATTCGCACTCCCGTGGGTGGGTCGATTCGATTTTTCACGTTCGACCCTAATACCCACATCTCGTACATCCGTACATGAGCGAAAACTTCGTCACGTAGATATCGTAAACGACAGAGGTTGCTAAAGTAAATAATATCTTCACATACCAATATCTATGAGGTTATTTTCTATAATATTTATATGTCAATCGATCGAACATCATATTATCTAATATTTTTATTTTATCTTGATACTTTGCAGCTTTTACTTTGTTGCACATTTCAACCAATAAATTAAAATTATAACTTCTTCGTTTTCACCACTTCTACTTTCAATTTTTTTTCATACAATATACACTGGTGTGTGGGCATATACGCATGTTTCGTGCTTCCTTTTATAATGTAATACACACCCGCACACTTGTCGCTGTTTATACTACATTTTGGGATAAGCCGTGATGGTATTTAGTTATTTTTATTTTATTTGCGTTAAATTTGGACAAAATACAGCGTTAAGACATAAACAATACAATAATGACATCAGATATTAAGGCATATTACATTTTGTCGTTGTCATTTAGGAAAAAAAATTTCAAGTTTACAAACAATCTAAAACAAAAAACTATGTAAATAATCTAAAACATAAAACGTAGGTATACTTATACGTTAGTATGTATATATACATAACACAATATATTCAATTGTTAAGACCGTGTGTAATCTGCAATGATTAGTCATATGATAACTGAAATTTTATATACCTACATAATTACTGTATTGAAATCTAATATAATTTTACTATAATTTTCGACTTAACATACTAGCGATGTCAAAAAAAAGTCTAGGACTTTTGTTTTTTTGTTGTAAAAAATAACTCTGTTTCTATAAATATTTTATCATTTATGGATCATCTTTTTAAATATGTGTTCGTTTATGCAGGTGGGAACAATAAAATTTTATCAACAAATTATCTCCGAACCAACATTTTCTTCCGCAAATAACAACATCTTCCCAATTCAACGCAGTGCGCTTCTTTGGGAGAGTAGAATGGACCAAAATCTCAATAGCTGGTGTTCCTTACGTAACCAGTATGTATGAATAATTACTATGTATGAAACACTACCTAGTTATTTGCGTCTACTAGTTTCAGATAAGTTTATCCTAACGCAGTAGCGAGTCTGCTCTGAAATTGGTATACACAAATAACTCACTAATAGTTATGTTTTTACAAAGTAATTTGTTTATTCTATTATAATGTATTTGATTTGAAAAGTTTAGCCTGCCTTCTGTAGAAATCACATCTGTATGTTTTATATAGTATGGGATGGGAAGGAGGTGGTAGAAAAAAAAAGAGGAAAAAGTCTGAGCGGTGTTTTTCTTCGTTTGGCCCCCGAGTATTTTCCTTTCCCCAATCACTCACCATTAGTTTTATTTACTCACTACTTTCCTCTACGGATGCTAAAGCGGATTAACCCTATGAGCCTTCCAACACCCAAATACGTATTATACACCCCGTCTTTTCTTATACTATTATTATACATCATGTCCCATCATACAAATACATTTTAAATAAATTTAGTTTGTCGATCGACAATTTTATTCATGAACTCTATTATTCTCATATATTGGGTTCAATTCCGAAGACGAATTAAAATTTGAATGAACGTTAGTCATTAAAAACAAAAATGTGTTCATTAGAACTATCACTTTAGATTTTATCCATTTTATATAATACACTAGTAATGTTCTTTTGTCATTTTAATCTTATTTTACTTCTCTTCTTCGATAAACGATTGTTTACTTTGTGGTAACATTTTAAAATTATAATAAAAATAAAAATAACTTTGTTTAAACCACTTGTTTTATTCAAAAAATGTTCATTATGTCATTAGTATACTTTGTATCCTCCAGAGGAAGGGAACGTGGTTCCCGAAACATGTACGAGGTGTTATTCATTCATTTTTTGAATAAAACAAGTGGTTTAAACAAAGTTATTTTTATTTTTATTATTATTTTACTTCATTTATTTTATTCAATCTTCTGAATAGAAATAAAACATAAAATGAAGAAATAACATTAAAATTTTAGTGCCTTTTCAGAATTGAACCCATTATAAAATACAACACAATTACAAGATAATGAATAAGTTACACAATATAAAAAATATTGGCCAGAATGCAAACATTCGTGTTATAAATTTATCAATAAATTTAAATAGCAATTGGCACAATTTTTGTGTGTGTAATTTATTGTGATGGTGTAATGATCTCCTCAAATAATATCGAATACCTAGCATATTGGGGAGCAAAAAAATTAACCGACAGCAAAGCTATGAGTGTCAATAAAGTGTATGTGCAACGAGGAAAAATGTACTTACAGTGGCATGTCTACCATTGATGTGTACTGTCCATCGTGATCTCTGTTTTAAATGATTTTAGTTTTCTTTTTTTTTATTAAAAAACCTTTGTATGTTATTAATAAAAAACATGGATTGCTTGATTTTTTAGTTTTATCTACCGATAATATTATTATTGATAGAGCTTCATAACTCATAAGTTATTAGGTACTTAAAATACTTGGTTTTGTTCTACTTGTTTATTTTATTTTAACGCGTTTATTGCAAGTCACATCGTCAGAATAACCTTTTATTTTTTTAATTAAGTAAATTTATAGATTTGTCAATGTGATTCTTACGCAACCTTATTTATCGCGGCTCATTACAGATCTTGAGGTTCTTAATAAATTACATTTGACGAAATAATGATCTCATTATACGTTGCATTTTTCAATACAATAATTTCAATTCATTTTGATGTGGATATTCGTAATGACATAAATTTCATTGGGTGCAGCCATAAAAGTCGATTGTTTGTTTGAATAAAGAACAGCCTGTTAACGGCGGCTGTTTGTTTGCATTATTTATGACCGGAGCTTCGGGAATATTTATGGCGCAATGATATTATCCTTATCGCACGTCAAAACTTTCACCCTTCTTTTATACATGCTAAAATTCATCGCTTCCTTCTTACTGTCCATTAATTAAAATGACTATGTATTTTATTATTGTATCTATCTACTGAAGAAGTCACTTTATTATTTTCAAATAATTTCCATTTGGTGAATCAAATACTTATTATTTTCTAGGATTTGAATTCTGAATCTTTTCAAGGCCGCCCTTAGCTTAGATAGTTTATTTAATTGAATCTTTCTGTACTTATAATTTCTACACTGGTGGGCTTATTGCCTAATGGCAATTTCTTCCAACCAACCAGAGTTAAAGGTAATATACAAAACAGTAGGTTCCTCAACGAAACGAAATAATTTTCCTTTGGTAGTTTTGTGATCAAGGTGACATAAAATGCCTTCCTGAGATTTCGTTTCTCTGATGCAGTTTTTTTTTAATGAATTGTAGTGTTATATTCTTTAAAGCACTGAACACTATCAGACAAACAATAAGTCAAATCCCTCTGTCACTATTACCAGTGTATTAAATTAAGAAGAAGTGTTATGTGACACATATTCTTTTCAATACTTTTGATTTGTCGTTCTTTGTTTATTAATTGATTGTGACTAAATATAGACCTTTGTGAATTGGCATTAATTTTATTCGCTACTTTCTTATCTTCCTTATTTGTTCTTCTTCACAACCAATCCTGTCTTATGTCTATCACCTTTTCAGAATACTCGCATTTTCCCCAAATTTCGTTTAAATCTATTATTTTCCCATCTATTTTTGTTTCGCAAAGAGTTCTAGCACCTAACCCATATAAAATTGGTTCTAAGAAAACTTTTTTCCAATAGACTTTATTTATATGATTTCACTTCGAATAATACTTTTGGATTTCACGAAATTTATGAAAAATATCCTAGATTGCTTTTGTATCGTTGTTTACGGTGTATCATTTTCTTCGTAGAAATAAAAACTTGGGGATGTATCATCTTATACAAAAAACCCGCTTTATTTATTTTATTTCATTTGAATTGTCGTAGTTTAGAGACTTATTTTCAAGAATAAATCAATGTTTTCTATAGTTCGACGTTACACGGCTTCGTTACATGTCTTTATCTTCATTATTTTGCTTTTATTTATTTTGTGGATTCAGTTCAGTTCAGTTATACTTTTTTAATGAAATTTTTCATCTTGAAGATTTTTATTGTATATAGGATTTACGTAAATAATCCAAAATTATTTTTTTCGTCAGATTTCACCAGAGTGGGTATTTAATTTAACACGAAAAATATTTCATATGCCTATTATGCTGTAAACTCTGCAAAATGATAAGCATATGAAAAGTTGAGAATGGAGAGTTTTTTGACAAATGGATATTTTTTCCCAATCTACTGCCCAAACGATATTTTTTTCTCTGCCAGGAAACGAACCCAGGAATCTATATTTACGAATCATCCCTTACTGAAACAAATACTGTTTTAGATGGGTCAAATGGCAGAGCGGTAAGCGCGCTGGGCTAGTAAATCCATTGGTCGTGAGTTCGAATCCTGTCTCGACCGATTTCGTTCACCTATAGCACTAGCATTTATAAGTACTTGTTTAACAAGGACATTGTCATTTTTTTATTAAAATAAAAAAAAAATAAAAATATATTCAACAATTGACAGCTAAATATTTTGTGTAAATAATAAATAAATAAATGAATTATAATTTATTTGTTACTTATATATAAAAATAACAAAAATACATACCTAGATCTTATGCACTATTTTACAACAAATAGGCTATATTGCTCAGCTGTACACCCTTGGAGATCCACATTGCAACTGGTTTTTAGCAATGCCTTGGACGATCACAAAATATATATTTAGATAGATATAGATAAATAAATAAAATAAATATTAGAATTAAAATTTCGGAGGTTTTATTTTTATTTTATTGTATTTCCGGGAAATTTACAGTATAACATTTTTTTATATAGATGCATTAGTATAAGACTAAAACCAATAACAAATTTCCACATTATTAACAGTAAATTTTGACTGCTGTGCTTACATACTTAAAGCTACATATGAAAAACATTTATATCTGAATGATAGTGCATGGGTGTATGTATGAGTGTACATATGAGTGTAAGAATGTGTATATGTGTGTGAGTGTGTCTATATAAGTGAAAGAGAGAATGTCTAGGAACCTGCAAGCTCACATAGTTTACTCCATTCAATCTTGATACTTCAATCATCCATTGAAATTCAATAATTATTTTACTTGAATTGATGGCAGTAGAAAATAATATAGTAAGTAATTGAATTGTTGCCTCTTTGTTGTGTAAACATTTAATTTTATCATGGAGTTTTTGTTCTTATTTTGTATTCATTCTGTGTAACGTTAACGGACGTCTGTTCACGGAAACGGCTAATAATAATAATATCTTGCAAAATCTTGTCTCATTTGAAGCATTTAGTGTGCACTTAATTCTCTATTAGCGTTAATTAACCAGCAGCGGCGGTGGCGGCGCGGCGCGGTGCGGCGTGGCGTGGCGCTCTGAAATTGGCTACGTGTCGAGACCGCACCTGGCTGGCTGGCTGGCTGGCTCGGTTATTTTATAATCACCTCGTGTTTATTAATTTGTTTTCCGGCACTTGGGTTTCGCCGCCGCGCCGCCTCTCTACCTTCCTATGTACATATCATGACATGTACACGTATAGGCTGTCATATATCGCTCTTACTTTGCCTCTGCCTCGAGAACATCGTACAAACATGCATGCAACATACACTGGCACATCTGACACTCTTATTATTTGTACAATCAATTCAAAAGAAGCTTTTGAGATGACATTTTCATATTACTTGTTGTTGACTTCTTGTGTTTAGATCTTCCTTGTTTTTAATTTCCTACATATGATTATTTATTTATTTATTTAATTTAAGGGGAAACATACAGCAATTTATAATCCATAAACAAAAACAATAACAAATATCAGTAATTTGCCAAAATAGTTCCCACAACATGCGTAATATAAAAAAAGGACAAGTTAGTTTAAAAAAACATATACAGTGGAGTGAGTTAAAAACTTAATTAAACAACATGCGTAATATAAAAAAAGGACAAGTTAGCTTAAAAAACATATACAGTGGAGTGAGTTAAAAACTTAATTAAAATTAAAGTATACAGCTTAAAACAAAAAAAAATAAATAATAATAACAAAGAATATAAACAAGATAAGTAATTCAAAATTAGGGATATAGATAATGGGGATATTTAGGAATTGCGGGGAGTGGGGAAGGAATATAGAGGATTGGTATTCCATGTCTCGTATCACTGCGTTTTTGCAGATATACTCCTGCGATATTGCGGATATGTGCTGTTGAGTACATCAATGTCGTAAAAACTTGTGTTATACTGCTTACAAATGCGTGGAAAGCATGAATTCATTCTGTGATTAGTACTACAGTGTGGAATATAAAATAGATTTGAGTGTCTGCTTGTTCTACCTGGCACATGAAACAGTATATTACTTATTATTTGGGGAGCATCAAAAAAATTATTAACTATTTTGTGAAGAAGTGATAGGTCGTTATGAGTTCTTCGGTTCTCGAGTGATTCAAGGCCGTGAAATTTCCTGGATTCTGTGTAGTTAGGAAAATGAAGGTGTGATTTGTAGTTGACGGTTTTAAGGTACTTTTTTTGTACTCTTTCTATTCTATTTATATGTATGTTATAAAAAGGAGACCAGATCGGGGTGCAATGTTCCAGAATCGGTCTTATGTAGGTTGTATACAAAACAAGAAGAGTTTGAGTATTGTAAAAAGGTTTCGATAAGCGTGCTATGAATCCGAGCATTTTAAAAGCTTTGTCAATTATTGCGTCTATATGTGCGTTAAATGTGAGCTTCGAATCGAAGATAACTCCTAAATCTTTAATTTTGTCAACAGTTGTAAGTATGTTATCATCGATTGTGTAGTTATAGTAGATTTTCTGTCTATTTCGTGTAAATGTAATTTTAAAACATTTTGAGGTGTTCAATTGCAATCTATTTACAAGACAATATGCAAGGAGTCTATTTAGGTCGTCTTGAAGTTCGTGACATTCGGTAAGTGAACGTATGGATTTATAAATTTTCATGTCATCCGCGTAGGCTATAAATTGGGAATGTTTGAAACATTTGTAAATATCATAAATGTAAGCATTAAATAGTAACGGTCCCAATATAGAGCCCTGCGGAACTCCTGAGGGGGCTAGTGTGAAGTTTGATTTAAAGCCTTCAATTACTACAGATTGTAATCTATTGGTAATATACGATTTAAACCATCTGAGTAGGTCACCATGGATTCCAACTTCCTCAAGCTTTTTAATTAGTGTTAAGTGATTTACTTTATCAAAGGCTTTAGAGTAATCTGTATATATCGCATCCACTTGGTTTTTATCATCCATATTACGAGAAATAAATTCATTGTAGATAAGTAGATTAGATAATACAGATCGATGTTTTAAAAAACCATGTTGTTGGCTTGGGATTTTTTTTACTATAATAGGATAAATCCGATCATACACTATGCGTTCAAAAATTTTACTTATTGTAGATAAAATTGATATCGGGCGATAATTTTTTATATTATTTTTTGGTCCGGATTTATGAATAGGGATAATTAATGCTTCTTTTAATTTTTGAGGAAACGTGTTTTCCGAGAAAGACCTATTAAATATCGTGGTTATTGGACTTGCAAGGTATTGCGCACATTTTTGGATGAAAGATGGTGGTATTCCATCATTACCACAACCTTTCTTTGTGTCAATTTTTTTAAGGTAATTGCAGACTTCTGTTTCGTTAGTTGCTAAATGCCCTATTCCTTCAAAGTCGTTGTATGACGTGATGTTATCACCGAGATTGATTGTTGCGGTATTATGATAAGGTGTTGTTTCGAATACAGAATTAAAATATTCGGAGAACATTTGACTGACTTTTGTTCCGCCGCTACCGGATCTGCCGTCCAAAAACATTGTTTGAGGTATTTGTTTGTTTTGACTTTTGCTATTTTTATATGTCCATAGTTTTTTGTGGTTATTATGTATGTCATTTTGAACAGCGGTAATGTATTGATCATAGCAATCTTTTTGAACCCTCTTTAGACGGGATCGAAGCAGTGTGAATTCGGCATAGTCTATTGGGTTATTGTATATTTTCCATCTTTTATGCACTTTACGTTTTTCTTTGTAAATTTTCTTCAGTGGAGGTGAAAACCAAACTGGAAAATTATCGTTTTTTAATAATTTTGTAGGGACGTGAGATTTAATTATACTATTTATTGAAGTATAGAATTCTTCGGTTGCTGTGTCTACATCATCACAATGTTTTAAGAAAGACCAGTCATATACAGAAAGATGTGAATTTATTTCTGCGTAATTAGCTTTGTTAAATAAGAAAATTTCTCTGGGAACTGAGTTCAAAAAGGGTGTGGTTGGGAGTTGGGCATCGATGTGGAGAGCAGGGTGATGCGAATCTTCATTAACAAGTGGGTGATCGGCACGCGTTACATTACATTCCAGGTTAGTAAGTATTAGGTCAAGTGTACGCGTATTGTTGTTAGTAATGCAATTATATTGCTTTATATTAGTGTAGGCCATTGTGTCGATGAGCAGTGATATGTTGGTTAAGTTGTTTGTATAAGAAGGTATCAGATTGGTCAATGAAGGATGTGGGTTCCAAGAAAGGGTCGGCAAATTAAAGTCGCCGGTTATAATCATATGGTCATCCGGATGAAGATCATGAACCGAACTAAGTAGGGTGAGGAATGATTTAAGTGACATGTCGTAATGCTGTCCAGGCGGCAAGTATACACATGCTATGTGCATTTTGCGTTTATTTGTGAATTTAGAAACTGGAATTGTTACCCAAATGCATTCGGCCGAGCATGTCAAGTCTTCGCGAAAGTATGCATGTAATTGGTTATGTACTATAATCATAGTTCCACCGCCTCTTCTTTGGTTGTGGTCATCATATTGCCTGTCACCTCTAAAAATGCTGTAATTATCGGTGGGTACGAGTTCCGCGTCAAAAATATTTTTATTGAGCCATGTCTCTGTGATGCAAAAAATATCATAAGAATCGTTCAATAATATATTTTGGGTGAAGATGTCTGTTTTTGTTCTTAGCCCTCTGCAATTTTGATATAAGATATGTATCATTGTGATATGAGTGATGTGTCTAAAGTGTTATTTACGAAAATGGATATTAGTGAGGATATACGCTTTACATATGCGCCTGTACATAGTTGACAAAAATTTTCCACCTATAATATCAAAATGTATTAAATGAATCACCGCAGTAGTGAAGGTACCTATTAATATTACAGAAAGTGGACACATGATTTTGCACTTTATAGAAAAAGAAGTGTAGTATGGAATAATAAGCAATATTGATAAAAATCACAAGCATCTGAAAAAGATTTGCATGGCATAAAACGCAGTGACGAAAAACCTGGGTAATGTTGGAGTAGGAAAGGGGAAAGACAGGTACATTATAAAATTTTGAGAACAATTTACTGTAAGAAGAAGAAATTCTAGGTTTGGTGGTGAATATAGTCACAAAGCGTGGAGCATTTCCTTATTAGTTATCAGTATGTGGGGTGAAGTATCATCTTTCCTGAGGAAAATTCTGCCTTCTTTTACCCAGACGTACGAATAGTTCTTCTCTTTGGCCCATCTTCGAGTAGCGGCGTGTAGGTCTTTGTTGTCCGGAGATAAATGCTCGCAGATGTAGATCGGGTTGACGTTGCCAATAGATTGATTAAGATGCGAGGAATTGAGTTTATTTTTTCGGTTCTTCTTGTTGTATGCTTTGACTGCAGCTAAGAAGCCGTCTCTATGCTGTTTGCTTAGGAGTTTGACAACAATATTTTTAGGTTTATTTGTAGACTTATTCTGTTGCGGTACTCGGTGGCATGATATAATTTGGTTTTCTGTCATCGGATATGCAACAATTGATGATATATTGTTTAAGATAGATTGAAGGTTTTCATTTTTCATTTCTGGTAGCATTTGAATTTCGACATTACAATTTCGACTTATCTGTTCCATTTGTGTAATCTTTTTTTCGACGAGTTGTAATTTTTGCTTCAATGTTTCATTTTGAGATGTAAGGAAGTCCAATACTGATTGATTTTCTTTCAGTTTGGCCTCTGCCTCGTCATAACCTGTTGAGATAAATTGTAGTGAAGATTTCATATCTAGAATCTTTTCCTCTTGTGATGATATTTTACTGTCCATTGCGTCAATCCTATTAGAGCAGCCCTGTAGAACTGTCAGAAGGTCAGCTTTAACAGCATGTATTTCATGTTTTAGGTCAAGTCTGATATTTTGTATTTCTTGGAATATTTTGCTGATGTTGTCTTCAATAGATGACCTATGTGGGAACGGACTGGGAAATTTTTTTTCAGACATGGTATTTTGAACGTCGGGAAGATCTTGTTTATGGTATGAATTACTTTGCAAATTTGTTTCATCCAATTCAATCGCCACGCCTGGCAACACTGTATCGGAAATGACTTGCGCATGACGTGCGTCAAGCGACGTGTTTATTGGTTCTTTCGAATGTTTCTGTTTAACCGGTGTACAATTTGATTTATTTATTACGTAATTGTTATCAATTTCTTTCGAGTTCAAATTGGTTCTGCAAGAATAGCAGTTCCAGTTTTTTATGTAGGTCTTCGACATTTTCTTGTAATTAGCTAGTGACATACCTGCACAGCCATAGTGAAAACTAAGTTTACAATTTTGACAGGTTATGTTTTCTTCTAATACGACCCTGTCGTCGCATCTAGTACATTTAACTGCCGGTTTTTGAGACATCTTACTGTCAGTAGTGTGTATAAACAACTATAGTGTGTGAAAAATATTATAGTTATTATGTGTAAAAAAAGAATGAACAGCAAGTGTTGGTTTTTGACAGGTATAAGTTGATCCTTTTTCGTAGTTTGAAGTGTCAAAATGACTGGTAAGTTTTTTCGATATATGTCAGCATAAACTCGTCTCTATACACGTAAATGTATGCTTTTTATAAATTGCGTGTGTTCCGTTATCCAAAATAGCAATAATAGTCCTCAGTTAAAAAGATAATTGTATTTTACCTTGTTGTAATGCGTAGTTAGTTGTGGGTAAGAATGATATCAGCTGTTCGTACGGCGTCGGACAGTGCATGTGAGCGTAAACAAAATGAACAGAAGCTTAATTTGCTCGCGTTTAATAATAACACTACAAATATTTTAACTATCGATTGATAATAAGGTTATTTTAATTAATTTCAATATCACTGAAAATTTTTTCTGCTTAGTGGAACCGGAACCGGATAATACATGCATTATTTTGCAGCTGATATTATAACCAATCAAGAATTGTATAATTTCTAATTGATCTGCGTAAAAATAATGATAATAAACGAAAATAATTCATTCATTTCTGTTATTTTTTGGATAAAATCCAAAATGAATATTTGAATATTTGAAATGAATATTTGGAAAAATTACATGCCAGTTAATATAATATACCTTGACAACACTTGGTATGTTGATAATGAATTCATTGTGTCATTGAAAATAATAGTTTTCTAATTTATTATAACGGATTTTGATAAATAACATAGAATAATGAAAAAAAATATTTACCTATACATTAATTTGTGGTGATGTACATACTAGTAATACAAAAATTATTTTAAACGCGACAACACCAACCTATGGAACCTTATATAACAATCGTCAAAGTATAAATATTCATTTTTTCCTGCGCCCGCCATTACTCTCTCGAGCTGTCAAACGTACGCGTCAATCGATATTTATCAGCCGTGTGAAAGTATAAAAAAGTATTATAAATTAATCAATTATTAAACAGTTGTTATTTGTGAATTAAAGTGAAGATTTAAGTAAGTTAATTCTTTCATTCAATTGTACCGAAACATCCCTTTGTATTCTAGATGAAACTATATTTAGAGGGAGTTGTTATTTGCAATCTTAAATCAATTAATGAACATGCTTTTTAAACCCCTCATATATTCAATTATTATTGAAAATCATAGTAATTAACAAACCTCTAAACATTTTTTCATA
Source organism: Molanna angustata (assembly GCA_963576475.1). NCBI lineage: Eukaryota > Metazoa > Arthropoda > Insecta > Trichoptera > Molannidae > Molanna > Molanna angustata. The sequence continues at coordinate 27,261,919 of OY754975.1, forward strand.
ATTCTATGTGATTATGGAGTTCTATCATGAAGAGACAGTTTCAAAAATCGAAAAAAAATCTCAAACAATAAAAGTAACTTTTTGAATCACCTCTTCATTAATTTTCCATCGTAATTACTTAACGTACCACAGTGTCGTGTGTAGTTAAATTTCACCTTTGGGCGTGTGGGGCATTCAGAGTACGCCGCAGCCTGGAAGCCCTCGGAAAATTCTCCTTTTCATAGGTACCACAGATCCGCCTTCATCGGTGACTGCAATAGTAATAATAATAATAGTCCCATTCAACTGTCCTTCTCGCCGCTTTCCTTTTACCATTTCCTTCTCATGCATTCTTGAGCCGAGTTCGCTTGACGACATACGCGACGCGACGCGTTCACGCCTCGTTGTACCGTCACTCGACGAAACCGTCAAAGCTTAAAAAGTGTTACCGTCACGTACATTATGTAGGTACCATATTGAAACTTGCACCTGAAAGTCGTTTTATGACGCGAAGAATTTGCTCAAATATTTATTTTGATTATTTATGACGGCACAAATATATATATTTTGATTTAATCGAAATCCTATAGTTCCTTTATCATTCTTCCCTTCGCATCCCATCCATTTTCTTTTTTTTTAACATTTTCTTTATTATTTTTAAATTGTGTTTTCTTTTGCATTGAATCTTGTATTTCTTATTATATATTTTTTGTAATGTGTTTTATTATTATCCTGGTCGATATTATAGTCAAATTTATAAACAGAGTGTTTGAAAATACATTCGAAAAATTGTCACACGTCTGGGAAAATGTTTTATTTTCTCAAAGCATCTTTCAAAGGCATTGCCTAAGATCACATAATATATTATAATTTCTAATTTCTATTATTTTTACACGTTCCATATGCACATATTTCGTTTTTTCTTCTCATAGAAAATAAATCGATGATATTTGAATAATGAAGGAATTGATGTTTTTGGCGAACATCTAACGTGTTTTTTGCTGTAATGTTGTGTATTCATTTATTTAAGATTCGGTACACGATTAACATACAATATACATAAACATAATATCAATACTTATATGTATTATTAAGTATTTCTATTCTTCTGAGAACATGTCGACAAATCTAAAAATTAGACGACGTAACTCACAACATTATACCGTCCATATAAATGATGTAAATTGTAATAGTATATTACATTGGCTGAGATTCATTTTGTATAAAAAAAATTGATCTTACTGGATTTAAAAAGGGAAAACTCATTTTAAAATTTGTAGACAATCTCTGAAATATTTTTCCGTTATCTTTCACTGAAATTTCTTTCGATTCTTTTGAGTTTAATTATTGACTTTGTTCTTGATCTTGTGGCGATAAAAGCGCACGCTGTGTGCAATGTGTATTCTGGGTTACGTGTGGAAACTCACGCTTCCATTCAATACTGGCTTCCAACATAGTGGCAGTAGCGTGAAAACCTGAGAATTTCACATTCAATAAAAGGATTTTCCCTTTACTAGTCATTTTAAGTTTATACATTATGGAAATTTCAATACTCACATCATCTCATACTATGCACATTTAGTGTCTTCTAAAACTTTTTCAATTTCAATGTATTCTACTGTATTATTATTTCGCTATATTAATCTCTTCTCTTACAAAAATAATTATAGAAGTGTCCCTGTCTACGACAGCAAAAATCATTAATATATTTTAAATTAAACATAACTTTAAAACTTTACTTACCACATACAATAACTTGGAAAGGATAGGTCCGTGGACATATTCTGTATGACCAGAACCCATTTCAGGTGTCACAGTTTATATGAATAATTTATTGTTTTGTTACCAGCAGTGAGTATATGTAACATGAAATTAAAGGTGGGCTGTATTTTTATTTTTGTACGTTGCCCATTGTTTAATCAAATAATATTATAATAAATAGCCGTTTACCATATTATTTGCTTCCTAACTTAAGAAGTTTCATCTATATCGGTACTTAAAAGCTGTTGAGTGTTTCTGTCCTCATATTATGAGAGTTTCGAGGTTGATTGAGTCATGTTATAACTGAATAAGTAATAACTGAATAATTACGATACTAAATATTTATTTCCGACTTCAACAACTTGACGCGTATGTACCTACCACACGTAGTGAGACAGAGAGATGTAACTCGTACGTTTTCAGCTCCCCGTTTACCTTTGTGAATGAAGTTTTGACATGTGGTTTTCCTAAATTACGTGAATTAGGCGATGAAGAAGCGGAGGTATTATTCCGTTACTAAAGCTTGTCTCGAACGCACGATCACGTTATTCCATTACGCCGCGGAAGCTACACTTCCTTGGGGGAGGTGGTGTGATAATACATATTAAACGCTTTTGACTCGGCGACTGATGTCACACGTGTGCCCTATACAATGCATGAAAATTCTTTCTCCTTCTTTGTGTTTTATTTGTCAGAAGTGTTTAGGTTACTGATTTAATGTTTGAATTTTTTTCATATTATTTATTTTCACTTTTAATTAAAAATTCTATCTTGCACATTCTCTATGAAATAAAATCATTTTTCTCGTTGATATTTCATTGTTCCGAATTTACTTGAAGCTTCGCGTTGCTTGGGTTGGTAGGAAGAGATTGCCTCTTGGTAATTAACCCATTTTGTGATCTTAATTTTACATTCATAAAATAAATTTAATCAGAGGTCCGGACCCGCAAAGTAAATTAGTAGTAAGTAATAAATTAAATTAACATTTTGTATCGAAAATTAAATTAAGAAATCTGTATATAAAAAAAATGATAAATATTATTTAGGTATGCCAGAAAGTGTACGTTATGTCAGCAATATAATATCATTATTCAATGTTGTAATGTCTTGTAATGCTGTAAATTTTCATATAATATTGTATCTACCTTTTGGTACATACAATATTTTATGAAATATCTTGGGAGCGAGGCGACGAAAACTCTATTTGGTACAGAGTGTAAAATAATTAATTCACCACAGAGGGCGGTAGCTGTGATGCTAATTGTGAAACCCATCATGCCATACATAGGGGAACAACACTAGAATAAATACCAACACATGTTCATTGTATAAAATGTAATGCTACGTTTACGTGTCAGTGTATATGTATGTCCCCATCGGATTAAGTAGACACATTCGTTATATTTTTGCAGCAAACGATAAAGTGAGACTTTAATCCAGGATATTAGTTTACAAAAATATTTATATAAACGATTGACGAAAAACAATTTATATGGCTGAAAGAAATTGAGTGAGAGACAAAAATGACGTACTTGTAGTATAGGGCCTAAAATGTCTTAAATCAAATACAAAAAAATACCATAGCTGAGGGGCTATCGAAATAAGGACCAGAGAATTGCTAATTTTATGCATGGACCAAATAAGTACAATGACTGACTAGTTAGTGTATTATTGATAGGTAACCATGTTCTTAAGAATTGTCAATGTGGGATGAGACAGCATGGAACTCAAGTTTCCATCCAATGGATTTCAAGCCCTCCTTCGATCAAAATCCACCAATTAGCACTTGGTTCTTTCTGTGGCTTATTTACAGAATATAAGACATACCACGCTTTGTATTTAAAGGGAATATCATTTGTATTTCGACTTATTCGTTATATTTATAATCTTATTCACTTTTAGACGTTGTTAATTTATTTTGTGTACTTTTCTAAGGTTCTTCTTATCGTGTCGATTAACACACCTACAATGCCCATCCTTGTGACAATATAGAAAAAATTGTCACGCGGCAATGAAAAAGTTTCCTGCCACAATACAACATATTATAATACATACATAGCTTACCTGTCTCCTCCTACTTTCATAACGCCCATCGAATGCTGCCTCACATTCAATGGAGCGTGGCGAAATTGAAACTCATATCACCGTTGAACCATCTTCAAGCGCAGACTCTATTAATTTCATGCAAGTAAGAGATAGGTGGGTGCCTGCCTCGTCTATCTCCTCCCAGGGTTGCCGGAAATCTTTCATATTTACACTATGTAATTTAATAATTTTAAAAATAAAGAAGTTGTGTTTAGAAGTGTTAAAGTAACAATAAGAACTAGTATTTATTTTTAAAAATATCGACAATATTAATTTGATGATTTCATTTTGAAACTAATTTCAGACACTGGCCAAAAAATGTAGTTTAAAAATGGAACTGTTTTTTAAATTCGGTTTGATAATTCTCGCTCTCTATTTATTGACGCATTCATTGAAATCAAAAAGGTGCCGTTCGGGATCGAATAACGTGTTTCAGTAACGTCATGCATAATTGCATTTACAATTGGGCCGTTGGCTGAAACGCATTCGACAATAACATCGGTTGGAATTTCGACCATCACAATTAGCGGCATTCTGTCCGCAAGGGGCTGAGGTGTCGCAAATTGGACATGCCCAAACCTGGTCGGTCACGGCGCGTGGGCTTTTTGGAGGGCTCCGCTCTCCCCAACTGTCTGATGCCTGTGTGTCTGATGCAGCCTGTCTTTAATACCTTAAGTACAATATTGGATGTAGCGAGTCAGCCCCCTCACTTGTCCTTCGCTGTATCCCTACGTTGTTGTGTCACACTTTGGACGTGATTGCCGGCCCCGAGGTCGATTAGTGGCGGCCTGTGTTATATTATTGACACGACGATATTGGCTTTGTGATCGGACAGAGAATGGTGGACACACCACACAGTCCATTGATTCTGTCCCGAAGAAGAGCACTCGTCCGTGATCATTTTAATAATTCAACATGAGTTCGATACTTTGTATCTACCGACCGCGCCGATTTCGACTCATTCTCATTTGGAGTGGAATCGCTTTAATGTGGTCATCGTTGTTTTTATTTCAACCGTCGTCGTTTCTTCTTCTTCGCGTGCCACTCTTACTAGAAGTTGGCGACTCTCTCTAAGCGATCCCTGACCAGTCTTATGAGGGATGCTACCTCAGGAATTCTGAATCACTCTTTTAGATTCTTCAGCCACGATATACTTTATGTCCCATACCCTTGTTGTTTAGTATTATTCATCATATACAGTATTATGTCGCTAATAGAAAGATGTTTTCTAATAGAAAGAAATCATGAAATGATAAATAATGTCATGTTTCTATTTCATTTCTACTTATAATCGACTACATTTGGTTCTGCATCGAATATTTCGTCTAAGCAAAAATATGAACATCAAAATTGAACCAGGGGGCAGTTTGTGAATTGAGCGCCAGATCGGGAAGGGTTAGTATTGTGGGAAGCTCCCCCTCGCTCCCGCCACCCTCTCGTGGTATTGAAGGTGGGGTGGAGTGTGGGGTTGGGTGGGAGTAATGAATCGGATATTGGCAGTCAAACCGAAAAGTTGTATAATAGAATTGTGGTTTGATCGGCGTTAAACAACCCCTTTTGTTTTACACAGACGTGTTCCGATTAATACACACGGAGCACGATGTGGTTTTCCATTGTGTAAAATTAATTTTTACGTTTACCAATTTATTTGTGCTGAAAGCATTATCGACGCGTAATAATAACAAAGGATACCGGGGGCTATCCAAAACATTTTGTATTGTAACGTTTCCTATAGGTTTCATTTTGTTTTTGACCTTTCCGTGTACCTTTATTTGGATGTTAAAGGCATATTTAAACTCTCATTTGAATTTTAAATTAACAGTACCCATTGTTAACATTGCGGGTTAATAATATATTAATTAGTTTTCATTACAACACGGATTGTACAATAAATTACGTCCCACCAAGTTTACCATATAAATCGTGAAAGCTCTCTCATAATTTTTATTTCTTTTTTTTCTGTGTTGGAATTTTATTTTTGTAATTTGTTCTTTCGTATTTATACTTCTGTATATTTTGTAAATTCGGACACTCGTGTTTTCTTTTGATGTCTCGGAAAATTTGTTTCGCTTTTGGAGGATTTGTCTCTTTATTCGTAGACTCTCGAAATGTTCCTTTATTAGAATTGAAACATGGCGTTTACCGCAAAACATGTGTCGACGTTGCCATTTGTTTTCTGTACCTCAGTAAATCTTTCCAAAAGAAGCATTAACGCTGTTCTAGTCCCCAATATAAAATACGCCTTTCATACGACATATTACAGAAAACCTTTATGGGATGTCCTGGAAAGAGATATACTCTTGACCTCCAATACTAATAAATCTCTCCGAGGTAAAATATATTTGTGGAGTGTTTCTCTTTTCTCTTGTTGTATAGTCAGATCGGGTCCTAATAAAGTAGAAGGAACGTGATGTGTCCTATTTTAGGAGGGCTTTTTCTCCGGAATACCTGAATCTTCCGATTTGTATGCTGATACACAATATGTACCGGATATTCGTTGTCGTGTCAGTGGTCAGGCGACCCTCGCTGGCCGTGATTCGTCCCTTGGGGGAAACCCTACCTAAGTACCGACACTGAATAAAAAGCGACGCCTCAAATGGATAAAAGAAAGTCACTCCTCTGTGTCTTGTCTTCGTTTGTTGTGAGTGTTATTTTTATATTATTTATTTTCGTACTAGAATCTTTAATTATATTATTTTCCTGTTTGTCTTGTTTTTCTATTACCTATTACATTTTCTTGGTCCATTTTTTACAATGGTCCGCTCACTAAGAATTATTGCAATACAAGTAAAGTGACTGTTTGACTCATTGACTCGTCAAATCAATAATTTTATAATATATAAGTAAATATTAATAAATTTAATTAGTGCATAAAATTTTCAATGAGGTATTATAACAGTTTGTGACTTATATGTAAGAACAAAATTACTGTCGTAAATTAATAATTATGGTTGACAAATAATACTATAATATCGTGTGTCTACCTAAGTGGTACAAGATGACTGTCAAAAGTGTTTCAGACATTGTTTGACACGAGTGTTATCGAACCGCTTGCGAACAAGTTTTTGCTGCATTCGATTTGCTTTAATGGCATAATCGTTGTTTGTTTATATTTGTGATTTATTGCTCACTGTCGCTAGTCACTTTGAAGTGACATCTGTTTATTTATCAAAATAGTGAATGAATGACTACTAGTAGAATTGTTGGGATCATTTTTTTTTTAATACCTAAATTATTATATAAATTTTATTATTCGATAATGGTTTTGATTCACAACGTATTTTCCCTTTCACTCATCATAATATTATGTATCACCCAAATCTACACAACCCTCGAATTATTTAACTTACTTAGTTATAATTAAAGCTTTTGTATTGAATAGTTTTTATCCGGTCGATGGGAAGAAAGCGCTTCCGAATCATGTCGTGTTTTACACATAAAATGGATTTATTTATATAAAATATCCCAATGTATCCGTCGATATCCAAAATCAAAACATATAATAATTTATTAATAAACTACAATATTTTTCAAAATAAAAACTCTTCTTAAGTCATATAAAAAATTCTGTAAAATTAAAAACGTCTATGATTGACGTAAGATTGACGGTTGATTCTAGTTTCGATACAAGTGAATAATTCAAAAAGTTTTCGCAAAGTAGAAAAGTTGATCTTATTTATTTTTACGGCCAGCCTTTTAGTATGGGAGCTGTTTTACACTGTCCTCCCGTCCCGTCGCGTCGCCCTTCCTCACCCCTTTATTTGCATAATTAAAGCGACATAAAACAAACTCTATTTGTACTTGGCCGCTTTTCATGGCCTCCTTAAAATTTAAGGATAATCTCCCAAGTTGTCCCTTTCGCGCCGTACAATATTTAACGTTTTATACCTTCACTTGTCTTCGTCGTTCGCCCCGTCTCATTTCCGTCTTACTTCCCATCCCCGACAATCTTTTAATCTGCCCGTTTTAATTACCAGAACCTCAACCTGCTGTCAATTACTCATCCTTTCACTTGGCCTTGTTAAGCATATTCCTAGAAACTCCACTGACTCTCTTTCCTTTTTAACATTTACTTTTCATTTTCGCTCCTTTGTCTACTTTCAATCTTTAGCCAGTGGCTGGTAAGTTTCTTTATCGTCGCCTATTTTAATCAACTGCAATTTCTTGTGTTCAGTAGATAACAGTATGTTCTGTCCAAAAATTATACCAGAATAATTTCTATCGCCAAGCATACAGAACCAGCTTTTGTTACCATTTTTTATATCATTATTCAACTGTCGATTTGTTCAGTATAATTTATTTGTGCCCTGAACAGATCTTAGCATATCCTATGGGAATGCACTAACTTCTCCGTGTCAACATTCCGGCGAGAACTCTACGACAATGTCCGACGGAATTTCTTTGAACCCATTGGACATGCGGACCTTGTAGCCACGAAGACCAACTTTAGGGCTTTTACGACTTTCTGTCTTAAATTCGGTGCACTATTATCTTCACTATCACTGAGCGTTGAGCCAGTTGTTTCCACATGATTAGCTCTCTTTGGCACATTAAGTGCAGTGTCTGCAAGGTTTTAGAGTTCTCCGGACTCTTCGTATGTTCTTTATATGTTCTTTCAGAGTTTTGCGAGGGGCCGTTATTAGTCCCCATAAGCAGAACGGGTGGTGGTGGAGGAAGAACAGTACCTGTTAGTTGCCCGAGAAGCAATATTAATTAAATAAATATTATGTATTATTCCATATATTTTTAACTGAATATTCTCGAAATAGTATCTAAAGCATGTCTCTTTGAATCCTGTCTTGACCTGGCAGGATTCTAACACGGTTCTGCTACAGACCCATGTCCCTACAAACATGAATCTTTATAAAACATAAATTTTTGATATTTTAAACGATCACTCTTCTCTATAGCCTTATTACTTAACCGTGAGTAGTTTCCTAATAGGTTTAGTCGTGTTTATTGTATGAAGATTTAATCGTAATTCTTTGAAAAGGTTTTTGTTCTTCATTTTGTTGATAATATCTCCAGGCATTTTAAAAGCTCCATAGTTGTGTTCACCCCAACATTCTCTTCCCCTCGCTCACCTTTCTCCCCTGCTTCTCATTTAATAAGTGTTTCAACTTCTTTCTGAAATCAATTTATTCAATCCTAAATGTTTGAGACTGCGGATTGAAATCTCGTCGTAATTAATTATTAAAAAACGGAATGTTTTTCCCTGTAGAAGAGCAGAGCTGAACAGACTACTGTGTTAGTAAAGGAATGAGAAGGGAGTTGAGAAGAAATGACCGCCTTATTACCTTTTTTATAGAATATTGAAACGCCTCTCGAGCGTGTACTCATGCCGCCATTTCCATTTCTTCGCCATTTTCATCTCTCCGCCGCGATTATTCCTTTATATTCCCCCCTCTCCCCCTCCGCGCAGTACAATCTGAGAGTTTTTCCTCCTTTTCCCTTGTTAATTAAAATTCGCTATCCGAGTTTTTTTCTCGCAAACTTCCGTAACCGGGAGAGTGGGAATTTTGTAAGCAATAAACGGTGGCTTTATTATGTAAATATTATCTCGTATAACTTTTATAATTAATTTGCTTCTTTGTTTTAATTTTGTTTGCAAGACAGTTTTTGTTTTCGTATAAATTGGTATCTCTCTTTGTGATATTTTATTCCTCACTATAAATCGGTGTATGTTTAACCTTTTTCTCGACACTATAAATCTGTTTGGTTGTTTTTTTTTATTTCGTTAGTGTCTGGTAGCGAATCAATAAATTTCTCGCTAAAAATATAAAGTTATACATTCCGATTAATAACCATCATTACCGAGACGATAATCTTACTATATATACATGAAAATTTTCAGATTATTGTAATTTGACTAATCTTGTTTCACTTAGGTAATTGTTGTTTCCAGTTGATTTTGTTCGAATACTATTATACCTAATTTTGATGTACAGTCAATTTAAAATCTTATTATTTTAATATGTACGTTTGGTGCCACTTTAGTGTAATGTGACCTCAGTCCTTGTAACAGAAATTCTAATCCAGTCTGTAATCTTACTGTGAAACTGCCGCTCGACACATCTGTGTGATATCTTATATCAAACATACCTAAAACAATATTTCTAGGAACTGAATCAGCGACTGGTGGCGAGGAAGTTTGTGACTTATTTTCTAATTATTTTAATTCTACTTTTGTTACAACCTCATCCGCTGGGTTTACGACTGCTGGTGATGAATTGGAGTCCAGATGTGCCTATGACGGTATTGGTGTAATAACCATTGATCAAAGCAAAATGTTGAAATACTTACAAGCTTTAGATATCAAGAAGGGTCCGGGCAATGATGGTATCCCTCCGTATTTCATACTTCAATGCGCCGAAACGCTAGCACTTCCACTAACCATTCTCTTTAACAGATCTATGAACGAAGGTAAATTTCCTAGTAGATTCAAAGAGGCTCTCATAGTTCCCATATATAAGAAGGGGTCGAGGAACAATGCAGAAAATTATAGACCAATATCAATACTATCAGTTTTTAGTAAATTATTTGAACGTATTACATATGATCAAGTATATCCTGTAATAATCAAATATATTCAAGACCAACAACATGGTTTTCTAAGAAACCGTTCCGTGTTATCAAATATGCTCATTTTTACTGAATATTTATCATCTAATATGGAGGATAAATATCAAATTGACGCAATATATACAGATTACTCAAAGGCTTTCGACAGAGTCGATCATGTTATATTAGCTAAGAAATTAAAATTAGTCGGGATACACGGTAACTTACACAGGTGGTTTGTGTCGTATATTGAAAACAGGTCTCAGTCAGTAAAAATTGATAATTACAGGTCCAATTTTAAGTTTATTCCATCTGGCGTTCCACAAGGCTCACACTTGGGACCGTTATTGTTTAATATTTACACTCACGATATCTACATGTGCTTTACAAACTCCTTATATGTCTCATATGCTGATGACATGAAGGTTTATTTAAAAATTCGTTCAATTGCAGACTGCCATAAACTTCAGAGTGACCTGGATAGATTATCACAATATTGCAAACAAAACAAACTTGACTTGAATATCTCAAAATGTAACAAAATTTCATTCACTCGTGCAAAAAACATTATTAAATATAATTATACGCTTCACAATAACACGCTCGAAGAAGTGGATCATATAAGAGATTTGGGGATTACGCTTGACTCAAAATTAATGTTCGACAAACATCTGGATATAATAGTTAATAAAGCTTATAAATCTTTGGGGTATATTATCCGCCTGTGTAAACCATTTAAAAATGTCAGTACACTTCATAGGTTATACACCACGTTCATACGTCCACATTTAGAATACTGCACTCCAATATGGTCTCCTTACTACCTAAAACATATAAATAGAATCGAAAAAGTACAAAAGAAGTATTTGAAACATATCAACTTTCGTTTACGCATATATTTTCCTTTATATTCCGAATCAGTTCAATTTCACAAATTTGACACACTAGTTAATCGACGAATTATGGCCGATCAATCTCTCTTATATAAGGTAATAAACAATTTTTTTGACTCTTCTGAACTAATAAACTTTATACCACTCAGAGTTTCTGGAAGAACTACCAGACGGCCCGAATTGTTTCACGTTCCTGTTTGTAGAACGAACTATCGGAAGTTTTCAACTATCCCTCGAATTTGTCGACAATATAATGAAAGTTTTAATGATATAGATATATTTTTCCATTCTTATAATCAATTCCGGGAGAGGGTTAGGTGCGAGTGCGGACGTATATCATAATGACGAAAGGTGTTGTGACATACCATAGTTTCTCTACCTCTCACATTCCTCCACTTTTCTTTTTCTATTCCTACAGTTCCTCCCCCATCTCCGTCATTATCCTTGTTGCTTTTGTTATGTATATATTTTTTTTAGTTTTTTTTTAATTTTTATTTTAGTTTTTAATAGGTATAAAATATTAATATTTTTTCAGAATCAACTGTAAATATGTACTTTGTGGACAGTTTTTTGGCCTTGATTTATTATTCATTGTTTTATATTCATATTAGTTAATGATGCTGTTATTGTCCCAAATAAACCAAATAAAATAAAATAAAATAAAATATCTTCTCTCTTATATTCTACGGATCTATTTATTTTTCATACCCTTTTCCTTAACTTGAACCAGACCCAGTTTAGGCTAATCCTCCCTTTCTCTCCCCTTAACGTGTTGATGTTTGTTTTGCCACGAGCGTTTTTCGTTTATAATGGAACCCCGAATGGGGGTTTTTTCATACCGCACCCTTATCTTTATTGCCTTATGCGAAACATTATTGTTCAGGTTTTATTACCAACAACTTGCATTCTCAACCAGAATTCCACGGTTATATCATCTACGTACAAATACAATGACACCGTTCAAATAATGATCTCAATGAAGACTCCAAACCATTTCCTTTACGCGTAGACATTATTATCTAAAAGTAGGATGAAGGTTGTGCTAACGACAAATAGGTATAACGATCACGACCCTTACGATTATACTTTTTGGAATGATGCGATTTGACTGATTGACATAGCAACACTTGAAAGTTTTTTAATAACTAGTTACATGTAACACATGAGATCCAACTGTCGATAGCGATAGTATGTATAGTTGAAGAATAAGTACCAAACTATAAACCCATAAATACAAATTATTTAATATTTTAAGATATTTGGTTTTCTATACAACACATGTACCTAGGTATGTATGTCAAGATAGGATAGTATGGAGGTCAGTCCTTTGATCCTACCCAGAATATGAAAACAGCATGATGGTATGTATCTATGTTTGGAGATTAGTATCAAACAAGTAAGTCTTCTTAGATATTGTGTGTAGGCGACTGCCATACAAATTGTATGAATCAATGTCGTCACTAAATTCAATTTTTATAAAAATTGTTAAAAAAAATTGAGATGTGCTAATACAATGTTAATATTTTTTATCATCATCATCAGCAATGGCGCTACAGCTCGGTGCGAGCCTTGGCCTCCTCAAGAAACTGCCTCCATCCCGCCCTGTCGACAGCAAGTCTCCTCCAATTTGTCTGTCCGATCGCTCTTATATCGCCCTCTGATTATTCACTGAAAACTGATTATTCACTGAAAATCGAAATCGGTATACCTACTATTTCTTCCAGATTCTTTAACAAGTATAAAGGAATGAAGGCTGGCGTAACAAACATTATATTCTACTTACTTGTTTTACTGGCATTTTAATACACTGAACTTCGATTGAATTTTTCATTCCCAGCATTTGAATGCATTTAAAGTAGATAACTTATATATCTTAAAGCTTTTTAGCCAAGCAGCCACCGTTTGATGAGGCGTTATTCTTATATGCAGATTACAGTTAACTTCCTTATTTGTCTGCCCTTTCCAAGTTTATTTACAAAAGAAGTAATCCTTCTTTACCATCCCCTGTCCGTATTCAACCCTTATTCAGTATTTTAAAATGTAATATTTTTTGAAAGCCGCCCCTGCCAGCAGCTCCTTGAATTTATTTTCCTGGTCCATCTTTTGTTTGCCAACTCCCCAGCCCACTTTTACTTTCCGCTTTTAACGTCCAAAGTTATCCAAGATTCAATTACAAAGAGTTTTCTGCCAGGATGTTTTATTAATTAAAATGGTAAATATTTTTGAGTAAGCTGATTTATTTCTCGGTGTATTCTTTTAAAGATTAATGACGAACGCACGAAGGTTAAACGTTAATCATAATCTTAATTTAGTTTTATATTTTTTTAAAAGATTCGCTTTAAGATTTTTAATTTTAGCATAATATTCAATCAAGGTAAATTTTTAAGAACGGTGTTTTTTATGAGATATTATTATACCTATTTTTATGATTATTATAGATTTAATCGTAAAAACATATGGACAATGGATGTGGAAAAATGAAGTGGCTTTGAATTAAGTTTTACATTTTAATTTTTAGTAAAAATAATTTAGTAAAAATTTTCTATGGTAGTATTCGTGTGTGTAAAACTAACATAAAAAAGAGTTCTTGTTAATTGAATACGTGTTGCACTTCATTAATGTTTTTTTTTTCTTATTTATACACCTAGATATACTCAATGTGTTATACATTTTCCCAACCATCTTATTAATTTCATTTTACCTTCTCAATGGCTCTTCAGATATTATTTCCACTTCATTTCAAGTGTCATTCAGACTGAGATAGTGAACTTTGCTAAAAACATCGTTTAAGTGTCTTTTACATTACCATTTATGTATATAAGTATTTTCGTAAATGTTTATTATATTTTGTTAAAGTATGAATTACTTAAATATAAGTTTATGAATGCTGTAGTTTTTTAATTCCTCTTTTATGAAATTCATGATACAAATGTTTTAGTATAAGAGATAACAACGTCACAAAAATATTTATTTTGGTAAGTACTGATGTGTTTTTGATATTTCCTTCCTTATTGAAAATGGGTCGGGATGCGGTAACTCTAGCATTTGGGAGCGGTTGCGTTTGCCAGTGCGCACCACCTTTATATGCGAAAATTGCTGATTTTTAAGAGAATTTGCTCTTGTATGTTTATGCACTCCTATACTATCCATCTGATTACGATGCAACCTCAAATTCTTTCTCGTAAACGTTGCTAAATCTCGTACTATTTCATTTAGTACCAATTAGTTCTGCTTGGTGTATTATTCAGATATTACCATACACACCATCACGCCATGTCCCTCACGGGGTAGGCAAATAGAATCGTCCGCCACATTTTTCTATCTCGACACACATCGCCTAGTCAACATTCATGCATCGTCTCACACATGTTCGTCTGTTGTTCACGTGACCATCCGTTCATGCCATCCCTTTCTTTGCCGCCACCGACCTCTTATTCCGTTGTATATTTTCTCTTATTTCTTGTATATTTTCTTCGTCTTTTTCTTATATATACATTGGAAAAAATGCGAACATTGGCTTGGAAAATATTTTATTTATTTTTCAGTACTTCACTTTATTGTTTTGCTTTTGTAGTTTTCTGTAACTTAGATACGTTGTTATATGATAAATCTAAAAGAGATATTTCCTGTTGTAAAATTTCATACCTTAATATAATATTTTTACCACACACTAACCTAACCAATGGAATAGAACGAAAAAACGCTCGTTTGGTATTGTAATCAAATTATACCCAAGTAGTATCCGATAATCTCTTTAGCTCCAACTTGTGTTAATTTCTTAATGAACATTTCTTTTGAATAATAATTGCTCGGGATGGAGCATTGATTGATCGTTTTCTGGCGGAAAAGAGATAATTAAAGCAGGCATCGCCAATCGTGCGTTTCATCTTCAATCACAAACGGGAGCAGAATAGGGGAGGTTGGGTGTAAAGGGGGATGTTAAATGATAATGTATACGGCTTTTTTAACTCTCCCAAAAAGATGAGACGACATTTCCTGTGTGTAAGAGAGACGAGAAAGACTTTAAACCTGCGGGACGTCTTGAAGTAAAATATGCCTTGGCTCATTAATAATCTCATGAATACAGAAAACTCCACTTCGTCAACCGTATCAGGGATGCCAACATACAAATTGTGGGAAATTTATAACAGACAATGTCAATTATCTGAACCAATTGTAAGATTACTTAACGCTATTAATTAAACTGATTCGTTTACTACAGAAACGTAGTCGCAAACTAAGCCTAGGGAATTTGATTATGTGGTAAGCTGATATGAAAATTTAGGCTATCCTTCTTTGTTATGTGCTACATCCAGAATATCATAAAAGTTTGCGCAGAGTGTGTTTATATCAATCAATCAACAATGGCTCTACAGCCCCTCATGGACCTTGGCCTCCTTCAACATTTATCGCCATCTTAGTCTTTCCTGCACTCTTCCAGTTCCAGATTCCAATAGTGTTTATGTCTTGCTGAATTCTATCCAACCATCGAAGTTTGGGTCTCTTTACTCAACATCTACCTAGGGGCTTCGTGTGAAGAATCCTTTTTGGTATTGTTTCTTTCGACATGTTTTTATTAATAATTATTTTATTAATAAAAGCATGTTTTTATAAATATAATATCGTCCCTTTCATAGAACGCTAAATGAGCGAAAAAAGAATGAGTAGCTTCTTAACTCCTCTCGATTAGGAATTTCGACAACATTGTGTTGCTTATTTGAATAAAAGATTCGCAATCGTATATTGTCATCGCCTTCATATTATATTTTAATATTGTTAAGATATTCGTTGAATCAAAAATTATTTTTGACTGTTCAAAACCATTTAGTACATTTGTTGATGTTCAATCATCCCTGTTCGTCTAGTTAGCGGTTCCATCCCACTCCACACTGTTTCCAAGGCTGTTATAATTCTCTGTCTTTCTCACCCGCCCTTATGTTTGCTCTCCTTCAGGTCCATTAAAATAATACGTTTACGTTATATTTTTACTTGATGTTGTTTATACAATACATACCGCTTTTTACTGCTCAGCCAAACGAATAAAATTAATGCCTCGATTTATGCTCATGATGCCGCTGTGTTGCGAATTGATTGGGTTATTAGGATTTCTTTCATTACATTTTTAACGTCTTCGTATTTATTCCCATTACTGCTGTATTTTGTTGTAAGTATTTTACATACATCTTTTTATCACCTTTGTATTTAGGTTAATTTATTTAATTTTTTATTTCAATTAATAAATATGTGTATCGTTTATGTTTTTTACTACTCGGTACTTATTGTAATAAAGCATATTTGAATCCTCACGAAAAAGTACCATTTTTGTTAACTATTTTGCTAACATTTTCTTCCACGCTCCAATTGTTTCACTTTGCTGCGTCAAATTGTGCACAAGAATTCGCTTTGCCTACTCGTACCAATGGCAATTTTGGAATCATTTGAATCAAACATTTCTTGATTAACCCTGTTTTTCATCTGGAATATTTACTAAGTATATTAATTTGTACGACGGTTTTACATAAATAAATTCGTAGACGATGTAAGTATAAGCACACAAGATCCAAAGACTCCTTTAGCAGTATCATTTTCGTTTTTCCATGTTTGTGGTCTTGACCTGTTTCGTTGAGTGAGATAATTTACCAATGAAGTTTGAAGCGAGTATTTTACCTAAAAACTTGTATTTCAACGTTTATTTATGGGTTCGGGTCATCGGCGATTGATCGCAACATGGACCATGGATGGAGTTTGAATATCACTACTGTTGTATGTACTCTGAAACCGTCTTGAATTATTTATGTTTTATTGTTCTTGTACAATAGCTACGGATGACCGAAAATATTATGACGGAACGAGTGTCACATAACTTTCTTTTTCTTTCGATAATTTCAAATGTATTATATAGGTACATCTTGAAAGCGGTCAAAAAATTAAATACTTGTGCATGAGGAAAATGTATTGAGACCACTCTATTGGTCTTGTTGTCAATCTCGATAATTCTTTTTTTGTAACTAAACCCTCACATCATTTATCCTGTGTATGCAGCAGCCCATGTCTTCGCACAGATCCTCTAAATGCTCCTGGCCAGAGCGTCTTAGTCCCCATCATCCTCTAAAACAATTGAATTCACTCAACCTGTTCGTATTCATTTTTTTTTATTTATCTCCAATTTTTCTGTACACAATCAAATATATATTGGTGGACATTGGCGGGTTCGGGTATCTTCCAACCAGCCATATTCATTTTTTTAGAGTAATATATACTTAAATGTAAAAATTAAGAAGATTGAAATAAGTGCTTTTTATATTGGTATGATAAACAAAAAAATATAATACTCTATCGTCGATTTTTGTGGCTCAGTTTGTCAGATATTTGATTCTTCGGCCAAGGGTCCCAGCACGGATATAATAAAAAAATGTGTTTACAATCTGCATTAATTTGTGAGACAATTTATTACTTAATATCACAAGGGTTCGGAATGTGGAATTTTGTTATTAGGTGCTTAAATTAATATTCGACATAGTTCCTACATGTTACTTGCCCGATAAGCATTAAAAAAATATAAACTTGGATTGAAAATACCTATTACACACTTTTTAATGTTATTACACACTTTTTAATGTTATTTTTAAAATGCCTCTACCATACTTTCAAATAAGATATAAATCCTATTGAGTTTATATTACACATCCCCTTATGGCACCGTCAACCTTTCATCCTGTTTTTCAAAATAAATTTATTTAATCGTTGTAGGTAGGTGGATAGGTACTTACCTATTCTTGAGAGACTTCTTTGAAAAGTCCTTTTGAAATTATAACCTTCCTCCGTTATTTGACGTTTTGCTTATTCATTTTACTTTTTTTCCACTCTCTCAAAATGTTTTCTTCGCGAAAAGGAAAACTTGAATATACACAAGCATTATAATATAAATTTATACCGATTGATGTTATATTTATACATTGGTAAGTATATTTTTATTAATATCAAGAGTTCAACAAATTTAATTGAAAAGCCAATAGAGATTTGTACAATTTATTAAATTCTATTTCAATCTCTTAGTGAGTACGTATTTTTCATTTCAACTTATTCTTTGTGAAATACAATTACTGATCTTTTATTCAATTACTAGCTTTTATGTCCCGCCGTTGGCCAAGAATGTAAAATTGTGAAGGAAAAAGCAATCGTTTTTATAATATTGTCACCCAATTATTTTGCAAAATCGGACTATGAAAAGTGGTTTGAAATATGATTGAATTTGATTGTAAAATGTTCAAGTGATGGCCACAACCCATTATTTTTTATATATTGCTATAAAGTGTGAATGAAGTATAATATACAATTTCTTCACTATTCGAAATGGTTTTAAATATGACTGTTTATCAACATTGTAAAGAGATTGGTTTGGCCACAACCCCCATTTTTAAATATTATCATCGAAAACAAATTGTAATATGTACTTACCTATTGAATATTTAGTAATTTTGGATGTTGGGATGTGGTTAAAATTTGATTAAACAAATGTACTGAAAAGATCCAGTGTTGGTCACATCCCATTCGTTTTATATTTTTTCATCAAGTGTGCATTATATTTTTGCACAATTAGACTGATGAACTTAAAATTGACACAAAAGTCTACATTAACGAAGAAGAAGAAGACTTAAACTATGGTAAATAATTTGAATATAAACGTTGCGAAGAATTCAGTAATGGCCACAGCTCCCTTTCTTTAAATATTGTCAACGAAATCAAATATATTATGTAGGTGTTAAAAATTATTTAAAATAGGATGATATAAATGGTTTAAATTTGATTAAACAAAAGTATTGAAAAGATTCTAGTGCAGGTTACATCTTCACATCCCACATCCCATTCGTTTTTACATATGTATTTTCATCAAGTGTGCATATCGTTAATAATATTTCTGCACAATAGACTATTAGACTTAAAACGAACCCAAAAGTCTAAATAAAAAAGAGAAGAATAAGTATAAGACTATAAGAAATAGTTTGTTTAAAAAATCCCAATGGTCTACATAAAATAAGAAAAAATACATAAAATAGAAGAATTAGACTATTGGAAATAGATTGTATAAAAACTGAGCAAAAGGTCTTCATAAAAGAAGAAGATTAATCTATAGGAAATAGTTTGTATTATAACTGTCCTTAAAGGTCTACATAAAATTAAGAAGAAAAATAATTAGACTCCAGGAGCCGTCGCTTCAGACCCTTCAGTACCTCCCGTCCCATCAGGCCCTTCAGTACATCCCGTCCCTTCAATCCCTCATCACGTCCCTTCCAATCAGGCCCTTCAGTACCTCCCGTCCCTTCAGGCCCTTTAATACCTCCCGTCCCTTCAGGCCCTTTAGTGCCTCCCTTCCCTTCAATTACATCCCGTCCCTTCATTCGGGTAAGAAAAGTTTAAATCCAGAAACCATCCTGGAAGAACCGCGAAGAGATGTAAGCACCGTCTTCTTTTCCCAGGATACTCCACTTTTATAGGTAAAATGACCAAATACACGATGAAGAAGAAGAAGAAAAAAGTTTAAATCCAGAAACCGTCCTGGAAGACCTGCGAAGAGATGGAGGGACAGTCGGACCTTCTTTTCCCAGGATATTCCGCTTTCATTGGTAAAATGACCAAATACACGAAGAAGAAGAAGAATAAGAAAAAAGTTTAAATCCAGAAACCACCTCGGGCACACGCTCGACAATTCGCCAAAGTTTCATTGTAATCGGACATACGGTTTAGGAGCACATCGCTTGCATACATTCATACATTCATAAATAAATAAATAAAATAATTTTCCGATAGGAAATCAGTATATTGTTGATTTGTAAGTAAATAATAATAGGTAGGTACCTACCTACAACAATGTTCTAAATAAATTCGATTCATAACAAATTTTATTTGAATATCAGAATCTTTCCGTTACCATAGTAACCATTCCAATACGTAAAAAATATCAAATGGTTTGAGACATTTTTTGAATATGTAGGTACCTACATACATTGGTTTGTTCAATGCCATAAAAATGAAAATTGTCAGAAAAATCAAATATTATTTACAAATTATGCAATTTTATTATGCCTATATCTTTACTAATAATAAACACATTTTTACAATATATGTCTTAAAACTTGCTGTAATGTCTTGTGTTTCATTTTATTATTTCATAATTACATTTAATTCAAAGGTTTATTATTTTCAAGAACATATTCATTCGGTAGGAAAATGAAATATTGTATGAAAAGATATTAAAATGGCGGCGTTCATGTACAAAACGCTTACATTAAAAATAAGTTAAACATTATAATTATACAAAATATTCACCATGTTTTTCACTCAAACGCTAAGTTATACTTGAAAATATATTTTTTTCGTGTAAATACGTACTTCTAACTTTTAAACTAACAGATATTTGCGTGCAAAATGTACACTTTTTTGACAGATACGACTTGGAAAATTTTGTATGAAAAAAATAATTATTGAAATATTTTTAAAATTCAGCATTTTTATCGCATTATTTTTAGCGTGACACTGCATCAGGTATACAGGTACACGTTCGCACATAAATTAGATTTTTAGATGCTCTTGGTTTTTCAGAAGGCGTGAGACAAACACACACACACACACATACACACACACAAACACTAACATTTTGATTGCTTTATTACTTTAGATTCACTCATTGATACATACCATCACGTAGTTTTTCTGGGTGGTATAGACAGATGGAACCGTATCCACACTATTCTATCCTAACATGTTTTGCTTCGTAACACATCCATGCTCTATCTATTCTGACTGAAATCTCATTTATATGAGCGTACCAACCTTTTTTCGTCTGACCTCCATTTTTTTAACCTTGTTTGTCAGACTTTCATTATTCTGATGTCTCTGAACCATCTGAGTTTTTAAAAATTAATAAATTAAACAATCCAATCTTAAAAAATTCTATATATTTTGTTCATAGATATTATAGTGATTGAAAATAAGCTGTTTATACCATGGCCTTCTATGAACTGGCGAATAAACTTCTCTTTCTATCTTAATTTTTCATCTTGTATCATCATCATCATCTAAAAAGAGAGAGTTGCTGACCACTGTCAAGAGACGCTAAGCTGCATACTTTTTCCACATATTCCGTGGTGATAAATATGCACAACTTACAACAACTACAACTTATAGTGGAGGGAAAGATAGACGGAAGACGAAGTATGGAACGTAAAAGAATATTATAGTTAAAAATTGTCAGAATTACGGATGAGATATGATGGTCGCCAACCTTCGCTAGGGGCGGCACAAGAAGAAGTAGAAGAATATAATTTCTTTTTCTATCATACATACATTGTTTTGCCAGAATTTCTTCTCAGGGACTTCATTTCAACTGCATTTATTCTACTTAGATATTTATCTACATGCGTCTTCTGCCATCTCACTAGCGTTTTAGTCGGTAAGATACAATGGCTACAATTTAAACTCAGTTAAATGAATATGAATACATTTATAACAAGTATTTTAAGTTAAAAAATCCAAAGTTGAAAACATAACTCAGATTAATCACGTCGGCCTTCGTGGTTCAGTTGGTTAGATATCTGACTGCTGAGCCAAAGGTCCCGGGTTCGATTCCCAGTGGAGACACAGTTTTTAATTGTGTTTTCAGTCTGGATCTGTGAGACGATTAATATCGTAAGTCTCCAGAATGTGGCAACTTGTTATTGGGTGCGTGTTAAATTAATATTTGACATAGTACCTGTTAGTTGCCCGAGAAGCAATATTAAATAAATAAATTAATAAATATCTCAAGTGGTTCTATTCTCAATATATGAAAAAACGTATATCAAAAATTTTATCATTTCATAAAACAAATTGCCTCGGTTTTTTCTGCTGCGATGTGAAATGTTTTTATGAATTATTTAAGGGAAAACAATTTAATTTTTCGATCTTCTCTGTATCATGGAAGACCTTGAGACAATCCTACATACATATTTAATTGTATACTTTGTTCACTTCACTGAAGCGAGTTTTTTTCTTTTCTTTAATAATGTTATTTTCTTATATTATATTTTTTTCTCCCTCCCCTTATTTCGTGAATATTTCATCGAACCCGTTCTGGCCTGGTCTTTTATTTCGTTTATGTAATGAATATTCCTTAACCTCGCCTTAAGAAAATTATTTTTCTTACTATTTTTTTTATTTTTTCATCCTTTATTGGCTCGTTCCAAATATAAGAGGATTATTTTAACCTTCTCAGAAAAAAAATCTGTTGAGTGTTTTCCTGAACTGATATAGTAGCGCTGTATTTTTAAAATATTTATAAAAGTAATTCTCTCGTGTTTTAATTTATTGATTAAATGCGTAAATTCAAAATTATTATTTTATGCAAACTTTTTGTCCCAAAGTTTGAATATACTTGGTATTTATTTATTTTAAACATTTTGCACACATTATGTAATAAGTGCGCAATTGCGGGCTTATTGCCATGTGACAATATCTTCCAACCAACCTTATCCATTTGGTGAGGTAAATTGTGTTTATGACCAATTTATGTGAATATACTCCTAGTATATATTCGTTGAAACATATATATCAATTAGGGGCTAGGAGAGGAGGGGAAAAGGATATGATAAAGATACAAATTTAAGTGATATATGTCAGGAAATGATTCCTCAGATTTCTTTTGAAAGCGGGAAGTGTTAATGAAACTCGAAGTTGCGATGGGCTGTGATTCCAAAAGTCTGGCTGCTTGTACGGAGAAAGATGTGGTGAAATAGAAAGTATTGTGTAGGTACTGGGATGCTGAGCGTTCTTTCAGTATTTGAACGAAAAGGCAACCCGTGTTCTGAGATATAGTTATATTATCTGGAGCATCGGGGTTGTTTAAGATCTTGTATAGAAGTGTTAGGGTATGTAGGTTCCTATGCTGCCTGATTTGTCAACCACCTTGATGTGTTCGGTATCCCGATATGTATTCAGATTTTTTCAATATAAAAATATATCGTTCACATGTATTTTGTAATCGCTCTAATTTGTGCAAGAGTTCTTGATTTCCTAAGTTCCTGAGTTTAACTTCTAGATTTAGTGTTCTTTGCGAAAATAAAATGTCTCCAATGTTATTTGATTAATAGTGGTTTGGCAACCATGCCGCCTTCTTGGTATTGATTACCAGCACAGGAAACAAGTATTTAAAAATTTATTCTCACGCTTCTGTGGGCCAGAAATTCAGGTTAGTTTTACTCAAAGTTTTATTTATTTATTTAAGGGACAAATACAGTCTAAACTGAGAAAATACACTATGAAATAAAAAAAGACAGACCGATTACTTTTGTCTACAATTGATGTACATTAAATAATCATAGAAATTTGTACCTACATACAACAAAAAATAAATTTAAATATAGGTAGGTACTTAAAATTATTACATATTCATATATTTTTTTGTAGTAAATCTTGATTATTCGCTTTTGATTTTCATTAAGAATGTCTAGACCTATTCAAGTCGATTAGTTTTATATTGATTCAATAACAATTATACAATGTTATGTATTTATAATTTTTATTATTGTTTTTCATCTACGTAGTTTATTTTTTATTTCTTCAAAAATGTTTTCCTTTTTTATTATATGAGTGAAAGAAATTTTGCCGAGAGAAAACAAGGAAATTTATAGTTGGAATAAATTTTTCTCGTATACTTAATATTTTTCCCCCAGTTTCAAAATTAATTTGTGACAATCGCTGTAAAATATTTTCGCTTTCCCGCCTGAAATTTCATCGCCCTCCTTAATTTGGGTGGTAGTAAACATTTCATATTTTATAACTTTAATGTTTCGTGCGTAGTATTTTGTTGAAAATCATGTCACATTAGTTCATTGTTTGACTCTAATACAGTCGTTCTTAGTTAGATTCCCAGTAGAGGTTAAGTTTTTGTTTATTTAGATATCTGGTATTTTATTATTAGATATACATAAAATTTATTTATTCTAGATTTATTTATTTATTTTATTTATTTATTTTTATTTATATAATGTGCGCAGCGAAACGACTACAAAATATTATTTTTTTAATACTAAAGTATTTAAAAAGTACTTACAAAATATTATTTTCAGCGCCCTTAAAATACTTCATGTACATCAATACTTTTACCTTAAAAAATAACCATTAACAAAATATATCAATTAATATACCGATTGTAAATATATAGAATTTTATTTATTTTATTTTAAAAATAAAGACGAAAACAACAGGCATAAAACAGCGCTCATTGTTTTCACATGAATATACAATAATTTAATATAATAAAAATAAAAATCATACGGTTACATTGAAATAATAATCAATTAGTAACACTATAATATTTGATTATGTTCTGTCTATAAGTTGATCTGAGAAGAAATTAGCGTTTATAGTGCTGCTATCGAATCTCTATTATAACATGCAGCAGCTCTGTTTAGATGAGAGCACTCACCCACATTCGAGTAACTTGGTTTCAAGTTAAGCAGTTCAATTTAGCTTGTTTATTATTGTTGGAACATTAAGTTCACCATTTGCAATTTTGAGTATTATGAATTGATCAGTCAACTTTCTTCTTTTGTTTCAATCTTGGGGATTGGTTGGAAGCAAATCGATACATCTCCTTCACTCCCCTCGGTGTTCAGCGTCTCTCTTCATCTTTATGTAGGAGGTAGATCATGTCGTGGCTCACCTGTTTTAGATAATCTCAGCGGGGACGCCCTCAGCCAGTTGGTCCCTCAACCATTCTCTCCAAGATATGTAGGAGATCCTCGTCAACAAATTGCCTATCCGATTTGCACGCCTTTTTGATATGCTGTTTAACATATCTAATATATGATTTGATTTTATCTAATACGATGAAATTTGTTTCATTGTTTAAATGTAAAGTTCGTTATCGTAATATTATCAAATATATAATTATTTACTTTTGAATTAGCCTAATTCAAAACTGGTAACTTAACTTAATGAAGTTGGTGAATATTAAGTTATTTAAAAAAATAAAGTAAAACCTTTTTTTTAATGTTAACGATCCCTGCATTATGAGAGTCAGGGGTGGGTGCTTTAAAGGATTGATGTATGTGAGCATTAAGTTTATGTGTGTGTGTGTGTGTGTGTGTGTGAGTGAGCAAAGTCTTAAGGTAGAATATCTGGCACTCAATTCTCTCCCCCTCCCTCATCTCATCCCCTCCGCTAGACGTTGAAACTTATTAGTGTGTTTTGAATAAGTTCCTTGTAAGATTCCATAAACTTTTCCGATTGATTTATTATACGAATAAACCCCCCTATTATTTTATGATTTCACAGCGGAATGTTTATTTGATTTATGTCGTGTTTGTATGTCGAGAGTTTTATTTATCCTAACCGGATTTTGGCAATCAAATTTGATCACCTTTCGTTTTATTCGCATTAAGAACATGGTTACAGTTTTGATATAAAAGATAGGAAAATCGTTTGATATTTTATTTATTATCTTGTGTGAAATTTGTGGTAATATTCAAATTACTATAATTATTTCGAAGCTGTTTTTTGGCTAAAGGTCGAATTGATCTGTTGAAAAAATCTCAATTTATAATATTAATTTGTTCAAATTTATTATTAATACATACAGTCTAAAGAAAGCTTGTAGAGAAATATAACAGACTATTATTTAAGTATCTAAATAGAATCTAAACACAATGATTAGAGCGTTTCGAATATTTTTATTGTTGCATATACGCAAACATGTTTTGTTTTTTGTCCTTGTCGGGAGTCAATTACAATTTAAGACAATTTTATAACATCTATGTACTATGGCTTGTCACCTCATGTAGGTATTAGGACTGTTGCTTTCATTTTACACAAATCAATTTCTCAATAAACGTTGTTACAAAAAGGTATCGTCACTTCACAGATTGCAATGGTATTTTAAGCTTATTTTCATTGTGATTTTATACAGAATATGATATCAATCCTTCTTTATCGTGTAATGTATATTATTTATTTTTGTATAAACCGTCTTCTTCGTTCATTACTGTTATTAATTTACGTATGTTTTTTCTTCAGTAAAACTCACGAATTATGTTTTGATTAAAAAAAACACATTTATAAATTTCATTTCACTTACTCTTTCAATTTTTTTTTCTTCTGATATTAAAAAATAACAGCGTACACTCGTTCATTCGAATGTCCTTAATTAAAACATAATCTTCGTTTTGATACTATTTGTTGAACTCGAGCGTAATAATATTGTGATACCCCATTTAACTTTTTATCTCTCAAACGTTGTAGTAGTATTTTTCCGCACCCTCAGGGATATATCCGGGGATCATTACACACATAATCCATAGTAAATTTGCCCGAGGAACGAACACTCAAGAAGAGAAAACGTTATGGAACATTCTTGCCATTTACAGCGTTTTCTCTTGTCGTCATTTTCATTGCCTCTGTATTATTATTACTTAGCATAATATTGTGTGATGGTTGTCGTAACGCTTGACGAGCGCAAAAGCGATTCGTTTCGGCATAATAATGTAACGGGCGAATGTGTTATGTTACATCAAGCCGGCGCGCTCGGCGCTCTAAGTAAGTTGCCTTGTAATGTGACTTTATTGTTATCCGACGGTTTATGGCGGAGCCACCCCTATCCGCAACCCTCTTCTCCCCCCCCCTTCCGCCCTCTAATTTCCTCATCTCCGCCGTAAGCTTTGTGAAAGCCTCGTTATAATCCGGGCGGTCAGTGTGACCCGTTTGGAGATTGTTATTGTACAAATAATAAGTCATTCTCGTGTTCGGGGGACTAGTATGAGCGAATTGTGATATGACTTGTCACAAAAACGAGTGGGTTGTAGCCAACACTTAACTCTCCACACCATACTATGTGTTCATTTTTCTTTTTGAAAGGTTGACAATCTCTAAATGTATCTTTATGAAGTACATATCTATTTGATTCTTACACAAGATTCCCAGAGGACAAAATTTTTCACAATACACTATACACACAAAAACAGTCACAAAATTCATAGTATGTATGCATTTTCTACATGATACCTGTTGAGAAATATTAAGTAAAATTGCATTTCTAGCAAGATGAGCATGTATGAGACAGTGTATCAATGTTGATGAGGCGATGTATGTGTCAAGATAGATGAATGCGGTGTTCGGTTCTCAATGCCTACCCCTTGAGGAAGATAGAAGTGGAGAGTAAAAAAATAAACTTGTCTATAGAGACACATACAATATCAATATGAAGTTGATCACTCAAATTCCCTTACAGAAGCTATTTTACTTCTGTTTTATACATTTTTCATACTAATATGAAGTTTATTTCACATTGATATGTGGCAGATCATGGATTTTTTTTACATTTTGACAATCCTTTAATGCATTTTTGATGAGTGTATTTTTGTTGTATCAAAATTTCAAACAGTATAAAAATACCTCAATTTTCCAGACCGTGAGAGCATTTTGAAAATTAGGACAGATGAAATCATAGAGAAGAAATTAACGGATATCTATGGAAAACTTATCAGCTCTAGATCTATGCACTTTACACATATTATGATGTTAATATGAAGTTGATCGGACTTGTAGTTTGGGCTGTAGAGAGGACACAAAAAGGATAACTCGTACGGCATACGACATACATACAAGCACATCACGACGAAACTCACACTGTGCACTCTCTACATGATACCCGTTGAGAAATTGATGTAAAAAAAATACGCTTAAAAATTGTGAAATCATGATTCTCCACTATTCCATAGTGTGATACCCTATAACTTGTTATAAGATTAGATAGTTACAAGTTACTGGATCTTACATTCATACTAGTCCCATTGTAACGTAATGAATTGTGACTCGGTTTGACGGAATATTGTGCGTATTTTATACTATTTTGTTTTTTGAAAAATGTACATTTATATAATTCATAACAACAATAATAATGGTTTTAATAGAGTACGTTGATAAGCTACATAAGAAAACTTATGGTTCTCTCATAAATATTAACTTGTTTTTAACTTCTGTTATCGACTGTCTCAGTATTTGTCCATTTATTTCGTCAATAAAACCTTAGATAACTTATTTAGATTTATTCAGAAGTCTCGTTGTAATCACCTTGTTTTTGTTTATTCAAATTTCAAGCGTCTGCTTTAATTCCTTATTCAGGACATGATTATATTAAAAAAATACGGGGTAAATAATATTTATATATACATAGGTACCTACAGGTATGCCAACGTATCGAAGGGGTTTCTTCTGTGGAAACTTATTTTTTTATCCACTTGTGGCGGAATTCCTCTTTTACCGAGAACGTCCACAGCTACGTGGATATTTTAGACTAACGGAAACGTATTTCTTAAAGAAATTTATTCAACCACGGGTACACGAGGGCATATTTCTCAGTTTTACATGTTCTGAATTTGAAACGTGTCATCGTCTTACTCTACCCCTTGGCGTTCTCCGTTATTGGTCTCTCTCTTACTCTGTTTCACTCCTGCACGAAGATATCCACAATTTGCAGTGTGCATAATATGATTTCCTTCTTCCCTACCAAATGGATTGTGTCTAAAAGGCTTTTTATCAAATGCGAAAACGCTACAATATGAATTCTTTTCCTTGCATTGGAACCGTTTTATGGAAAAGTATTATACACTCAAGTGACGTTATTATTTATGCCCGCTCGAATCGATGAAGTTTATTCCCTCTCTTCGTACGAATCATTCTTCAATTATGTATGTTTTCTTCGTGAAATATTTATTGAAATCGTATTTATGAACCACTTCACGATCAATGTTCTGGCTGAGAAATAAAATTTCTTAAGACAAATTTATTTAAGCATTCTCTACCTATAGTTTCTCTAAATTCAAAACATAATCAGTATAAAAAAAATCCTTGAATCGTGGTTGAATCACTGTACAATTGAACTCGGTTCTAAGTCTTTTTCCAAGTTCAACTGAAACCTTATTTATCTCGATGCTGATCTCTATTTCATACGACAGCATCGAAATTAGTTTTGATCAGTTAGTTGTCATGACCACAGAACAAGTATGCGTGGAACACGTGCACGCCGCACGATAGTTCTGTCAAATTATTGCACTTATTGACATTTGATAAGTGTATTTGAATTCAACGTCAATCGATAATTCTAATGGATTAAAATCACTTTTTATAATAGATAGCAACGTCAAAAAACAAATGATTTTTACTGGCTCTTTGTTTTATATATTTCCTTCCTTATTGAATGTAGGTATGAAAAAGGCAAGTCTGGCATCTGGGAATGGTTACGTTTACCAGTGCGTTGCGTTTTAATACATGTATTCAATATGAAAGAAAATATCAAAACACTTTCTATTGAAAAATAATTCGTCGAAATCATTGCTATCTCTCGGATATCTTTTGTTAAAAAAAATTGAAAATGATTCAAAACTACTTAAATGCGAAATGTCAAGTTGAACATGTGTTAAATTACGCCCGTCGCCGGTTCCATTTGGGGTTCAATCACCACGTTTATAACTTTGTTTTTCTTTCTTTTAAACTCTTTTTACAGATACTGTACTTAATATTATCACCGTTTGATTTGTGTTTATAAAATATGGTAGGATAACGCTCTCATTTGACTTATAATATATTTTTTTTGAAATTTTATTGATTTTGGATGGTTTGAAAATATTTGATATTCGTTTCACCTCAACTCAAGGCCACTTGAATTATGTTTTTCAGTTATCACGTTTATGTGCATATCATTATCGTAAAACTGTAATAAATTTAAAATCCAATATATCAACACATAGCGGTTGGCACAAAATGGCGGGTAAAACTAATCCACGACACGCGACGACTTGTTCGCCATATTCCCCTATAAATATATCACAATGCTTAAAATAACAATAAAAACTCGTAAAAACCTACTTTTGGAAATGTGAGGAAACCTTTTTATGGTATAATATAAATCAAATAGTTGGCTCTTATGAGTTTAGCACCGGTCGTCATTTGACTACAAAATCAATATTAATAAGATTTCGTTCACAGATTTTATTTTCAACAGATCTTTCAAAAACGAGGTTTTATAATCTTCAAGAGATCTTCATGAATAGTTTTCGGTAGGTAAACATCTTGAAACAGGGCGTTTGCTGCGCAGATTTGTTTTTTATTTTTTGCTTGATTAGGAAATGCGTAAGTCGTCCCAAATTCATCAAAAATTGTATAATTGTTAAGAAAGTTGACGAAATTTTATCCAAATATTTAGGTGCTCCAGACCTCAAATGGTTATTTCGCCAATTCGATCGTAGTAATTCTGTGGGATGAATTATTTTAAATATTTTAATATATCGGGGCTGTTAGGATTTCGTGGAGTATTTATTATTCCCCTTCGTTTTGAACAATTTTATTTTTTAAATCGCCTTACCTATGTACGTCTTGACTACATAGTAATTAGGTAGGTAGCCTCCGAGTGAAGTTTAAACAGCTTAACCTTTTATTACAATATTCCCTCTCTCTCAGGTAAGTACCTACCTACCACCCCATCCGCAGTCTCTACAAAGATGTCGACATTAACAATATTCACGTTCGGGTACTCGAGTAGTAGTGTTCCCTCTCTGGGCTGGGGAATACAAAAGGTCCCCGGAGGAATGGGAGGTCTCTCAAGTCGCCCACTTGACATCGAGAGTCCTCTTCGATACGTGTACGTAAGCCCGCTCGATATACACGTAATTGAGGCGTCTTATAATATACCTAGTCTCGCCTATCTCTAGTGTACCTACATAACTTCTCCAACTATTAGTGATGTGCCGGATCCTTGAAAATTCAACCGCGGATCCGGAGACGGTTACACAGATGGCACGGATGCCCCAACGTCGCGTATACGTTAATACACAAAGGAAAAGTTCTTTTACGATATTGTGTACTTCCTTTGTTTTTTGTCAATTAGAATATTATCTCGTTTTTATATAAATCATAATGTGTAAATTTGTTTTTTTTTAACTTATTAATATTCTTTTTGTTTATACTAGGTGTAAAAAGTGTATATATTTTTTACATCTAAATAAAATATACATACACACGAACTATGTGAACGAAGTTTTTGCGCATGTTATTGTTTATAGTTTAGTGTGACGTGACATGTATTTGTCAAATGGTACTTAGTAAAGTACTCGTATTTTAGTAAAGTACTCATAAATAAATTATTATTACCTAAACAAAGCAAAATGCAAAGCAAAGATTGGGATTTCATTTATATTCATAATATTAGTTGCGTGTAACACACGAGATCCAGCTGCCGATGGCTACTTACAAAAATCAAAGACTGCTCCCAATATAACACAGAGATTATCCCTAGCATATTGGAGAGCAAAACACACTAACTGCCAACAAAACGTAAGAGAGTGACGATTATATGGATGTGTGTTGTGTATGTGTATCTTTCCATTGTCTGCTCTAAATGTTTTATTTTTACTTTTATTATTATTTTCAAACCTCCCTGCTTGTATAATAATCATGAATATTATAAATTAATAAAAATAAATGTTTATAGTTAAAGAATACGTAAAAATCCGTGAATGTTTTAAATAATAATAAATAAACGTTCCAAACTATAAACCCTTAAAAACCACATAATTGAATATATATATATATATATAAATATTATTTATTTTATATAAAACATGTAAATCAGAATAGAATATTGTGTAATTCAGCCCTTTTTTCATACCCTGAATTTTCCATATGGAAATTAAGTATCCCAAAATTAAGTACAAGAGTCCCCAAAGATATTGTGTATTTTGCCTCACAAATAGTATGAAACGATGTCGTCGATTAAATTTTTACAAAAATTGTTTAAAAAATATTGAGTTGTAGATACTGCTATAATGTATATATTTTTTTATAGAAAATTAAATTCTCTGGTTGGGGTGTATCGTCGTTTCGATATATTTTAAAAAAAATGATATAGGTAGGCACTTAAACATAAATTTGTCATAAAAATAATATTTTTCTTACTAAAAAAAGATAGAGATACCTTGCAACTTTTTCATAAAAAAAATATTTTAGATATTGTTTTTGTCTATATTTGTACAAATTTTCAGCGCTCTAACTTGTATTGTTTTTGAGATATAAAAATTTAAATGTTGATAACCCATGAGTTGAACAAAAATACAATATTTAATATTTATTTAATATTGCTTCTCGGGCAACTAACAGGTACTATGTCAAATACTAATTTAACACGCACCCAATAACA
Organism: Molanna angustata; assembly: GCA_963576475.1. NCBI lineage: Eukaryota > Metazoa > Arthropoda > Insecta > Trichoptera > Molannidae > Molanna > Molanna angustata. Next base: position 27,294,421 of record OY754975.1, read on the forward strand.
AGTTGCCACATTCTGGAGACATACGATATTAATTGCCTCACACAGATACAGACTGAAAACACAATTAAAAACTGTGTCTCCACCGTATAAAGTTTATAAAGTATATGTTAAAGTTTTGTAGGCCTGAAATTATCTATAATTTACGTAATTTAAGGCTCTGTGCATTAAGCGGATCAAAATTTATAAGGGGACACACACACACAATATTTTACTCCGAACTCTGAGTTAGTTCATTTACCTATGTATAATATGCTGCTAAGCCTTTTAGATTTTTTTTAATACAAAGTTGGAAAAACTAAGAAAAACCCTGGACCTGGCCATGCAACATCTAGCGTATCTTGAAAATATGATATTTGCATTAATATAAAAGATCCGTTCAAGATCCGCTAAAAAATAAAGGATACGAATACAGAGTTTTTTTACGGATATATTTGGCACATGTCTACATAGTACCTACCTTGGCAGACACGGAGACTCGTCTTATTCAATTGCCGCTCCACCAACGCGCGCTGTCTACTCGAGAGACTGTTTGAATATATATTTATTTGTCCCCCGGTGCATGATATGATCATCGACGCTGCAATACGCTCCAGTATATTTTAATCTAGTTAAATTGATTCAAACGTATATTTGATATTTTATTCGAAAAATGGATTGGCGACATAAATTGGCAAATTTTCATGTTAAATACTCTGCCGTGTGATTTGAATATAATTCGGAATTGATTAAGTACGATATTTAACATTCATTACAGTTTTTTTTTTTTACTTAAATCTTTCGACTCTGATAGCCTCAATATTGAAATGATTCGATTGCTTTTACCTTCGATTTTGCCAATTATTTCCCACATTATTAACTACTCTTTGACTGTCGGAATCCTTCCGTCTTCGTGGAAAATGGCCCACGTTATACCCCTCCCCAAAATTTCAACACCTACTCAACCAAAAGATTATCGTCCAATATCTATTCCACCAATTCTATCTAAAATAACCGAAAGAGTGATACTCAATCAATTCAATGCATGGCTCTTTTCGAATTCTCTTCTTGATCCACTTCAATCTGGTTTCAAAACCGGCCATAGCACCATAACTATTCTAGTCAAGATTACGGATGATGATACGGATGATAACTTCATTTTTCATTGTGATAATATTTTTGTGCTAGGTGATCTTAATATTGATATTACGGACACCAAAGAAACTAATGCAAGAAAACTTTTGGAATCATTTAATATTTTTAATATGACTTCAGTTATGCATGAATCTACGAGAGTAACAAATACTTCATCAAAGATCATAAATTTGGTATTCACTAATGCACCTGAGAGAGTTACAAATCTCAGAGTGCATCATTGCAAGGATATGAGTGATCATGGTTTAATTGTTTGCGACTTAAAATTTCCTAAACCTAGAAAAGTAACAAAAACAATATCATTTAGAAATATCAAAGATATTGATGTAAATAATCTCAGTGCCGAAATAAATAATGGTCCGTTAGAATACATAAGATCAATAAATAATGTAGATGATATGGTTAAAATTTTCAATTCATATGTTATAGATTTATTTGACACCTTTGCACCAATACATACGAAAATAATAAGGGACAGACACAAACCTTGGATAACTGATACGATAAAATATATGATGCGGGTTAGAGACCGCGCCTATAGCCGATATCTAAAAACCAAAGCAGATATGCATTACACGTATTATAAGCAATTACGAAATTTGGTAACCTCCTCTATAAAAAGAGAAAAATCAGCTTTTTTCGCATATAACGTCAATTGTAATATTCACGATTCAAAAAAACTTTGGAAATCTCTGTCAAGCAGCCTTGAATTAAAGGAAAAACAACCCAGTATACCAACTGAATTAAATGATCCAGACAAAATTAATAACCATTTTATAAACCTAAATCAAAATATATCACACAACGTAGACTTACTTAATTACTATAATGTGAACAAGTATATAACCTCACAGTCTTTTAAGCTCCAAACTGTAGACGAAGCTGCAATTAGTAAACACATACAAACTATTAAATCTAATGCTATCGGGTGTGATGGTATTAGTATAAATATGATAAATCTCATTCTACCTTATACGCTTAGTACTATTACAACTATAATTAATAAATCATTGACATCTAGTACGGTACCAGAGATCTGGAAAAATGCACTTGTAAAACCACTGCCCAAAAAGACACCGATTTCAAGCTTAAATGATCTTAGACCAATTAGTATATTGCCCACTCTATCTAAATTACTTGAGAAAATCGTGTTTGATCAAACAGTAAAATATGCGGAAAAATGTAAAATTATACCCCCTCATCAGTCCGGCTTTCGTAAGGGTTACAGCACCACTTCAGCATTACAATGCATTACCGATGATTTACACACTTCATGTGACAAGGGAAAAGTATCAATATTGGTACTTCTCGATTTCTCCAAAGCTTTTGACATGATAAGTATTCCATTGCTCATATCGAAATTGCAGTTCTAGGATTTGACGATGGAACTATCAGATGGTTCCAAAGTTATTTCAGAGGAAGAACTCAGCGTCTGGTCTGCAGTGAACTCGGTGGGTCTTTGAAATACTCTACTGCTGTTAAGCTGACTCGTGGCGTTCCACAAGGGTCCATACTTGGACCATTGTTATTTGCTATATACACAGCTGATATGATGAATGTTCTAAATTATTGCAAATCACATATGTACGCAGATGACTCGCAAGTTTATTTGTCTTTTGAGCAACACAACGTGCAATCGGCCGTGGACATGATAAATACTGATTTGAATAAAATTCATGCATGGGCACAAGCCCATGCACTACTTCTCAACCCCCAAAAGACTGTAGCACTGGTTGTGGGCCCAAAACAAAAAATTACTGCTGTGGAGAGCAGCGGCTTTAGGGTTGTCATTGATTCCACTGACATTCCATTTGTAAGCGTTGCACGTAATCTCGGTATAGTAATGGACCAACGGTTGAAATATGAAGAACATATAAAAAAAAGGTGCAATGGGGCTATTCAAGGCTACGCCTTTTATATAAAATTCGAGAATATGTTTCGGTCAATGTTCGCAAACTGCTGACAGATAGTCTTGTTTTATCCATATTAGACTATGGGGATGCGGTGTATGGTCCTTCTTTGATAAAGAATACACAAAAGCAAGTGCAACGTATCCAAAATGCGTGTGCACGTTTTTGTTACAAAATACCTAGGCGAGCACATGTTTCTCCATACCTTAAGCAGCACGGGATACTGAATATGTTTAACAGAAGGAAGTTTCATCATCTGTGTCAAATTTTCAGAATCATTAAAAGTAAGACACCTTCCTATCTGTATGACAGATTACAGTGGTCCCGTGATATTCACATGTATGCTACGAGACAAAGAGACCATCTACTTATTCTCCCCAGACATCGAACCACTGCCTTTGAAGGGAGTTATTCATACACATCAACCAAATATTGGAATGAATTGCCGCAGCACATTCGTACAGCAGCGTCACTGCGGAGCTTTAAAAAGCATTGCAGTGAATGGCTATTGAGTACACAAAATTAACCTATAATACAAGTAATAGTGCATTCTTTGTAAATTTATTTATTTTTTATTTTTATTTATTTATTTATTTTTTCTCATGTTTTTTTTTACTTAATTCTTTTCTTTTTATTTTTCCTGTTTAAATATTTTCGTATATAATTATATTTTTATTTTTTTTTTTTCTTTTCTTCTTTTGTATTTATTACCTATATATTTTGTGATCGTTCAAGGCATTGCTGAAAACCAGCTGCACTGTGGGTCTCCACGGGTGTACAGCTGAGCAATAGCCTATTTGTTGCAAAATAATGCAAAACATGTATAATTGTTTGTTTTTTCTTTTCTCATTTATATGCAACAAATAAATTATTATTTATTTATTTATTTATTTATTTATATAAGACGAGCAATGAATGACAAAAAACTTACAATTTAATTCCGTGGATTTTGACATTCTACTTGCCATTCTTTCCTCGCTTAACATAACTCAATCGGTGTTGGATTGGTTTTCTAGCTATCTAAACAATCGGAAGCATTGCTTTAAGATCGCCGATAATACTTCTGAATCCCCACTGCTATTTTTCATTTTTATCAATTATATTACTAAAAACCTTAAATGTCAGTATCGTCTTTTTGCGGGTGACCTTCAGTTATATATATCCATTTCAGTCCCTCTGACATTGCCAATGCTACCCTTTCTATGAATGAAGATTTTAATTATATCTCTTCCCGGTCATCAGTGCATGGTCTCCTTATTAACCCTTCAAAATATCAAGCGATTGTTATTGGTAGTCTGCTGTCCTCCCTTAAACATTTGCAACTCCCATCTACTATACAATGCCCTTTTTAATCCAAATTAACCTCAGTATCTCAAAGATAAATTTACTTATCATTTAAGCCACGGGCGTCCACTTCGATCTGCTGAACGTACTTTACTATCTATTCCTATTCATAGTTCTGATTTTTTTAGCTCTTCATTTGAAGTACATTCAGCTAGACTATGGAATAGTCTAAGTCCTGATATTACGTCGTCTATCTCACTAAACATCTTCAAGAAAAGGCTAAACCAAAAATATTTATCTGACAATACCTGATCACATCTACCTCTCCTCTTCCTTTCATTATCCTTAAGTTTTCCTATCATTGCTATAAATGGTTCTTATATGCTATATTCTTTGTTATTTTTTACTTTTCTTTTGCTATCTTTGTTTTTTTTTGTAATGTGATTAACTTATTGCCATTGAACACACTGTTTTGTATATTTAACATTAACTCTGGTTGACTGGAAAAAATTGCCATTAGGCAATAAGCCCGCCAATGTACTAATTATATGTACAGAAAGTAAAAAGTAAATAAAATAGATTTAAATATTAGGTAATATAAACAAAACTAATAAGAGGTTAACAAGTAGATAGTATATTATAAGCAAATAAATTATTTAAACAAATCATTTAAAGGAAGAAAGAAAAAAAATATAGAAGGAAAGGTGGTAGGAGAGGAATTCAGGGTTTGAAAGGATGATGAGGGGAGATGATTTTTAGTGTCATCAAAAATTCTCACGTGAGTAAATATAAATGTCCTTATGTTTGAAAAAGTAAAATTTTATATAAAATATATCTTTATGATAAAGTATAGTTTGAGCAAATTCTTCGAATCAATTTGTTCTAACCAATATTCGTTCAAAAAGGTGTAGTTGAGAAAGTATCATTTTGCCTTGTATTAAAGGAAATCTTAAACAGGGTTCAATCATGGCATGTTTACATTAGATAATACAAATAGGTACATAAAATAATGAAGATGAAGTTTGTGAAAACAAAAACATGCTTGTTTATACGTATTTAATTGCAAGTATCACTCAACACCTTAAATCAATCTCCAGCCTTATTTCAATATTATTATTATTCACAAAAAAAATCAGTAAAAAAACGTGAAATTTCGTGTTTTGAATTTAATTTATTTTGTATTGTTTCTTGAGTTCCTTCCCTCCTAGGTGTAATCGTCGGATAGATCCAGACTGAAAAAATAATTTGTCTCTACCGGGAATCGAACCAGGGCTCAGAAATGTAATAAATTATACCAAATCATGTAGTATTCAAAATGTACTTCATAAGATATCAATTTTGTTTGAAAAAAAAACTCGAAATCATAGCTTCCTTGAAATGTTTGCATTCGAGTGCATACCATCTAGAAAATAAATTTCTTCTTGTTCTTATGAGAGTTTATCCATTGTAACGGTCAGCGGCTGCAAATTTTTGAATAGGAGTCCTTCCTTCAATGTCAAGTGGCCACCGTCCAAGATATGTATATCCTCTCTTCTCGATCAGGCGTTTCTAATTCATTCAATTTCCTCCCCTCTCGAATCTTGACTGGCCATCGCGTGCTGCCCCTCGCTCTCATCTCAACCACTACTCGCGCGTCGTGTCAAGATGACAGCCTGTTTACACACTCAACCACCAACACTACCCGTTCCTTTTTCAATTCAACCGATCGAGTGTTTGAACAAATCAATTTGAATCTTTGTCTTCCCCTCCGAAATTGTAAAAAAGGGGTTAGCCGGATCGGAATGAATGGATGGCCCGCTGCTGATTGAACGGGAGCGGTCGTGAATTATTACTGTTATTATTATTTTTTTTTATTATTGTTATTTTGACGTCAAACACAATGCCTTCCGATTTGCATAATTGACATTCATTATTCACTTCGGTGGCTTTGACGAAAATGTTGCTTTTTTATGTCCCCCTTAAAATTGATTATAATCCCGTCCAAATGGAATATAATACATTTTTCATTTTTTGGTATTTTCTTCAATGACAGTATTTTGTTTGTTTTTTTTTGTCGTTATCAGCAGTGTATGCTCATTTGTTTTTAGCAATTGAGACAGCCATTATATTGTTTAACTCTATATTTATATTAGTAAAAATTAAATTAGATTTATAATTCTACGAATTTATATTTCCTCTTAATAGAATTAAAAGATTTTTTTTATTTTTAAAAGACTTGTTCTTTCAATGTCACATTTTTGAAAATTTTTTCTGTTAAACCCTTATTGACATGGATCAAACCACGATCCTTACTTAAAATTTTCAAATGAGACATTGATACTTTATGGTATGAATGATGAATGACATATTTGTTAACAGAAAAAAATGTCATTCGTCCTAAGGAAGAATCGGTCGCTTCTATACGACCCGTTTCAAATCATTTACACGTGGTTTTAAAAGAAAGCGAATTGAATGTTGTTTATAGTAAATAAAGTTGTTTAAAAATGTGAAATAAAGTAAAATCATTTTTTTAATTCAGAAAATAAAAAATAATACTTAAATTGTACATCGGGCAAAAAAATTTATTATTTTGGTATGTGCAATTTTCCATCATTTTCATTGTACCATTTATCAGTTGATCGGCCAACCAAATCTGTAAATATAATTTAACCTTATCTCCGAGACACGGACGGTACGGGGACCCTCGGCTCTACGGTGTCCGACGACCGATTAAAATTTATGGCCTATCCCGTGTTACACCCCAACTTGTGTCCAATCAAATAAGTTTGCCCGCGGTCAGATGTATTAAACAAAATTAAACTTGACCACATCTCGACCACCGGAATACGACCACCCCAGACTGATTCGGAAGTTTTCGGGAGTTGTGGGTGGGGGGGATGGGGAGACGAGAGAAAGAGCGATAAAATTGGATTTAGCTCGCCTCACTTTCGCATTACTTACTCCTCTTTCAGCTTAGATTACCATACGAAAGGAGGCACCTTCCTAAACCCCGAGTCTTGCTCGAGACGCTACTTCTTATTCCTTCCTTTCGTGTAGCCTCTTCCCCTCCCGACCCTATCGCCCTCCGACTCATTTTTATTTCAAACGAGTTTTTCTTCTTTATAGGTATTATGAAGAAAAATTCAACTTATTCCGACCCTCTTGTGTATTTTGTCTGAGCGCTACTGGTCTTTCTGTTTCTCTCGTTCTCTCCCCCTCTGCGAATTAATCGCTTCTGTCGAAAATGACTTTCTACGGTATTTATTGTTTTTTGTTGTTGTTGTTTTTGTTCTGTTTTTAAACTTGGAGTTGGCTGGCGCACGCTATTATTGTTGTATAGAATGTTCTTTGCATACCAATCTTGCAAATCCACGTCATGTTCCATAAACAAATTTTCTAGTAAGAAGTGGAAAAATAGGTACCTAATTGTTTTGAGGTTATTAAAATGAATGGGGCAGCGTCATTATTAATAGCTATATAAAATAATATCATTATTAAGAAAGATATAAGGTTCACAAAACGATGTGTATTACAAAGGTTTTCTACTGTTTAATGATTTTCCAGAATGTATAAAGGAAGCATCTTGTCTTGCCGATTTCGTCGCCTAGGTGCTGAATATGTAAAGGAAAAGTCCTTGTAAGATATTGTGTGCTTCCTATATTTTTTGTTATTTTTAAATAATTCATAGTATGTAAATTTGTTATTTAGTCAACTTGTTAGTATTCTTTTTGTTTATACTAGATGTAAGAAAATGCATTTATTTTTTAGTTCTAAATACATACATAAATCCTATTTTTAGATTTTGTCTAGGTGTCGTTAAAGTGTTTTTAGAAGTATTTTTCCCCTAGATTTTTTTCTTTGTATATTTTTTTATTTTTATCTAGTTTTGTAGTTTATTTCTTAACAATGCTCTCCGCTGGGTAATGATGTATGCACATTTACAACAGTCTCAATTAATTTTCAGTTTCTACACTGTTATGATTTATGATACTGATTAATGTGACTTCTATTTTCTTGTTTATATTTTATTTATTTATTACATACACGGCCTCTTGGCCATTATAAAAATATGGTAAAAATAAAACAAAACTCGCATTAAACAAAAGAAAAACAACACAATAATTCATAAAAATACAAAATCCTTCACACAATTCGAAATATGTCCCACTCCGATTCGTCCAAATTTATCTGTCTGAATTTTAGTATATGAGAAATGTCAAAAAGTTGACTGCATTTATACGGACCTCATTACGTCGAACCGCGCAGATGAAATCCTTTTACACAAGCGCCCGTTGGTTAATAGACATTTTCGTACTCTGAAACGAATCAGAACGGGACACAAATGTCCACATACATCGACCTGACACTACAACTTATAGGTACCTACAGAGCTGGCGTCCCACCCACACAGCACTACAGACACCGTGCGAGAAAGAGACACCAACATCCACTACGCCGTCGTTACAATATTTGTAAGTTGCCAGGTCGATATCTAATAAAAACATTTTTTCTTTTACAAATTTAAAATGATCATAATACAAATTCACAATTACAACAAATAGTAAACACTAAACAATTCAATTAGAAATTTATACAAAAATAAAAAGTAAAAAACAAAATATAATATACACCAATTTATAAACAATTTATAAACAAAATATCTGTATACAATGAATAATAATAATAATGAACACATCCTTGCACTCTGTGCAAGTGGCGAGTTTATTGCCGTATTGCAATTTCTTCCAACTAACCAGTGTTTCCAGCCCAGAGAAGCAATAATTGCGTGAGAAGTAATTTTAAATAAATTTCTCCTCTGCTGGATATCGAACAATTCATAGTTTTTATATCATATTTTCATTACAAAATGATTATTGACATTATGTTCATAACATAATCAACTGCTTGACACTTTTTGATAATTTCTCATTTTTCGTTATTATTTGTACAATATACATCAACATAATACTGTCATTAAGAATTATCATCATTCTTAACCCATTAATGAGTTTTACTGTATCTCTTTTAAAAAAAATCTATTTTCAAAATTGAATTAATTTTCTAGGAAAAAACGCGGTATTTTTTAAATTCAGTTTCGTGTCGGCGTGTCAATATTTGTTTTATTTTCAACGTAGGCGGTGGACTGTCGCGAAAAAAGTGTTAAATACATATTATATTTTTTGTAAAAATCTTTCTCTGAAGGTGGAGAGTAGAATAGGCGATAATGCGTTAACGATTCTTCCAGTTACTTGTTAACAAATAGCCCATCAAATTGCCCCGCATCCGAACGAACCTCGAGCCGGGAGCGGAGAGGAGTTACTACTACCGACGATGGCGTGGCGCTCCCGCTCCCATTTGTACGGACGATAAATCTCCCATATGAAAATTGGCAAAACTCCCGTCGTGCTGTGTCTTGTCATATCCTTGTAGGGGCCGGAACCAGTATTTTTTTATAATCAACTTTGTGTTGCTTCTCTGGCAACTATCAGGCACTGCCTCAAATATTGATTTAACAAGTACACAATTACAAGTTGTCATATCGTCGATTAAAGTATAACACCGCGCATATCAATATCAGCAACTTTACAGTAGAGCAAAAAACTTTCTAAAATTCTTATATGGAATGCCATGATAAAAACACAAAGCCGCGTTAGTTGGCATGTTTTTTTTTAATTAGTATTTTCAAAAGAAAGTATATTTAAATGACATGTCAGAAGAATTTTAAATAGTTTTTTTTTGTTCTACTGTAAAGTTGCCGATATTGACTTACGCGGTGTTAGACCTTAAGCAACGATATTTTGAAGATTTGATGATCTCAATCGTATCACAAATCCAAACTGTAAAGAAAGTGAAAAATTGTCTTATAGTTTTTGCAACTCTTTGATTTGAAATTCAACAAATTTAAACATCTATTTCTAAATTGAAATACTTTTCTTTCTTCAAAAAATATCTTTATCTGTTTATTTATAAAACGGACACTTTAATAAAATGTTTAGTTTTCTTATTGATAATATTAAAGTCCAAGGATAGCATGTCAGTAAAAAAAATCGACGGGATCCTTTGGTCAGGAGTCAGATATCTAATTAACTGACTCAAGGAGGCTGATGATTTTTTCGCCAAATCTTTAAAGTGTAATATATAAAAAAATATATCATTCATTACATAATATCCTCGATTTAGTTGATAAAATGATAGAATGAAAAAGCTTGTTTGAAACGCTTATCTAAACGCTTGTTTAAACGCTTGCTTTAAATAATAGTTATTTAATATTCATCAAATTTCAAATCTATGTAAGCATTCAAATACTTCTCCTCGAACCCCATCCAAATCTTTCACAACATAATATGTTGTTCTTCAAAAAAAATCTTAATTTTTCATGTATTATATGGACGATTTTATATAATGATTTGTATAATTGGAACATTAAAATGCAAACGAAAACTTGCAATCACTTTGAATGTTTATCGCTGTCATTATTTATATTTCTTTTGAGGTAGAGGTAGAAATGATAAATTAACTTTGTTCTCTGTTCTTTTTATCACTACAAGTTTCGAGAACTACTGTTCTCTTCCTCAGGTGACTTTTAACTCACTTCGAAAGTACCTTAGTTAACTCAGTTCGAAACTAGTAGCGCACAAGTTCTTGTTTAATGTAAAATAAAAGGCTTCAAGCTGTATAAACATGATTTAAAAAAAAAAACTATTGTCGTTCCAAATAGTTTCTCAGTTGATGCTGTTGACTGTGCCGGCTCTGTGTCGTTCTCCCCCGTGACATCTTTTGTTTTTATATTTTGTTCTCCTCTCCTAAATCACTTTCCCTCAGTTGTGCGGACGGGCGGAGCACGGAGAGCATAGGGAGGAAAGAGATTTTTGCGAGGATTGTTGACTTTAATACGTTTTGTAATACATTTTTATATTCATTCTTGGATTCGGGTTGGGTTTCTCTCATTGCTACATCATCTGTTTTGTTTATTGTCACAATATATTTTATCTCTCTGAGTGGCTTATTCGTAACCGATTTCACAGAGTTCCATTTATCACATTTTACTTCTCGTTGATGTTACGAAAAAAAAATCTCATTTACAATCCACAACGTAACTTATATATAATTAATTTACGTTATTGATTCTTAATAATGTAAATGAATAACTCAAATTATCAACCTAAGTAAAATATATAAAATTACGTACAGAAACAACTGTGGAAGTCTCTTTTTCATAACCGGATACCTATCTGTATTTTATTAAGAATGTGGTGTTATTCAGCACAAATATTCACTTAGTATTTTCAAGAAAAAACTAAAACAGGAATATCCCTAAACACCTGTTCCCGATTTCCTCTCTTTGTTCTTTCCAAATCCTTTTTATCCTATGATATTTTTTTGTAATATTTATCTTACTTTAATGTATATTTTCTTTGTTTTTTTTTTCGCTTTGCTCTCCCGAGAGGAATTCCCATTGATATGTCGTTCCTGCAAAGCGGAAAATAAAACAGTTCTTCTCAGAAAAATATCAGAAACATAAAAGTAGTCGCATTTCCAATATTACCCCTTATTACTTTGAGGAAATGCCTTAACAAATGATGATGATTGTAAGTGCAATTTATAATATGTCTTTGTTGTATCAAATGGATAAACCGTCTATCCCCTCCTATGCCCAGTTGAAGCAATTGGTTATATTTTGTGTTGAACGATTCAATCGCTTTCCTTATTCAATCTAAACGACCCCAACGAATATTATTGACAGACACCCACCCCCACATCCCACCATTTTGTGAGGTGGTCGGTCAGCAGTCAGTAGCCTGTTAGCAATAACATCCATTTAATCCCCTTTGTTTCATTGATAATGGCTTCGGCTCATTCAATACCGTAAAACCTCCCACGGTGATGTCGATACCTAATCGCTGTTATTGTACCTATTATATAGACCGCAACTATGGCGGCGGTAACAGAAGTCGAACGAAATAAAATTGTTACTAACGATAGCTTTCGTGACGATTCTACTCGCTTTTGTCGAACACTGTAATCATTTTCACGTCCTATTATTTTTACTCTCCGCACTATGGAATAGTGGAGTCATGATTTCACAATTTTTAATCGTATTTTTTACATCAATTTATATATGAATATAACTTTAACAATCCTTAAATACAGCCAGTAATATCACTTTATATAAAAAAACGACTTGAAGTAGGTAGTTAATTATCTTTATGTATTATGTTTTTAAATGAACATTTTCGTCTGTTACTGATTCATTAACTATTTTTTTATTTCTCGTTACATCATTTACTCGATTAATTGGTCGTGATTGGATATTAGGTAGGTAGGTAAATAATTAATTTGAAAATATAGATAAATAATTTGAAAATCTGTGGTTTCAAATAGGCAACCCTTCCCCCCTAGACAACGTGTCATTTAGATCAAGAACAGAAACAAGAAAAGATAACTCAATGTATGAAAATAACAGTTGTCACGTGACTGGCAACTGTCACTTCCATACATCAAGTCATCTTTTCTTGTTTCATTTCTAGAGCTCATTGACACGTTTTCTAGGGGGGCAGAATTGCCTATTTTGTTGATATTTTCTAAATCAATTTCTATGAGTGAAAAATATTTTTATCCTAAAGATTTGCCTTTTCTGTAGGTTTATCCAATAACTCTTCTAATTCAATGATTAGTTTTTATACGACTGAACCTTTGAGGGACACATAATATTATAGAGTCGAGTTTATATATGTACGTACAAAATCTATTGTACCCTAGTAAGGGTAAGAAAAAATCTCGCAATCATAAAGCTGAATTCCCGTATGAAGTGGGTGTAATAAAACAAGGTAAACGGCGGAAGAAAAGGTGAAATAAAAAGGAAAGACACGGAAGAGGAAATAAGTGGAGAAACAAATAGGAGCGCACGGGAATTTATGCATCAAGGTTCGGGGAGATCAGGGTAGAGGAACATACATACATACAATGTTGGAAGGGGACAGAGAGATGGGAATCGAAACACGAAGGAATAAGACGGGGACGGAATAACATCATTAGGTTTCACCCCTCCCACCGACCATTTTAGGGTCGAACATTTGCTAGACCGTTTGTTTATTTCTTTTTGGAAGACACACCAGAATAAATAGTAACAATTGTGAACAAGACTTATTTTTATTAGTAGATATCATTACTGACATAAACATGTTAAGGTAAGGTCTTCAAATATTTCATTATTATCCTGTGTTTTTTAATCACCATTATTTTTTATTAAAAATAAATACCTAACTAAGTACCATCAATAAAATGTGAATTAGGTAACTTACAGGACATAGATTTAATAACAAACATTAACCAATTATTTATTTATTTTAGTTTTGGTTCACAGTTTATTTACAATGCATATAAACATAATAAAACAACCGTGCACACAAAAATCTCACAAAGCCTAGTCTGTGTGTGGATATACCAATTATGTTATAAATAGTTTTTATGCTAATAACTACAGGTTCTTTGGTGATTGATTTTTTTGATTTTTATTTTTTTTTTGTCAGACACTTAGTTATTCAATGCAGTCAAACCATACCACCTTTGAAGTATTATTTTAGAATACTTATATCGTTCAATATTTGTGTATCTCCTCATATCTTATCATTTCTTGTATTCATTCAAGTTTTTTCTTTATTTAATTACATCTTCTTCTCTTCTCTTCTTCTCAGCCCAATCCCGTCCACTCCTGGACGAAGGCCTCCTCCATCTCAAGTTTTGGAGGGGTTGTTTGGCGTTAAATCACCACGCTTGCCCTGCGGGTTGGTGATTCGCAGTATCTTAGCCTTTTGTGGTGGTTTTTCGGCTTATCTTTTATTTTATTAACTAACGAGGCTCTGGCGACCGAGTACCGGCGGAATAACCGTAACACCCATGGTTTGAGGAAATGCAACCAACCAGACATCAAGATGTAGGGCAGCAGCTGCATCAAAAGCAAGATTTAATTACATATAACAAAACAATTTTAAAATATGTCTCATATAATTTTATAGAAATCTTTATAGTATTATTAAATATAAACTAACACTGTATTACAAAAATAAAAAATGACATCGTTGGTGTAACACGACGATTAAATATAGTCTATTGCATGTGGGGACAGTTTTGGTTACCAACCAAACGGTAGATTCAATATATTTTCTACATCTTTTTACACAAATTGTACCTCCAGTGCCAGCACGTATGTATGTCTGTCTTTTCGGTATGTGAAAATTGAATGCCTAGAGATGCGAAGTGGAGAGCGAGCGGTAGAACGACGAGGCTGTCGCTGGAAATTTACTGGTAAAAATATGCCCGTATGAATATCATTCGTGGAGGAACGAATTACCCCCCAATTTTTATCGACTTCCACATACATATATTGTCAAAGCGTTCCCATAAATCACGGAATTGAAAAAGGAAACACAATCCATTTCGGAGAAATTGATTTTATGAATTATTTATCAGCCATCGACGCGACGTGAGATCGGGAGGACCGGGTCAAAAAAATATATATTCGATTGTGATTGCTGAATGTTATGTCTTTTCATCCTTATTGAGATTAATCGAATATGGTTCGATTGCCTTTTTAGTTCATAAACGATTGAGTATTTTGTTGAAACTTTATATTTGTATCAAAATAGTCTTTAATAATAATAATAAGTCATTTGTAATAGCGCCGTTTAATGATTCAAGATCATACCAAGGGCGCTTATAGTCTAATGTTGTGTTGCTCTTTGAAAAAAAGCTGTTTTTAATCCTTTAGTGAAAGTGCTCTTGCTTTGAGCACTGCGGACATCTAGAGGCAGTGAATTCCACTTAATAGGACCACTTATACTTTAGTATCTTAAGTATAAAATATCGACGGTATCGAATATTGAGTCTAAATGTTGTCCAGTGTTATAGAGTATTGTTAAAAATATTTTCTATCTTTCAAGGTCGTTTTATTAAATTAAAGAAAAATGTAGGTATATAAATTTTATATTTAACATAATTTTTTTTACAAAACTGAAAATTTGAGACATTTTAATCCTCTCGGGAAATGAAATAGGGATACTATAATAATATTTTATTTATTCGCCTGGTCTTGGCACATCTTTGCCATATCGTCAAATAAAATACTGAATTTAATTTTTGTTGACGTGTGAATTTTTTACTTTATTCAAATTAATGTTTGTACATCTATCTCTTCCAATTAGAAAATAACACTAGTTGCATGTAACACATGAGATCCAACTGTCGATAGCGATAGTATGTATAGTTGAAGAATATGTACCAAACTATAAACCCATAGATACAAATTATTGAATATTTTCAGATATTTTGTTTTCTATACAACATATGTAGGTATGTATGTCAAGATAGGATAGTATGGAAGAAGATCCTTTTTCCTACCCAGAATATGCAAATTGCATGATGGTATGTATGTATGTTTGGAGATGAAGTAACAAACTATTAAGTCTTCTTACATATTGTGTATAGGCGACTGCCATACAAAATGTATGAAGCGATGTCGTCACTAATTTCAATTTTTAAAAAAATTGTTAAAAAAAAATTGAGATCTTCTTCTACAATGTTAATATTTTTTATAGAAAATTAAATTATCTAGTTGGGGTGTTTCGGCTTTTTTCGATAATTGTAAAAGTTTTGGAAATATAGGCAGTTAAACTCATAAATTTATCATAAAAAAAATATTTTTCTTAATAAAAAATGTTTGAGAAACCCTGGAATTTTTTTGAAAAAACTAATTTGAGATTTTGTATTTGTCTATGTTTGTACCAATTTTCAGCGTTCTAGCGTTTATGGTTTCTGAGATATATGGAAAAATAAAATAAAAATTCAAAAGTTGATAACCCCTGACTGAAACAAAAATTCAAAATTCCGAGTATAAAAGTTTTGTAGGCCTGTAACTGTTTATATATTCTGAAATTTTAGGCTCTGTAAATTGAGCGGATCAAAAGTTATAAGGGGGGGACGGACACACAGACACACACACACACAGACACACACACAGACACACAGACACACACACAGACACACACACACACAGACACACGAAATGTTCTACTCCGAATTCTGAGTAAATCCGTGTATGGAACATATATGCTGCGAAGCCTCTAAGTTGGTGTTTTTTGACTTCAAAGTTGGAAAATCCATGAAAAAAGTAGACCTCTCCATACAATTCTCGCGTATTCTGGCTTGATACATTGTCGATATGTTAAGAGAACAAAGTTCTCCTGAACAAATCGACAGTTGGAATATATTTTATTTTAATTATTTATGATAGAGTTTCAAAAATCATTATTTTTTCTGTCAACATCCATCCTAGTAATGTATATTCGTGTAGCATATTATTTATCGTTTACAAATGCTCCCAAGTGAACAGACACAACAACCAGCGAACCGTAGATGTATGATTATTATCACTACAACACTGTCGTAATCGTCTAGTAAATGATACCCAAAACATACTTCCTTTCATAACCATCGTCTCACACAGCCTCGGGATATGTATCGTGATTTTCAAACATTCCAACTACCTGTTAATAACAATCATCTTTTATGTAGGTATAAACCAACTTATTAAGTTACCATTATACTTTGTT
The DNA here is from genome assembly GCA_963576475.1 of Molanna angustata. Taxonomy (NCBI): domain Eukaryota; kingdom Metazoa; phylum Arthropoda; class Insecta; order Trichoptera; family Molannidae; genus Molanna; species Molanna angustata. Next base: position 27,311,333 of record OY754975.1, read on the forward strand.
TTGAACTATTATTTTTATACAAGTGTGCCAACAACCAAAATTATAACACCAGTAACCTTTCGTTCAAAATTTTTAGGCCACGCACAAAAGACAAGAGTTGCAACAAATTATTTCTGCATACCTGAGATTGAACCGTAACCACTCTGATATTTATTCTCGTTTTTTTTTTAAATAATGAATATGTCCTTGTAACATTTACACGTACATACACCCTCATACATTACCTAAACTTTGCAAAAATACTTATATTTGTGAACGAAATCGTCGTAAAATCGGTATTTGAGGCATGATAGCTTGGTTTTATTTTTACTATTGAATAGATTTTGAACTTTCAGAAAAAAAATATGTATAGTATAAAAAAAATACTATTTATTTTAAGTTACTTTGGTAATATTTTATAAACATCTTAATGAAATCGATATTCTACTCAGAGCTCTGATTCTTAAAATATCATATTTATATTATTCGAAGTGAGAAAAATAATTTTTATCTCACTTTGGTATTAACTCTTGAAAAGGAGCGAACAATTACAAACAATACCCGTTGTCTTTATTGTTTTGATTGTAGTTCCATTGAATATTTAAAAAAAAATACAATGTTTCTTCTTTATCCTAGTAATACATCCCAATAACTTATTGTGTTCCTAGCAAAAATTGACAATGTGAACCGGAATTTGTACAAACAATAAAAAATAATATAAATGTTGTCTGTCTCAGTTAGTTTTTAATGAAAACCGTAGTATACTAATTGAAACCTTTTATGTTTTTTCATTTTATTGAAAATTAATTTCGTTTCACTTTGATATAACAAATTGCATTCTAAATTACGGGTTACGGTTTTTGTTTGGAATTAATAATTCATTAAACGAAATCATTAGATCTTCTTCATCTTGGTGTAGACTCAAGAATCTGATACCACAGGATGGTCCTTCTGAGATGCTGAGCTCTAGCTGTCTCTCCATCGTTTCGGGGGTTTTCTTGGATGACGATGTCAGTTTGGTACTTGGTGTTAAGCTATGTGTGGTATTCTCATATGACTCATCCTCTCCATATACTATCGTCGACGCTGACTCCCCTATCTGAGCACATATTGAACTTCACATACATACTTCATATAATATATGGAAATCGCAGTAAGATATCAATGACAACTGACATTAGAAAAAAAAATATTTCCCAGGGCAATTTATTTATGCAATTGAAATATGAAATGAGTACCTACTTCAATTCAATCACGTCTGTTTACATGAAAAATATGCAAGGTAATTTCTAGCTGAAAATATTATCCGTTTTCAGATGAATTACTTAAACTACGGTCTCCCTGGTGTTGGGCGACTGTAGCTTCTGAGCAAATACTCCTGAATGGCATCTCCTTACATAACAAACAACATTGACACTACAAACTAACTGGATGCTCGGTCAAATTAGACAAATTTCTCATTTACCACAGTACATGCAGGTGGTCATTGTGTATTAGGTACCTACTTGTCCTAGGTACTGTACTGACACACAGAGTGCATTAGAGTGTAATGTAATAATATGGAGGCAAACACGTAGGTATGGGTAGACTCCTTTAGATATGCATTCTATATGGTTGTGCATACATTGTACACAATCAGGGAGATAGAGGCAGAGAGTTACATTGACTGGTCCACATCATTGTAATCCAATTATCCCCTAGGATTATTTGCGAATTAGTTGATGGCATTGACATGTACCAAATAACACGTCGGTATATAAATATCAAACGGACCGCCCTGATTACCTACACTTTGAATGTCTATATTGATGTATATCTATTTGTGTCAAACTGTCATAACTAATGACTGATCCTAATCATCATCATCATAAGTGTCGTCTTCCTCATTTCTAAGAGTAGTGACTAGCCTCTTTCCTCGTCATCGTGATATTGTGTATTGTAGTCCTCCATTTCTCCCGACACACCACCGTCCTCATTGCTCCAACAATCAATATACCAGTGGCAGCCCTAATCTGGTCCGTCCATCTTTTGGGAGATCTCCCTCTTCCCACCAAAAAAAACAGCTTTTCAAGGCTATTCTCATCGCGTCTGGCGATGTGACCACAAAACTGAAGGACGTGCTTTCGAGACAGTGGCGTACAATCTGTCCACTATTTTCAGCTCCATATCTTGTCCAATTTACCCATTGCAATGCACCCTCACCTACCTATGTCGCTCTACAATCATCATTTTAGTTTTTGGTTGGTTTATCTCTAAGTCTAGGTGTCCGCTGTCTTGTTCTACTCGCTGCATTATGAGTGCCATTTCGTTTTCAGAATTTGTGATGATTGTGGTATCGTCTGCAAATCTAAGGTTAGATATAGTCTTCCCCCAATCTTCACTCCTCCGTCCCATCCGTCAAATGCTTTATTCATTATGTATTCACCATGAATTTTCAATAGTATTGGAGACCGAATGCATCCCTGACGTACGCCTTTCTAGACATGGAGTTCAAATGACGACACGTAATTGACTCTTACTGAATCAGTGTTACACAATCACTAAAGAACTGAAAACAGCTTTGTTTCTTAGAGCAGCACATAATAAAACTATCAGCGTTCTTGGAATGATCTTGAATCATTAAACGGCGCTACATAAAATCCCCTTATTATATTTTTACTTACAAACTTATATCTCAATAGAAACGAAATTGGCATTTTATAGAAGAACCAAGAACTCAAGGCACCTACATGGCTTACGACCTGTCATCGGCAGGCTTACGCGATGAATTTATGCGCTTGTGTAACATTCACCAATTATGCCATCTTATTAAAAATATTATTTGACTCCCGATAGGGAACAAAATCCAATGTTAGCGTATATGCAATTAAAAAATATATTCGAATTCCCCTTATTATTATTATTTGTCCGTCTCTTCGTTGTTATTCAAATTCCCACACTATATTGATATAAATTCGACAAGCAATAAATAGTGTGTACACACTAGTATTGTTCTCATATGGTGTTATCGAATCAATCACATGCACGTCTGTTTCGGAAGACAAGAAGCTTTTCACATCAACCATCGCTGACTCGACAGTGAGAAATTACCAGTTTTAACGGACGTATCTTGTCATGTCACACTTTGTTGGATGAAATACACTCATCTTGAAGACATAACATGAAATTTCTTTCCTTCTTCTGTCAACGACTGGCACCCACGCACGCAACTTTAATGCCCTTTTGTCACGATGTCAAGCCCGCTTTTTTACTCATACAGTTACAAAAATAAAAACGAACATAGGTATTTGATTTGTTTAAAATTTGAAAGTTAAATAGAATTTATTCAAAATGTTGAATCGTTTCATTTACAAATATCATGTCATCGTAAGCAGTCATCATTTCAATTGAAATCATTTTAATGTATGTTCCTTTCTCCTTCTTCTCCTCGAACCCCTTTCTAGTCTCATCTCTTCCGCCACGCTATCCTTCCACCTATTTTAAATAGCTCAACTCTTGAATCAAGTATAAATATTGTTACACAGCTGAAAGGTCGACTCTTCGATTGTAAAACGATGTGAAAATATGTGTTTTAATAAACAGGAATGTATCGATATATTCTCCCTCGCTCTCATGAAATGTTTCGATACACACAAAGTGATATCGTAAATAGATTTATTCCCTGGCAAGTTTGATTTATGACACACCTCCCCATAAACAGCATACGTTCAAATGAGTATTGTGTAGTGTCGTGTCGGTAGTCTGCGAGGACTACGCGTGATGTGTCGTGTCGCGTCGTGTCGAGACGTTCACTTGATCTGGCAGTAATATGTGTAGTCAGGCGCCGCGACGCTTCACCTCCCCTCCCCCTTAACCCCTCCGACATGCCTTTCGTCGACTGTCAACCAAATAGACAGGTGTATAATGTTTTGTAAGTACTTTTCACCATTCAGATTCGGCACAGCTCAGAATATATTATTCTATAGAGATATGATACTCACGAATATACATATTAAAGGTTGTCTTATATTTGATATTTTACTGCCGACTTTGAGATGGAAATTATTCCGACGCTTATTATGAATTATACTTACCTACCATCCCTCCTTACTTAAGTTATCTGTTTACTTTTATTATTGACACGTTTTGTATCTTATATTATGTAGGTACACAATAATATACTTTAAGAGACTCATTTTGTATAGCGGTCCATACAAAATTTATACTTATTCTTACGTTGTAAAGGCTGATATTTTTTCTGTAAAAGGATACCTTTGAAGGCTGTTATCTCCGAAAGCCACCACTACTCAGGGTTCATATTATCCAATCGTTGTTGTTACCTGCTGTGGTTTCCTTTTACTGTAAAAAATCAGCCTTTATACTATGACGATTTTGCTGTCCCTTGGTCTAATACTCATTTTATTAGTCTGTCCCTAACGGGGTAGGCAGAGGAACTGAACGCCACATTTTTTAACCTGGACACGCATCCGTCGTCTCATCAACATTCGTTGTTCTCATTAATCTAGTAATCTGTAATCTAGGCGAGGCTTCTGTAGGCACATGGTTTTACACAGTGCTTGAATCAAAAGACCGAAAATACCAACTATCTGCTGTCATATTTTTTTCATTATATTAATTTGATATTAATGTATTTTTTCTTTGTTTCAGGTAAGATCCAGTTTACATTTTATAAAAACTTCGTCTTTCGGGAAATCGTCAAGTGTGGTAAGTGCAGTGCATTTGCTTTTTATATGTTTGTTATTCATTTTAACCAAAAAAAATTACACTTATATAATATTAAATTACGATACACATAAAAAAGGAAAGACAACAGGTAATTTGAAGCGAGACATTCACGAATATGATATGTATAAAAGCCACCTGCTTAAATTGGTGTTAAATTAAATTTTATTTATTTATATAATAAATTCGGTGCTCTTTAGATTGAATAACAATCTAATTTTATATCACTTCTCGGGCAACTAACAGGTAATATGTTTATTAATTTAACACGCACCCAATAATAAGTTGCCACATTCTGGAGACCTACGATATTAAGACTGAAAGACTATTAAGACCGGAAATCGAACCCGGGTCCTTTGGATCAGCAGTTATATACCCAACCATCTGAGCCACGCAGGCCGACAAATCTTAATATTTTACGCATCTAACAAACACTGCTGTACAATATAACACTATAATGCGACAATAACCAAGTCGATAAATAATTTGCCTCAAACAATCTACTATTAATGCTTTATTGTGCATGTCTTAGTACCTACTTGAATTTGACAGCCGCTGTCATATCGTTAACCACGTGCTTCGAGTTTCCGCCACGGGCATACTACTGCCATCTAGCGGCGGACGGGCCAACTTTATACCGCGGAAAGCTTCGCTCAACCCCCGTCAAATAAATATCATATTCATTGATGTTTGTCGTTATATTTAAACAATTGGCATATGGAATATCTTAAATTACTTTTATAAATTAGTAATAATTGATATACCATATTTTTGTTTATCTTATATTTAATTATTATATGAGTTCATCAGAGGGATCGGTTTAAAATATATTTCATAATTTCGCTTCGTTGGGTACAGAAAACGTCATCAGAAAAAATATAGTTTTAATATAATTTGTTAAAGTTTACCTATCTCAAAATAATGAAGGTCGCAAGACCAACATAGTGATTTGATGTACATGTAATTACCTAATTAAGATTTTACCACTATGTAGGTACTAATGTTATATTTATTCAGATAAAATAGCATTTGCGTTAATCTTGCTGATTGTTATTCGAAAGATGAATGTAGTCATATATTTAAATATTTATATGTGATGCATTCAATGTTTTTATTTAGGTGTGTCAGTTACAAGGAACAAAAACATCTTTTTTAACAGAAACGATATGATTACCTAAATACAATAAATTGTATGATACAAGTTTTACAACAAATTACGTAACATTTCATTTTGTTTAGAAACCACTCTAATTTCACTGATTTTAAATTCCTTAAATGAGATTCATATGGACATTAATGAAATAACTAGATCGTTTTACAAATAACCATGGTATACCTAATTAGATTTTCCAAGAATTTTCTTAACGAATACGTTTAATTATTGACAATTTAAAATCATATATGCAATCATTGATTGGTAACTCGTTTATATTCATTTGGTTCCTTGTAGGTTTTATTTTATCGATAATATTATTAAATGGTATGACATGTAACATGTAAATGGTTATTATGGCATCCTGGTATGTTGTGTTTTATGGCAATGTCTAGTTTTCTATAAGTGAAATACCTAATAGATATGTACCGATTCCTAGTGAGATAATTGTCTCCCGCATACTTAATGTATATTTGTATCCTTCTCAACACAATTTTCTCGATACATCATGTTCAATGTATATTTTTATTCAACATACATTTTTCTCTGTATTATTTTTATTAATATTCAAATTATACACAAAATTCATGAAAACTTGCTAGATATAAGGTTTATTTTCCTAAATTTACACACCTATATCTACTTACAAAATATAACATTTTTGATGTGTTTTTAACCTTGTTTTTTTATTGATCGCACGCTTCCATCTCCTATTTGCACAAAATCAATGAATTCATTTAATTAAATTCCAAGTAGTACTGTACTACTTCTTCATTTGACATTTCGGCAGTATCCATTTCAAATTATATGTTTTATAATTTAAATACTAAAAATATTTATGTTTTGAAACTCTTTTGTTACATTGACTGATTAATTGATTGTAATGTCAAATTTAATATACATTACTTTCTATCACGTATTTTTACACTTGTTATCTTTTTACATTTGATATTGACATTTTGTTTCTTTTGATTAATTAAGTGTTGACACTATAAATATAATATATAATGCTTAGTACTTTTTTATGTATTACAATTGATTAATCAAGATAATTTCTACGTAATATGACAAACCATTTTAAAAAACATTGGAAAAAAAATCCCTATTTTTATATATCAATATAAAACACCCAAAAACATGAATCTAAATTTTATTTAATGTTTTCAGTTATTTGCTTTACTTGTAGCAATTATTGCGTTCCTAGACCTTGCCACTGCACTGCGATATCTGTGTATGAATGATGTTGTGTGAGAAAGAGTAATAGATGGTTTCTAGATACATTAATAACTAAGTATGTGGTACAACATAATGTAATGTATGTACGTAGTTTGTAACAAGTAGTAAGATTGAGAGAGATTATAATAGACAGACAGACAGACACCTTCACCGCAAGCGTGTTTAACAAGATGATATCGACGTGTGTATGTTGTATATATCCTCTTAACATACATATTATGTAGGTATATCAACCACACATACATATGTAGGTATATAAAGTGGGATGCATTACTAGTATACTGTATTTATTCATTTTTTTTAGTAAATATAAAAATATCTTAAAAAAATTAACAGAAAGCTATCATTCTATCTGCCAGCTTCTTAAACGTTCAGGTCATGTTTTTGTTCTCCAACTAAGAAAACTAGAAATCATTATTCGAAGCTTGCCCAAGATAGAGACAAAACACCACTGCAACGGCATATATTTGTATGCCGAAGTACTCAAATATCGGCTCGATATTAAATGTAGCTGTAAAGCGAAGAAAACAATGATGCAAGAGTACTTTCTCCGCAATATTAAAAATGGCTTTGTTTCATAAAGCAGCAAAAGACTAAACTACTTGCGCTCTTGGAATGATCCTAGTCATTAATTGCTATAAAGATTCTAAAACAATTTTTTTATTTATTATGAGACAAACAATTACACATCACACATATAGATTTTTGTATTATACATTAAGTTGATATATATGTGCACTCACATTATTTCCCATAGAGAAGTTACAAAGAAAAAATATATTTTTTTTTATAAACATAAAATTAATATTTCCTTCTTAAACAAGTACATATACATTTTTCTACGTTCCCTAAAATAAGCATAAATGCTTGTGCTATAGGTGAACGAAATCGGTCGAGGCAGGATTCGAACTCGCGACCACTGGATTACTAGCCCAGTGCGCTAACCGCTCTGCCATCGACCCATCTATACACTATATTTGTTACACTATTAAGTTTTAAATGTATTTACACGACAGAATGTGTGTACCTTCAAAGTACGTGGACTTTTAGACCAATCAAATGCTCTAAAGTGAAAGGTGACTCAAAATTTAGAGTGAAAATATTTAGTCGTAAATATAGAAATAAATTTATTTTGTGTAAATGAGACACTCTGTGTATTGTTGCGAAATGTTAACATTGTTGTGGACATGATGCGCTCACCGCTCTGTAGTTGACTAGCAAGAAGATAAGCTCTAAATCAAAGCTTAGTGCTTCATTGAGCTATACGTGTATCTATCTTCTTATACATACATACCAACTAGTATATTACATACATTTTACATAAACCTACACATAGTTGTTTAGTACCAGAAGCGACCATACATGCACTATATGATATAGATGCACACTGCACATACCTACATATTATATAGGTACTATACAAGTAGATGTATATGTATATTCACTCGGTTCTTCTCTCTTACATCGGGGTTAGGTATTATTGGACAGGGATAGCAAACACAGTGCCACGTTAACATTTATATGTTTAAACTTTTTACGGTTATAATTTTAATCACCTTCTACATCAAATCAAATAATATACATATCATGTATATATCAGAATATTACATGTATTCATTCTGAATCCTACATAAATTGCATATTTAATCGTGAATATTTTTTTCAATTACTTTGGTTTGAAATTAGGTGAAATTTTCGAACATTATTTTTTAACCCACTTTTAAATAATGTTGCGACGAACACCTTTCTTTTATTTACAGAGAGTAAATACGTGTTAGGTGTAAGATACGTGGTTTGAGTAGGTATACATTTTTATTTTTTTTAATTGATACCAAAATTACAATATAAGTACAAAAAAATAAATATCGGAAAAATTAAAATTATTACAGATCAAATATATGGGTTGGTTTGTACCACCTCACTAGGCCAGGCCTGTTCCGAGGTGGTAGTCTTGTTACATAATATTAATTACTAAATTAAAATAAACTGTAATATTGTGCAGTGTGCAGTCTATGTTTCACTATGTGAACATGTAGGTAATTTAATTTATTGTTATGATGCTTTTTGAATTGTTACAATATTGTTGATTTTATGCATTCTGTGTATTTTCATGTAATTGAATCGTTCTATATGTACTCACATTCTCAGCACAAGCATTTTATGTTTTTTGAGAAATGAAAAAAAAACAGTGTTCGTATTCAATGTACCTATTATATATTATTTTATTGAATAATAAATCAAAAATTATAATACCTAAATGATAAACTGTGACCGCATCCTTTATTTATGTTTATTTTTTTGTATTGCTCAAGTTATTTGTGATATTGATGATTAAGATAGGTGTGCCTGACATATTATTTAAATTTATTATATTTATAGATATATGTTTAATTCATATGAAACTAATTTCTCTTGGCTGAAAGAGATGGAATGACAGTGAATGGTCGCTAAAAATATGATGAAATCGTCGATAAGACGAAGCCAGAATAACAAGATCATGTCGAAGAGGCGATATATTATGTTTGACAAGATCGAAATGTTTGGCATTCGATTATCTTTGCCTACCTCATCAGGAATACGGCGTGATGATTTGTTTGTATGTACAGTTTCTCTTCAACTTGTTTTCTCGAGTTAAACAACATTCATACATTCAACATCATTACGTTTAAAGTTAAATGCATTTAGTTTGTTCGAAATAATAATTGTATGCGAATTGTTTTGTATCCCGCTTGCAATAGGTATGTATATAATATATTATGTTTGTATCTCGCGAACTGAAACGTCTTTGCAGCTTCCAGCCGAACTGTGCCATCCTGTGCATTACTTGCTTGATATCTTGCTTTACAATCCGTGAACAATACAAAGTTTACTTAATTCTCTGAGCGAACTTCGCATACCTATCGCTTTACATACATACATTGCTTGCGTTTGTCTTTTTAACATGAATATACCAAGTTCATAATATTATACCCCTATAGTAATAATATCTCGTGCATTATTATTGTAAACCTCATATCTACAGTCGTTATCTTCTTTGTACTAATACATTAGTAGTCAGTTAACCAACATTATCGATTTTTTATTATACTAAATATTATAATTTGCATTTTACTAAATCGACTATATCACGGAATACCAATACTTTTAGGGAATTGCATAGAGCCAATAAAGAGTACGTGGTTTTAGTGTAAACGGGCCTATTAAGTGAAATAAATTACCTTACGTGTAGCTTTATGTCTTGCTTTCAGTAAATTGTTTGAGACTAATCTATTCCGCAAAGTTCCTGAGACAAAGGTCCCGGGTTCGATTCCCGGTGGAGACACTGTTTTTAATTGTGTTTTCATTATGGATCTGTGAGACTATTAATGACCTGTTAGTTGCCCGGGAAGCTATTAAAAAAAAGCGATAACTGCGGTTAGTTTTTATTTTTAGACAGTTTTATCTATTAAAATAATTCTCTTTGATGTTCAACTCATGAATTATTCGAAAATTTGATGTTCAATTTATTCATGAATTTTTTGATAGAGTTGTCGCCAAATACCTTGAACCATGTCGCCGAGAAGGGGGGCGATTTGCACGTAAACCGACGAAGCAAAAATACGTAAATTTGCGCTCTGCGCACCCGGAAGCCTGGTTCAAGATATTTGGTGATACTATTGATTTCGAAGCGACCAATTCTTATTTTAGATGACAACTCCTAGTTTATAAGAATGTGGAGTGAAGTAAATAAAATTCATTAAATTTTTTCACATTGTTCCCTCCGAAAATATTTCCATTATACTTATTTTAGAAAATAGCCATTTGTATTTATTATGTATAAACAGTATGTATAAATTTGCCCTGCATATTTCTTGATTGTTTTGGAAAAACTCTGAAACCGTTTTAAGGAGCAACGTGTTTTTATTATCCACTATCTAGTATTTTATCTCTTTTATGTTGTTATAGTTCTATGTATCATTTTGAATGTTTCAACTATAATTATTATCTTATTTCGGTCTTGTTTAACGTTTACCAGTGATTTATATTTATATATATTTATTAATTTCCATAATACAATATAAAATAAAATATAAAATATTGTTCATGAAATATATAAATGGAATTTATTACCTCACTAGGCAAAGCCTGTTCTGAGGTAATACTAGGCAATAAGTAAGCATAAATTTCAGCTACGTGAATTCTTAACATCTAAGGCACAAAAAAATATAAAAAATACAAATAATAAAGTACAAAAGTACACATTTTAAGTCATAAAAAAATATAAAAAAGTACATATAAAATACAATTGTAGGTATATGAAAAAAATTATTAGGTGTCTTTGTGTTTTCGTTAATGTGAGGATGTGTTTGCATGTGTGGATATGTGTAAAAGGGTGTATGAAAAAGATTTTGATTTTGTAAAATGTCTAATAAATAAATTTATAATTATTTTTCTCTCGTGTTTTACAATACGAAATTGTATTTTGATTAAAACCTCCCTTAAGCGTTCCGAGATTATTCACGCTCGGTGATACGACAAAGGGTTGTTTCCTAAAGCAATATCTCATTTCGAGGGAAATCATTTTATTTATTTTTCAATATGTCGTGTCGCTTTGATTTGATTGAACACAAAACGTTCGTGTGTCTCCGAGACGGGAATGCTCCGAATAACTTAAACATTGAATCAAATTTACAATATATAAAACTCAATTTCGTTTATTCCCGACATAATAATCTCTCTTTCTTTCCGCCCCTATACCCAATACGATTCATTCAAATGAGGATATTCAGGTGGAAATTCCTCTCTTTTCTTTTGTAACATTCCAACCTTAGCTATTTTTCGATTCTGCAGTGTGAGTACCAATCGAGGGGAGGATGACATCTGGGGTGAGTGCAACAGACCTCACAACAGTGAAAAGAAATGAGAAGGGTTGTTGTTGGAAGCAATGTCGTTTCGATTGAGAAATACACTGCAACTATCATCTCTTCTTCTTGTCTTTGAATCGAAATACCCGCGTGTCTTGAAATAATTCGATGCAATCAATTTATCGCATCGTAGTTAATTAATAATTCAGGGAATATAATAGGTAATAATTTGTAAAATGTCGACCGTTTAATTCAATAAGTGTAAATGTCAGGGGGAATACCTATATAATGTGTATTTTATATCCAGACTTGGTTATGTCCTTGTAGGACGAAATAGCTGGCGAAACGATTAATGTAATTGGTAACTATATAAAATCGTACAAATTTCTTTTTCTTTTGTTTACAATGGGATTTCACCAAATTGAATAATAATAATAATTGTATTTTTATACTGCCGTTTAATGATTCAGGATCATTCCAAGGACGTTGATAGTTCTGTTTTGTCTTGCTCTGCGAAACAAAGCTGTTTTCTGTCTTAGTGAAAGTGCTCTTACTTTGAGCACTGCGGACTTGGAGGTAGTGCATTCCACTTAATGGGACCGCTTACACCAAAGCATCGGTCACAGGTTACCGCTTTAATGACTCTGTTCAACTGCTTCAGGGAGTTGTTACTCTGTGATCCAGATCCAGAGTTGTGAGCTGCCTCCAAGAGAGCTGAATTATAATAAGGAATTTAAGTTCATTTATGAAATATTAGATGAAAGGTAGAGCAGTAACTGACAATCCAGTTTGCCCTGGTTCGAATCCTGTTTTGACTGATTGCGTTCATTTAAATCACTAGCATTAACTCATTTATAAGAAGTATTTTGTACTTATTTTTTTTTTCTTCAAAATAAATAATGTTTTTTTTTCTCTCTTAAGGCTTTTCACAATTTCTTTTTCACAATTTCAAATTTTTTTCTTAATGTTGAATCGTTTAAAAACACTACAATAGTTTAGCATAATTGTTTTTTTTTGTTATTTTTAGCATAATTGGATATTTAATTACGAAGCAAGTACCTACTTAACGGCTCCATTACTATTTAATTCTTTTAATTTATGTACGATTTCATTCTTTTGAATAAAATGTTGTTATTTTTAGCATAATTGGATATTTAATTACGATGCAGGTACCTAACTGCTCAATTACTATTTAATACTTTTAATTTATGTATGATTTCCGCTTGTATATTGTAAACGCTCTGAACCGTGAACACCATGACATTAAACATATTGTTTTCGTCTATAGCACCAATTTAAAACTACACGTGTACCTACGTTTAAACCATACGTACATAACTACACGAATAATTTGTCTATGTTTAAAAACAGACAGACCAGAAGTAGTGATTTAACGCAATTAGCAGCAACATATTACGTTATGACAATGAATGCTGGTCCAACGATCCAGAATCTAAATAATGATATTACGACCGAGTCGGTGTTTGCAGTCAGTCAGTTTCCTCCCCTAGTCCCTTGTCCCTCATCTGCAAGAGTATGTACTTATTATCATCTTTCTCGCTAGCCCGCAGCGTCTTCAGTCGTCATTCAATCACGGGTCTCAATCTCTTTCGTAGAGCTGAGAGATGAGGAGACCGAACTTGCTTAAACTATGTTCATTGGTTGATGTACATATGTCAACAAATTTTGGAGCGATTAAACCATTAAATTTTTGCTTGCGAACACTGTTTTTAAGATATTTTACATTTTACCTTTATAAACTTAACGATAACTCACGCTATAATGAGGTAGACAATGTGAAAAATCTGTCCCCTTTTCTAGGACTAGTTGCATGTAACACATGAGATCCAACTGTCGATAGCGATAGTATGTATAGTTGAAGAATAAGTACCAAACTATAATCTCATAAATACAAATTATTTAATATTTTAAGATATTTGATTTTCTATACAACACATGTACCTACATATGTATGTATGTCAATATAGGATAGTATGGAGGTCAGTCCTTTGATCCTACCCAGAATATGAAAACAGAATGATGGTTTGTATGTACGTTTGGAGATTAGTATCAAACAATTGAGTCTTCTAAGATATTGTGTGTAGGCGATTGCCATACAAATTGTATGAAGCAATGTCGTCACTAAATTCAATTTTTATAAAAATTATAAAAAAAAAATTGAGATGTGCTAATACAATGTTAATATTTTTTATAGAAAATTAAATTATATCTAGTTGGGGTGTTTCGGCTTTTTTTGATATTTTTAAAAAATTTGGAAATATAGGCAGTTAAACTCATAAATTTATCATAAAAAAAAATATTTTTCTTAATAAAAAATGTTTGAGAAATCCTGGATTTTTTAAAAAAAAACTAATTTGAGATTTTGTATTTTTCTATGTTTATACCAAATTTCAGCGTTCTAGCTTTTATGGTTTCTGAGATATATGGAAAAATAAACCAAAATTTCAAAAGTTGATAACCCCTGACTGAAACAAAAATTGACAATTCTGAGTATAAAAGTTTTGTAGGCCTATAACTGTTTATATATTCTTAAAATTAAGGCTCTGTAAATTGAGCGGATCAAAAGTTATAAGGGGGGGACAGACAGATACACACACACAGACACACAAAACTCACATAAGATGTTCTACTCCGAATTCTGAGTAAATCCATGTATGGGAACATATATGCTGCGAGGCCTCTAGTTGGTGTTATTAGCATGCAAAAAGTCCACTACACCATACAAAATGTTCCTTCGTACACGCATCTTGGCTTACTAATGTCGATTCATTAAGAGAATTGAATTCTCATGAACGAATCGACAGTTGGAAAACTTGTCACTAATTTTTATTTTATCAATGTTGACGGTATTTATGTCGTAGAACTTAAAATAAAATAAAACTAATCATTTGTTAAAGGTCTAGTCAGCCGAATATCGGTCATCCTTTCAAATGGAAAATTTATACTTATGAAGAACTTCTCACTAAATTCACATCCGTGTTAATTTTACTGTCAATTTTAGTACAATGTATGTATTCTGATTTGAAACAACCAATAAAATCAGTTGACTTTTGACGTTGTTTTTGCTCTTGTCCTGATCTTTACAACCATATGTTTGTAACCATGTTGTTTAAAACTATCATCCTCATTCCCTCACTTGTTGAGCTCTACAGTCTATCAGAGTTTCACTATCGTGGGCCTCATTTGACTCAATTGGTTCGATATCTGACTTATGAGCGTAAGGTACCGGGTGTGATTCCCGAAGGAAACACAGTGTTTGATTGTGTTTTCAATCTGGATATGTGAGACGATAAATATCATGTCTTCAGATTTTTTGGATACGTATTTTTCTTACTTATGCGTCTTCTGTTATACCCATGTTTGACTTGCATACTCAAAATGAACACTACAACACCGTATTCGTTGAATAATGTATTTGATGTGCTAAAGCACTGCACCTGTTTACAACTGAAATATCATTTCGTGCAACAATTTTTGACGTGTAATGGATGTCTTTAGCATAGGTACATATTTGGTGTTACCTATAGTAAGCAGTTGAAATGCTGTTGATTATTTTCTTTTTGTGTGAAATATATTTTTCTTTTATATTTATCATGAATCATTATTTTATGTATGAATGTGGGAAAAAACTATACCTACTTTACTTTAGTGGATCATCTCACTGTATTAAACTACCGTAGAAAACGTCCTCTGGGAGACGATGTCACTTAAGTATCAGTTTGCATGCATATGTGGTAGGTACGTACGCCACTATGTGGCATTCAAAATTTTTAATCAATCGCTAAAATCTTTCTTTCACAAAAAATCTGACAGTTCTTTAATGCATAAAGTTATCTGTGAGGCGGACCAAAATTTAACAACATTAAATTTAAATTACGAGAATGTCAATAACAATATTATAAATATAAATGACGACCTTCTAAATTCGTGGCTAAATAAAATAATTCAATCTGTACATCCAAAATTTCTCAACCAATCTTATGTTGACAAAATTTGGTCAAACAAATGGTTGAGTATTGGTGATTTGGACGCGGATTTAGAAGGTTTTAAAATAGCGATTCAGGATAGAGTAATAAAAACTAAAAATTATCAAAAATATATAATAAAATACATAAATGTAGTAGATGATAGTTGTAGGAAATGTTTGGCTTTTCCGGAAACAATCGAGCATATAATATCGGGCTGTTCTTTTCTCGCGCAATCAGAATATACATTTAGACATAACCAAGTAGCAAAAATAATACACCAAAATTTAGCTATTAAATATAAATTAATTGACGCGATAAACTTAAAACCATATTATGAATATGATCCGATTTCATTTTTAGAAAATAATAATATTTCGCTTTATTACGATAAAACAATATTAACTGACCGGTCAATTCAACATAACAGACCCGATTTAATAATACATGATAAAATTTAAAAAATAACATATATTTGCGACGTGGCTATTCCAAATTCTAGTAATATTATAAAAACTTTTGATGAAAAAATTAGAAAATACACCTCTTTAGGTATCGAGATTAAAAGACTTTGGCATTCTCGTAAAATAATAATATCACCGTTCATTATTTCAGCCACTGGCATTATTCCAAAATCGTTAATCCGTAATTTAGAAATTATAGATTTATCGAAAAACTTAATAATAAAAATACAAAAAAACGGTAATAATGAATACATGTAGAATTGTTAAAGATTTTTTAAACGTTAATATTCGGGTATCAGTAGGGTTGTTAGGTAGTATAGAGACCTCCTCAGAGCCTAATCCTTTGATATGTTAAGTATCTGGATGGGTGAACTATTCCCAATTGAAAGATTGATGATGCGTTTGTTGCATTTTATTTTGCTCTTTTAAATAAATTACAATTTATGCATTGATCTGCTAATTCTTTTGAGGAAGTGTATAATGGTAATAATAATAATTGAATGTTATTATTTGTAGTGCTTAATTGTTATTAATATCATTAGTAAATCGGCCAGCGCCGCATAAAAAATAAAATAGATATAAGCAGTTGGAATATGAATTGGGATTTAAAAAATCTGTAGGTATATCGATAACTATTGAATATGTTATGTAACCATACCTCAATGTACAACAATATTAACAGATGTTTCCTTCAAAATAACATCTGAAAATATTGTACGACAGTTAAATAGGATTACCGACCGATCATTGAATTGTGTCTGTATATATCTCTCTCATTGAAGGCAATCGCTGACTCTAAATCTTCATCTAAGCTGCTTACGGATCATGAATGTGATAATATAGTTTAAGAAGCTCCGTCTCTCTCTCTCTCCGGAGGGTGGTGTGGGTGCCCCCCCGCCGCTCGTGCAAGAGATGAGTTACTCAAGCCGCTTCATCCAATTATCCTGTTAGTGAAACAATCTTAACTCCCCCAGTCTGCCGACGCCGCTCGCTGCCGGATTGATTACAGTCTCCTGGCGTTAATCTAACACTTAAACTGAAAATTATTGGCGAACGTGCCCCGTCGGGATTACACACACACATACGTACATAACTTATGCTTTATGCTACTGTAACCTGCCCACATCGACAGACTGCAAAGAAAACATGAGTGGACATTCTTCAAACGAAACGTCGCGATACGAACAATTTACTTTTACGTACCTATAAATAAATAAATTCTTTATTTCTCTTATAAATAAAAAAAAAATCGTGATTAACAAAATAATATAACAAAACAAAACAACAATAACAAAGATTTAATTTCAATTTATTTTTATTTTCGAAGATTACCACTACGTTTTGTCAATTTTTTTATCCAATTTAAATAAATTGTTAATATTTAAGCATCAGTAAAATACTTAGGTACTACTTTAAATTTGCAATTTAATATCATTTCTTGAATATAAAACTTAGTAAAAAAGAATATATCTTATAAATAAATTTACAAAATAATAAGCAAATAAACTAGCTCTCTTCAAAAGTATTTCATTTAGGTGCGGATTATTTTTCCAGGGCTGCTATTATATCTGTTTTTAGTTCATCTTCCAATGAATGTTATTTCTTTTCTGTCCAGTCCATATCTGGTTTTGTTACTTGTCCTATCCATTTCAAAGTGGGTAATCCCACCTCTTTAAACAAACGTCTGCTCCCGACTACTGCAAGCAATCACCGCACAGCACCGTAGAGAAACAATTTTGCTACCTCTAGCTGTATGTTGGTATCAACTCTGTTATTTGCCTTCCGGAGACTGAGCGACGTAACAAGTCCTCCTCTCTAACCTCTCTGTGTATGTATGTGTTCTTCCATGGATTTCATAACCACCTGAAACATTTGTCTACAGCATGTTTGTGAACCGCTAATATACATCGCCATTTGGAATATCTGGAATACCTGCACAATAAAAATGTGTTGTACAGGGTGTCTCAAAAGAAAGTTTATATTTAGTGGATCGATTAAAAAAAAGTAAGCCGTGTATCGAAAAAATGTTTATTAATTGTTAAAGTACAGAATTTGGGAATTTATTTCTTAAAAACAATATCGTCCAAATGCAGACCCTCGCTTTCGCAGCACTCACTTAATCGAACAGTAAAATTACTTATGATGGCTCAGCAGGTGGACTCAGTGATGGCTAGCATTTCGTGACGTATATTTTCTTTCAAATGCGCCAGGAAAGTCGGTTTATTGGCGTAGACTTTAGATTAACGATAACCCCATAGGAAAAAGTCCATAGGGGTTAAATCAGGACTGGGTGGAGGCCAATATTATGTCACCTCTCCTGGAGATCAATTTGCCTGGGAAAATTTTACGAACTCGTGGCAGAGATGTATTGGACGTGTATGACGTTGCTCCGTCCTGCTGGAACCATGTTCTTTGGTTATAGCCAGGAAAGTTTTACAGTTCAGGCACCAAGTCGTCTAACATCTCCACATAACGCTCTGAATACAAATATAAACTTTATTTTAAAACACCTTCTATTTTAAATTCTTCGTAATATTTGTTTTCTATTCGAAATGGCCCATTGTGCTATCATTTTTATCACTAAAATGCATTGTTGTAAATTTTTTGCAATAAAAAAAAGAAAAAAAAAACTTTTTATCTGTTCCTACATTCGTCATCGCTGAGATTTGATTGATGAGTATTTAGTAAACTATGACCCGAATGCAGAGTCCTAGTTACCTAAATACTAACTCCTAACCTCACTGGAGTATTTAGTATTCTTAAATTTGCAATTGCGTTGCAGAGACATTCCTTACTAAATACTAAATACTACGCCAAACTTAAGGTCGATGGAGTAGAATTTAACATTATTGTGTATGAAGAAAAGAGATAGATAGCTTTCTATGGGCTTAGAAAGCTATCTATCTCTTTTCGGACGTTTGACGTTTAAAATGTTTTTTTGCTATAGCAACACAAACATATGTAACGAACTTCACACTTCACACTGACAGCTCGATGTTACGATTTTTTTGAAATTCCACCGAATTTTCGGCATCTCGTATGAATCGCTGAATACTCTGTTTGGTATTTGATTTGACAAAATTACCAAATACATATTCAACGAAGCCGATAAAATCATCATCCACCGAAAAAATCTCGTATTTTAGTATTAAACTACTCGCAAGGTTCCTCGCTATCAACCTTACTTTTTGACAATTCGCAAATGTTAGTTTACGCCGATGCGCATGCGCTAAGTATTTAGATATGTCTCTGCAATTCAATTCTCATAAAAAACGTCGTAGCATCCTCCAGTTAGGAAGCCACGTGATCTCCTAACTTAAGTGAGCGTCTGTGCAATAAAAACATGGTTAGTATTTAAAATGTAGTATTTAGGTAGGACTCTGCATTCGGACCTAGGTTTTACACTTTATCGTTCCAATAAAAATTATATGAGATTCTGTGTTTCTTTAGGTGGTTGAAAGAAAATATAAATCTAAAATAAGCGATAAATCTGATTATGATGTAGGCTAAGGATCGTGTTACTAAAAAAAAACAAGTTATTATGTATAACAATGTATTACCAACAAAAAAATCTCAAAAATGCAAACCTCACGAGAAAACAACATCGGTATGAATTTGAATAGATATGTTGAAATAATAAAATACATCCCGATATACTTGTATAATTTATGATAGAGTAAAGAAAAATGTGCATACAATATGTCTTCCCTCACATATTCTAATATATTATAGTTCATTTTTGACATGTACCCATTATCTTTGTTCCGAGAGTCGGTTTTCCTCTTGGCCAGATTTTATTTCTTCCCTAACTCTCCGACCTTAGGATGGAGCGATATAAAATGGAAAATGTTCCCGGCACTACCTCCATTTTCCTCCCTCTCCTACCCCATGGGCCACCTACCAGGCCCCATTTTATGGACACATTGTTGACTGCCGTTAGTGTTTTATGGGATTTTTTTGTTTGCTCTGCTAAATATTTTATTCAGGCGCACTTCCGTGGGTTTGTTACCAAAAAGCTATCGATATATTATTATTATTGGTATCGGTTCTGTTTCGATATTTTAATATTTTACTTTGTTCTGATTCTTACGTTATCGAGACGATGCCAAATGTAAATGGGGTGAAAAATTAATGTCAGGAGAAGTACGAATTTCAGTTCTTTCTGCCTACTCTTATTTCAAAAATCGGATCGATGATTTGTATTTATGGATAGAAATTATCCATGAGATTTCAATAATTAGTAAAAGGAATTTAAATGTAGTAATTGATATTATGAAAACGATCAAATACTTGTACAAAGTTGACAGAAATGGAATAAGAGATCAAGGTTATTTAAGAAAAGGATGACTCGACCATAATATGAACGACATTTTGAATCGAGGATTTGTATGAAGCTTAAACTACTGACATACAAGTATGAGACGATGCATGAATGTTGATGTATGTGAATCGAACATTTTTTGATATTATACATTTTTTTATTACTTCTTAAACACGGAACATTCATACTTAATTTAAAATATACCTAATATTGCGCAATGTTCTTCGATCTTTTGTTGAAAAGCATTCTTAAATTATAATATCAAAAGCTTTTACGATATTACATTTTATATTATTGAATCATATATAAAATATATTCACAACATTTTCAATATCATTTATTATTATATACGTTCCTTTTACATTTCCATTAAGTAGATCATCATCGTTCGCTGTATAAAATTGATTCGTAATACTATTTTTTTCATTACTCTGATGATATTACGGCACGATGCCAAAAGGTTTCTATCGGTAGTACATCAAACATAATCTGTCTGGATTTCCAGGAATATGGGTATATATTTATGTTAATTCCGACTTTGTATGATATAGTGTAATACCATAACCGAATGTCGGGTAAAGGAATTTGATGTTACCCTTCAAATATTAGGTCACTTCCAGGATCGGATCTTGAGCTATCGCCGCCTGACGCACTTAATTTAATAGGCGCCCACTTTCCTTGAAAATCATAGTTTTCTCCTTGGAATAATGATTACAATGTAGACATTCTTGAGCAAATATAAACTGACCAGTTGGTTATTTACTTATTGTAATGAAGTTATTCACAAAGTAGCCGTGGTGATACAAGTTAATAAATTTCAAAATAATGAAAATATGGTCAGATGACCTCATCCCCATCGCAGGAAGAGGGAGGACAAAAAAATCCGGCAGCGGAGGGAATACTAAGAGAGAAGAAGATGATGATACAATACTACTTGTTCATCAATTTTACAATAAAAAACACAGTAATACAATTCCTATCAATTGTATTTTTTGGTAAAGGTATGATTATAAAACTTCAAAGTTAATGATGACGGAAGGATTGCCGACATGAAATAGTTGAAATTGCAGTTTGGGCAACAAGGACGGATAGAAATACAGTATTTAAATGTGTTTTCCGGATTTTCTGTGTAAGTGAAGTTCTTGATTGATATCTGGAATGTATCTGGATATAATTATGTATTTATATTTCTATATAGGTATATTTAGATAAGGGCGGCTCATTTTTTATCTCCTTATATTATACTTTTTCATGTGCCAGGTAGAACAAGCAGACACTCAAATCTATTTCATATTCCATACTGTTGCACTAATCACATTAGTAATTCGTTGTTTCCACGCATTCGTAAACAGTATAACACAAGGTTTTATGACACTAATGTATTCAACAACACATACCCGCAATATCGCAGAAGTATATCGGCAATGACGCAGTGATCTGAGTCATGTAATACCTAACTACAACTGCTACATATCCCATTATCATCAGCATTTTGAATCACTTATCTTGTTCTTTTTTACTTTCTGTATTTTATATCTTTAATTTCAAACTCAGTATACTATATACATAATCTTCTTCTCCTGGTGCCCTGTCAGGAACCCCCGACGTTGGCAATCACTCTGGCGAATCCCTCTCTGTCCTGTGCTGTCCGGAATATCTGCTCCACAATTCTGAAGCCCGTACATTCCCTGATTTACGCAGCCAGGACATCCAGTCCCTCGGCGACCGTCTATCTTGCCCTCCAGTATTAATTGGAGCAAGTGGTATTTTTCTCCCCTCATTATATATATTTTGGCCCATATATGCTATCTTGCGGATCTTTATTGTAGACAGGAGTTGCCTAGTTGTTTTATATAATATTAATACTAAACACTTCCTTGCGAGTTTCTTCCGTGGCGAGTTTATCGCCATATGGCAATTTCTTCCAACTAACTAATGTTTTCAGCCCAGAGAAGCAATATTAGCGTGAGAAATTAATTTGAAATAAATTTCTCCTCTGCTGGGGATCGAACCCATGATGCCCGCACAGAAACCAAACGGTTTAAATACCAACTGTGCCACGGCGGTCGGCATAATATACATAATGTTTTAGTTACTTTATTTTTGTATAACGCATGTTGTATAATGAGGGAACTATATAGGCAAATGATTAACATTTATTATTGTATTTTATAATTTGGAAATTCCCCCAAAAATCAAATAAATAAATATTGGGCTCTCAAGATTCTTTGTGTCTGATACAACTACACCGTTCGAACCTATGATAGATCCGTCCCAGGTCGCTTCCTATATACTTTTTGCATAATTCATTCTCGGTCTCATGAACTATCATCTATGTTGGCCCATGTTTAATGTATAGAGTATCGCTAGATTTACGTCCCAGCTACACACTTGTGTATATTTGGTCTTTTTAACTAGCCACTACTAGGTATAGAAAAATTATAATTTTTACAATATTTTACATCAATTTTTCAACCGGTAATAAATACCTACTATAGATTTTTGTATGATTGAATATATAACCGACAGGCTAATAACATGTTAGGTTATTAAATATGCTATAGGAATTTTAAATCTATCGAAATTTCGTGTCTCCTATAAACTTGAACTGTAATTTTGATTAACTTCATATTATCAAAGTGCGTAACTTGAGCTGATTACTTTTCCAAAGAACTATCTCTTTGGTTTAATTTGTTTTAAATTTCGAAATTCTCTCTGGTTTAGTTTTTTAAGTTTAAGTATTTATAGTTAAGTATTTTGAATTTTTCTTTAAGAAACCTATACCTACATGAAATGAACTACATACATGAAAATTCATTCACGGATTTTCAATCAACCTTTCAAGAAAAGTCACTCATTTTATAACTGACGTATAAACCACATTTCGCACCTTTATTTTCATTTTTTATATTTTATTACCAGATATGTAATTTAGATGAGCGCTATCTATTGAATACAGAAACACCAGATCTCTAGTTCAAATATTTACCACCAATTGGCATTATTGCGATTTGTATTTTTTCAAATAAAATAAATAAATCCGAAACTTTAATCCCTGATTGAATGTCACTATGAAAATAAAGGTGCGATTTATTGTATCATTGACTACCGGTTTCGATATAGCTCAAGTTCCATTCGGAGATTGTCAAACTTTTGAGAAGAAAATAAACGTATTCAATGTAGTGGAGAGTGAAGTGTTGGTCACAACACACCTGTTTTATTCCAACGTTGGTATAATATAAAAATGTCCATCGTGCCATGTATGTCCCCGAAGCTTCGGGCATTCTGGCAAAATTCCATTTCCATCTCCGTTACATGTATTTACACCGCACCATTGTCGCTCTTATTCATTATTTTATGTTTATATACATATTATGTATTATATAGTTGTGATCTTTGTTTCAGAAAATGACCCGGTATCTGCTAGATATGCGTTTTTTTATTTCGTTCATTTGTTCGTCTGCTATGTTATTCATGTATGTTCAAAAGTTATGTGATATGTAGGTATATCATATTATGTGAACACTACTCTTTACACCAAATGCCTCTTGTGAACACTACTCTTTTTTTAAATGTATCATGCAATATAAATAAGAGTAATGAATTTGGAATTTCAATTGAAAAAAGTCAACGTTGCAATTAGACTCATGTGATTTAACGCAATTCCGCGATTCGCTGTTATAGAGTCGGCTATCATCAGTCCTGAGAAAGATCCGGTTGCTTCGAATCCCATCATATAAAATATACCTTATTCGTGGTTAAAAGAATGTGAGTTGGATGAAAATATTTTTCGTTATGTTTTTTTATATGTCTATTAGGTATTTTGTCTTATGTATATAGTCCAAAGTTTAATTAAAGTTCAAATTAAAAATGTAATCAAAGTTCCACGAACTCATATAACAAAAAAAATCAATCATGGAAAAGATTTTCAAATAAAAATGTTGAGATTGTGTATTATTGAATTCCTATAACCGATTGCTTTCTCTTACGTTACTTTCGTATCGATATGTCAATTCGTTTACATCATTGTCTTTTATTTCACGCGATATTCGAATCCTAAAACAGCCTTTTATTTCTCAAAAATGCTTTGGTGTATTTTGTATTTTGTGGTGACATGTACTGTATTGTGTGTGTGAACGAAGATAAGACGCTATGTATAATATATTATCGCGAAATCGATGCTGAATGCTTGTAAATAAAGTATTCCTTAAAACGTGGGGAAATTTCCAGAACGAACCCTTTTCTTCTCCAATAAGTGGGTAAGACGTGGCGGAGATTCTTTGTAGAAACATCACTGGAGACCCTTCCGATATTTTCTTCCACTTTTCGAATTAATCCGAAATGGAATTTTCTATTTGTGATTCTATCATGGTTGTAAATGCAATATTATCTTGCTCCCCATCAGAATACCCAGTGGGTTCTCGTTATCGAACAATGAGGGCACGGGGTAGGGCAGGGGGCGATGGTGCGGGTGACGAGTGAAAAGTGACAAATCACTCATCCGCCCCGCGCATACTTATCCCTCTTATGCCTACGAATCTATTTTTTTTCCATCATTTCTTCGGTCCTCATTGGTATTCAGGTGGGCGGCCGCGCCGTATCCAGCTTTTACGACTAGAGGAGGATATGAATTTATTTTTCTTTAGCCTTTCATTTTATTATTTGTCGAAGGACATTTGTATTCCGCGGCTGTCACCTGATTGGAGGATGAGGCTTTGTGATTCAGATTGTGCGACCGCGTTATTAGCTCCCGATAAATCACACACCCGGTCGGTATGGTATGCCTGTCCTCATCTTCTAATGGCCCACGTACAATGAAACTACTACTGTGGACTGTGGTCCAATACGTCCATTCATATTAATTACATTTAATTTCTACCAGCCTTTATGGTCGAACAATAACCACAAAATAAAATGGATTCACAAAAAGAATCATGAAGGTTAAACTAATTAATTATCCTTATCACTTTCACTCTTACTGCATATCAGGACTGTAAAGGCCCTTTCGCGAAATACTAGAAACTACGATTGAAATGAACGTTCTTTAGATAACTTATTAATTGGGTATCATAGCGCAAAAAATGACATGTATGTATATTAATTTTATTTATTCAATCTGCATATTTTGTATTTTAAAACATTTAATTAATGAATATTTTTTTTAATATTGCATATGCGCAAACATTGGATTTTAGTCCCTGTCGGTCCGAGTAAAAGATATTTTTTGACAGATTTTTAATTATCTCTATAAAGTGATCACGTGAACCAGCCGATGACAGGTCGTAGGCCCTGTAGGTGCCTTGATTTCCCGGTTCTCCTACAGTAAATATCCCAACTTCGTCTGTATTGAGATAATTAAAAATCTGTCATTTAATTAATGGTTTTCATATCTTGATACTTTGCAGCTATTACTTTGTGGTTCATTTTAACTAATAAATTAAAATAATAACTTCTTTGTTTACACCACTTTTGAGTATTTAATGTTAACCGGTTTCAGAACTGACCCGCTCCCCTCATCCGAACAAACTTATACTAAACATAAAGTTATGTTTAAACCGTGTGTATTGCCACTGTCGTTGGTGGACGAAGTTTAAACTAGAAGGCGTGGTGGGTTTTACCGTACGGGCAGGTTTACCGTACCTAATCTTTTTAAAAATGTTTTGGTTTTTTGTGTATAAGATTATAATTTTATTCTTTCCTCATTATCAAAAATAGACCGAGGGGCTGTGGACTAGTTGACGAAAAAGGAACCAAGGCTAATCTTGGAGGTTGCCCATATGGGTGAAGAGGATGCCTGTACCGGGGCCACACAAAAAGTAAAGTACAGCGCGCGGCGATGAAAGTTATAAACAAGTGTAATTTTATTCAATATTGTATAACTGAGTATACGTTACTTGTTGGTAAATGTATACACTGTTTTAGATATTTACACTGTTTTAGATATGTACTCTTAGGAAAGAGTACATGCTCCATCTTGGGAAATTATTGAAATAGGTAAAATCTCTTTCCTCTCTTTTATTCCATATATATTCCCGCAGTACTTTATTGATTTCAATTGATTTGAGTAAACAACTTATTCGACTTATTTAAACAGATTCTTAAAAAAATACCAAACAATTTTATCCACGGACAATTCCTAGTGAAACTTCTTATATGTTAACATTTTCTCACACTCGACGATGGTCTCGATCGAACCGATTCTTGAGTGCCCGTACCTATAGAAAAATCAATAAAATTAAAAGTATAGTTTATGTCTTTGTCAATATATATTTGTTTTTTGTTCAATTCAACAAAAAGTGTAAAATTACATATAAATTTGATCTTACAAGTGAAAACAACTCTTCCATAAATATTAGTATTGAAGTCCCAGATGGTGATATATTTTACTATAATAAACATATTTCACGATGCTCGCCATGTAATGAACATCTTCCTGGTTTAATCGAACTTTATAACATCCCTCTTATTCGCCTTATTCATGAATTTACGACGCGAACGTTGGTTGCTCTCGCTCCGGTCTATACTACGTTGGTTGCTCTCGCTCCGGCAAAAATATCATTTTTATATTTTTGTAAAACGCCTTTGCAGCGGGCATATTGTATGTCTCGTTTGTGTCCCATTATCCCGGAGAGTGGTGTCGTTGTTATTTATTCATGAGTACAAGCCGAACGAGAATAATATGTAGTTGTTATTCAATTCGAATAATATTTATTCTCCTATTGTTTTATTCATTGTTCTTGACAGAAGTGGCATCTAAATGCTTCGACGTTTTGCTGCTCGGGGGACAACTCGCACGTGACTAGCTTCCAAAGGTGCGCAAATTAATGCCAAGAATAACAATGATTACACCTCTTTTAGAGAGGAGTAAATACACGTAACAGAATCGATACCAGGAATGTCGACTCATTTAAAAAAATAAACTTTTATCTATCGGAGTGCAGCATTTCGTGTGTTTTAATTTTTTCTTTTTGCTTCTTTTCGTCGTATGGAGTTTTGATGGCAGTTTTTTTATACAATTACCCGCTTTCAAGTATTCCGTTGGTACTTTGATCATCATCATCAATGGCTCCACAGCCCGTTGTGATCCTTGACCTCATCCAGCATTCCTCGCCTTTTCCATCTATCCCGGTATGCACCCCTCCAGTCCCTTTTCACCAACAGCTTTCAAATCCCGCTGCACGCCATCCAGTTTTCAGAGTTTGGGTCTACAAGTTTAATATTTTTCCATTTTTTAAAATTTTCTACGGAGTTTGAATGTACAAGTTAATTTAGGAGTTTCCACCAATCAAAGTATCTGTTAATTGAAGACGTGATTTCTAATGGTCTTTCGTAGTAAATCACGCTTAATACAATAATGCTTCATACTATAACTGACGTGTTCAAATATCATTTTTCAACACTTTAATGGCTGTTATCTCCGAAAACCACCACTTCTCTGGGTTTATATATCCTATCGTTGTTACCTACTGTGGTTTCCTTTTACCGAAAAAAATCAGCCTTTGTTGAGTAAATATTTTCTTTTCATTTATTGATATATGTATATGTATTTGTATGTAAATTTCTTTTCGTCTCAATAAATGTTTATTTATTTATTTATTAAATATTCTAATTTGTTTTTTTTTTCGTTGATTTTGTATAGTACAAAACGTAGGTGGGTCGTTTTCAAGCTAATTTTGTATCTCAAGAAAAAAATCCCTTATAATTAATTACGACGAAACCTCATTATTTTTAACATATATACAAAATACACTGTAGTAAACATTTATTATTAACAGTAATAACCTTGAATCTATTTAACCAGCGACATTACCCTTTTCTTGCTCCTAGACTTTACAATAAAATATTACCCGACATAGAACACAATATCTCACGCGACGAAACAAACTTCAAAAAAATGGTAATAGACTGGCTGAAAACAAATGGCAGAATACAATCTGCTCATGTCCTGTTAAATATCCTAACATATTCCACTGCTCTGTGCCTTCATAACCTGAAAATCTCTGCCACAGCTTGGTTCCATCCATCATTTCCACTACAATTATATGGGCTAAAATAAATGAGAGTTCACGGTAAATTTTCTGATCATATTTCTTTTCTTTTTCTTTCTTGTTTATGTTTAATTATCTCTGTTAATTATTTTGTATTTTAAAACATGTAACCACAGGGCAAATTGAAACAGTACTGCCTCAGAACAGACTTGTCTAGTGAGGCAGTAAATTTCCAAATAGGAACAATTGTACTTACTATGTTTATGGTAAGTATTTTTAAAATAAAGATATTTTTTTTGTTATTGTTATATATATGTGTGTAAAAAAATGGAAATAAATAATTTCATTTCATTTCATTTTTCCACTTTTTTTTAGTAACAATGTGGTAATTCCTCTTTATACACGTTATTTATAAATTTGTAGTGTCTACATGTCAAGTTGACCATCTAATTCATATTGATTTATAAGAGAATATCAAGTTAAGTTATTCTGAATATACCTTCTGCACTGATTTTGGGACACGTTGATTTTGTAGGGAAAACAACTCTGTTACGAGGAATCACCAAATTGTTACTTATAAAAAAGTGGAAAAATAGATTCAAGATTATTATTAATGTTTACTACTGCGATGTATTTTGTATTTATGTTTTGACGTCATTAATTATAAAGGTTTTTTTCTTGAGGGACAAGATTAGTTGCACTAAATTTGCAAACGACCCAGGTATAAATAATTAAATCAATGGAACAAGTACTTAGGTACACCTCATAGATTGCTTAAATTTAGGCAGTATTTTCGAGTCAATGAAGTCGATCGAGACATGTATTGAACTTTGATACCTCTTCTGAGATAACTAGTCCTGCACATAAGCCGCTTTCCACCGACCCGTCTATTTCATACACACAATTTTCCATATTTTTATTCTAGACGTGAGTTTAATATTATGTAAGCTAGTTTCTTTGCTGAACTACGACATCAGATGTCTTTGCTTTCCCTCCTTCATCAGTTTATCGTCACAGTTCTCTGTTTCGCTTTAGTTTGTAATAAATATTCTTTGAAAATCATCACCGTCTATTTTCTTTCTGTGATTGATTTGTTGTGTTACGATTTCAACTTCACGGTACGTTATCTGTGTACGATGGTGATATTGTATTTCACGGTCTTGGCACTTAATTTTTAAATGGACGTTTGCTTGAATAATAATAAAACTGAATAAATATATCACACGGCTCATTGTTCTGTGCGTTTTCGTCATAAACGTCGAAATTACACGCTCGTCTCTAGACTACTGTTGTGGTAATCAATCAATTTATACCGTGAATAATTAACCAAAAGTGCTCATTGCTATGGACGCTGTTGTTGTTAACACGCATGAATATTTATGTGAAATTATTTTGTTTTTTTCTTGACAGCTTTTTGAAATGCATCTCTCGCGTTGGTCGATATGTTGTCGTCTATGGTTGTCGTATAATAAATTGGTACAATATTCAAATTTAACAGTTTACTTTATCTAAGTACCCACGCGACGTAAATCGAATATTGTAAAGCTAGATTTCACATAAAACTGTGTAAGGCAATGAAGCATGTTTTTGCCACAATGCTTTCTAATACGCTGTGGTGGTTCGGCCACATTGAATGAATGAATTATTGATAAATAAATATAACAAGAAGAAAATGGTATAAGCAAATAAATGAGTTATTGAAGTACCTAAATGTATCTTATACATCAAAATGGCAGAAAATTTAATGGATTTTAGAATTTTCGCAATACTTGTGAAAAAAATTAACTCAACTTTAATGTTTAATTGATTTCTTCTCTTTTACAGATTGAATATAATTGGATAATTTCAAAATATTTGTGTTGAGTTATTAGGAATAATAAACAATACTTATGTATTTTGCCACGGAGTTCTGCTTTTTTGACCAAACTTTTTTCCCTAAGACTAAAAACAAACCACTCTACCAAGATTCAACGAGTCATATCAAAAAGAGTATCATAATATCAAGAGTATCATTACGCGCAAAAATAAAGTAGATTGTTTTTGAAAATAAACCCGATTTGTTTTTAATACATTTTGTACGCAATTTATTTGAAGCCGCGACGTATTCTGGGTTTAATTTAATTTTTTACTAAATATCTTCATTTATTTTTTAATCAGGCGTTTTTCACTCATTCATTTTAATGTGGCCGAAACACAACAACTTACGCATTTTTTTCCTTTTTTTTTAAACCGGGATCAAACATCTCGACGGATCTTGTAAGAGGAAATCGCCGATTTTCATTCTACAACAACAATCAACATTCCGACGAGAACTTACAATGCTTTCAGAGGGAATTTCTTTAGGTCTATTGACCACTAAGAAAAATATTACATGCCATGTTTTTTTTGTTATAATTACGTAGCTTCATTAAGAAAGAGATCCTTCTATATTGTCTTACCGTGTTATCGAAAAATACTTACGTTGAAACCGTTTACCAGTAGATTACTCTTTTTTGTTTGATTATATTGACATACACATTTATTCCACCTTCCGATTCACCGCACCAATTACGCACAAAACATGACTATTCATAGAATGTGCGATACATACAATAACAGATTTCAAGAGTTTGACATCTTCCACCTCAGCTCCACAACATTCAAATACTCTATACAAAAGAAGATCAATAACCACTTATTATAGGAAACCTTGACGGCATTTATTCTCTTTTTTCTTTTTTCCTTTTAGTTCAATATTATGTTTTAAATTATTGTTAACTTGAAATGTTGCTCTTACCTACATACCAACCTATGATCATATTTTATTTTTTTATTTTTTGCAAACTTGTATTATTTTATGTCAATCATAACGACAAAATGTAATAGGCCTTAATACTTGATGTTACTATTGTATTGTACTATGTATTAACGCTGTTTTTTGTCCAACTTTAACATAAGTAAATAAATAAAATAAATAAATAAATATTATATTTTATTTACATCGTCGATAGCGATTATTTCTTAGGACTAGGACATTATCAAGACATGACAATGTTGTAGTCTGACGAAATAGTCTGATAAAAATATATACGTAGTTATTTATAGTGGAATTCTACCAAAATAAAGTCATGTAATAAGAAGACAAAAAGATCGTTGAGTTCCAACAGCGTTAGAACAGGTTAGGAGAAAGACTTCCACTATCCACGTGGTGAGGTAATATAAGGTAGTTTTCGTTATATATCAAGATATCGCCGTGGAGGGAGGCGATTTGCACATATACCAACCAAACAAAACGACACAAATTTGCACTCTGCGCACCCGGAAGCCTGGCTCCAATTGTTTTACAATAACAATAGCACATGAATTAATTCCGGCAATACAAGACCGATCATCCTGGCGCCGAAAGATTAGTGAAGCCGACCCTACCTATAGTATGACATGGAAAAGAAAAATAAGATGAATTATATAGCCATTCAACAATAAGTACTTATACTGTGGTTTTCATTTGTGAATTAGGTTAACAACGTTATGTATTAAATATTCTATTTCAATAAAATATTCGTTTCCGGTTGGTAGTCAACAATACGAACGACCACGACGTGATCAGATTAGTTACTCTGTGATCCTATCCGCCAAGTTAAGGTACATAGGTACCTTCTACTGCATGACACCATCAAACGTTGTGTTCAGCTATGCATATCAATTATATTATTTTGTATGAATTACAACATTGGATACATGACGGGTAGGTGACTCCGTAATATTGTAAATCTGGGTTCGATTTCGATATCGACCCATTTCAACCATACAAATTACAAGCATTTTTCGTTTTATTTTAGAAATGCATAAGACAGTTTATTGTTTGTGTTGTTTGTTTACAGGTAAGCGTGCAATGGAGGTTTCATTGCCATAGGGCAATTTTTTCCAAGAATCGTGAAGACCTGAGTAAATTTTATAAGCAATTTTTGAGGGCAGGCTTTGAACACACTAGATTTTTCATATATTTTTACATTATATTGCTAGTCCACCACACAATTTGCTTAGCCAACTTCCCATAAAATTAATATCAGTAAAAAAAATATAGTCTGATCCGTACGTTCGCACAATCTCACAAATATGCACTAGTACACGCATATGAATTATTTACTACCCACTCACTGCGGTTTAAAACGAAGAAAAACAATCGAGTGAGGAAAATAAATCGTTTAAATAGGCGGTCAATAATTGTGGTTTCTTTAGCATTGATGGTTTGTATTGGTTGTAGACGAGTAGGTACTTAATGAAAGTATACAGAATATTAAAGAAATTATCGCGCTATTAGTATCTTTCGCGCTCTCTACGATTTTTACTCTCCACACTATGGAATAGGGGAGAGTCATGATTTCGCAAAATTTAAGCGTATTTTTTTTACATCAATTTCTCAATGGGTATCATGTAGAGAATGCACACTATGAGTTTCGTCGTGATGTGTTTGTGTGTGTATGGCGTATACGCCGTACGCCGTAGCATTTATCTTTTTTGTGTCCTCTCTACAGCCCACACTATAAGTCCGATCGACTTCATATTAAGATCATATGTGTAAGGTGCAAAGACCTAGAGCTGATTAGTTTTCCATAGACAACTTTTGATTTCTTCTCTATGAATTCATCATTTACGTTGTTTTTTTGTGTCCTCTCTGCAGCCCAAACTATAAGTCCGATTGACTTCATATTGATATCACATGTGTTAAGTCCATAAACTTAGAGCTGATTAGTTTTCCATAGACAACGGTTCATTTTTTCCCAATGTTTCTTTATGATTTCATCTATTAAAACTGAAAAAATGCTCTCACGACCTGGAAATTAGAGATATTTTAATTTGGTTTCAACTATTTATACAACACCAAGAATCTTCATAAAATTGTATTCAAAGTTGGTCAATGTTAAAAGAAAAATATTCAACGGTATCAAAAATTATATTTTATTTAATGGATTTTTGTATGAAACTTATATGTAACAAGAGAATTTTTTTATATTTGGCAATGTTCAGTTCATTGATTTCATATTGATATTAGAATATTAATAGCTTGAACTTAGAACTGATTAGCTTTTCATAGATATCATAAAATTTCTTCGTATGATATCACGTGTCAAAATTGTCAAAATGCTCTAACGCTCTTTGAAACAAAATTTATCTGCTTTTATTAAAATATTTCATACAACATAAGCATTCTTCACCATACTGCATTAATAGTTTGTTTATCTTAACATTAAAATATACTATCGGAAGAAAATTTATATTCCTGGTAGTAACATTTAGTATGAATAAAAATGTAATGAGATAAATTTATATGTATGGAAAAGTTCAGTAATTTGATTTCATGTTATAATGTAAAGAGCTTGAACATAGAACTGATTAGCTTTCCGTAAATAACAAAAAAATTCTTCATATGATATCACGTGTCAAAATTTTGAAAATTCTCTAGCGTTCTTTAAAACAAAATTTATCTGCTTTTATTAAAATATTTCATACAACATAAGCATTCTTCGCTATACTGCATTAATAGTTTGTCTATATTAACATAAAAATATACTATTGGAAGAAAATTTATATTCCTGGTAGTAACATTTAGTATGAATAAAAATGTTATAAGATAAATTTCTTATGTATGGAAAAGTTCAGTAATTTGATTTCATGTTATAATGTAAAGAACTTGAACATAGAACTGATTAGCTTTCCGTAAATAACAAAAAAATTCTTCATATGATATCACGTGTCAAAATTTTGAAAATGCTCTCGCGTTCTTTAAAACAAAATTTATCTGCTTTTTTTAAAATATTTCATACAACATAAGCATTCTACACCATACTGCATTAATAGTTTGTCTATCTTAACATGAAAATATACTATCGTTAGAAAATTTATATTTCTGGTAGTAAAATTTAGAATGAATAAAATATTTCATATAACATAAGCATATTTTACCATATTGAGATTGTCAATATTTGTGGTGTGGAGAGTTTAGTGTTGGCCACAACCCACTCGTTTTTTAAATAATATGCTCATTCTATGAGTAGTCTTCATCTCGCGAGACTTGCAAAGTTAAGACCGCATGTGTTGCTACGACATTAAGAGAGGCTTTGCAAGACCAAAAGTCTTGCATGACTTAATGCAAGAGTCTTGCGGTCTCGGAAAGTTATTTATTTTTATTAGATATATAAGCAAATAACTACGTTCTATCGACATTATACCTACTCTCTATTATGTTTTTTTTAATTACTGAATTTTAACAAAAAGATAAACAACATTTTTTGTAAAAGTTGCAAGACCAAGACTCGATCGATTTTGCAAGACCAAGACGAGTCATGGTCTTGGTATATGAGAAAATTCTTGGTTACAACCAATACAAGATGCAAAATTGCAGTGATAAAAAGCTTCGTCAATTCTTTGTGCATTCGTGTCTCATATCTAGGCTCAATAAGGCTGTGTTTTTTTATCAAAAATATTAGTAATAGTATAGTTGAAATACTTTGATTTCATAAAAATGTGTAATACTTTTGGTTGTTTCATTGAAATCAAAAAAAATTTGAACATTTTTTTGAAATCAAAGTACTTACTTTAACTATACTATTACTGATACTTTTATTGAAACAACCCAGCCTAAATGTTCAGTGTGTTTCGTGAAATGTTCTCGACATATTGAAAAAATGACAATACAATTTAAATAGAGTTTCGAAATGCAACATGGAACGTGATTTATTATTCACAAAAAGAAGGATTCATAATCAGTACGTAAATTTTAACGAAACTCAATAAAAATAATACACATAATGCACTCTTTCAGAAGTTGGTCAGTAATATGTATGTTTAAATAACAGGGTGAGTAGTTGTGGAGAGTATAAAAATCGTTTTGTATTAATTCCGCATAACAATACGAGGAACCTTAACAAAACAGAGTAACTTTTAAAGTATTCTGCAGTGATTATGAATTCTGAGATTACAATAAATGTCAAGAATGCAGCTGAGAGTGTTGAAGGTAGATGATAATATACATGAACGATATCACTCGGTTGTATAGGATAGTTTATTTAAAGTTTTGGGAACAAAAAGTTATTTGTTTAAGACACACATTTGGGCGCTTAGTGCGAACCATTTTGTGTTGTGAAGTTTGTCGCACATCTCGTTCTATTCTGATGAAGAATGGACTCAAGGCAACATTGGAAAAGATAAAATAATTAAAGCTTTTAATAATTAATTATAAAATTAGGTTGTTCATCGGAAGAAGTCTTCGTCGCGAAATATTTTTCGTGGCATCAATTGCAGTTGTCAGTTGTCCAAGTATTTACCAAAATGTTTAAAAATTTCACTTTTTTTGATATATTATTCCAATCATCCGATCATTCTTTAAAAAATTAGGTATGGTAAGTCATTCGTATTTTTATGAATATGGATATCTTACGAAATATAAATATTAATTTTTTTTTATCCTATACATTTCTTTAGGTACACACGTTATTCTTCTTGGCATTAACAATTGGTATTTTAATGTTTTATTCACGATCGTTTCAATAAAAAATGTGTAAAAGCACACATTTATAAGAAAACACATCACTCCACGTGAAGAGATCACGAAATGTCACGGAAATGTATATACATATGTAGATACTAATAGTATCAAAAGTGTTCCTGGACGAAACGAAATCTGGAGTGGTTCGTGTTCATCGCAGGCCTGTGTGGAACGAGGTTTAAAAGGTCACCAGGGTGATAAGCAAAACGACAAGAAAAACTCACGGGATAACCATCCAGTCCCATTCCTCTAGCGGCGAAAACCATTCCCTCAACTTCTCGGACCCCGGGGGACAATACGAACCGTGTAACGTCATAATAATATGTCGAGCACGTATCACGAAATACACATCGTCTTTGTGGTTGTTTTTTTAACTGTATTCAATTTGTTTCTTTTGTCTTCTGTATCTCACTTTCATGTTCTAAGTTCAGATCATCAAGAGCATTGGTTTCTTTGTATGATATATGAATTGCAGTCTTTAATTAGTGGCGTTCTGTGTGTATCCTCGCCCATCTTCCATCTCTTTGAAATACACTCCTAGTAGATAGGTACATAGAAATATATACCTCAACTTTCTCGAGCCATTCGTATTTTACAAACCATTCTTCTCTCGCACTTTGAGGTTTTCAAAAATGACTTCGGTTGATATTTAAGACTGGGGAGTTTAGTATTGGTCACAACTCAATTTTTAATCGAACAACGTTGTCTAACCGACAATAACATGATGTTTTACTGCCGAAGATGTTGTTTTATTCATACATGTTTTATTGGTTTTCATAGGGTCATTGTTGTTTTATGTGTGTTAGTGCACTTCATTTATTTTATTTTGTTTTATGAAAGCGAGCAACATAAAATATTAATGTCAATAAAAGATAAAAGGTATCATAACACACCATTGTTTCTTTGCAATGTACATGTATTTTCATCACTTCTATTTTTTACAATTAGGTACTTGAATAATGTGTTTCTAGATATAGGTATACATTATCGCTCATCTTCAAATTGATTTATTTGTAAAATATTATTTCATGTCTTGGCATTAACTTCACACATAATTACTTATTATACTAGTTGCATGTAACACATGAGATCAAACTGTCGATGGCGATAGTATAAATAATTGAAGAATACCTACGTATAAAAATATTAACATTTTAATAGTACATCCATAACTTTTTTTAACAATTTTTATAAAAGTTGAATTTAGTGACGACATCGCTTCATACAATTTGTATGGCAGTGGCCTATACACAATATCTAAGAAAACTTAATGGTTTGATACTTAATCTCCAAACATACATACATACCATCATGCTATTTTCATATTCTGGGTAGGAAAAAGGATTGACTTCCATACTATCCTATCTTGACATTCATACCTACATGTGTTGTATAGAAAACAAAATATCTCAAAATATTCAATAATTTTGGATTGATGGGTTTGTAGTTTGGTACATACCTATTCTTCAAATATACATACTATCGCTATCGACAGTTGGATCTCATATGTTACATGCAAGTAGTTATATTTAAATTTCATTTGATAAAGGGACCCAGTGCAATAGTCTCAACGCATTCTTTCCATTTATTTACATTTCCGTAATTTATCATTCTTATTTTGCTCTACAATCGATTAAATACCTACAGTGTTATGAAATTTTCAGAATTCAATCTCCATGATATTTGCTTATAATCTGCAATAAAAAATAAACCCTAATAATTGCAAATTCATAACTCCCCACTCCCCATATATCCCCTTCATATCCCCTTGGGTTAGTGAGGAGTAAATATAAATAGGTTTAGTCATTCAGTTTGCGGCTCTATCAGGAGGTGTCACAGTAGGTATATATTATATAAAGTGATTGAATATTTATTTATCAATATAGATGTGATACACACAATGTTGAGATCATAATATGATTATTTTCACCGACCGACCGCGAGACGTTAGCGCGCATTCGTTGTCATAAAAGAATCACAGTGGTGCGGTGTCGTATGTGGCAAGAATGTGAATTTTATGACAATATAGGTACTCTACTCTCCTATTACACAATCCCTTTATCGTTTTCAAACGATGTTTCGCTCTGCTGAAACAAACTTTACGACTGAATATTATATTATATTATATTATGGTGTATTGCGATGATAACATCTCTCGAATGGTAAACATTGAAAATAATGTTTCGTTTACATTATTTATATTTTATCAACTTCGGTCACGAAGATTTCTTCACGCTATTTGGTACCTACACGCAATACATTCATAAATACCTACATATATACAATATATGTACATGCATCAACTCAACAAAACTTCTCAATACGATGCATATAATAATAAGGCTATTGGATTCTTCAGAAAGTCACTTTATTTTTGGTAAAATTAAACACAAAAACATACATGCATAAACTTCACACCCCTTTGCATGAATTTCGGGTGAGGAAATAATCTACAATTTTATTTTCAAATTGTGAATTCATATCGCTCCACTATTCCATAGTATTGGAAAGTATATCCGTTATACACAACCATTTAGCCGAGATGCAGATCTACCGAATCTCTATACTAAATCTTAAACATAGGCCAACATGGATGATGGTTCGTGAGACCGAGAATGAATTTTTATTCAAAACGAACACACGAAGCGACCGAACAATATTTTAAGTATGAAGTTGACTGAAAAAAACAAATAAGTTCTCTGTTATGGTGACTTTCCGAACTACGTGTTATTTCAGTTTAGAATACAAATATTGATATCGGATCACGCAATTGCACGAAAAAAACTGATGCAAAAATTTAACATATTTTACGAAAATTCACCGTTGAAATAATTCACGATTTTATTTCGTTTTGACGAATAATTTCCAATAAGCACTTAATGAAGATTTTTTAACACATACCCATTAAATTTTTTTTATGTTCCAATCACTTAAAACGATCGTGTTAAACACAATTTCTGAGAGATTTTGCACTTGTCGTACATATTTTTGTACTCAAACCATACGTAATATGTGTTACGAATACATTGAATTAAATTATCAAATATTTCACGTCAAACCATAGATTTATTACTTTCATGCTGCCAATCTCAATCTCATAATGTCAAACGCAGTTGTTATAAATTGAAATACAGAACATGCTAAAGAAAAATGCATAATCTACTGTGAAACAATATAACTGGTCATTAAATCAATTACACTTTTTAATATGTGAAAAGAAAGCTTTGTACCCCTTGATGAATATTGAATTACGGTCGAAAGTGCGATCACTAATTTAAATAATTTCTCAAAATAAATAATGTCCACTGAATATCGATCTGAGTTATACATAAGTACCTACTCATTCAACATTATTACGAAAGTTATGTCAATTGTTATTTATTTATTTTTATTTAAGCATTAGTCGCAAATAATGGTGTATTTTATTTATTGATGATTTTCTTCGCGACAACTAGGTATTACATTAATATTAATTTACCACGTACCCAATTATAAATTGCCACATTATGGACACTTTTTTGGTTGCCACAGATCTAGCCTGAAATTCAATCGAAAATTGTGTCTCCACAGGAAATTGAACCCGGGACCCTTGGATCAGTAATCAGATACCTAACCAACTGAACCATGAAGGCCTACAACAAAACTATTTGTTATTATTACTAGGAACTTGTTGAAAATGTAATTAGTATTAACATTAAATGTTTGAAACTCTCTCAGTGGTCTTCATGTGTCAATTTTATCGTCTCATTTGGTAGGGAAATGTTAAGTAGTAAACTATTCGAATAGTTAACTACTGAAAAAACATATGTTTAATGGTATTATTATAATTCGAATAAATTGTGAGTGTTTTGGCAGAATTCCATTTGGTGCTATTTGAATAAAAATATAAAATAGGTAGTTATTTGACTGTTTAAGATACGCATCGACCTTGAGTCATTAACGATATGAAAAACCAATATGCGAAATTATGCATTTCTGTTTTAAACTGTACTAATTAAATCCACATCAGTTGTAGAATACCTAAGTACTTAAATTTACAGTACCTATGCTTTTTCTGGTTCGATGTAACGTGTCGCGACATTAAAGTTCTTATCACTCTTGAGTCATTGTTATTTCTCTCAACATCTGTAGACGGGTCTTTGTGATTTCGAATGCAGAAAAATATGTAAAAACGTTTACCCCTTTCTCATTCATACGTGAACACATTTGTTACCAGAGACAAAGCCATGTTCGGCAACTCACACACAGTGGTGCCTCGTCGTCCGCCTTGGTTTTGGCTTTCACGTCACGTGTCGGTTTTCAGGAATCCCGTCTGCGGGGCTCCCTCAGCCAGTAATCTATACCTACATAATATGACACAACCATCACACATATTACACATCCCTTTGAACCTTCACTTAACCGTGAAGTGAAATCTCGCAATGCCAAGACTCACAGCCTCCGGTGTACCTCCTGTACCAAACCACCGAGTCGGCACGTCCCTGTTGCATTCTTGCGGGAAAATTAATGGAAGAGATTAGACGCTTCGTGATTTTTTCTTGAAATTCCTGTAAAACTGTTTAAATTAATTGCTGACCTCTGTTGCGCTCAGTAGTAGTTCAACTTCATTCTGGCGCATGTATGAGTTCGATTATCGGTTTGGTCTGAT
Source organism: Molanna angustata (assembly GCA_963576475.1). Lineage (NCBI taxonomy): Eukaryota > Metazoa > Arthropoda > Insecta > Trichoptera > Molannidae > Molanna > Molanna angustata. Next base: position 27,352,199 of record OY754975.1, read on the forward strand.
ATATTAGCCAATCGTGTCACGGTGAAGTTTTAATTTATTTATTTGTCCGGGAACTAAATTGTTGCAACCACTAAAAAGTACCTTTTTTATTTTTTTTCTCAGATAAAAACAAGTGTTATTTTGTAATTTATTGAAATATTTCCGCTTTTATGTTCCATAAGATTCAAGTTTATATAAGTACAATTTGTATGTATGTTTTTTAATGTATTCTGCATCGAAAATAAAATATTCTCCCAGCACCATTTTAATTATTATTCACAATAAAGGTGTCTTTTTACTCTTCTAATTACACTTGTTTTATGTCGATATGTAAATCTTAATGGTATGTACCAATTCGTATATTATGGTATCGACGAAAACATTACATTTCCATTTTACATAAAAGAAATAAATTGAAGCATAAATTTAAATAAATAAGTTGTTTCGGAAGGTAACTTTGTGGCGTCATTAATTAGTTAAAATATCCAAAATTAATTTGTTTACACCACTTATGAGGGCTAACGTCGACCGGTTTCGAGAACAACTTTCTCTTCCTGATGGAGACTTACGTACTTTCTGAACAGATCGGCTTCGAGAACAGTTTTCTTCTTCCTGAAGGAGACTTACGTAATTTCTGAACCGACCGGTTTCGAGTACAACGTTCTCTTCTTCAGGAAATTAGTTGTTATTCAAATAGTGTTGACAGCGGCTGTTATTAAGAACAAAATAATTCTCAATTTAGAGTAGTGTGTGTATTATGCGCGTTATAATAGTCGTATGTTATTGTTACAAGAGAATAAGAGAATATTGGATAGGTCCAAACTCGAAAACATTAAGTTTTGATTTAGGTTTATTTTAAATATAATGAAATACTATATCTGTCATTTTTCTTTTTAAATGGCAATTTCAGTTGTACAGATTTTTACGTGGAATTATATCTCCCGTACTAAATCAACCCGAGACAGACAGAGATGGAGAGAATTTAGTCTCCTAGGCACGTACGGACGGATGTCTCTTTCTTTCTCCTTCTATACTTTGGTGAGTCATGCTTCTGTTCAATTTCAAGTATGCCAAAACCTGGAATCCTAGAATCCATAGAACGTGGTAGTCAATGTAGGTATGTACTACTTACCTGATGTTTCTCTTTTTTTAAATATGTCATTGGTAAACATTCAGATGACAGCATCTCGATACTTACTTACTTATCGGGTCCGGACTTTAGGCCTTGCCACTCCAGTATGCAGCGACATACATATATCGCCTTGTTATTTGCCATCAGTAGGTCATTCACATTACATGCACCTTGCATCAGGGGGCATTGTAATAAGTGAGAATCACTCTGCACCTCCCCGCAGTCGCAGCTCGTGTCCTCCCCATCCAGAAAGCCCCACCTCTGCTGGTTACTTTTGCACCTAGTCACCCCAACGGCCCAACCCTTAGTCCGTTCAGTGTTTTCCACGTGGGATAGCTCAGACTATGCACGGTGTTTGTGCTTTCGGATGGCATCATCCATGGATTGTCGCCAAGTTCCTGCCTCCACGATCCCTCTCTACGTTTTTCTGACGAGGTTGTGAGGTCATTTGTGACCTCAAGGAAGCTTTTTCTCGATTAGCAAATTCATATGATCTTGATATTATTATTTCATATTTCTCTACTCCAGTAGAATTTGCATTTATGTAAATATTTAATATTTCTATTAACATGAATCATGTTCTATTCAATAATGAATTACAGCTTTCCACCCGTCTACGATTAATCCTATACATTTAAAAAGTCTGTATGATTTTGATTAAAAACGAGGTAGTAAAATATGTATTTCCACGGAGAAAGACATACTTAAAAAGCCAGTGTAAAGAGATAATAAAAATATATGTACCTATTATTATTGTTGACACCTCTTATGACTGTCGTTCGGTGAAATAATCGTTTCAGTGATATATAATATGTAGGTATATAGCATGAATGATGCACGTTCATTTACTATTGTAATATTTTTTTATTAAGTGGCGTTCGGTTCTCTCTTCCTACCCCATGAGGGACATGGCGTGATGGTATGTATGTATGTATCATTTTTTATTTATACAAATTATAAACTTCCTAACAAACCAGCCCTATGCAAGATACAAGTTTTTTTTCATAATATGACAATATCTTCCAACTCATCTATGTTTTTAGTCCATAAAACCAAGATTTGAAATTGTTCTGTATCGATTTTTATTTTAACCGTCAATATTTATTAATTTATTTGTGAAAACACTTTATACGTCAAAAATGAACTTGTAAAATTTATATTTTATGTCGTGGTGTACACAATAATATTATTATTACTTCTTTATGTTGACTATAATTCTCTTATTTCTATATAAATTGTTGCTGTTTAAAATATTTTGTTTTTGTATGACATTTTGTCATTCTACAAAAATATTATTAGCCTCCATATATATGGATATGTGACAAAAGATATATTACCTTTAAAAATAAAAAAATAACGATATCTTATGGTCAACGTCATTGAATACTCGCATTTATAAATATTATCAAGAAAAAATAAATTATTTGTTGTTCTTAATACATGAGTATAATTTATATAATGCTGTTCGTGATGTCGTTGTTTTTACTGTCAATCGGTAGCTCGAGAAGCAAAAAGACGGTGCCGTACGATAATATTATAATGACAGTAGATCAGGGCCGGATCTAGTGTGTTTGGCGCATTTAAAGGGCGCTCCCTTCCATTTAAAGTCTGTGATAATTTTATTAAAATTTTACAGTAATTGAATTCAATTTTTATTTAGTAAAATTAACCTTGTTCAAACCATGAGTAAGTTATTTCATTCGATTGGTTTCAAAATACTTAATTGTTTTTTTTAGGAAAGGTGATAAATTTCTCGCTGTAATAGCGAGCCGCGGAACAATTTTGTGAAGGATTACGTGAGTGCGTTCACATGTGTTGAATTGAAACGTTGTCAGCGTGTAGACCAATCAGCAAATTCAACTTGATATAAATATTTACAATTGTATGGGTAAATATATATTATTTTTCTCCTTTTTTTTCTCATATTGGGCTACCCATATTTCTTATCGCCTTGCGCAATTGCACCATTTAAACCTACAGTGAATCCGGTGCTGTAAGTTGATTCCGAAGTCATGTCAACCGCTCACGGCCCGGCCCCTCCAAGAATGTCCATATAGGGTAGAAATGCCGGCGTTTTTTCATACATACACACGGTCAGACTCTTGTACCTTTGTGGCCATACAAGAGTGTACACTTTCATTATTGAAATGGTCGTAAATAATGTTCGTTCCAACCAATTTAACGATACGTGTAATTCATACAAATGCTCCGCGAACTTAACAATACTTACCTATACTACTTAACAGGCTACCCATATAACCACAACAATCAAACACTCTCCAACGGCGAATTTGGTCACTATTAATTTGTTTCTATTCAAGCTATCTATATATTTAAAATGTCTTTATTGTCGCATAATTCTGTTCCAAAGTAGGTAGGTACCTACCTATATTTCGAAACAACAGCAAGACAAAAAAAAATAATTAGATATAATTTTTTTTGTAATTTTTTTATTTACATACCTCGAAACAAGTTCAGCCTTGTAAGAAGTGGTTTACACAAAAAATGTATATTCTTACTTTTATAATTTTTTTTGTTTTAAAGAATTTATGTTATTTTGGTTGTTTTTAATAAAAAAATATATTTGTACATTTGAGCTTGTGTTTAAATTGTCGTGGTCTTGTGAGACCGCATGTGTCGCTTCAAGGCCAAGACCAGACTTTGCAAGCCCAAGAGTCCCTCTAGACGGAATGAAAGAATCTTGCGGCTTGCAAAATTTTATAAACTTATTTATTTTTAATTTAAAAGTAATAAATTATATGTCATACTATAAATTGATGTTTTTTTGTCATATTTCATTGTACTTATTGAAATTAAACTCGATGGAGTATGCAAGTCCAAGACCGGGGTGCACGACCATGACCACATCAGGTCAAAAGTTCATGTCACCCCGGTTTTGGTCTTGCATTTGCTCATCACTACTTATCATATAAATTATTCCATATTTATAACTGATTTGTACTTCAAAATAATAACTTAAAACTTCAATAATAGAGTGATTGATAATTCATTGTACTTCAGAAAGATTTTAAGTTCTTATCACGATTTCTTATATTCAAAATCTTGTGCTGTCGGACGTGAAAATTCTCTGAATACGGGTATTAATTGGTCAATCCACAAAATTATCTTCCTGTGAATGAAACGTTTTACCTTGTTTAATATTATGTTCCTCCTGTGCAAGGTTGAAATATAGATATGTATGTAATACATACAGAAGTAGGGTATGGAAGTAGAGTGGCCACAGTGCAATATCCCATCCCATTTTGTGCCATACTTTACGCCGTGAAACGTTGCGAAATCCGATTTTATACCGCAAGTGGCGGTGTGCTGGCTGCCTGCCGTGTACGGTACCCATATAATAATGTAATGTAATATTATGCCGTATAACGAAATGGTGGCTCCGTGTCCGTAGTTTGCTGCTGGTGGTGGTGCTGCGACAGCCATTTTCAGACACCGCACCGGGCTCTACTGGAATCTGGAATTGCCTTACCCGGCCGTGGCTTGCCGCGTCCGCCTCTGTATTCCAGAGGCGTGCGCGAAATACTTTCAAAATTCAAAACTAGATACCGCCATTTAAAAAAAAATGTATATATTTTTCACTTTCGCCCTCAAATACAGATCTATTATTATGAGATCATAGTGGGCCATGTCCCGCTCGACGGTAGCTCGCCATGCTCACGAGATAGTGTAGCCGACATCGCGCTTGGCGTGGAAATGAAAGAACTGAAAGTACTGTCAATGCGTGGTGAAAGCTCCATGTCTTGTCCGATGAGCAGCCGCTCCGGGGATGAATAGAACTATAAGCTTTGAAACTTTCCCTATGAAGTGGGGTAGGAGACTGCGAAATACTGTTGAAAGATCATTTATGCAAGTTACTCAAAGATCATCGCAATGTGTTACAAAATAAGAATTTCTTTTACACGTATTAAATAAGTTAAGAAATTAACTATTTTAGAAATAATATGATGCCAGACTTGAATGACATAACACTTCAGAAATTATTAATCATAATTAGTGAACTTATAACACGGTTTCTATTCAAAAAAGTATATCATCTATTATTAGTCTGTACTGTATAAGCTTGTCTCAAAACGACGGCTTAATTAAAATCATTTAATTCGTTTATACTATTGCTGGATTTTTTCCAAATTAAAAATTGTTCCCTTCGTATTATTTTTGCAAAGTTTCCTATCGTAACCCAAAATTATCCAATTGTACTTGTACTTAAAACTTGAGTTCGATGGTTCCAATCTAGTGAAACACTCGGTATAGTGTTTAAATTCAACGATGATCAACGTGAATTCGTTGTTGGTCAACCAACTATCTGTGTTACTATACGCTGTATTATTTTTGTATTTTTTTTTAAATAAATTGTTGGAAACCCTTAGTGTGTTTTGAACTTTGACAGCCGCTGTTTGTCAGTATCAGGGCCGCATAGAACGTTGGAATTGTAGAGAGCCAATCATACAACTGTTACTCGAAATAAAATTCGGCCAAATGGTACACTTTTGAGAAATTGATATTGAATCTCTATCTCTGTCGCTGCCATGGTATTCTGTTCTGTTGACTATGCATTGCACATGTGTGTACTTAACGAGAATATTATAGTTCCCCTTTGTGTGGCATTGGGCCTAGGTTGCGGCTCTAAGGGCCTAGGCAGTAAAGGCGGGGGTGGGCGGCCGACGCTGTTGTGCCCTCGTCATTCTGTACTTAGAGAAGAGCAGGACGGACGCCTCTAGTCTCGCTCGGCAGTTACTCGTCAACTGTGGCGAATGTTGTTGTGTGGTTCGGGCACACCGCCGGCGCAGACGTCGGGTCAGACATCCTGTGTTGACAACTAGACGTCAAATCTGACAGGTGATGATTGCGTCGGATGCCCCCGGTGTAGCCCGCGGAACCTTCGGACGCCAACACGAGGACCGAGGGGTCGGGGTACAAGCCCCTCCGACTTGAAACGGCCGATTTCGAGACCAATCGGAGGCCCTGACGTGTGTGGTTGGATTCTCGGGGGCAGTGGTTGAACCCGATGGATGGTGGATATTTGTGTTTGTCCGATGTTGCGGCTGCGTCCGGTGGTGAACAGGGCCAATGGGCTCTATAGCGTCGCCGGCGTGGAAGTGGATCGCGATCTCCCTCGATGGTCTGTCATGTATCTGTTTGTTGTTTTCCTTCTTTTATTATTATTTGTAACCCGATGAAAAGTTTTTTATGGAAATTTGCAATGAATAGTACTTGTTAGCAACGAAAACTGCTACCATTTACTATTTTTTCGGTGTTATATTATTTTGTCAAGTTATCTCCCCACAATACGATCACTTTGTCTTTTTTGTTTTGTTTCCATCTCAACCTATTTTTTTAAATAAAAATGAATATGTCCTTGTTTAACATTTACATATACATCTTCCTACATTCCCTAAATTAAGCATAAATGCTTGTGCTATAGGTGAACGAAAACGGTCGAGACAGGATTCGAACTCGCGACCACTGGATTACAAACCCAGCACGCTAACCGCTCTGCCGTCGACCCATTATTTTAGCGTAGATGTTTCATTTGCCAGTTTTATTTAGTTATTTATTTTATTTTTAACTTTTTGGGCACATGTGCTCAATGGCAGGCTTATTGCCAAATTGCAATATCTTCCAACCGACCATTAATTTTATCCTGCATTCCTTTTAGTACCTCAAACCATATCGATATATTTATAAAATATAAATCAGAGAAAATAACTAAAAAAATCTCTCACAGGTCTCCTGGATTAGAGTACTTATTCTGAAAAAGATGTTGTCGGGGTCGAGGTGATCAAAGTAAGTGGCGTTGATCCTTGTTGAACGTTGTTTTATGATTCAGGATCAAACAAAACCTAAACCTTATTACATACATATTATATTTTTTCATTTGTACACAAACATTACCTATCTACCATACTTTGACAGTGGGATATGCAGATGTAGAGATGTAACTGCCATTTGTCTTGCGTATATCAATATAATATGCATATTTTTACATTACCTTTATGTTTAATTTTTTTATTGCGCCTGAATTATTGCAAATCACATAGCATTTCCAATTTTTATTTGTACGGCTTCTGGGATCTAGTGACGACAAATGCCTACATAGCCTGTAAATCCGAACCAATTTCAATATTCTTACGTTTGTTCATCACTTATTCGGTCATGTTCATTTCACCACGCATTCAATTATTAGTATTTATATTGCGGCTATTTATATTTCAAATCCATTTACATTTAATTATTTCAGTACATAAAATGTATGAACAGCAAAAGTGACTGGTCTTAAAATATTATTTTTAATTTATTTTTCCTAGTTACGATTATATATTTATTTTGTTGTATATACATATATGTACTTAACAATTTCTGTCAATATTTAAGTGATTCTAACTAAATATTTCATTATTATTTCCAAATGTTATTCAAATGGAAATCGATTCAGCGCAGTGCTTCTGCCAGATATTTAATAAAATCTGTATTGAAATAAGTATATTCGAGTGTATTCGTTTGTCGCGAAACCCGATTCAATATTGATATTTTTATTGCATATCAGGTGGTGTATACCACCTGATATTGTTTAGTCGTACGAATATTCTGCCTTTGTTCAAATGGTTTTACCATTTTTTGACGCAGCAAATATGTAATAACCAAAAAGCGAGCGTGCAATAATATGTTGATATTTTAACGAGAAACTGTGTATATTTTTATGGTTGCAAAATACCAACAATACGATGATGTTTATTCTTGTGCAGTGACATATTTCATGTCAAAATAAGACGCACAGTGAAAAAGTATCCACGTATATTTTTATATGCACTCTTTTAAAAGTCACTGTTGTATTTTTCTTGTGCCGTTTATAAATGTTTTTTGTATCACCTTATTAACTTTCTGAAATATTTTATTATGAATTCGTATCTTTGAAGATCAGCCAGCAATAGTTTTATGAAATGATTTATGAATGAGTTCTTTAAACGTATTCGAAGTTCATTTTTCTTCTCAATTATGAAAAATGATTCAGATTATAGTCAGTTGGCAATTGAATCAACTTATGTAGATTACAGGATTAAAATAATTATCGATGTGTCGTCACATTGTTATAACATTATATTTCAATTATTCGTTTATCTTCAAACAGTTTATGATTGCTAATATTATGATAGCTACTCCGGCTCACTCCGTAAGCCACTCATATTATAAGCATAAGTATACTGTTTTTTATTTATTTAAGGTATCAAACAGTCCCTTTACAATATTCATTTATACATAAATACATACATCAAAAATTAAGAAAGAAATTTATGATAAAAACGGTATCCACCAATTTAACATTAGGCAGTCAGTATTTCGTATTATGAACTTCCTAATTTGATTAAATTATTATTTAATCAATTTAATGTTGAACGTCGTGAGGAAAAACCTTGAAATACCAACTAGTCAGTGGAGACAACCGACAACTCTGTGGTCTAACATGCAAAAGGAACTTCAGGGAGAACGTCGATACTTTAACGAGTGAGTGTTAGAGGGTCTGGCGATTGCCTCACTCTCTGACAGAGTGTCCTGGCGATTACATACCAAGAGGGCCGACTCTGACTAAGATGGGAATAGGCAAAGAAGAAGAAGAATTATTTTAATATTGATATGGGTTCATTTTCTCGAAATATTTTTACTTCTCACTACCCCAAATGGAGATTCCGCCTTGTAAACTCGTCCTCGTGTCAGTTATGCCATCACCCTGACCAAACTTCAGAGCACATCCTCTGGGAATGCTCTCACCCAAATGTGTCCTACAACAGAACGGAGCTCCTCGGAGTGCCCTTCTATCTGCTGAATAAAAAAAATGAAATTTCAGAGTCTCCTTGGTCAACTCTCTGATGCCCAGTTTTACAGTCACAGGCTTGAAGTACTCTCGCGACAATCCATGTATGTGAATATTATCTTCACCGACGTTGATTGTGCCGAGACCACGAGTCTAGAGGAGCTTCTAGAGCTACTCTTCGTGCCATGCATTCTTTGTCATTCTTACTAGCATTCTGCGAAGGGGCCGTTTTCAGTCCCCATATGCGGAGCGGGTGGAGGTGGGCGTAGCTACCCCAAATGCATACAGTGGGAAGTAATGAATTCGCAATTTTATATTTTTATTTTTTTATTGGAGATTATCAACTAGTATCATGCTGACATTGTTTTCTGAATTTTTTATCACAATGTACCTATCTGTGTGTGCTGTGTACTATGTACGGTTTGTTTATTCTACTCTATCGACTAGAGTACCTATTCATTCAATTCTTTTAAAATTTTGCAAATTTGTAAATCTAATACTCGCTTAGAACAGACCCCTTTAGATGTTGAAGGATGATCAATTCAATTTTTTTAACTGTCAAATATTTTAGTGCCCCCAAACTTCTTTTCTCGGTGATATTTTTATTTTCAAATTGCTAAAAAGGCACATTCATTAAATGGCATTGAAGAATTATGATGTTTTCATAATAAAAAATTTAAATAAAAAATAACTCAAAACTCATTTCATAAAAATGCTGAAAATTTTCCATACCAGATTTGAATACTTTGTGGAGGGACTTGGTAGTGAGGAGTATAGCGTTGGACACAACCCACTCGTTTTGTTTTTAATTTCAATTCTAAGTGCATCTTTTTTTTAATAAATTTACCTCAAAAAGATCAAAACATAAAATTCTTTGGGACAAGATTTAATGTGGCTAAATTATTCTTAAAAGTGGTCGTTTGGTGTCGACAGTCAAACCATCACACCAGTTAAAAATGCAGGGAGGAGGTGTTTGGTGTTGTTATTGTTTGGCATAACACTCACTCCGTTTAAAATGACCCCTTTCTTCGTACATTAACGTCACAAAGATGCGCCCTTAACCCTGTCGTTTCACATTCACCGGATTCTCACTCGATAAGGGAGTTCAGTATGGATCCGTAGGTACGTCGAGAACGAGCGCGGGCGGTCGGCCGCAATTACGGTTTCCATTACGGCCGATAATAATATTATGTCCGGCCGTCCCCGCCGACGGAGTGCCTCCCTCATCCGACGACCCACGATGCGAAAACGACGGCACCCGAGTGAAAAGGATTATGTTAATAACGACTCTCTGGGTCCCCCCACGTCATTCAAATTTTCTTAACTTGGGTAATTGTCGCCGAGAAATGACACAGCAGCGGCGAGCTTAATCATAATTAACACGATAGCTTTTCATTCGGTGGATACATAATTGCTTAATTAGAAACAACCTTTTTTCGTTTTATTTGTTTATTTATATTTCTATGTCCTAGTTCGAATGAATCTGTGACATAAAAATAAAATGTAACCAAAAATAATAGTACAGGGTACAAGAAAGTGTTGATAAAATGAACATTTTTTACCTACAAGATTTTTACACTTTTTTCTTTTTAACAAAATAATTTTGTCCATATTTTAATACTATTCACAGACAGGCTTTGCCTTGTGGGATTTTTGTGTGCACGGTTTATTTGTTTTTGATAAGTATTATGTAAATGTGTATTGTGTATTAACCGTGTACCAAATCTTAAATAAATAAAATAAATAAGTAAATAACATGTTGTACACTTAGGTATATATTTTTAAAATTCATTTCGTAAATTTATTTTATAAATACCACGATAATAAGAAATGGAAGATGATAAAAAATACAGGAATTATTTTTAATGTTTATTTGCGATTTTGTAGTGTGCATAGTAATCGTAGGTAGGTACATACCTATATTACGTCCAATATTTGTTTAGAATGTTTCTTTTACATTTTATTTATTTCGAAATTTTGATAAATAATTCTAAGAGAAACATTAAAAAAACAAATTAAACTTTTTTATTTCATATTTTACATAAGAAACGAGAAAATCGTATGTCTGTTCGTTCTAGATAAAATATTATTTTTCATCAATCTATCTATATCCTTTCTTCGAATGCGAATTAATGAATGTATCTGTGAAAACATCAAAAGACTGTATGTTTACTTTACTGACTGACGTGTGCAATTCACATTCCTCGCGTTTTCACAATAAATTTTATCCACTCGTAACATTCGATTTTCTCCCACCTCAATAGGATCATTGAGAGTCGAGACGTTGAAAAATACTTCGCGTTCTATGTTCAACACGTTGAAAATTAAATTTTAACAGCGAGTCAGTCGATCTCTGTATGAAACTGTGTCTTGTTTACAGCCATCTCATTTGGCACGCGATTTTCGATAAACACCAACATTCTTATTTTTATGTTAGAAAAATTAAATATATTACCGTTTGCTTAAAATATTATGCACTATCGTTATTCATTATTTTCAATATATTTGTTTACTTATATTATGTACAGAAAGATGAATAAATAAATAAAAAAAATATTTCTCTCTTTTGGTGAACGAAATCGGTCGTCGCAGAATTCACACTTGCGACCACTATATTAAACCCAGCGCGCTAGCCGCTCTGCAACCACCCATCTATATCAATGAATAAATATTCATATAAAAGGAGGCCGTGAAATACACACTATCACCATTTTTAATCCATTTCGTTCTTACACTATTAAACTAATTAAAAATAATACCTTCGAAATGAATTACGGTCACGTACTTTAAATCGTTGGAGTTAATATGAATACTGTTATCGTTTTTATATATATTCCGGTAGAGGAAAGTTTCCTGGTATAGTTTACCCCTGGGTCTATGAAGCTGGCCCGGTCTCAGTTGAGCCGCGCCAGCAAAAAAGCGCCTTATTACATAATAGTCCGCAACCACAATGGAGTTGTTTAATTTAATAAAGAGACCGAAATAATCCGCTTTCGGATTCAATAGGCCGGTCTCCGACGCCTGGGAAATAATAATATTAATAACCAACCAACATTTTCGCTTTATAATACCTAAGTGTAAATTTGTCGAGTCGTATTATTTGACTCGTTGAATTAATTTATTTTTGTCAAAGTCTCATTATTATTATGACGGTATTGTATGGTTGGAAACATACGCATCTATAACATGTATTTTTTCTTTTAGATTGATGCTTTTCTATTGTTTTTAAATTCCACCTCGGAACAAGCTCAATCTAGGGAGGTCGTTCATACCAACAAAAAATGTATGCATTTATATTTTTTTTTCTTATTTTATGATTTGTATTAAAATAATGTATTTTGGTTATTTATAATAATAATAATAATAATAATAAACAAACAAAAAAACACGATACATGAACTATGAAAAAAACACTGCCCTCAATAATCTCGACCCCGACTAAGACGGGATTTTTATTTATTTTATTTTTTTATTTTATTTAGAGGACAACATACAGCATATAATAAATTATATAAAATAAAGATGATTTGATTAATAATAAAGCCAATTACAGGTTGTCGCTGAAGTTATTGTAGTATATTAAGATACATTAGGAATGGTTACATATTATGGTGAGATATTGTGTGAATGATGTGTGATGTGTGAATTGCATATATAAATGTGTCAGTATATTAAGTGTTAAATTTGATTATGAGGATGAAATTTTAAGTTTGATATGTTTTTTAAATGTTGGGGCGCTAAGTAAGAATATCTGTTTTCGATAAGGGCAAATAAGAACAATTTATAACTCGTTCTGAGTTTGTCTAATGAAAAAAAATAAATATTATATGGCATGCGTTGTATTTTTGTGGCATTACGTTGATCATTTGTATGTTTCGTAAGTAATTAAATAAATTATCTGTAGGTATTTAAAACCTATTAAAGTTTTTAACATATTGTATTCCAATCCATATAAAAACTTAATTGCATTAATTTGCGCCTGTATCGCGCTTAATTATTAGTCGGTACTTGCATTAATTTACACATCATTAAAACAACATCGTGTGACTTGTTTGTTGTAAAGAGTGAAGCGATATAAACTACCACATTTTTAATTTGTTTCGATTGTTTTCGTTCAAATTGACTGATTTAGCGCAGATATTATTGTATTGTGGTTGTTTACATTATATTATTGTATTGTGGTTGTTTCCATTATATTATTGTATTGTGGTTGTTTCCATTATATTATTGTTTTGTGGTTGTTTCCATTATATTATTGTATTGTGGTTGTTTCCATTATATTATTGTATTGTGGTTGTTTCCATTATATTATTGTATTGTGGTTGTTTCCATTATATTATTGTATTGTGGTTGTTTCCATTATATTATTGTATTGTGGTTGTTTCCATTATATTATTGTATTGTGGTTGTTTCCATTATATTATTGTATTGTGGTTGTTTCCATTATATTATTGCCGCCGGCGGAATTGTTTTATTTTTTAAACAAATCATCGCTTTTCAATTTCGCGCAAAGCGGTGCGGCGCTCTGCGGCGTATTTTTCATTGTTCGTAACTTTTTGCCCGATTAAAATAATAATAATGAAATGGTTATCGCGTAAATAATGAAGCGTGAATTTAATGTAATAGCTCAAATAATGAAGTGTATATTTAACGTAATCGCGTAAACAAGGTTTTTTGTTTTGTAATACGGACCGAGTTCAGTGGCGTGCGGCGGCATACGACGCCCGTAGGTACTGAGCAGAGAGTCCGGAAAATATTAGCGTAAGCATTTTGTATACAATTTTGTTATGGACTGGCCCGCCTTCGGGTAGTATTTGAACAGTTTTACGTTGATTTATTTTGTATTGCTTTGACCGGATTCCTTCGCTTGTACAGCGGAACCGGGCACCAACGTGTAAAGTTGCATGAGCCCAAGACAAAAGCAAATAAATTGTTTTCGTTTGAATTATTTTTTGGCTGTCTTTACATTTTTTTAATTTGTTCGTTTATTCTCTCGTTTCCGTCTTTTGACAATGTGGATTTTTAAACGCTTGTTACACGTTGTGTTTATTCGCTTTGGAAATGTTATTTTTTTATGTTTTCAGCGTACAAAATTTTATGACGTACCTTCGAGTTAGTCTACCTACATATGTATATATTTTATTTCAAATGGTAGGTACGTTCTTTGGACAGTGTATTATATATTGCAAATGTAAAATGAAATCAAGTCATGCAAAGTTTTTAAGAATACCAAGTATGCTATGTAGTCTATCCGTTGTGAAGAAATAGTCTAGTTCGTTTGTTAGAAGCTCTGTAATATATTTTGCCAGCTTACCAACATATTCCGGTGGCCTTTTGCTCAGGTGTCAAAATATAAGTGGACAATTACTATAAATTGTGATTTTAATTCTTTCATGTCTATTTTCGTAATTCATTTTTTTAGATAAAATCTTTAATTGAATTCTTTCGTCATGAAGTAATTCTCATGTTTAATAATATTTATATTATTTATATAGTGCCGTTTTCGTGAGAGCTCACCTCAAGAGCGTTCTACATTGATTTATTTCCAAACTATTCTTCATTAACGTACATGTATCAAAGTAATTGAATATAATGAGTTGAATCATTGTTTTTACTTTTGCTATTTTTTTCCTCGTGTTTGTTAATCTGTATCATTTGCAACATTATATTGATTATTTTAACTGCCCTCGAATCGTTGGTTCTGGACTCGAACACTGATGGAGTCGTAGTTTTCATTTTTGGCAATGTTCTCATTTGTCGTCCAAAAATAACTGAATAATTATTATTCGTTCTCGTTTTAATAGTACGTAATATGTGTTATGGAAGAGCGGTTAAAGCGCTGGAATAGCAATCAGTGGACCCAGGTTCACAATTTGCCTCTAAACTTCATTCACCTTAACACAATTATTTGCTTGTTTTATGAATACTAGGCGTGTACCTGTTTCATGGTTTATAATGTGTACAATGGCGGGTTTATTACCATAAAGCAATTTCTTTCAACCAGTCAAAACAACGTGTGGCCATTAATAATGTAGTGGTCGCAAAATTCAAAAACAACAATAAAAAAGACAAACACAACATTATTTAATGTAAAATCACAGCAACAAAGAAGTCTTTCTAGGTTAGTTATTATGTACTTTTTTATGACTTATAATGTGGATGTTTAAAAAAATATAATTTTGAATATTTTATGAAGTCAAGTTTATTTTCTTCACAAATTCTATAGGGGAAGGGTGCCCAAAATGACATAGGAGGGCAAAATGACAAATAGTCATATCTCAAAAACGAAGCAAAAGACAGGTTTGATCCTGTACAGGAACAAACATCAGCTCGTTTCATGATCACTCACCAACATTCGGTTAGTCTGTGGTAACTACCGGAGGAGCACGAGCTGTAAATAACATTTTAACGCAAGTAAAATTTATTTTTGTTGGGACATTATAGTTAATTATTTTTTTATTTAAGTATATTATTAAAATGTGATTGCAGTGTCTTGTTATGTTGATAATTATCTATGAATTGCAATATAATTTTGTTAATTTTATAAAAGTGGAATGTGCTATTTTTTATGTTATTAAAAAAAACTTGGTTAGCGGTGTAAAATGACATAAGTAACGGTAGGGCAAAATGACATGGTATGTCAGCACTGTCAACCGTTCACTGACTACAGAAAATATTTGCAACATCAGGGAGAAAGCAGATTGGGACTGTATCAAGTGCCAAAAAGGGATCACACACAACGTTCTTTGTTACATGGGAACAAATGGAAATTAAGTTCCACCTTGTCTCATTTTTGCTCGAGAAAATATAAAAAATGAACTTTTGGACCATGAAAGTCTATTGAGTTTTAAAGTTTTAAACCTCAATAGATTGATTAAACATGGTGGAATAGGCGAATACCCACGGGACTTATTTACTATCAATTATTTTTCACTCTTTATTTGTGTATGAAAACATTAAAAAAAATACTAATACACCGAAAAATACACCGTATGTAATTTTGTACACCCGGTGGGGCAAAATGGTTTTTATCAGTATGTTTTGTATATATTTTTTTTAATACAAAATTTCATATTTTTGACAATTTTAAACTGATATACGTTTACCTAGATAGTGTTACAAGTAAGTAATAAAGTTTTTTTCTATAAATTACAAGCCGTTTTTTTAATATTTATTTTTAATAAAATCTATGTCATTTTGGGCACCCTTCCCCTACCACTTATGTTTCAAAAATAATATTAATATCACTTTACAATGTAATGTATAATTTTATATTAAACCTCATTTTATTTTCCAATAAGAAAGAACTCACAGCGGACGTCAGCTGTCAGTTGCGAATTAAGAGACGGCACAAGAAGGCTCTATTCCAAATGAAATCCTAGTCCCTCGGTTGTAGCACATAATTAGACATTAATTTGCATGCAAATGAATGTTGTACGAGGTTTCATACCGTATCCCCGGGGATCTCCCTCCCAGATCCGCATTAGCTTGCACTAAATCCCGTTAAGTACAAATTCCGTCGTCACACCAAACCTAACTCAGGGTTGCCAGTTATCAACCATTAAAACAACACCGATTTAGTATTTAAAAACATACATTTTGAACGACAACTATGAAGTTGAATTACACATTTTATTTTGTATTGATTCTCGGGCAACTAACAGTCAGGTGCTATGTCAAATATTAATTTAACACGCACCCAATGACAAGTTGCCATATGCTGGAGCTTACGTATTACATATTCGCCATTGAAAGCGTCAAGTCATTTTTTTCTCAATTAATTATTATTATTATTACAATTCCAGTACAATATGACATAAATCATTAAATATTAGGAAACAACAAAAAAATATATCATAACTCCTCCTAAACGACTGAACCGATTTAGATGAAATTTTTTGTGTGTGTTTGTGTGAGTACCAGAATGGATTAGATTCACAAAAAGGAATTTTATAATAAAATATCAATCGTTAAAAATATTTTCGTAATATGCATTTTAAATAATGGCGACATTGTTTTTGATATGTCATAATATAATGCAATGTTGGTTTTGCCATTGAAACTTGATGTTTTTCTCAACGCAGTCTGCGGTATTTGTTTCATATTTTTAATATTTTATGTAGTTATTTAGTTGTATGTATATTTTTTATTATTGTTCTATGAAGCTATGTAGTCATTTTAAAAGTATATTCTGTTCTAAGTATAAGTGGTATTTTGACGATACCACACCCGCACACCTGTCGCTGTGGGATATGCCGTGATAGCGTGTGGTATTTTTATGTTTGTTTAACCAGTTAATAACAGGCAAGCCAACTTTCGTGCAGGACAACGTCTGTCGGGTTCGCTAGTATTATATAATAAATAAAAAACAACATGTTAAGAGTTATATCGGCATCGCATGTATGCCTCCCCTCCACCAACCCAAAGGCTGTGTATTGGAGACACTACTACGTTACATTGTTAATGCAAATGATTTTGAAACTATATATATCGAAATGGTTTGGCCACACGGAAGAATAAATTACGAACGCCTGACAGAGAAATTGTACGTAACAGACAGAAATGGAATGTGAGGTCAAGGCCGTCAGAGAAAAGGATAGCTCGACCATGTGAACGACACTGAGCAACAGATGAACATGAAGAAGGTTATTCCTATTCCCCTATTCCTTCTCCCTTCCTGTTCAATAAAGGTTAGTACGTTGTAAGCCTTACTACTTATTGGATAGTATAAAAGCATTAGGGAACTTGACTGCTTTTGTTTATATGAATTGTGTTTTATGTTTTACGACATTTTTTATGTAACTGTCTGTTCCCAGAATAAAAATAAAATATGTATGAGACGACGTATAAAGGATTAATGGAAAAGTAAGGCGTTCGGTTCTCTCTGTGTTGTATATGTATTTTCAATTTATAGTATGTAAAAATCACATTACTCATCATGGCTGCTATCAAAATGTGAAAACTAAATTTTTGATCAAATGTTTTTAAAAGTGCAGTAAACATTTTTGTTTTGTACATTTTTTTGTTAATTTAACAAATGAACATTACTTTGTAAGTTGATATTGCTGTTAAATTTCGTGTCTGTGGCATAGTTGACTTTGGGATGGCATAGTTAAATTCAACTCTTAATGAGTTTTTAGTTTGATGCATTCATCACCTTCATTGCATACATAGGTAGGAAGTAGAAACCCTCGCCTCTAATGGAAAACTTTGTGAAGGTGTTTGATGTAATTGAAAAGCTCTAGCAGTAGCAGGAGTGAATATTCTCGTCAATTATAAACACACGACAGAGACATTTCACTATAAAAATAATAATAATATTGAACATTTTCTAGTCTATTTATAAATGGCAATTTCTTCCAACCAACCAGTCTTACCAGTTCATAGAAGCGTGATTTGCACGAGAAAGAATCTTAATTGAATTTCTTCTCTGCCGGAAATCGAACCCGGAACACGAGCACAGTAGCCAACACGGAACACGAGCACTTATGCCACTGTGAGCGACATCGACATTGCATGATTTCTCATAAAAAATTCCTTCTGTGTTATAAATTGTATCATTAAACTGTAAATAAGCTGTAGCTTCCCGAAGAAAATAAATTGAGGTTTGTACTCGTATTACCAAGTAATTCGGTTGTTTAAAAGCATTAGGGAATTTAACTGGTTTTGTGTAATATATTCATAGTACTGAATTTTTAAGCTCTTCATTTGAAGTACAATCAGCAAGACTATGGAAAAGTCCTGATATTACGTCGCCTATCCCATTTTACATATTCAAAAAAGGCTAAAGTAAAAATATCTATCTGATAATACCTGATTATTCTTCCTCTTCTTATCCTTTTGTTTTCGTATCATTGCTATCAACTGTTCCTATATTCAATTTTATTGTCTTTTATTTTTACCTTTTCTTCTGATATATGTACTTGTAATCATTATTTTTGTCATGTCATTACCTTATTGCCATAGAACACATTGTATTGTATATTAACATTAACTCTGATTGGTTTAATGAAATTGCCGTCTGGCAATAAGCTCACCAATGTATAAATTAATAAATATATATTTTGTTTTATATTTTCTTACAAATTGTATATAGCTGTTTGTTTCCAGAATTAAATAAAATAAATAAATATGACCCAGACGAATTGGACTAGGTTGGGCGGCCTTCGGTAACATCCTGAAAAACAATGACATTCCAATGAATTTGAAAAGAAAGGTCTTTGAAACATGTATCCTCCCGGTGCTGACATATGGATTGGAAACAATGACACTAACTGCCAACACAATATACAAATTGAAGTGTACGCTACGAGCAAATGTTAGGAGTGAGCCTTCGAGATAAAATAAGAAATGAAGAGATCAGACGCCAAACAAAAGTCGTTGACATAGCAGACCGTGTTGCAAAGTTGAAATGGCTGTGGGCAGGACATGTTGCAAGACAGGGTACCGAGAGGTGGACACCCAGAATATGGAGACCGTGGGAAAATAAAAGACCGGTAGGGCGACCACAAAAAAGATGGGTTGATATTATTCCGGTTGCGGGAAGGGGTTGCCTGTGGGATCACAGGACCGAGAGAGATGTAGTTCATATGAGGAGGCCTATATCCAGCAGTGGAGAGATGGCTGACAAAGAAGAAGAAGAAGAAATAAATATGGATCTGTTTTTTATTCAGAAAGTTACTCTTGGGAAGCCAGTGTTCATCTGCTTTTCCATCTTTTTTGTGGTCTCTTCGGGGAGACGATGTCGCGGTTGATATATCATTGGCCACAATAATGTGGAGTTTGGGACTGTTCCATCCTGTTTATTCATACTGTTGGTCTCTCCAAAATCTGCGGGCTGCGGTCCATCGTACAATGTTCTTAGTCTCACTCGCCTGCCTTATAATCTTCTGTTCGCACTCTGTCTCTTGGCGTCTTCTCTGCTTAATATTTGGGACTTTTATTTCTGATATTCTAAGCCCTTTCTGCGAACATTTGTTATGTTGATAACTTTACAAATCCTTAATTTATATTAGGAGTTAAAAAATATATAAATCTAGTTGTACTCGTAACAAAATCATAAGGTTATAATCGGTGCAATACATCTCTCTTAATATATTCGGGGTTTTACTGTAATTTCGATTATTTTTATTTCTTTTGTTCTTTACTTTGCTCACATATGTACAAGGCCTGAATACGTAATTTCCATTCAAAGTGCGTATTAGTTTTGATAATCTCAATGTACACATTTGAAAAATCTATTTGTGAAAACGCTTAGAGAGATTTTCGATAGCGTTAATATTTAATGTGGCATTCGCTACATGTTATACGGGTGTGTAATTTATTCTGCGCCAATTCGTGTTTTTCAACTTATTTAACGATTAGCATAATAATATGTTGGTATGCAATCTTTTCCCTCAAAAGAAACCACATTACCTCAAAAATAATATTATTTTTCTCGACGTAGGTAAGGAACATTAAGCGGAAGCATTTTTGAGTATACAGCCTAAAAAGCGCTGTTATGTTAAACGTAGAGTTTAGCTTGACTTGAAGCACAATATAAATTCCACTTAGTTAAAGCCATAACCATAATGGGTAAATACATCGCGGGGGATGTAGGATGTTTGGGGGAGGGGGTGGGGGATAAGGGGGCTGATATGGGAGACCCCCCTACCCTCATTGTGTAACAACTTTTGCACTGAATTTTGCATGCAAATTCGCTCCCTATTCGAGACTTGTTTGCGGCACGCGATTCTCTACTTAGGGCGTTGTAAGGCGTCAAACTCAACCGGTCTTTGTGTTTTTACATTTCCCTCTATGAACTCGATTATTATTATTGTTTACAAATATTTTACAAATATTAATTAAACACGATGTTTCCTTTTATGTCCATGACACACATCGTACGGCTTAATTGAAACTTGACTTGTTGTATGTTTTAATTTTGAAATTATACATTAGTCATTAGTAATTATTATTTGTTTATCTATCAGCTGTCAGTCAAATTGACTCAAACAACTCAATCTCCTGTACTCTCAAGAGCTCTTTCAATAAAGGACTGAACAGCTTTGTTTCGTAGAGCAGCACTAAACTGAAGTATCAGGGCCCTTGGAGTAATCTTAAATCATTGAAGACGCTATAAAATTCCCTATTATTATTTTAATTCCGTTAATTTGGATGTTGGATGATACGTCCTATATATTATGATTGTATTAATTTTGGATGTTATTTTTTCTCAAATTTTAATGAAATATCTCTCCCTGGAGGTACGTATTTTATTTGAAATATTTATTTCTATACAAGTATATTTACCGACCGTTCTGTTGATTCTTGTTCCGACATCGTTGCTTGACACATATCGGAGGATGATGTGATAATTTTATCTCTTAATTCTTCTTTTGTAATTGGCTTATCACTAAAACTATCTTCCTCGAACCATAAATGTACCAGATTAATAAGAAAAAATAATCATATCGCGTATATAAGTGTGTATGAAGAAACTGCCGACAAATTAAGTGTCGTTGCTATTAAATAAACAACAATAATAATATGATTATACTCCAGCGCGGTCTTTGTGTTTAAAAATTATATGCTTGCCAAATCCTACGATATTTTATATAACTCTTATATTTAAAGATCGGTTCCGCCAACTTTATAAGTAATTAACCCTTTGTATAATAATTTGCTAGCAGTTTGCTTTCTGTTGGGGGCGGACGACAGGACGGAAGAAACGGGTTTTGTTGGGTTAGTTGGGATCGTTCCCTTATTGCCCTTCTT
The DNA here is from genome assembly GCA_963576475.1 of Molanna angustata. Taxonomy (NCBI): domain Eukaryota; kingdom Metazoa; phylum Arthropoda; class Insecta; order Trichoptera; family Molannidae; genus Molanna; species Molanna angustata. The sequence continues at coordinate 27,373,894 of OY754975.1, forward strand.
AATTACGATATTTTACAGTCATCACTGTTATTATATAAGTACAAATTGCGTGGTAGCTTTATTATTATTTATCGACATGAATCAAAACGTAAAACATGATCGTTAACTCCCACGGAGGCGTCTACTGCCCCGTTATTACTAGGAGATCGACGATCTAACAGGTGCGATCCGCTGCTACCTTCCGATTTAGGTATTTGTGTTGGAAAATTTGTTTTATATTTACGTTATACGTACGCCTATATCTTTTTCGATTCCCACTCGATCAAATTACCCGGTATTTTTAATGAACTCGATTCTTGGTTTATTTTATTTACGACCAAACTAATGAATGTTGGTTTCTAACCGGCAAAATATTTTGTTCCTCTCTTATATTGAATGTTTCATCGCTAATATGAACGATGCATTCTTTTCTTTGTTATTTTTATCATTGACACAAGCATGCTATTTTGTGATGATGCTTGAAAAAAAAGGAATATTTCTGTTCGACTGTGAAATCTGTCTGATTAATTTTTCGATACCTTTAAAAACTGTACAGAATCCATACCTACATCCACTTCAAAAAAATAAAGATAATGTACATACTACAAATTGTTTATTTATTTTTATTTATTTATAACTCATTTATACAAAATGCATAAAAATATCGTAGATTGACGGGTTTATTATCATTTGACAATTCTTTCAACCATACATTCAAATCATGATTAACTTGGTTCTACATAGTATTTACATGATTGTACGCAGTGTTTGTTATTCTGCCACGTATTTCATTACATTTATTTTATTTTCAAGTAAAAAAACAAAAGCGGTAAAATGCCATCATTTTATAGTTTATTTTTTATGTAGGTATATATCTTCTTTACGAAAAAAATATGAACGATCTCGGTGAAACATGAATATAATATAATGTAAGCGTATAATATAAAAGCCGATAGGTATACTATATCGTCGTTGTGCTAAGATACAATTTGTTTGTATTGTATAATAATATCCACATAAGACGTATCAAGGAAAATAAAATAACACGAATCTTATGTATGTATCTGTATCCCCTTATGCTCGAAGAAGCACGCAGTCAGTATAAATTTTAATATTTTACCGGGCGAATTTAGGTGGATGTTGCTGCGTATAAGGAGGGCGGGTAAATGTAAAATATTTTATTCCACGCGTTTATGCTGTACAATAAGAGGGAATGTTTCTATTCACTCAGATTTATTCTGATGTATTATTATCCCCTCGCATTGCCTCGGTACATTTCCAGACCCACTGTGCGCCAGCGCATATTACCAGGGAAGCAGCCTGCATCATATTATATAGTCTGCAAAACCCAAAATAAAATGGATCTTGAAAGATGGAAATGTAAGAATAACAGAGAAGAGCGTGTATGAAATGATGCATGGACGTGAATGTCAGACTCCTCTAAAGTTTTTGATCATAGGTCTACTGCCCTCTCTCGGTCTTGGACAGTTTAAAACTGCTCCTCCTAAAATAGGTCTCCACTCACGAATATTTCGAAACCAGGAATTCTGCTTTCTTCCAACAATAAAAATGAAAATAAATAAAATATAAAGAGTTGACAAAAAATATACATACATACATACATACCTTCACGCCATGTCCCTTCCGGGGTAGGCAGAGAGAACCGAACGCCACATCTTTCTATCCTGGCACGCATCCCTCGCCTCGTCCACATTCATGCATCGTCTCATGCATGTTCGTCTAATGCTCACACTTCTAACATTTCCGTCATTCAAAATTTCGTTCACATGGTCGTGCCATCCCTTTCTTAGGCGTCCCCGACCTCTCATTCCATTCCTTTCCGCTCTGTATATTTTCTTCGTCAGGCGCTCCTCATTCATTCTCCCCATGTGACCAAACCATCTCAATATGTTCACTTTCATTCTAGTAATGACATCTTTCTTCATCTTACGTTCTTTCCTTATATCCTCGTTTCTTACCCGGTCATACATCGTTCTATAACAAATCCTTCTTAGCGATCTCATTTCAACTGCATTTATTCTACTTTCATGCGTCTTCTGCCATGTCCAGGTTTCACTTGCATACGTCAAGGTTGGCACTACGATGGCTTTATGAATGGTAACTTTGGCATCCTTTGATATGTTGCGATCATTCATAATTGGTCTTAGTGCTCCATTCACTCTGTTTCCTGCCATAACTCTTTCGATCTCTTTATCGAGTCCGTTCCGTTGAAATATGCTTCCCAAGTATACTGATATAATGTGAATGAGTCACGTCCAGGATGTTGCAGAAATTATAATGAGATCAATATAATGTGAAATTCAACTTCTTTGCGTGCCACACCTACCAGGGGTTGGTTGAGTTCATCAGTGATCATAATATTCATAAACATATTTTCATTGTAGTTGTTATTAAATCTTCGTTAACTCTTTACTTCCGTTGTGCTTAATTTGTTATGTTAGGTATTATTAGTAAATGCAGAAAGATGCCCATTTGTCAAAATAATATACATTGTACAATTTTATTTCGTTTTGTTTTTTTTCATTGGGCTTGATTTATTTTAAACATATTTTCCATTGCTAATATTTAACGCGCGTATTCGCTTTATGAGTGTGATGAATTCATATAGTGGGCGTGAATTTTCCGGTTGATGTGACAAAGAAAATTCCGCCTGAATAATTCTCGAAGAAATTTAATAGTAAAAAAAAAAGAATCAGTCTCCTGTCACCGTTAGCTGCGAGCCGCCCCTGGTTGCCTGTTTGTGTCCCATTTACATTTTTATTCGCTTCTGCTTTACGTTGGCATCTTTTGTTTTTTACTGGTATAATAAATGTGTTAGCTCTGTTACGGAAAATGTTTATTTTAATCGAGCGGGGTTTTATTTTCTTATTGTATTGTTTGCCAAGTGGGCGATGATTTTCCTTTTATCATTTTCTTTCACTTCAATAATAACATTTTTGTCGTTGGACTAATGTAATACACATTTGTTTTGTTTTTATTTCACCCCAGATTTCAGAATCTACAATAATAATATATTGTATATCATATCGATATGACAATACAACAGACTTCTTTACTATTCAATATAATACTATCTTTGTTTATAACGTGTATTATTACTTACTGTCTATTTTTGAAAAACTTAAATGTTCAATTGTGTACATATATGGTTGTGTCAGTGAGGTTTGTGCACTAACAATTTCGTCTTGCTCTTATTGGCCCATATTACGTCTGAATTATAGAGTAACCAACTCCTATAACGTGTAAACAGTCAACAATACGGCTTACTATGATCGATTCTTTAATGTGAGTGACCCTATAAAACGAGAAACAGGAACATTTTATATTTGATACTGAAAACAACTTTGTTTCGTAAATCATTGTACATATTTTAAATATTATAATCGCATAAAATATGCTCTTTGTAGTTTCAGAAAATACATATTTTTATGCCTAGCTCTGTAGATGATATGGACTAACTGGATTTTGATATAATATTCAACAAAACATTCCACCACACTACGCCCCTAATGTGAGTGAACAATGACGGCAGAATACCAAAAAATTATATATCTGCTACGTACACCATCTCATGCATTTATTTTTAGATTAACTTTATTTTCTTCTTTGAACATATTATGCACATTTAGAAACTGTTAAATATTAGCATAAAATGTAACTTACATATATCGTCCTTCTGAGGGCTCACTGGCATATACGAATATATTATACAGTTTCCAATACCAAAATGTAATGGCTGTACAATCCAGAGTTTTGCTAAGATATTTTTTCTTGACTGCCTTGCCGTGTAGATAGTAAAGTATAGCTGGCAGTCAGGCAGGTACACACGGGTAGGTGGGTACCATCAAGTAAGTACCCAACAAATCTTGTTTATTTTTGTTTTTTATTCCCTCGGCAAACACAACATTGCGTGTTGATTGCATAATTTATGTAAGTAGTAATGCTTTTATTCGGAACACTTTTCGCCCGTACCACAATTTATTTATTTCCGCTGTTGAGAAGTGGATAAAATGAATTTATATTTATTATTCGTTCCAGCGCCCAACCACCTTGGTGTTTCTTTTAATTAACGCTTAAATGGACTGTTTTTGGTCAGATCGGGCGGTTTGAAGTTTTATCTTCCGCAAAACGAGGGGTAGATTACAATTATTTTACGTATCAGATTTTACAGAAAAAAAACTGATAATTTGAACGAAACAAGGACGCACGAAATAAATATTCAACGAAGGTTTTAGAGGTTTCACTAAATTTCACTTCTCTATAATATATATAACTATATTTGTTTATAATAGGTATAATAAACTCTACTTATTTTTTTACATATTAGTGCATGTTGCTCATGAGATCCAACTATCGATAGTGGTAGTATGTATAGAGGTATGTGAGTTGAGAGGAAGCTTTATATTTAATTATGATATTAATTACATATCAGAAAAGGTTGCGAGTTTAAATTACGTGTTCCAAATCGTCTCCCAAAATACATACAACTATTTTAGATATTGCAATTGTTTTAATCATTTGACATTTATTTAGAATTGAAATAATAGAGTGATGATAGGTTTCGTAATAAAATAGTACTTACAAATAATCGGTATATTTTCAGTTCAAACAGTTTTTACAATATTAAATGCTCCGCGATCCTGAGGTCGATAATTTAATTGATAAATTTATAGTACACGCTGCACATTGTGCATGAACGGCTAGCTGACGAGCGAATGGTGGTTCGCCTGGTTGGCTGCTCGAATTACGATGCGCTGTCTCTCGGTCGTCTTCGGCAATCTTCGTGAGAAGCGAGATCGTCCGAGCGAGATGGCATTGTTGATGGGGAGGTATGTCCTCGCCACATATGTATAGTTGAAGAATAAGTACCAAACTATAAAAACACTTAAATCAAAATTTTTGAATATTTCAAGATATTTTGTTTTCTATACAACACATGTAGGTATGTATGTCAAGATAGGACAGTATGGAGGTCAGTCCTTTTCTCCTACCCGGAATATGAAAACAGCATGATGGTATGTATGTATGTTTGGAGATTCAAGTATCAAACTATTAAGTCTTCTTACATATATTATTGTGTATAGGCGACTGCCATACAAATTGTATGTCGCCATAAAGCAATGTCGTCACTAAATTCAATTTTTATAAAAAATTTGAAAATAAATTTGAGATGTACTAGTACAATGGTAATATTTTTTATAGAAAATTAAATTATCTAGTTGGGGTGTTTCGGCTTTTTTCAATATTTTTATAAACTTTTTGGGCTCTGTAAGTTGAGCGGGTCAAAAGTTATAAGGGGGGACTGACACACACACAGACAAACACACGAAATGTTCTACTCCGAATTCTGAGTAAATCACTATCGGGGACATACCTATATGCTGCGAAGCCTCTAAGTTGGTGATTTTTTACTTCAAAGTTGGAAAAGCCGTGAAAAAAGTAGACCCTGCATACAATTCTCGCGTATCCTGGCTTGAAACATTGTAGATGTGTTAAGAGAACAAAGTTCTCTTGAACAAATCGACAGTTGGTAAATAAATAAATACATACACACATAAGTCCATTCACCACAATACCTATGTAGGTATAACTTTTTTTCTATACTAGTTGCATGTAACACATGAGATCCAACTATCGACAGCGATAGTATGTATAGTTGAAGAATAAGTACCAAACCCATAAATACAAATTATTTATTATTTTATGATATTTAGTTTTCTATACAACACATGTACCTAGGTAGTCAAGATAGGATAGTATGGAGGTCAGTCTTTTTTTCCTACCCGGAATATGAAAATAGCATGATGGTATATGTATATTGTATGTTTAGAGATGAAGTATCAAACTATTAAGTCTTCTTTGATATTGTGTATAGGTGACTACCATACAAATTGTATGAAGCGATGTCGTCACTAAATTCAATTTTTATAAAAATTGTTAAAAAAAATTTGAGATGTACTGCTACAATGTTAATATTTTTTATATAAAATTAAATTATCTAGTTGGGGTGTTTCGGCTTTTTTCGATATTTAAAAAAAAAATGGAAATATAGGCAGTTAAACTCATAAATTTATCATAAAAAAAATACTTTTCTTAATAAAAAATGTTTGAGAAATCCTGGAATTTTTTTGAAAAAACTAATTTGAGATTTTGTATTTTTCTATGTTTATACCAATTTTCAGCGTTCTAGCTTTTGTGATTTTTGAGATATAGGGAAAAATAAAATAAAAATTCAAAAGTTGATAACCCCTGACTGAAACAAAAATTCAAAATTCCGAGTATAAAAGTTTTGTAGGCCTGTAACTGTTTATATATTCTGAAATTTTAGGCTCTGTAAATTGAGCGGATCAAAAGTTATAAGGGGGGGACACACACACACAGACATACACACACACACACAGACACACACACACACAGACACACGAAATGTTCTACTCCGAATTCTGAGTAAATCCGTGTATGGAACATATATGCTGCGAAGCCTCTAAGTTGGTGTTTTTTGACTTCAAAGTTGGAAAAGCCGTGAAAAAAGTAGACCTCTCCATACAATTCTCGCGTATTCTGGCTTGATACATTGTCGATATGTTAAGAGAACAAAGTTCTCCTGAACAAATCGACAGTTGGAAAATCACGGGATATATCTTTAACCACACACACACAATTAATTGTCATTCTCATTCACACTCTTCTGAAATTATTTAGCTCTTCTTTCAAAAACAATACGTAAACTCATATTTTTTATTTGGCTTACCTATACTTTTTATATTGTATCTCTTTTTTGTATATTGTATTGAACACTATTGTACCCAGCAAATTATCTTTAAACTCCACTACGCTTAGTAGCTGGGTGGAGGGGTGTCTTATTAATACTCGACATAGTACCTCTCGAATGCCCGAGGAAATTGTGGCGACCGGTACTCCCTACCGCCATAAAGCCAATTATCACTTAATCATTTTGTAGTCAAATTACAATAGTATGTATTTCATAGTCATGTTAGTATGTGGGGCATACTAAATATTTTTTCACGTTCCATTGTCACTGTGTTATGCATGTAGGTACTAATCATTAGACCGTGTCTCTACAAAAAAATAATATGTTTTAGTTTATTATCGGCTCACACACCTCACACACATCACCGGTATGCTAATACCGGGGTAATTTACAAACCAATTAGTGTCGTAATAGTTTAGACAATACATTTTCACGGAATATCAATAAATCTATCATATTAGTTTAACCTGGCGTTAAACAATGTTTTAAACGTTTTTTTTTAATACTTTTTTGTAACAAATTTTGTGTTGAATAAGTACAAAGTAATGCAGTAGTTCTCAAATATTACATGTGTGCGGAAATGTAATTTTTATTACACTGTGAAAATTTTATTTTTGTTTAGTATATATAATAAAACTCTAGTACAATATTCGCCAAACATCTTGAACGAGCTATCGGTTGCGCAGAGCGCAAATTCGTTTTGTTTCGTTGGTTTACGTGCAAATCGTCCCCATTCTCGGCTAAAAGTTCTAGTTATTTGGCGACAACTATATCTCAGCTTATAATGTATACAACCTTGTTTTTGAAAACGTAAAATAGTTATTAATAGTGCGTTACATATAATAAATGTGCATATTCACTAAGAATAATTTGATAAAATACTTAATGATTTAAAAACCATAATTCCGATTATAAAATTAAAAATAAAGATTCTTAAAAAGGAAATCCGATTCTTAAATCAATATTTATATCTCAGTGTTGGCACGTGAAACAAATCAATTGTCAAATTAAGCATAACCTACTAAAAAGAAATTGGTCGAAAAAATCAGTGACTTGGTAGTGAATTAATTTACTTATTAATTTTCCATTCGAATCCCCGATGATTTAGTAATCGTATCGTTCCGTTGGTTGCTTCGGTTATTTATTACTCTCCACTACTCTTGTTATACAGTAGAGTCATGTCGTCATCGTATTTTTAATCATTATTTTACTATTGAATAGTATCGCATTATCGAATAGAGGTGCTTTTTAAATTATGAAACCACCAATAAACGAGAGACTGGTATTGAAAAAGAAAAATATTTTGTAGTATTTTTAAATTAAAAGCTACTACATTTTCATTGCTTCGTCATCAACATTCATAAATGATGATGATGGCCTAAGTGATGAAGTAACGTCTCAATCCATTCAAATATTTAAAGGTAAACTAAAAAAAAACTTTATTTGTCAAATAGTTCCTGAATTCCTTCTATATCCTTCCGTTACCTCCTTTTCCTCATTGCTATGATCAGTGTTATTTTTATTATTCTTTTTTAACTCTCTTTTGATTTTTTCTGTTGGTATTTTTTTTCTTACTCTTTTATTTTATTTTTTATCAATTTATTTCTAACTAAATAAGTATTTTGCCAATTTAACTTAGAGACTTCACGTTGCTCGGGTTGGTTGGAAGAAATTGCCTTATGGCAATAAACCTGCCTTTGTACATATGTACATAAATTATAAAAATAAATAAATAAATCGTTTCATGCATCCGCATCTGTTATTTAAAATTCTAACAGTTCTTTTCAGAACTTTGCTCATAACAAGATAGTTCCAATGTTTTCTTAGCCTGCCCTTATCTTACCTCTCATTCCTTCTCTTTCAACTCTATAGTGTTTCTCTGTATGTCGTTCATTCTTTCCATGCAAATACTGAGTTCATGTATAATATTTTTTTCAAAATTTCAGGTTAATGTAATATATATTCCAATATATTTAGATTGATACCGTTAATGCAATTTATTTAATGAAGAGTCGGGCGTTGACACAGTCCTCTTTTTTTCATTGAAATCGTCTTTACCACACAATCGACGAATAATTTTGTTTTGTTGTTCATCCGTGAAATTAATTCATTTGTATGTTTTATTGAGTGTTGATTGCTGATAAATATTAGACTAGGTAATAATAATAAATCGTTTATTTATTTATTATCGAGTCTATTAATTTTCTAACTCCGCGTTGTTTATATACCCGTCGCTTTGCGTGTTGTCTGTGTATTTATTGAATTGTTTAAGCATTGATTGAATATTGTGGAATCAGTGGTCACCAACTTGTTTATTTAAACTGTATCAACATTTTTATCTTATATCGCGTGAAGATTTCAAGAATTTCAAAATCAATGTCATTATTTTGAAGAACACTTTTCGATGCTGTTAAAATTAGTGAGGAAATTGGCGAATAAACACAAAGTAGATATATTAAAAACACAAAGTAGATATATAAAACATGTTGAAAAGCAATGAAGATGTAGTACCTTTTAATTTAAAAATACTACAAAATATATTTTTCTTTTTCAATATCAGTCTGTCGTTTATTGGTGATTTCATAGTTTAAAAAGCACCTCCATATTTTTGTAGCAATTAAAAAATATATGGTTTGAGTAGTTTGAAGATTCACTGTTATGGCACTACGGAGTTGTGTGATCTATTTAAATATCTAGTATTTTGTGTTTACTCAAAACTTCCTGATAATATTTTTATTAATAAATGTTTTTCTTCTTTTCAGGTAAGTGCATTCTTCTATCATTGCCTTTGTCTTCAATCTTCGCCCACAACACAAAAACGGCACCGTAAGTACAACACACTATAAACTTATTACTTGATGTTTGCGGAAAGAAGCTAGTTTTTCAATTTTACAAATTGTGTTTGACTTGTGTTGTGATTTCCGATATGAATATGTGGGATGATTAACATCGTTAGTCTCCAAATGTGGGAAATTGTTATTGGGTGCGTGTTAAATTAACATACCTATTGCAATAGTTCCTGTTGGTTTCGCAAGAATAAATATAAATATGAATTAAAGATTGTAACTTAAAGATTGAAAGTATGAGTACCTAGGTACTTAAAGAATTATAACTTGATGATTGTGAAATAAAACGTCCGTGCAGAAGTGGCATTAATTTTCTTGCGGCCTGACTCGCACTCGGTTCCAAATAGGAATTTTCTCTAAGAACCTACCAATCCTTTTTTGGCGATGCGCTGCAACATTTGACTATATTGTTTCATTTGACGTCCAACTAGTTAAAACTTCTTTAGGACGTCCTGTCTTGAATGAATTTATAATGGACAGGATAAGGCGTCAGGTGGTAGGTAAGTTGTAAGTGTAGACTCGAGATTGGAATTGTAATCCAGTACAAGGCTGCGCTTCACAATAAAAACTGATCGTGTTATTCGGTTCAATAGTATGTACATCGTTCTGGAACCGTGCGATCGGTGTCGCCTTTCCTCCTAACTTGTCACTTTCCAGTCCCTATGGTGGTTGTGGTGGGGGTTGTTTTACTGCCATAAACGGAGCAGTGGCGGCTGTATAGCTCGGCTAAAATATAGTGGTTTAATGCCATCGCCGGATATAAATGCGATCGTGCACCACTATTGGCCATTTTTACAACCGCAACAGCTTTTATCGAACTTTTAATGGCGCGTACACGGGACCTCGATATGGGTCTCGGTCGATATGGTTCGCGAGTATATCTATCTATCTATACCTTCCTACGTACCTATATTAAGTATATGGATTCGATTTCTTCGCTGCTTTATAATACCCACATAATTTCGTGACAACTTCATAAGTTTGAACGTTTTTAAAATAACTAAATTGATAAAAAATTTGAATCTTTTATGAAATTCCTAACTGGAGCTTTTTACTTATCAAAAAGCAAATGCTTGTTAAGTTGATTCGACCGGTGTAAAGTGATAAATCGTTTAACTTCTATACAAGCGTCGTGAGTTCGATTCCCAGTAAATAAGAAGTCAATGCATTATTTTTTGTCTTGGATATTCAATATTGTGTTAGGTTCGTGTTATTTTAACTTATTCTTCTTACGTCTTTTACTTTAATAAATTTTACTTCTTCTTCTTCCGGTGCCATGTCAGGAACCCCCGACGTCGGCTATCACTCTGGCAAATCCCTCTCTGTCCTGTGCTGCTCGGAATATCTGTTCCACGGTCCTGAAGCCGGTCCATTCCAAAATGTTGCGCAGCCAGGACATCTGTCTCCTTCCAGTCCCTCGGCGACCTTCTATCTTGCCCTTCAGTATTAGTTGGAGCAAGTGATACTTCTCTCCCCTCATTATGTGACCCAGATATGTGATCTTGCGGACCTTTATTGTGGACAAGAGTTTCCTGGTTGTTCTGGCTCGGCTTAAGACTTCTGAGTTCGTAACCAATGAATCAATCAATCATTCCATATTTAATCAATGTTTAAAAAATTAACACATACATAGTATAATAAGATTGATTTACCCTATTTGAGAGTAATTAAATCGAAAATGAATATATTTTATTTTATTATAATTCATTAACATTGTATTAGATTTAAACATATTAATTATCGCATGCCGTTCCGCCCTATATCATTCTGATGTAACTCATCATAGTCATTGTATAAGTGGGTAAGTATATACTAAGCGAAGGATGTTATTTCTGTATCCGGTCTTCGAAAATGAATATAATTAATCTTTGAACTTAAACTAAAGTATGCATTGTTCTCTATTTAACATTCTTTAACGTTAGATTCATTCATTCATTCATACCATCACGGCATATCCCACAATGTGGGGTAACCAGCGAAAGGTGTGCGGGTGTGCATTGACTTATAAAAGGGAGCACAACATATCTGTGTATACCCACACACCAGTCTCGTCTCACCTAAAAAGGCACTATATTCAGAATGGGTGGTGAACCTCATTGCTGAACTATGTGAGATGTTATTGTTGCCTGTTGTATTTTCGATTACCCGGCTCTTACGGGACACTCGAAAACAATAATAGAAAAGAGTGGAAGCACTATTCTAAGCCGGTGCCTCACAGCTAAACTTTTACCAAACTTTTAATATTAATACACATAATCTAACTTAACGTTAGATTATGTGTATTAATATTAAAAGTTTGTAATTCATCGGTGGATGATTACTAAATTTATTAGGACATCACGTTGTATGAAAACGAGTTGTTTCTAACACTCGACTCTTCACTGTATAATGCTATACAATATTTTCATACAAAAAATGCTGATTATTATAAAACTATTTTTTTGGGGCTTAGCAGAAATCGTTCATGATTCATGATTGCATTCATTCTAATAAGAAAGTTAATAGAACAAATACAAACATATTTTTGTTGCAATACGTTGACCTTCGTCGCTTACGGTTCGGTTCCCCATGAATACCTACTCAGTTTATAATTATATTTTTAGTCTGTGTTTGTTAGACGATTTGTAAGTCTTCAAAATGCGGCAACTTGTCATACTTAATATGTATGTGGGCACTCGTGTCTTTTCAGAGCTACTTTGCTTATATTGGCATTTGTCGTGAATGTTTTATATTAGTTATATAAAAATTTGAATGTTTTCTTTGAAAGGTCGTTAGGGGATATTTCTATCCGCTCGTTCGTTTTTCTAATACCTCTGGGAGTTAAGTATATATATTTCAATAAAGCAAAGTACGTTAGTCCCTGCCACGACATACATACATCGCTTCAGTACCTACCTTCTTTACCTTCCTTCCCCGTCTTATGTAGCTCTATTATTTCTTTTATTTTCTTACATCTAGTTACCTCCATCCAATTCCTTTTTCGACAAGCAATTTTGTTATATTTTGGTACTTACTAATAACATTTCTTTTCTCGTACAAATAATTATAATATACATATGATGGTTTACTCTTTATGTCCGCCTATTTGTTTATAAACCTTGTAAAATCTAGCGTATTTTCACCTCAATATTAAGCTAAACTATCGCGTTACGTATAAAAATATAGCATTTCCAGTTTTGCTCTTTGGATATCATTAGACTTAAATTGTTGGATAACTATATGCGCTTTTGTTGGATAAATATTTTTTTTCTAGATTAAATAAATAACATCTGGAGGTTGTTAGACAACGTAGTAAGTTTGAAATAGTTTTACTCGGAAAAACCCTGGTACCTCGGCGGAATATATCAAGTACTTATATTTTTACTCTTGAAAACCGCTTTTGTAGTCAAAAGTTTTCTTTCAATCACCACGCTTCGGTGTGCCTATTCAAGCTAAATGGATAATATTAAGTATTTTATTTTACTGTTAATTTGTCACTGTGTAGTTTCTTGTTTCAACACACGTTGACACGTACATTACAATATTTCTCTTCTTATTTGTATTGATTATCCTCGATAGACTCTCAAACTGATCGCTCGATTTCTTTGATAAATAAAAGAAATATATAAATGATTAACAATGGAAAATTGTCCATGCTAATTGAAATACCTTTCATTTGACATTTCGGCAGTTGTATAAAATTGTGATGTACTAATACTGTTTGTTACACTGTATTAGGTTCAATTGAAAATTTATATTGCTGAAGGCTTTTTACTATGTACTATGTACTAGCAATCGTCTCCGGGTGACGAAAGCCACAAATAAATAAAAATCCTAATAAAGGATAGAATGATTTGAAAGCGGTGTTTTTCTTCCCACTGTTCCAATGCGCTATTTCTTGTTATTTTGTATTTTTTTAGTTGACATCTTTGTGATTCTAAGTTTTACTTCGGAAGCTTGATAATCCAATAAATACCTCACTTATTGATTAAAAAAATACAGCAAGCATCTTCACAAAGTATGATTTGCTGGGTGAATTGCCTTATACAAAAAATTGTAGAACATGACAATTGTAGAAGTTTCATACATACAATACACATACATACCATCACGCCATGTCCCTCACGGGGTAGGCAGAGAGAACCGAACGCCACATTTTTCTATCTTGACACACATTCATTGCCTCATCAACATTCATACATCGTCTTATACATGTTCGTCTGTTGTTCATGCTTCTTACATTTCCATCTTTCAAAATATCGTTTACATGGTCGTGCCATCCTTTTCTTGGGCGCCCGCGACCTCTTATTCCGTTCCTGTCAGCTTTGTATATTTTCTTCGTCAGGCGTTCTTCGTTCATTCTCCCCAAGTGGCCAAACCATCTCAATATGTTAACTTTCATTCTGTTAATTACATATTTAATTACATCTTTCTTTATCTTACATTCTTTCATTGTATCTTCATTCCGAACTCTATCATACATCGAAACTATTGATATTATACAATGCAAAATTTAAATAAAATTATTTTACTCTGGTTGAGACTATTCATTTATCCCTATATAAATAAATAGTCTCAACCAACCAGAGTAAAGTAAATTTATTTCATTTTTGCATTGTATAATATTAATAGTTTTAAATAACCAATCACAAGAACATGTATGCTCCTCCTACATAATTAATTCATAAATATAAGTTAAAATTGTCAAAATAGTCATAAGCTAGTAAATGTCCTAACAAGGCGAAATAAGCCTATCGCACGTAATAAAATTCATGTAGAATCAAAAAGTGGTTTACTTTTAATTATAGGCATCATACTTCAGCAATATTATTACATACATACGCATTTTCATATTACAAAAGATTGGTCAGACCTGTGACAGATAGTTGAGATAGTTTCAACGGAAATATGTCAGCGGTGTCTTATTCAAGACAAATTATTATTGAAGGAAGACGACGACGTTAACACGTGTTTCATAAATAATATCAAAATGTATCGTATATAATAAAACATTATATTGTAGTTCCATTACCTGTCTGTCTCCCATTCGTCCGTCCGCAAAGTGCGACATAACAACCGTGACTATTATATTATTGCCAAGACTCTCTCTGCTCTGTATTGGCCATTTAATGCCCAAGTTAAATTGGCACCGGAACCTTGGCAGACTTACGGCCGTAATAAAGTGCGGAGTTTTAGTGCGGAGCCGTTAATGCTGTTATTTTACATTAATCGCCTTTTATTACTTAACCGTCCACGATAAACTGCAAACTGTTACAGACACATACTCTCATATACCTATACATAGTTATACGAAAGCTGCCCCGGGGACACAATTTAAAAGCGTTTAAAATCAAAATGTACTGTTGCTGTAATGTAGAGCGTATTATTATTATTATTTACCTCTTGATAAATTGTTATTAAGTAATTTGCCCCCGCGTGGACACAAGGCAATTATTGTTTGTGATTCCGGATTCCGTCGATTAATAACAAAGCCGCGCCTTCTACCCGCCCACCGCCCACCGCCCACATCCCTTCCCATTCTTCGGTTCATTATGATACTGTTTTAATATTTTCTATTTATATCTAATAATACCAGTGGCAATCTTCATACCTACTTGCACTTTTCTCTCTATGTCTTTGCTTCTATTTATGAAATAGTCTGTCTACAGAATACGGAAGAGTTAGTGTCTTTTTGATAAACGATATATGAATATCAAGGATGTAATTAAAAATATACTGAGGATCAATGGCAACAAAAATTAAAAGCAATTATTGAATGATATTTCTTCAGTACCCTTAGTTATCTCCTCCCTTTCCTTGTAACTACTGTGTATATTAAAGTCGTGTTTTTTTTTTCGTGTCTCGCTATTGTTTTGGGAAGGAACATAATTTATTTTGACGAATTTACAAAGTAAATTTGGTTTTTGATTTTTTGTATTATGTAGCAGAGCTCGTTTTTACTTATTACTTAAGTAAATAGGTATGTGATTTATTGTATCTTTTTCGAAAATTCACGTAGTTATGTTGTTAGCGCGTTACTCAGATTTATAAGAGGTATTTATGTAGTGTGAATTTAATAAAAGAAACGAAACGACTTCCACAAAAGCTATAAGAATATTTAAATGACTTTTTTATTGCAGGCATCATTTCAATTTTTAAAAATCGATTTCGCTTTCGCGAGCAATACTGTATTTTTATGTATTGTTGGTCGCCTTTTGTCGTTTTTTCATAACGTAAAATTACTGCTGTGGTAAACCACTACGCTGATTCCGAAGTGTTTTCATTGAGGTGACCAGGCGTTGGTACAATAATTATTTTCGTCACAATATATTTACCAATAATAATTTACAGAATCTTATAAAAAAATTATAATGATGTTTTACTTTGCGATTTCTAACGCCTGTTCAATACGACCACTGGAATTTTCGCGGATTTTTCTTTTAGTACTCAAATATCGTCTAAAACAAAATGTCATACGATCTTAAAACCATATTTGATAATTCTCAAAAGTAAAAATATCTTAATATTTTTTCAGCCATTTATGTAGTAGGTAGTAAATCATTTAATTGTTATATAGAAATGCAACAATGATTAGTTGAATTTTAAAAATCGAATCACCGTTACTTTGTTTTAATTTCCAAATGTCAATTTTTTTCAGCATTATATATTACGACAATTCTTCTAGCTACTGAAAATTGTTATTTTCTGGCAATTAAAGTATATTTTTTTTTTTAACTTTTCTACGGACAATTCTTGGTAGAACTCCATTTCAAATAATAAATAAATTTGGAATGGTAAAATAAAACCAAAGTTTTTAGTTCTACTAATTTAATGACACTGACTAGTTTCGGTCATCCAGTGACCATTTTCAAAGTGTGAAAAAACAAGAGGTGGTTGGTGTTTATATAATATCTGGTTAAGGGGTTTGCAACATTTTTTTTTTTTTGTTTATTTATTTATTTATTTATTTTTTTTTTTATTTTTTTTTTATTTTTTTTTTTTTTTTCTCTTTTTCCGTCAGTTCAATTAGTGTTGCTAGAAAGAACTGACAAAGAAAACTAGCAAACAAAGCGGAGCGTACAAATACAAAAAGAAATTAAATAATTCATATTGCAAAATTATTGAATGCTGCTGGAACATGGCATGATGGTGTCTGTATCTATTATTGAAGTTCTGTGACCAATGGTTGAGAACAGCAATGTAAGGATTAACTGTGTACCTGTAACAAAATATATTGGGGCAGTAAAATTCAAAAGCATTGAGTTGTTTGTTTACATAATATATAATGATAAATGGTTGGAAATACCATTCCTTATTATTGATTACTTGGTATATGAATAATATATTTATAAATATTTATAGCGGTTTAAGTAGAGGTGAAGTAGAGAAATCTGTTTGTAAATTAATAAGTGTCTTGTTCATATTATTTTTTACTCTATTAATTTCTAGTATCTCTAATCTGTCTAATTTTCTCCCTTTATTACATTTATGTAGAATTTGAACATTATTGTCTATTGTAAATTCATGTTGTAGTTCGTTTAAATGGGCAGCAAAATTAGAAGTATCTTGATTTAGTCTTTTACATCTTAAATGTTCAGTTATTCTTTGTTTAAATGTTCTACCAGTTTGACCAATGTATGAACCCGTGCACGTATTGCAATTCAACTCATAGACACCACTATTGTTGACTGGATCTATTTTGTCTTTATTATTTACTAATGCTTTACCTAATGTTTTTGGGTTGTAAAAAGCAATCTTCTTTTTGGCTATTTTCTTAATTATATTACCGGTTTTTATAGATGTTTTGCCAATGTAACTTAGTTTTACCCATTTATCTGAATTTTCTGGTTGAGATGTAAGTCCTGGAGCAACCGCAGTTAGGAAGAACTTCTTTTTCTTTTTTCTTATCATGTTATGTACTAGATTATCTTTGTAACCATTGTTTTTTGCTAAGTTTTGTATGATGCTGACTTCATTATTATAATCTGTTTGTGACAATGGAACGTTTAGCAATCTATGAATTAAGGAATGAAATGTTGATAGTTTATGGGAAATGTGGTGTCTCGAATTATTGTGTATTATATTGTCACTAAAGGTTGGTTTTCTGTAGATGTTGAATTTAATGTTTTCTTTTTCAATTTTAAGAGATAGGTCCAGAAAGTTTATACTATCTCCTCCAACTTCCATTGTAAATTGTATTGATTTATTGAGCGAGTTCAAGGAATTCAAAAAAATTTTTAATTGACGGTTTGTTCCAGTCCACAAACATAATATGTCATCAACATATCTATAATAAAACACCAGTTTGTTAAAATTTGATAATTCACTGATTTTACATTCCAAATAATCCATAAAAAAATCCGCTAATATGGGAGACATAGGGCTACCCATGGCTAACCCATCCGTCTGTAAATAGAATTTGTCATTGAATTTGAAATAGTTTTGACTAATACATATATTGACTAGATCGAAAAATTCATTCAGTAATACCGGATTTAAATTTGTTTTTGATAAATAATCGTTCAAAGCTGGTTTTAATTCATGTATGGGTATACTTGTGAACAGACTCACTACGTCAAAAGAAACAAGAATACTATTTTTTGGAACTTGAACATTTTTTATTTTTTCGATTAATTCTAATGAGTTTTTAACTGTGTTTTTTGGTTTAAACTTTAACATATTTTGAAAAATAAAATTACAATGTTTGGCTATTTTGAAACATGGAGCTGAATTGTATGACACTACTGGTCTTAATGGAGTATTAGGTTTGTGGACCTTTGGGAGACCGTATAGTCTGGGACATTGCGGGTTCATTAAGGTAAAACGTTTCACATCAAATGGATCATTAAATAATGTTTTAGAATTATTAATAAGTTTTTTTAATTGGGTCGCGTATAAAGTAGTAGGATCTGTAGAAATATTTTGGAAAAAATTGAGGGACAGAAGGTCTTCCATTTTTGAAATATAATTAATTTTATCTAATATAACTGTACTATTTCCTTTATCCGCTTTTGAAATAATTAAGTTGTTATTCTTTATTTTAGTCTTCAATGATTTTATTATTTTTGAGTCAGGTGTAGTTGGTTGTTTGGTCTCTACCTTAACACATTCATTGATGATTTTAGCACATATATATTTTGTCGACATATCTGTATTTAAAGCTATGTCTGCATCAATTGAAAGATTCTCAAAATCAGCTTCTACAAGGTTTGTTTGAGGGCTATGTTTTAAACCCTTTTCTAACATTTTAGTTTCATTATTATCAAATTGTACATCCGATTCATTAATGACACGATCATAAAAGGAAATAACATTATTATTAACTTGCTTAATATTTTCTGGTTTATTTGAATTATTTTTAACAGTAGACCATCTACGAATTTTATTTTTTTGTGTATTATAACATTTATCAATTTTTCTTTGGATGTCAAGTATTACTTTCGTTTCGAGTACGGCTTATTTAACGGACGTATACAAGAAGTTGAAGTTAAAAAGGAGTCTTGCAACGCAACACCTTTGGTTTATTAACAAGTGCAAAGAAAAAGATTTGACGCCGAAATTTGTTAATATTAAAACCTCATCCAAGTCTACAATTGCCGTCAAGGTATTACAAGCAGCTAAAAAACAGTGGCTGAATCTAGAAAGCAAGAAGTGGTACAGCATCAGAGACAATGTAAGTGTTTATTTATATTTTGTTCATTCTGAATTGCTTTTGCGACTGGATTCTATTGAATTTGATGTTTTTGATTCGAAAGTAATACTTGACATCCAAAGAAAAATTGATAAATGTTATAATACACAAAAAAATAAAATTCGTAGATGGTCTACTGTTAAAAATAATTCAAATAAACCAGAAAATATTAAGCAAGTTAATAATAATGTTATTTCCTTTTATGATCGTGTCATTAATGAATCGGATGTACAATTTGATAATAATGAAACTAAAATGTTAGAAAAGGGTTTAAAACATAGCCCTCAAACAAACCTTGTAGAAGCTGATTTTGAGAATCTTTCAATTGATGCAGACATAGCTTTAAATACAGATATGTCGACAAAATATATATGTGCTAAAATCATCAATGAATGTGTTAAGGTAGAGACCAAACAACCAATTACACCTGACTCAAAAATAATAAAATCATTGAAGACTAAAATAAAGAATAACAACTTAATTATTTCAAAAGCGGATAAAGGAAATAGTACAGTTATATTAGATAAAATTAATTATATTTCAAAAATGGAAGACCTTCTGTCCCTCAATTTTTTCCAAAATATTTCTACAGATCCTACTACTTTATACGCGACCCAATTAAAAAAACTTATTAATAATTCTAAAACATTATTTAATGATCCATTTGATGTGAAACGTTTTACCTTAATGAACCCGCAATGTCCCAGACTATACGGTCTCCCAAAGGTCCACAAACCTAATACTCCATTAAGACCAGTAGTGTCATACAATTCAGCTCCATGTTTCAAAATAGCCAAACATTGTAATTTTATTTTTCAAAATATGTTAAAGTTTAAACCAAAAAACACAGTTAAAAACTCATTAGAATTAATCGAAAAAATAAAAAATGTTCAAGTTCCAAAAAATAGTATTCTTGTTTCTTTTGACGTAGTGAGTCTGTTCACAAGTATACCCATACATGAATTAAAACCAGCTTTGAACGATTATTTATCAAAAACAAATTTAAATCCGGTATTACTGAATGAATTTTTCGATCTAGTCAATATATGTATTAGTCAAAACTATTTCAAATTCAATGACAAATTCTATTTACAGACGGATGGGTTAGCCATGGGTAGCCCTATGTCTCCCATATTAGCGGATTTTTTTATGGATTATTTGGAATGTAAAATCAGTGAATTATCAAATTTTAACAAACTGGTGTTTTATTATAGATATGTTGATGACATATTATGTTTGTGGACTGGAACAAACCGTCAATTAAAAATTTTTTTGAATTCCTTGAACTCGCTCAATAAATCAATACAATTTACAATGGAAGTTGGAGGAGATAGTATAAACTTTCTGGACCTATCTCTTAAAATTGAAAAAGAAAACATTAAATTCAACATCTACAGAAAACCAACCTTTAGTGACAATATAATACACAATAATTCGAGACACCACATTTCCCATAAACTATCAACATTTCATTCCTTAATTCATAGATTGCTAAACGTTCCATTGTCACAAACAGATTATAATAATGAAGTCAGCATCATACAAAACTTAGCAAAAAACAATGGTTACAAAGATAATCTAGTACATAACATGATAAGAAAAAAGAAAAAGAAGTTCTTCCTAACTGCGGTTGCTCCAGGACTTACATCTCAACCAGAAAATTCAGATAAATGGGTAAAACTAAGTTACATTGGCAAAACATCTATAAAAACCGGTAATATAATTAAGAAAATAGCCAAAAAGAAGATTGCTTTTTACAACCCAAAAACATTAGGTAAAGCATTAGTAAATAATAAAGACAAAATAGATCCAGTCAACAATAGTGGTGTCTATGAGTTGAATTGCAATACGTGCACGGGTTCATACATTGGTCAAACTGGTAGAACATTTAAACAAAGAATAACTGAACATTTAAGATGTAAAAGACTAAATCAAGATACTTCTAATTTTGCTGCCCATTTAAACGAACTACAACATGAATTTACAATAGACAATAATGTTCAAATTCTACATAAATGTAATAAAGGGAGAAAATTAGACAGATTAGAGATACTAGAAATTAATAGAGTAAAAAATAATATGAACAAGACACTTATTAATTTACAAACAGATTTCTCTACTTCACCTCTACTTAAACCGCTATAAATATTTATAAATATATTATTCATATACCAAGTAATCAATAATAAGGAATGGTATTTCCAACCATTTATCATTATATATTATGTAAACAAACAACTCAATGCTTTTGAATTTTACTGCCCCAATATATTTTGTTACAGGTACACAGTTAATCCTTACATTGCTGTTCTCAACCATTGGTCACAGAACTTCAATAATAGATACAGACACCATCATGCCATGTTCCAGCAGCATTCAATAATTTTGCAATATGAATTATTTAATTTCTTTTTGTATTTGTACGCTCCGCTTTGTTTGCTAGTTTTCTTTGTCAGTTCTTTCTAGCAACACTAATTGAACTGACGAAAAAAGAGAAAAAAAAAAAAAAAATAAAAAAAAAATAAAAAAAAAAAAAAATAAATAAATAAATAAACAAAAAAAAAAAAATGTTGCAAACCCCTTAACCAGATATTATATAAACACCAACCACCTCTTGTTTTTTCACACTTTGAAAATGGTCACTGGATGACCGAAACTAGTCAGTGTCATTAAATTAGTAGAACTAAAAACTTTGGTTTTATTTTACCATTCCAAATTTATTTATTAATTAAAGTATAGTATGTTCTTTTCTACCCGACTTATTATGTTTTAAGAGTTTCATGGTTACACTCTGCTGTTCCTTCTTTCATGTGTGGTATCGTTATATACAGCATTGCTTTTATTTTGAGGTTGGTGAACACAAAGAATTCTTTACATTTGTTGATTCATTGCATTAAAATATAAATATGTAAGTTTCGTAAAACAAAAAACCACGATCTCCTTTCGCCTTGAAAAGTGATATGAGGTAGTACTAACGCAGTATTGTACAAAGAAAAGGAATAATGTTGTAGGATTATCTCAATTTCAGCATCATAAGCTAGTGAGCCCTGGTGCTGAATGTGGAAGTCCATTCATTATTGACATTCTGTTGCTTTGGTCTTGCAATTCATAGTATGGATGTATCAGTCTTCGTCATATTTGTGGTCTGGGAGTGTGAGACGTTTTACATGTATTAAATAATAACAGTGTGGACCTAAATTTACGTTTAAAAAAACCTTTTATACCCATGTGTCTGTAATTTGTTTATTGTTGGTATTTTTATACTGTAAAATGTGTCTTGCAAATACGTGGGGTGTCATAAATATTTTATAAATGTGTTAAATTATATAAACGTGTGGAATGAGATTTGATAATAGAATTTGTTTGAGGATTCGTTGTAATTCATTTTTACGTGTGCGAGAGGCTGCTGCTCCTTCTTCAAAAACCGTAAAACATAATAACAATCATTCGGAGTAAGCCGAACGTAAAAGTAAATTACAGCCGGTCGTAAAATGTTAACGACTCGGGAAAATATTAAAGTTGTAAAATCTTCTTACACAAATGTGCCACAATTATCTCTCGGTCGGTCGCAGCATATTATGCGCGAGAGGGCCTTTTTGTTAACAATCTCATCATGTAATGAGTCCCCCCACCTTCCAGCCCCTCCACCACTCGACTTCTGCCCGATTTTATATTCAATTGGTGGTGGCCATCGAAATGTAAAAATGTAAACCGTCGAAATGATATGCCCACATACTCTAATAATATTCTACAGAGTCTATAGGAACGACTACATCGACAAAACTTAATTAAATAAATTATTAAATTGAATATTGTAATTTTACTGTTTTCTGCGTTAATTTTTAAGTTTATACATAATTCGTTTTGGTCATGACGATCAACAAAGTTATCTATGAAAATACTGATACTTTCAAATGAACCCTTCACAGAAAATTCAATCCAAACCATGCAAGCTCGACACTATGTACCAATGAAAGCTTTAGCTAAAAAATCTATTCATTAATCCTATTTGCGTAATTCTGTGCATATCTACAATCAGAAATAGCCTAAGAGGCTAAATAATTTTCCTGGAAACCTCAAAAGATACGTCCTTGAAATAAGGAACAGTTTGTATGTACATCTTTATTCTATTGCATGAGTTTTTTGAATTTTGAATTTGTTTAATAGTTTTTCTATATCAGTAGTTTTAGTAAAACATTTTTTTAATTTTTTTATTGTAAGTAACCAAAAAAACTACAAGGCCTATGAAGTAGATTTTAATTTCAATCGAAAGAGAATATGAAAATCAGCCGGCTGAGTTTTTTATTATTATAATATTGTAATAACTATTCTTGCTATTAAGAAAACGTCTAAATTTTATCTTTTCTGCACGAAAAAATGTTGTATATCACATATCAGGTGTGTGCATTTTTGCGTACATCCGTATACCCAGGATATACATGGGCCTTAAATGTGATTCATTTTACACGTGAAGAGGTTTGACAAGAAAGTACTGTACCTAGATTCAAAGAAAGACATTAAATAGACAATTACAGAGCCCTCTGTCTTTTCAAATTATATATTTATTTTTAATAACACGCTATGTTTGGGCCAAATCGATATATATGCTTTGACTATATGTGGTGTTATGACTATTTAATTTATCCTGTCAGTAAGTGCCAACTTAAATTTAATAAATATTATAATCTACATATTGCGTAAAATATTAGGCCCAAGACCAGGAATTGCGGCAGGTACCTGGAGACCACGAAGCAATGAGGAAATTCGTGCATTGACAGGGCAACATTTAATCACCAGCGAAATCAGGTCCAGAAGATTAGCTTGGATTGGACATGTTATCAAATCAGGGGAAGAAAGAGCCACAAAACGTATCCTGCAAAATAACCCTGTGGGCAAGAGACCCCTGGGAAGACCAAGGCAGAGATTGATGGACAATGTTACCCGAGATCTGAACGTGCTGAATGCTTGTGATGACTGGAAGTCTACTGCAGCTGACAGGAAGGCTTGGAAAATTATTGTTCAGGAGGCTAAAGCTCTACCGCAGTTGTATGGCCATCGGAAGTAAGTAAGTCTAATCTACATACTTACATTCACAAACCAATAGCTGTTTGCTTAACCACATATGCTTATTCATTAAACATTAATTTTATTTATCCCGTATATACCTACTTCCAACATGCTTCGTATAATAAATTCACCGTTCCCAGTTCGAAAATCTGCGGCCTAGAGAAAATTTATTTTTAATCTTAATATTTTCGATGTTTGCTTTCGCGTCCTAATTAAAATTAATTCGCGCTTTTGTAAACTGACATATAACATTTTAAATGTTGCGGTATTACGTTAGTACATGCAACAAACGTTTATTATTTGCTTCGGTCGTATCGTCGGTTCCATTATCATGCACAGCCAACAGTTCATGGGGAGGGAAGGTGCTTGGTAATTTTATCCCTTGGGGTAACGTTTAACCAAGTTTACGGGACGATTGAAAAGGTTCTCGGATTTTGAATGCTTAACTTTTGGTCATTTGAAATGATTATCAGCTGATTTGCATTTAAATTTTTTGAACCTCTAAACTCTTTTGTGTTTGAATTTTATGTTTTTACTTTAGCGAAAATACTTTTATTTTAAACTATTTTATTTGCTTTCCATGGCATTGAAAATATCTTTCAAATTCGACAGTAAAGATTTTTTGCATCTGCATTTAAGTAACAGTTCTTGGGTTCGAATCCCAGTGTAGAATCCCAGTTTTTTTTATTTTAATTAGGTAATGTGTAAACAAGCTTTCAAACGACTTGATTTTTTAGTTGTCCAAATTTTTTTTTATATCAAAACTTATTAAAGCTTGTTATTTATTGAAATATAAATAGATAAGTTTATTATATTATTTTCATTGTCGTATAAATTAAAGGTTCACTCGTGTATTTAATAAAGTTATTTTTCCACGGCATGTTCACATTATTCTCTTCACCGCACACGCCACTCCCCCTAGCAGTCATCTCGAGAGAATCCTCCCCGGCTAATTATAATATAAACTCCGACAGTTATTATCTATTCATTCTCAGTAAGTAGTTAAGCGAATGGAAGCAGACTCCAAATAACCCTTAGCATCTTTCCACCCCCGTCCACCACTCCCCCGCATCCTATCATCCCTTCCAAACCCCTCCTCACTGTGACCCAAGAGCTCGCTAATGGAAAAGCTCAATCGAAAGTTAATGTCCTTTGGGAAATTCAACTTTTGCCGATACTGTCAAAAGAATTTTTATTTACGTTTTTTCTTCTCGACTCTTTGTGTGTGATGTCTTTATTTTATTTTTTTTTTGCGAAATTGGGAAAATCGTCGGGATGCCTCTCTCGCACAAACTTTCGTGTTTTTAAACCTTTTATTTCGGTCTATCTTTTTTCTGTCTGAATAATGTTACTCTTCGTCTGTTTACATTTTAAACTCATGTTTATGCAATGGCTTTTATGTTATACGACCTTTTTATCTCCCCTTCTCTTCCAATGTAATCTGTTGATTGTGGAATTATTATCATCGTATTATTTTATATTTCCATGTTAATCGTAGGAGAACAATAGAGCTAGATGATTTTTATGTTTGTTTTTATTACAAAGCTACCGCAAATGAAGTATTTTTTTTAGAAATATGAAAAAAATAGTCACCAACAATTTTATTCTACTGTTTATTTTCGACAACTACTCCCTACAATATTCACTGTTGAATGCGCCTCATAATTGTCGTTTTAAATCTAACAAGTATTTTCATGAGAAATTATTTTATACTTTTTGATCCGTTTTATAAACGTGTTGTTTTGTAAATATTTTCTGTGCATATTATTGCGGTAAATTTATTTATTAAAGTACATTTTATTTTCATCGAAACATTCATATGCAAAGTATGTTGTGCACACTATTAGCCGAAATTGTGAGGTTGGTATGGAGGTAAGTAAGTAGCGGACGATTCAGCGCCTTCCGGTT
This sequence comes from Molanna angustata, assembly GCA_963576475.1. Classification (NCBI taxonomy): domain Eukaryota; kingdom Metazoa; phylum Arthropoda; class Insecta; order Trichoptera; family Molannidae; genus Molanna; species Molanna angustata. Next base: position 27,400,157 of record OY754975.1, read on the forward strand.
TACTCGTATATACTCTCTCGCTCTCATTGTGCAAGGTGCGGTGCATCCGCCTAATTACCGCCACAATTATGTACTTACTTTTATCAGAGAACGGTTTGGCCCACCACGACAGTCCTACCCTCTACGTGCAACGGAATAATTCCTCTCTGTTTTTTCATCTCGCCTCTATGTTAATGCGCGCGACTTCCACCAGCCCTAATGAAATGGGGGCAGGCACTTGGCTCACCTCGCCACTTTTAATTCCCCTCGAGCTTTGCCACCGCTGCTGCTGTTGTTGTTGTTATTGTTGTTCAACTTTGTACGATCCGAACTCCTCTTTGAAGTTTTCTCCTTGGACTTTGTGATTTTTTTCCACCGTCGGTCGTATAATATTTGCACCGCTACCTTTCGAAATAAATCTATTTAAACTCTTTAAATCTAAATTATATTATACTTCGGTTTCATATCCCATATCATACTCCGGAGGTCATATATTAACCTTTACTATTTCGTTTCTTTTACGTTTCATCAAGAATTGTCTGTTGCGAAAAAGAAATGAAAGTTCATTTCGTAGATTTTTTGAGTGCTTCTAATCAATCTACATGATCAGTTTATCTGAGAACACAGACCGAGTAACTTGGCAATAACTATAACTTTAATTATGTTATATTTGAATAATAATAATTAAATAATTAGTAAAATATTAATCGATATTCGTATTAGTGTCTCTAAATAAATATTATGTAGTTCACTGAATTGATAAGCATTTTGTGGAAATGGAATTATATATAATTATCCTGTAGATTTAATTTTGTCGAAAAACAAATTACCCTTTTTAGCAGTATTTTTCCTTGTTACAAACGAATCCAGAACCTGTAAAAATACCAAACAATCCTAACATATTCGCTATATTCAAACATTGAATTTATAAAATTGTTGATTTGTTTACATAATTATGTAGAAGCATACAATGTTTTGCCTATCTGCCTTTTCCGAGTAACTACTTAGTATCCATCTAACTGTGATGTTATTTTCCTTTATTGTTTCGTTTGCTATTTTCGTTTTCAATGGCCGTTTTACTTTTTCCATCCCTCATGCCACCCCTGCCTTCTGCCGACCACCATCGGAATAATTGTTTACTCTGAAAATTAATCGCACACATTTGCATGCCATTAAACGTTTCAACGAGTAAAATGTTCCTTATTTCGTGTTTAGTTAAGCCTTTTATTACGGCTTAATAACAAGCATGTGAACTCATTTTCGTGGAATATGCTATATCGTAGTTTTGTCGTTAAAATTTTCATGTTCGTGTGTTATTATAATAATATTATTATTCACTATTATTTGAGTTACCTGAATGTGTAGTGTGTTATTTCTATGCTAACTTTGGTACACACTTATATTTTTACGACAAGTATTTTAGTTTAATGTCGGTGCTTTTCCTTCCTGTTTGATATTATGTTTCGACACAACTCGGATCACATCTTTTTCTTCGGTTTTTGGTGTTTCAAAATGTTTAATATATATTTTTTTTTATTCAGAATTATTTTCAATTCTATTTTATGAGATATTTTGATTACTTCTATTGATTGAATTTCCAAATAATTCATTCTTGTTTTCCCTACGTTTTCCTATGTTTGAATATATAATAAAAAAAAACTATTATATTTTCGCGTATTTAAAAGGCATTAAAATTTAAATATTTAGTTTCTTCGATTTCTTTATCGTATAACGATAATCAAATTAATGTTTTGTTACATATGGTTCCGTTTATCAAACAATGCATACAAATCTTTTGACATTGTGTTTATTAATTACATCAATTTATTTATCGAATTGGTGCTGTTTTTATTTAATCAACTCGTTTAAGTTGAATCAATCTCTTAATAATTTGTATTGTTTACTCGAGACGAACAATTCACAATACTTTAACAAATTTATTTCATCCTCAAAAAACTACGGTTTAACGCAATCTGTACTGGCTCGGATTTCGCGATATCAATAAAACCAACCAATATCCACAATATTGAATTTCACGCACGTCGAAAAATGGTCGGTGGAAATGCAAATTTCCCCAACTGCTCGACATATTTTCCTTGGATTTGAATATGAATCAGTACGTATATAATATTATATACATATATCCATTGCTGGCGTCCGCTTTTATTATTCACAACAGTAATGTAAAAGTTTTAATAACTGTCTGTTTTTGACCGCCTGGGGTGGTAGGGGTGGGTAGTACCAACAGGATTGGCTGCCGTGAGGGGAGGATTTGGGGGGACGTTGATTTAAATTCATTCCGGCCAAATTGTCTCTTCAACCTGACTGACTGACTACTGCCTTCCATACGCCACCACTATGTATATGTATTTTTTATTTGCTTTTATCTGCCATTTCAATATTTCATTTTTACCCTCGATTGTGACTCGCTACCAGACGATTGAATGCCTATTATTGAATAACATCATTACCTTTTTTGTATTAATTCATTTATGTTTTAATCGAAAAAAATATTGGCCTTCTAGAGAAATAATCATTATTAGTTAGTCTTTTTTTTCTTTTCTGAGTAGTTAGGTATTTTAATGATGAAAAATAATTGATAACTGTGTTACAGACTATCCGTTGTTTATAAATCGACTCAAGATTAAGATAAAGGTGCAAAATACATATTTTGTCGTTGTCCAGATTTATTTTCTTTTACCTTAAACAAAAATGTTACCTTTTAATATAAAACGCTACGTTGGTTCAATGCTTTGTCAATGTCTTATCGATGCTAAGCTCACACTTAGTAGGTATTAATTGAACACTCATACGTGGGTACACAACGATTTTAGTATGTAGATATTCGGGAATTTTGTTTTTTCTACTGCCTAAAACTCGCACCAAGAAACTGCATACCTAGCAAGCATCTATTTCATTTACCTTTTTGTACTTGTCTTCGGTGTTCTTTTATTTTGTAGACTCCAGATTCAAGATTATGACTGCGGATGATAAAACCCATCATTAGTTAGCTCTCCGTTTACTGCAGCAGGCTTCCTACGCCACCCAAGAAGTAACTGACAACTGCATCACGACTTGGGATAACTCGACTGCCTAGCCATACATATAATATGTAGAACAAAGTCATCATTATGATTAGACTGGAAGGACAAATGTAGTTACTTCAGATTGACTTAATGAATCCATGTTTGCAGTGATTGCCAAAGATACTTTCGTGGTGTGCGATTTTGTTGTAGTAATCTAATACTTTGACTCTTTATTTATGATTTAAAAATGTAAACGCGATGAAACTTTTTGAAACATATCAATTTCCTTGGTTAAATAAATCTGTGTTCTTGAACAGAGGGTTTGCATTTGTAAATGAAAATATACTTTCTTACCATACCATCACGCCATTTCCCTATTTGATATCGGCAGAGAACCGAACGCCAGACTCCTCTCTCCAGACATACATTTTTCGCGTCATTCACGTTCGTGCATCGTCTCATACACGCTCCCCTGTTGTTCTTCTAACGTCTCCATATATCAAAATTCGATTTTTTTGAAACCATAATGTTAGATAATTTCGGTATCGTTATATCGCTACAAGAAAATTTGCTTTGTTGCATTTAGTAGGTTATACATAATTTTTTACTTCATTAATATTACCTTTTTTAGGGTATATCCGTATTGTTCGTATTTATTTTCCAGTCTTTTTGGGCAATGAATAAATTTGTTCTCTAGTGTTTTTCAGAGATCCACGAAGCAGTTTTGTGTTTTTATCTCTGTGAACGTTATATCTCGCATAAAATGGTTAACGTCCAGTCTATTTCCTGTTTTCTCATAATGATCGGTTAGCATCTCGTGTGGCGAGGCAATTACAAGCTGCAAAGTGTAATATTTGCACAGAATTTAGGGGATAAACACACCGGCACGGCACGGCGCGGCGTGGCAGTAGCCAGAAGTTGGTCACGACTTCACTACCCGACCTGACCGTTTATCAAATCGCTCCTCCACTCCACGGTCGTTCGCTCCATGACTCGGGAGCGCACTCTAACAAACATAGTACCTATTTACGTACATATTTATGTTGCTGTGATTTCAACGATTCGTTCATAATGAATGATTCAAAATATTGATACTAATAAATATTCGCCCAACAGTTTTTTTGCCCTTATCAGTTGATTACGGTCTAGTCGGACGAAACGGTGGTCCTGGTACAAGGAAAAACATGTGTAGAAACAATCAATTTACTTTCATTTGAAAATACCGCGTATAATCTTAAGTAAATAAATATGATTAATGGAGTTCTACATTTTAAATACCGTTAGAATTTGACAACTTAAAATATTGGTTATTTTCCTGTTTCTTATTTTATACGATTCTAGTCATGAAAGTTTACTATTTCAAGCATAAACCATTCGAATTGCAACGAAATATTTCAAAATATAAACATCCAATTCGTTGCATAATTTGACATTAGGCTAGACTATACAAATACAATAAGTGGCATTTAACTGAACGATTCGTAACATTGAACGAAATTCACCATTACTATTAGGTAGGTACCTACTATATAGTGCACAGGTTTGCCAGGCAAAATGCTTATCTTCCGAGTGGATACACTTTATTTTCTGCATATTTGGACGCTATTTTATTCAATTTAGCGCTGACTGCATCCGGGAATATGAATTTCAAAATTATCCCTCTATCATTCGCTTTGAATTGAATATCAATGTTTGCGGTGTACCTACTCGTGTAGTAGGTACAAGAACCACCGCTTCGTGATGAATCAGCCAAATAAGTTAAATATACTGTTCAATTCAATTTCATATCAATTCTTTTACTTTCTATTTTTCAATCGTTAGTCTTGAATATTTAAACCATGGAGTTTGCTTAGTGAACAAATCATTTGATTAAAAGATAATAATATCAAAATTAATTTAGATATGAGTTGTTAAATCACATTGTAATAAGTCAATTTAACTTAGTCATATTGGCGAATCGAGTCGTAGATTCGATTCCTAGCAAAGAAAACTCTCTTTCAATTTTCTCTTTTCTGTGTTAGATTGTTATTTGGTTGCAAAACCATTGAAATTCAGTAGTACATTCTAAATTATTTACACACGAAGTACTCTATTTTACATGTTTTCAAATATATACAATAAAATTATTGCCAGAAAATCAATATTCAAATTATGTAATAAATTTACTATAATATTATTTTTTATCAAGGAAGACTTGACTCTTTTACCAACCTGTTGCACTCAGGCGGCAAATAAATATAATTCGTGTTATTCAATTACGAAATTTATTATAACAAAAATAATATTATAAAGTATTCAATATTTCGAACAACAATTATTATTTATTATTATTATTATATATTTTATACATATTGTTACACACGTATCGTATATATTATGTTATGTGCGCGGCATCGTCGAGTATTAAGTGCTATCTTATCTCACGATCTCGGAAGATTACAGGATAAGTATTCTGCAATCATTTTTGCGTGGATATCCACTAATGGCTGTCGTTATCGACTGCAGATGCAATATCCAATCATCACGTAAAATTCTCTTTGAAACTGCCAATGAACTCAACATACAATGTACGGCCACACTCCGCCTCGAAAGAGAACGTTGTCGGTCTGCAGATACGATGTTTCAACGCAAGTTTTTTATAAATTGGACATTTTATAATTATTACCATGTAACACTGTAATGTATAGCTGTTAGTCTTCATAAAAAAATTATGCTTCTATATCTATAGTACCGATTGAATTTACGCACATGACGACATAGTACCGATTGAATTTACGCACATGACGACATAGTACCGATTGAATTTACGCACATGACGACATAGTACCGATTGAATTTACGCACATGACGACATAGTACCGATTGAATTTACGCACATGACGACATAGTACCGATTGAATTTACGCACATGACGACATAGTACCGATTGAATTTACGCACATGACGACATAGTACCGATTGAATTTACGCACATGACGACATAGTACCGATTGAATTTACGCACATGATGACAAAGTACCGATTCGATTCGATAAATACACCAAAACAGTTTCTAACACCGCGTACGCACTTGTCTTTTAATGCTATTTATTATAGATTAAAGCCACGGGCGTCCACTTCGATCTGCTGAACGTACTTTACTTTCTATTCCTATTCACAGTTTTGATTTTTTAGCTTTTCATTTGAAGTACATTCAGTTAGACTGTGGAATAGTCTAAGTCATGATATTACGTCGTCTATCTCACTAAACATCTTCAAGAAAAGGCTAAAGCAAAAATATTTATCTGATAATACCTGATTTAATCTTCCTCTCCTCTTCCTTTGGTTTTCCTATCATTGCTATGAATTGTTATTGTATGCTATCTCTTTTGTGTTTTTTTTTCTTTTTTCTTCTGCTATCTTCGTCTATTTTTCTGTAAGAAGAAATTGCCATCCGGAAATTAACCCGCCAGTGTAGGTACTCACAGAAAGATTTAAATAAATAAACATAGAAAGTATTTTTTATAGATATAGATAGTATATTTATCATGGGTATATTATCTACATGTATTACGTTATAAACCTTTTAAAGGTTTTTTGGGTAGGTAAAAAGAAATAAGTACATAATTTTTTAAACTAGTGTGTTACTAGGAAGAAAAATGTTTTTGCAAAGTATGGAATAAGAAAACAAAAACTAAAAATAAAATATAAATAAATATTAGGTATATGAATTAACCATTTGTATCCGCACTTCAACCGAGTAAGTACGAGTATGTGTATCTTCATTACCAATCGACGAGTCAATTGTATTCACTACATTATCGGACATGGTCGTGGAAAGTTGAGCTCTGATGAAGGAGACTTAAGGATTTTTTGAAACTTAAGCCCAAAAAGTCGAACACATTGCACTTAAATGAAGTACCTACATGTTCTAACTGTATTTCTAAAGATTTTTCAAAAAATCTATGTGCGGATTTATATCACTTATAGCTATGTGTAGCTATGATCCAATTTGTCTGTTTCCCCTTAAGGGTTACGAAGGTCAGATGGCAGTCGCTTCAATGTAGTAACCAGACTCGCCAATTCCAGGATCATTGTCAAAGCGTAACCTGATAGAAATGGGACAAAAGCTCTAAGGAGAAAGAAAGTAATGATTGTCCCTACACGTGAACCTGTCTCTGTTTTTATTTTTGTGCTGGTAATCTCTCTTTAATTGTAAACCAATTTTATGTATTCAAGACGTTAGGCAATTCAGTAGTTATCAATTGAGCACCGATTGATATTCCTTTTGGGCGATTAGCTTGTTTATACATACATTAAACCAGAGTTGTAAATGGCTTAGGGTTGTTTATGTAAAGGCATTCTAAGAGATTACATTTATGTCTAACGGAAACTTGATATCAATAATCGATTAGATCCACCGCCGAACACAATGCACAACAATGGCTTGCCTTAGTTTAGGTAAAGTTAGCCTAGGTTAAGTAGCTATCTACCTACCTTTCTTTATTGATATTGAAGTGGTGTTACGTCTATCAAATAAGGATTTCCAAATATTCTTGATTTGTTATTATTTTTTTGTTTCACTTACGCGATGTTTATTGCGACAAAACCAGCAGCTGATTTTCAACATGATCCTATAGCTAATAAATGACAAGTATAATAAATTATAAAAATTCATTAAGTTTAATGTTGTTTCGTTTACAGAGTGGAAGTTCATAATGAAATTATTACGAATATAAACCATAGTTTTAATCCACAAATTGAGTTAAAACTATGGTTTATATTCGTAATAATTTAATTATAAAAATGTTTGTATAAATTAAATTGTTAATCAGATCAAAAAATTGTAATTTAAATGACACCGACCATTATCAAAGTGGCCTGTCAATGACCAATTTTATCAATTGTGGAACTATTATTTTGTGTTTTTAAGTATTGTTTTCTGGTATGACATATTATAATATGTACATAGATTTTCCAAATCGTAATTTTTCTAAATCGTATTTGAGGTGTACCGTACAAGTTCATTTAATAATATAATATTGTATGCTAATAGATGAGAATGTTGTGTTCTTACTATCATATTTATATTTCCTGTCATATCTTGTGTCAACTTTTATGTTTTATCAGTACCTACGTACAATTTTTTTATATTTTCGTTTCCTTCTTTCATTTCAATTTTGTTTCCGTATACAGTCCTAACGATTTTTTTTTGCAATACAATTCTTGTTTGTGTATTCTGGCAATAAAACGTGTTACATTATCCATTGGAATAGGTAGGTATATGTACCTACCTGTTAAATAAAGTTTAATTATATTCTCTTCCCAAGATGTTCATCTAGATACAAGGCACGTATCACAGTGAAACAGTGATCAGATCGAATATTACGTGAGAAGAATACTGAATGACCGATGACTCTGTATAGGTTGTCCATTAATTTTATATGCGTGCATCGATATTTTGGATTGCGGCATTAACATTGGTACCTACTTGTATTGTGGTGCATCGAAATTGCGTTGTTTTTTATTTTGCGAGAAAGAAAACAATTGTCACATCTAATAATAATGCAGTATACCGAAAACTATATAATTTTGTCAATACTGACGGTGTTGAATATGTAGAATTCCATAATAATGGGGTTAGAATTCCGAATTTTAGTATATAAGAAAAAGCAGAGTTTCTATGTTTACCAGTTGATAAGGGCCTAATAAGCTGAAACGTTCGTCCTGGATTCAGAAAAAAATATATATGTAGACCAAATCATTTGTGTGATTTAAAATACCCATTACTATATAATTTATTTCAATCTGCTTTTGAGTGTTTTCAGTATGTTCAAACAGTGTATGTAATATCCATTCCTCATATAAACCCAAACTGTCTCTTTAAAACTAAAAAAAGACAAAAATCTCAGACGTAACGACAGAAAGTCGAAATACTCCTTCAACAATTTCTCTGCGTGCACAATTGAGGCTGACTGACCACTAACTGACCCTAAAATGACATTGATAGTTGCTAATAGTGTTGCCATTACGAATCGTGAAGCAAAATATATTCCAGTATGAAAAAATATGCTTTGTCCACATTTATTCATAGGTACATACGAAAATATCTGATTTCAACTTCAACCATACAACTAATTAAATGTACACTTCATAACATTTTGATAATAGTTTTATGAAATTGTCTTAAACTGAACCTTGTATTTGTTATATTCTTCGGAAGAATCATATTAACAAATGAAAATAGAGGTAATTCCACGAAGTACCTTTTTTAATTTCTTAAAAAAATAATTTAATTTATTTCTTATATATAGAAAACAATGGTGTCAATATATAATGAATAAGGAGGTTATTCTGTGTGAAAATTACTCAGCACGTAGAAATTCTCGATTTGCCTGTAAAGGCCATTTTCCGTGAAGAGATAAAAAGGAGACGACGTGCATTGCATTTATTTTTCGCTACCTACGTCACTAGTCCTAAAACTACATACATGCAGTTTATCTCCGATTTTCGATCGAGTTGATATGGATAAAAAGTGCATATATATTATGTAGCTTCACTCTACCTCCCAATAAGGACGGCTTTCGGATTTTGTCTCAACAACAATAAAACTGGGTTTCATTGTTTGTTTATACATTTTAGAATTTTTTCAATAATAATGTAAATGATTACATATTTCATGCCAAAATCCTAGCCTTTTTTATTTTATAATTCACATACCTACTTCTTTTTGAATTGGCGTGTCCCCCCGACTCGATATTGGCTACCACTTAGGAAAATGTTTGTATATTTCTGAATGCATTACTAAGTCTGAATTCATAATGTATTAACTATTAAATCTTATTCGTCGTTTATCCCAATGTTTTTTATTAAATTTTCGTTAAAACAGGACAATCCTACGAGATTTTCCGCTTTGTACAAAGCAGATTGATGTAATATGTAAAATGTACAAGTTTATGTATCTTTTTTGCACATGTTTAAATTGTCAAAAAATTTTATCTCCTTTTCGCTATGTTAACGCCTTGCGCTTTTCAGATACTTTGAATGCAACGTATTAATCGCAAGTGCGCGTGCTCCCTTTCAGCATCCAGCCGTTCCTGATTAACTCCACTTCAGTCCGGTATGTTTTCATTACTGTCCACGTCTTGCGGCGAACGGAACACGCTCGTGTATTTTTACGTTGCCCTCAGCGTTTGGCCCCACCACGGTAGAATGAATAATGTAATATTATGGTTGACTTTGATCCGGTTTCGTTCCGCCATTATTCCTAAAGCAATCTTGGACAACTTCACCTCAACTCACTCACTCCGCCATTATGAAATGACGTTTTTATTTACACAACACATTCTACCGACGGACATGCTGTTTTAATTTTGTTTCAATTAAGATTTAATTCGCTCCGTGATTAAAAAAAAAAACCGCCGTACAACTGGAGCAATTATTATTTGTTTAGTATATTACTCACCGACATTTTACCGCACTTCGCATTGTGAGCACCTAACTACATATATCGAACGTTGTACTTTTTTCGCAATTAAAATATTATCGTTTCTTCATATAATTTTAAAAATAATTGCACATTTCGATTGCATATTACGTTTGTGTTAATAACGCGAAAATCATTAGCGTTTATGGTCCATAAAATTCATCGTGTGATATAATGTATGGGAGTATATAAAATGTACATATATGTATTGTTTCCTGTGTTTTTTGAGTTACCCGTATGTTAAGACCTAAATGTTTATGAGATCTTCTGAAATTTGTATTAATAATTTTTATTTATTAATTAACATTCGAGGTACGAAAATATATCCGAGTGTATGCTAAACTTATAATTTACTATATGCGTTTTAAAATTTGGACTATCTTTTAATTTTTTACGTTATCATATATATGTTGCTAATCGATCGCAAAATTAACAAATTGATTTTGCTAATCGACTACGAGGTAGACCACCTAAGAGATGGAGAGATACGAGTAACTGGAACTCGGAGACACACTTCCTGAAAAAGAACAGGTTTCCAAAACAAATTACAAGAAGAAGAAGATCATGATATTCTTTTGTCCAATTTTTAAGAGGCCAAATCATCTCTAAATTAAATTAATTCAATAAAATAAATGTTATTAAATGACAAGGACATACATTTAAAATATTAAATAAATATTTTTTTTTTAAATATTTAGCACTTACCATTGATTAATTTGATGTATCTTGATACGCAATCTTCATATTTCGAATTCGTGTTTATATAAAATGAAATATCCAAATATTTATTTAAAAATCATAACACCAACTCCCCCCAAGCTCTCTCTCTCGCTTTGAATTGAATTATACACACAAAAGGTTCCCCCTTCGGATCGTTAAATGCAAACACCTCAGTTATAATAATTTAATTGATGTTTTTATCTTTACTTTCTGAACCTTTTATAATCTTAATAGCGGCCATAAAACATGTAAATCGACTCCGCCTTGGCGAGTTTCCCTCTGCCGACCTCCATATATAAAAAATAATAAAAAAACATTTCACTCTCATCGACATTCAAGCGAATCGCACATCGACACGGATGCGTGAACACATTAAGGTACATATATTATATACACTTACCCTAGATACAATATTGTTTTAATTTACATTTAAGACTGACATCTATCGCTACCTAATTGGACGGGTTCGTGTCCTGGAGTATTACATCAATCACACGTAGATGATGCAATCTTTGATATAATTATATCCGATTGTGTTTTATTTATTTGTGTAAATTTAATTTAATAAAACAATTTTATTTGATTCGATATTTTTATTCAACGTTGTTCATAGCTTTTTTGTAGGATGAAGTAGTCACCGATTACGTTGAAGAAAATTAATTTATATATATATATATATATTATATTATTTTAGGATGTTTTGGACAGGAAAAATTATAATTTTCTTAGCTGCTATTTATTTTCACTGAACGTCTAATTTTGACCTTTTAATTTTATTTTTTTTCATTTTGAACGCCTAATAGTTAAAACCTATTTTTTATACATTGGGTCCTAAACTTTAAATTATAACTTCATTTTACTAATTTTTTTTTTTTTTATTTATTTATTTTTCACACCTTTATCACAAAGACTATTATGAAGAGTACTGCTGCCCATCTAGGTAACCCTGTTCTAGGGCTAGCAGTTTACAATTTTACCAAGCCAAATATTTGACATTTTGGTTATACATAGTTACATAGAGCGGACACCAGACATCACAACACAGTAAATTACAATATTACATAGTTACCAATATCTTAAACACAAAAGTATAAACTGATACAGTAAATTTTGATATGTTATTATTCTAATATTATTTCTACCATAATATGCACACCCGTTGTTGTCATTTATGTTATGTAGCAGTTTGACATTAAAATTTGCTCTGTGGTCTTCTCAACGTATATACTCAGTAACAATATTATTTGACTTGAGTCACAAATCAAATAAAATACAAAATCAAGATTTCTTCTTTGAAATTAATCTAATAAAAAAAGAGAAATGTTTTAGAGTTTATTTGTCTTAAAATAAGATGCAATGTAAAGACAATCCTCGAACCAGCTTGTGTAGCGTGTAGTTATATTATTTAATATTATTTCTCAGAATTATTGTTGGATGTTTAATATTTGGACAATTTCTGTCCTTCCGTAATTCCCTATAGGTATATATTTTTATTCTTGTTTTAAATAATGTATGTGAAGTTATTACCTTGAGAGACATAGGTAAAGTATTATAAATTCGTGGAGCGATAAATGATGCATTTCTTTGTCCGAAAGTTGTTTTCATATGAGGGATTATATAATTTAAAGTAATGCTTGTTCGTGTGGTTCTGGATTGTTGTGTTTTCTGGTGATGTATTATATTTTTATGAAAATAAGTTAGTATATGCTGGATATATATTTGTCTCGGGTCAAATACTTTAAAATCGTTATAGAGGTTTTCCGTAGGGTAATCAAACGGTTTTTGGATAATTATCTTCACAATGCATCTTTGAGCTAGACAAAGTTTTTCCAAGATAGTTTTGGCACATCCACCCCAACCAACAATTCCATATGAGATCAATGAATGAGTCAATGCGAAATAGACAGTTTTTAATGTTTTTTGTTTTAGAATTTTTCGAAGGTTTCTATAAATATAACCAAGTTTTAGAATTCTATTTGTTAGTGTCTCTATGTGGTCTTGCCATCTTAGATTATTATCTATGGTCAGACCTAAATAATTTATAGCAGTGACTCTCTCCAAAGGGATACAGTCACAAGAGTCTCTAGGTACACAACAATGTATTTTTATAGAAAACATCGAATTTAGTAAAGGTTGCCCTGCTTGTGTGGCGCTAAATGTAAGGTATTTAGTTTTACTATTGTTTAATGTAAGAAGGCTGTTATCCAGACAGTTTTTTATTTTGTTAATTGCCATACCAGCTATTTTGTAGCTCTGTTTCCAAGTTTTTTCACTTACTATTAGTACAGTGTCATCAGCAAAACTTATTATTTTTCCATCTACAGGATAGATCACCAAATTACCACTTACACAAAAAATTTGGAACAGCAAATGTCTAAATTACTAGAAACAATATCCAATCTGTCAACTACCAACAGCGAAACCTTAGCAAGGCTACAAGAGGTCGAAAGGAAGAACGAAGAATTAACTAACAATCTACTCTGCCTCAACAATAAATTCAACGAATCTAACACTGATGACTTGAAATCTCATGCTGCTCAATTAACCTTTCGGTTGGATAAGATGGAGCAGCAAGCCAGGCGCAACAATGTAGAAATACAAAATGTCCCTCAGAAGCGAGATGAAAATATTGTGTCCATCGTGTGCAAAATTGCCCAGACAATGGGCTGTTCGATTTCTGCAGAAGACATTGAAGAGGTCCATCGCGTGGCCCACGGAGACACGAAGGAAAACCGCCCTAAGAACATCATACTCCGGCTCTACTCCAAATCGAAGCGTGATGAACTACTGACTGCAGCCAAGAAACGTCGAAACTTGACTACAGAAGACATTGGTTCCGCAGGGACACAACAAAGAATATACTTGTCAGAGCACTTGACGCTCAAAAACAAATTACTATACAAGAACGCCCGACAAACGGCTTACAATAAGCGGTACAAATTTGTATGGATCAAGAATTTTAATATATATGCTAGAAAAGACGAAACTTCTCATGTACTATGTCTAAAAAACGAATTAGATTTGACAAAAATGTAAATACTATGATATGTTATATCCTTTTTCTCGGTCCAGGCTATTTGTACTGCTTATACTTTATATTTATATATACTCTATATTTATATACATACGTAAATTTATACATCTCACATAATTCATTTAACTCTTATTTACATTTGCCATATACAATGATTTCATCCAACTGTGTATTCCATAGACATTCCTATCTACGGGAAAACATGTTTAAATTACATTATTGCACTTACCCATATAATTATGTATTATGTAATCACAATGAAACTCATTGTCAATCAAGAACACTGACAAAATATTCACTACTAATGCAATGCAATTTCACAATTTTCTCATATCAAATACTTATCACGACATTACACAAACTCAATTATAAACCTACTAACATTTACGCACCTGTATTGCGCGCACGTTCGATTTTTTCGTTGTTATTATACGCACTTTATTCGAATTTTTCGTTGTCATACTCGCACTATGACAAAATATCAAAAAATATTACTTATCCTAATGGATATAATACATCTACACTAAACTATTTTTATCATGCTCTGATTAAACATAAATTTAATGTACTCCACCTGCACTACTATGCATTAATCGCTATTCCAAAAATATTTTTAAACAAACAGAATTACACTATGTATCGCTGTATTCAACCGCGTGCTTGCACAACAATACTAATTTCGTATCGAGGCATAGTAGATGCACTAACTGTGTTACAAGTGCGAAAATTTAAATTTAAAGCAATATTATGTACTTACAAAATCGTCGCACAGTTAAATATAATGTATCTTTTATCTTTTATCCAAGCAATACTACTGATATCTCTGTCATGGAACTATGGTATAAGATTACCTAATAATTTACCTATAATACTTGTAATTAAATGCAGTAAGATAATTCTAAGACTTAAGCCGACTAAATATTGTCATTGCGACAAGGTATATAACGCACTTACTATAAAAAAAAAAAAACAATTGTTTTTCAATACATTCTCACTCGGTGTCACAAAAACACTTCAGAAATCGAGCGTTCAGTGCGGTATAGGTGCCAACACGTCAACCAACTTAACTGAACATAAAAATGGATAAAACCCTAACAATATATTACCAAAATTGTAATGGTCTCAGAACCAAACTTCATGATACATACATGAACATATTGAATAATAACTACGATATTTTTGTTCTCACAGAAACAGGATTGTGTCCAAATATTTATAACTCGGAATTATTTGATAATAGGTATATTGTACACCGCAGAGACAGGGATAATCAGACAAGCAATAAAAAAGGATTTGGCGGCGTCCTCGTAGCAATACATAAAAATTACACGGCAGTCCGTATGTACGGGTGGGAAAGCAAATCTATTGAAGACATATTTATAACACTGAATACCTCTCCAGACAAGAGCATTGGCGACAAAAAACTTATTATTGCGGCAACTTACATTCCCCCAAATACTCCGTTATCCACTTACGAATTACAATTTAATACATTATGTAATCTATACACACAACACACTAACATGAATATGCTCATACTTGGAGACTACAATATTCCTAGCATAGATTGGACACATGACTCACCTACAAATAACATTATTAATATCAGAAATCCCGTCGCTGGAGCTCTAATTAATTTAATGTCTCTCATGAATCTTTCTCAACATAACAAAATACCTAACATAAATAATAAAACACTAGATCTAGTTATGTCTCATGACCGTTGCTCAGTTACTCAGTCCATCGATCCAATCACCCACGAAGATCGACATCACCCAGCACTGAACATAATCTTATCCACACAAGCTCTAACTACATTGCCTATTCAAGACCTGAAAAAATTTGACTACAGAAATGGTAATTACGAAGCGATCAACGAACACATACTTTATACAAACTGGGAAAACATTTTTAGAGACATAAATGCCTCTACTGCCGTTGATTACTTCTACGATATTATTTATACAATCATCAACGAATATGTACCGCTCAAGAAAACACGCAGCCTCAAATATCCCATTTGGTTCTCTCCTGCTCTAATCCATATCTCAAAAGAAAAATGTAAGTACTGGAAGAAATGGAAAATTTACGGAAACGAAGCAGACTTCAACTCCTATTCTTTACTTCGACGACGTTTCAAAAAATTACTAAAAGATCATCACCGAACATACATAGCTAACATTGAGAATAACTTGACTAGTAATCTTAAAAGTTTCTGGGCGTATACTAAATCCCTAAAAACTACATCAGGCTATCCTTCTACGATGACATACAAAGTTAAAACCTCCAGTCAGCCAAACGAAATAGCAAACATGTTCTCAGATTATTTTGAATCGGTATTTGAACCCGAATTACCATCTGACCAAAACAACATCATTCCAGATAGTAATAATTCTGTCAATCTGTCATCTATCAGGATAAATCTAGGTGAACTTAGGGAAATTCTTATTTCCTTAGATATCAGTAAAGGTCCAGGCCCGGACAAAATTCCCCCATTCTTTCTTCAAAAAACTGCATACTCAATAAGTCACCCTTTAGCGCTGATATTCAATCAGTGTTTATCAGAAGGGGTATTCCCCGATAAATGGAAAAAAGCTTTCATTACCCCTATTCACAAAGGCGGCAACACAAATGACATCGAAAATTATAGACCTATATCAATACTGTCAGCAATACCTAAGGTTCTTGAAAAAATCGTTCATGGACAAATATTAGCAACCGTGAAAAGAAATATAGTAGATGAGCAACATGGTTTCATGCCTAACAAATCAACGACAACTAACTTGCTAGTATACTCAGAATATCTCTTCCAATCACTCGACGACAAAATTCAAATTGACTCAATTTATACAGACTTCAAGAAGGCCTTCGACAAAGTGGACCATAGTATATTAATGGAAAAATTATCAGATAATGGAATTAAAGGCAGCCTACTCAGGTGGACAAAATCATACATTACAAATAGGCATCAGGTAGTTGTTCTCAACGGCCATTCCTCCAATAAAGTAAAAATAACATCTGGAGTACCTCAAGGTTCAATCCTTGGCCCACTACTCTTCACGATATTAATTAACGATATCAACTCATGTTTCATAAATAGTAATTTTTTAATATTTGCTGACGATTTAAAAATTTTCCTTAAAATTAAACATGTACACGATTGCACAGCTCTCCAGGACGACCTAAATAGATTAAACGATTACTGTCAGCGAAATAAACTATATCTTAATTTAGCTAAATGCAAGACTATCACATTTACAAAAAATAAAAATATTATCCAACATAATTACTACATCGACACTCATCCACTTGACAAAGTCAACAATATTCGGGATCTAGGAGTTGTGTTTGATAGCAAACTTCATTTTGACATCCATGTGGAAAACATAATCAACAAAGCATATAAAATGATGGGTTTTGTGATGAGATTGACTAAAGAATTCAAAAAAACCAGCTCATATTTAATATTATATAATACGTTAATCCGCTCACAACTCGAATACTGCTCTCAAATATGGAATCCACATTACAACATATACGCCGAAAAAATTGAAACAATTCAGAAAAAATACCTCAAGACTATGCAATACAGAACACAGAATCCCCGACTACCATACACTGACCTACTTAATAATTACAATCTATGCACACTAAAAGAGAGACGTACCCTATTTGACATGACAACACTACACAAAATAATCAATAGCACGTTTGACTGTCCAGCACTCGTTAGCTCAATTAACATACATGCACCACTCAGATGCCTAAGAAACAACTTGCTCTTCCTCCCGTCAACTTCAAACACAAATGCAGGATTTAGGAAACCAACCAACAGAATGTGCAATGAATACAACAAAACCTTTCCAGACACACACATCTTCTCCAAATCATACACAGCATTCAAACACGAAATAAAACACATTCAAAAATCATCACCACAACACGCGATGACATAATAATACACATACTCCATTGAGATATTAATCATCTGTCATAACATACTACACCATCTCTTTTATTGAATTATGGCTCCTTAATTTTAATTTTATTTTATGTATTTTTGTTTTTTTTTTCTCTTTATTATCATTATGTTAATGTATAACTCTTGTTTCTCTATTTCTCGCCTCAATATTTATTTCTCGCCTCAATACTTATTTCTGTATAATTAATTTCTTATCTATTTCATTTCGTTTATGTTAATTTAAATTGATTTTTTTTTTCTTTCTTCTTTACTTGTTTTGTCTTTTATTAGTATTGTATTACTTTGCATTTTTGTATTAGTATTGTATTAATTTTCACTTTCATATGTTTATATTGTGAATACTGTAAGGTTGCAGATAAACTTTGAATTCTATGTTACTATTAGTTATATGCATATTTTCTGTAACTGTTTGTATTCCTAAATGAATAAATAAATAAATAAATAAATAAATAAGACGGCACAAATTATCACTATATATGAGAAACAAAACTGGTCCAAGTACACTACCCTGCGGGACTCCATAGGAAATGTTTTCATAATTCGTCTAAATGCTATTTATTGCCTGATGATAAATGCAAATTTAATATAGAGGGTATTCACTTAATTGATTTATTAATTTGAAGTATTGTAGCGGGCTATAATAATGTAATCGGTTATTAGCAGAAGAGGTCGTGTGGTGTGTTTTATAAAGGCAACTAAAGCTATCACGTCACGTGTCGCACTCCAGGCCAGTTGTAAATCAGTCTGTTGGCCGATGGGTTTTACAAATGGTCATAAAGCGATTGTGGGCGGGGGTGAGGGGATCAGTCAGGCGGTCAGGCCCACCTGCCTACCTCATCAACGTCGATATATTTATCTCTCCATCTATCCTACATAACTTATGGAAGACTGCTTGACGGTCTTAAAAATACTTGGGGTTTTAAACAAATCGTTGCGGTGAAAAATTTACTTTATTATTTATTTTTTTTTTGTGTTTCTCCGTTTTGTTTGTTCTTGTAAGAATTGTTTTACATGGGGTTTGTTTACTTGGTCGTATTTCGTAAAATATCAATGATCTATTGTTATACCAGTTAGAGGCTATATTGATTAAAAGCTTAGTATTACACATACTCGTCCAAATCTTTAATATTTAAGAACCTGTTCGAGGCACCTATCCGTTCGTTTGTCGAGAATTCAAACTTGCAAGCTATTGCGTTTTGCTCTGAAACTGGTCACAAAATGTATCAATTGTAATAATAAAAAAAAAAAAAAAATATAATAACAAAGTTAAAATAATTTAAAAAAATATATATATTTAAATTCATCTGGTACTTTTTATTCCTCGATATTATCATTTCTCCAATTATTTTGTTAGTCAACTGACCTTTCATTACACATAGTTTTAAAATAATAATAATTTGTATTTAATTATACAGGTAGATATTTTTTGTATGCATCTTGGTTTTTCATTAATATAATATGGCAATAGTGAATACCTACCCTATTTGTAAACACATTTCGTAACAATTTTGTCAAGATCAATTTTATGGGCGTATATATTAACCGTTTTTTTTCTACCAATTTATTATTCCTAGTTGACCAATAATGACGGGCCCCCAGCTACACGAAGCCATGTATCATTATATTTTATTCTTTATAAAGAATATTTAATTACGCTGAACGTTTTGTTAATACCCGTTTCAATTATATCGTTAGTACCGGCCACAGAGGCAGATCATCGTAAAACTTATATACATAAAGTTATAAGGTGCGGGTAGTTATTATATAATATATTTTTTTGATGTTATATAGTACCTACTTCATTTGTCGCTGCGAAATTGATATTGAGGCATTCATTAAATATTTTATTTAGTAATTATCGATTAATTACGCTACTTCCACCACCACCCGCTCTGCATATGGGGACTGTAAACGGCCCCTTCACAGAACGCTAAGTGAGCGACAAGAAAAAAATGCATAGCACGAAAAGTAGCTCATGGAGCCCTCTAGTTTAGTAATCTCGGCACCATAGTGCAAAAGAAAAATCGACGAATGTGAATGGAGGATTCACACTCGGGGACTTCAGATCTTATAAATGAGAAATATCAGGGGTATGATCAAGATCTCTGTAAAAAAATAACCTACTGGGAATCTAACAATAGTAAGGCACCATAACTATGACAAAACTTTTTAAAGGCTTTAAAATTGTTCTTCGAGATCACAAAATCCGCGTGACCAATGGGACCTTAAAGAGGAGCTCCGATCTAAAAGAGGACACCATTGGGTGGCAACACTCCCATAGGATATGTTCCGACGTTTGGTCTGGGCACTGACAGAACTGACATGAGGCAGAGGAGGCAATATTAAATCGGATTATCGATTAATTGATTGTTCTTATTATTGTGCGTTTAAGTTGATAAATATTGTACTCGATTGATATATTCAATTCAATTCAATATATGATATTTGATGCCATTGCGTCGTTTTATTTAAAATCATAATATATATATATATATATATATATATATATATATATATATATATATATATATATATATATATATATATATATATATATATATATATATATATATATATATATATATATATATATATATATATATATATATATATATATATATATATATATATATATATATATATATATATATATATATATATATATATATATATATATATTATTTAAATCGTTTTAAAAATAATGAAATATTCTTGATTATATAACAAAAAAAAATATTTTAGTTGTTTTTTTTGTGTACCTACACAATTAATTTCAATGTGTTGTATTATTTAACCATAAATCACGACAAAATCAGGTAGCTTTTAGGAAATGTCAACTTATTCGTAAAAAGACTATTATTTTTTGTGCATTAGAGATATGACTTATTCCTGTAAAAAGTTTGATAATTATTTACGTTTGTATTTATTATTACTAAATTGATTACTTATTAATTACTAAATTAATTATTCCCGTTATTTTTAACATCGAAATAGGGGATCTATTTCTAAACACGAAAATCGTGTTTTTAATTACTCATAATAAATACGATGTTTTCAAAATGTGTCACTTCACCTAGTCAGTCAACCATCCAACCAGACACAGCGCGATGCAATCTGCAACTCTCACCTCGTTCCACTCCCAGCCGCTAAGAAACTGCACCTAGAAACCGCTACTACGGGACGGCGTCCTCCTTACCGCGGGGTCGAGCTTTCGGTAAAAGCTTCACTCACCGCTGAATGGAAGCACAACGATCCTTTCTAAAAACACCGTAGATTTCCTCGCGTGCTGTTGCGTCAATTGACAGCACGGGGACGAGTGTTACCGCGCATGCGCTCTCCCCCTTCCTTGTCTCCGAGAGGGGCTCCCCCCTCCCATGCCGTACTACTCCACAAAACGAGTTGAACCACCGCGGCGTTAGGTCGCGTCACGGCTCGCCGGAATTCCTTTCATTGTGTTGAAATCATGTTTACATGATTCCCTGAGCGAAAATTCGTGCAAAAATAGTTTTTTGTTTTAAATATAAGTTTTTTTCTTCACGAATGTGAGAGTGTCGTTGTTCCGTACAAGGCCGCGAAGCCAACGAAAAAGGATTCGCGTGCGGGTTTTACAAAAATCAATATCGCGCCTCTCTCGCGGTGTGCTGTGCCTATTACAGGTTTCTTTATTCTTCCCGCTGTCGGGACGCCGGCTGCCTCTGCCTCTTTACCGACCGGGAGTATCGCCGCCCTGTCTAGTCATCTCTGTCTTCTCTTTCCTCGTATTCTTCCTTTTCCTCTCGGATACCATTTGTTTTGTAGGAAATGTATTTGTGATTTTCCGCTCTAGCCCTGCGGTTCGAGTCGGGTGATTTAATTGTGTGTTACAAGACAGCTGTCTTAGGAACCGTTGGATTAACAGGGATTTCATGTAGTGATACCTCAAGGATACCTATCAGTGATTGGTTTACAGTGAAGTGTCAAAAATTTTCTGTGATTTTACATGTGTATACTGTGTCTTCTTTTGCCTTCTTGGTAAGATTGAAGTGTGCTTTGGTATTTCAATGTGTAAATATATAGTGCTTTTATAACGCTGTGTTTCGGTGACAAATATTTACCAGTTATCACATGCTCGGTAATTTGTGTAATATTTATCAATTTGTTCAGTGTGCACTGTAAACGATCGAAAGGTAAGTCGTAAGTGACCCGACCGATTGTGACAGGCCACTGTTGACACAATAGGATAAGGTCGCTAAGCGACCGGCGCCTTGGGAGTTTGTGACCGAAAATTGCTATCATAGTGAGGCTGAAAGAATCACCGAAGAACCATGTGGACGGCAGCGAAAAGAAAGAAAGCAAGAAGAAAAGCAGCAAGCAGAAAGATGTAGCGGCTGCTGCTGGCGGGGATAAGAAAACCCCCGAAAACAAAGAACCTCAGCCTCACAAGTCTAAAGATAAAACAGAAGAGGTATGTCTTTGGTTGTTTTTAATTTTATACCGTAAAGTATTGTTTTTTTTTAGAAGTACCCGCTTTATAAAGTATCGATGGTATCATACAATTGACTCTGTTATTGATTTTGACAACTGAAATCTGTGTCAGGCAATAACTATCCGTTGCGTGCGCCATTTCTTCTCATTTTTTTTTATTTTTGTTTCGTTGGCTTATTAATGCGAAACTTATGGAGTGCTCGTGATGAAATAGTGGGAACCCGATATGAAAGTGTGTATTGTTTATTGAATAACAACAAGCAATAGTTTGTATCCACCCCCGACACGCGCGCTCATAGCACACGTGCTGGACGTGCGGCACAATCCCATTATGATCTCGACGTTGTTCTGTGATAATAAAAGAGTAACGACTGCCGGCTGTCTGCTGTCGTACACAGAACACAACCCTCGCTTGTTGTAGTCGTTCGTAACCACGGGGTAAAATATTATTGATACTCAACCACTGTGACATTGATTTTTAGCTGCATCTAATATAATGCCTATTTATGTTTTATTAATATTAAATTGGGTTTAACATTCAGATATTTTAAATTATCAGACATATATCAATAAATATCAAATGGATTCGTTTCATTTTATTGTACTTTAATTTGTTATTGTTTATTAAAACCTTCAATTTTGTCTATACCTATGTATTAAATGTAATTCAGTAATACCAATTATTGCTTTCATTTCATGTCAGTGGTAGTACTTTATTATTTTAATTGGCAATCTCTTATATGACTTTTTTTTCATAGTAGATAAGTAGAAAAACAAAATTTTATTTAAATTTTGACAACGCAATAAACAATTAACGAATTTGTTAAATCCAAAAACTAAGTAACTCTCGACCACTTACTGTGTAATACTAATTGTTTGAAACCAACTTTACATGTTTTACTATTGGTCATTAAATTGTTATTTGTTGTCATCTATGTTAGAATAATTGTTTGATACAATGAACCGTCTATGTACCTTTGTCTCCCCTTGTCGTGATTGGCACACCGCTCGAGAGCCGATTAGGCCGATCTACTCGTGTGTCCTCTGAATCTTATCACTTCACGCATTCAGAATACCAAATGCACCCTTTAATGTATTATTTGGCTGTTTGTTTCACACCCTCTTTATTATGTACATTTTCGATTCACCACCACCGCCGCTCATACCGAAATCCGCTCGTGAAAAACCGTCCGAATGTTAAACTGGATTCGATTACCTACTACAAAATGTATTTCGTCCAATCTTATTCGTTTTTATATTCGTTAGGAAAAGCATAAACAATAACCAGGATATAATAAACAATCAAATTAATTTTCCTAATAGTCCGCTACTATATATATTCCCTATCAAATAAATTAACATAGATTAAATTAATAATAATAATAAAAAAAAAATAATAATAATAATAAATATTTTAATAAATAATTTATATCTTGCGTTTCCTAAACACCGGGTTGTCGCTTGCCCCACTACTTTTGAATTGACTCCTCCCACATCTTTAGTTTAGGTTAAGTCTCTATTTTCATTTTTAATTTAGTACGTAAGTCATCCTGAAGATGAGAACATCGTTCTCGAAACCGGTCGACAGTTATTTGTGTATACCAAGTTATTATTATATATATATTATAAAATAAAAATTATAATGACGCCACAAAGTTACTTCCTTAAAAATAAAACTGAATCTATTATTTAGTTTACGTTATGACACCATCTTTCACTTTTGTCGTATTTTGTGTACTAGGTGCATATTATCTGTAGTGTACTAATTATTGTCATTCCTTTCTTTTTACCCTCCCGCAGAATGAGCTGTTTTGCCATTGTAGCATTATGAGGACTATGTCACAGCAACATTTCTCTTTGATGCTGTCAGTCAGACGCTGGTGCATGTTCTGTGTATACAATGGCATGTTAGTTAATGAAAGGACTTAGTTTGAAATATGGTCGGAGTAAGAGCAAGGGACGGGCGGCAATGGTGGTGATACGCGCCCGATTAGCTGTGAGCCCGATCAAAAGCCACTTTATAACCGGAGGGTTGGAAACATTATTATTATTCGATGGAGGGGGTGATACGCTACGATCCCCCCTCTACTCGATAGCTATATCTCCCCAACTCCTTAATCCCATTCGCCGAGGTCAGCCTTTAAGCAGATTTCTTTTCGGATAATTTAACTCGCTAATTCTCTTCTCGGGTATAAATAACAAAACAAAAAAGTATTGAATTAGGTAAGCTGTAGCAAATTAATTATTAAAAATATAAACTTTCATCCTTTTTGACCTTTACATTTTTCATAATTTCAAAAAAAAGGGATGATCGTTTCGCCTAATGAAAACTGATGACTGTCAAAAAGGTATGTTGCAATTATGTTTACATCGAATATACTAATTAAACATAAAAAAACAAATACCTTCAAATACCTTGGTAGTACTTTCAAAATATACCTATTTAAAAAAATAATAATGAACTAAAATTTAATAATTATATTATTTCGAGAATATAATTGCTTTATACGACGGTGAAGGAAAAAACGTCATTTTAATATATTACATTTTGAAATGTTTAAATCTAGTATTTTTTTCTTTAAATCTTTAAAAGTTGTTTTTATTACCTATATTATACACAAGAATTGACATAGTTATATTACGAAAATATATTACTTATAATCATCAATTATTTCCTATTGACATGCATATCATTTTATATTTTTCCTCGCGTTGAATTCAATGAATGCATTATTTATGTTATTTTTTCCGGCATTGACAATCATCGTGTTAGTATTATTTTTCTATAAGGGCGATGAGTGACGTCTGTTGAAAACCAGATTCATTCCCATAATATGTATTACAGTTATTTGTAGTTACATCAGTCACAATATATTATATATAGGAATACATATAAAACGTGTATGTAATAACGGCCATAAATATTAATGCGAACACAAATTGACTTTTATTTCCTAGTCGGGATTGTTTTTCACGCTGTCAGCCGTGATTTATCTTATTCGACTTTATTGAATTTGTATTAATAGGATGATATGCCGTGCGCTTTCATATACAGTAATCGGATTAAACCAGACATTAAATATACATTTCGAGCGTGAACCGACACACACTCACACTCTCTATAACCAAAATACGTGTCTATAATATATACACCATTTTATATTATTATGTTCGTTATTACAACGAACGAAAACAGCCGATCGGTCGACATGTCAAAGCCTTTTTGTCGTACAAAAAACAAACATATTTTACTGGCTTGTTTATGATTTTATTATTGAAACTACGTGGAATAAACTGGCCATAATTCCGGAAATATTTTCCGAAACTATTTTATTGCGTGCGTTTAATTTTATCGTCAAAGCGATGTCGGATCGTTTAAACTTTTTCGTTTTATTGAATTTCAATGGTTATTTTATTTTTCGTTCGTATTGTGTTCGACGGAGCGAGTTTATCGTCGTGTTGTGCCGACTGCGGAATTTTATTTATTGAAAAAAAAAACATTTTAATACCATGGTATACGTCAGGTGTTAAATATAATGTAATCGGTGAATGAAATGACGTTAAACATTTAAATTCTTCGGTTTTTATGAGCATATTTTTAATTATTTCAACGAAGAAAATGTTCACGTATTTTTATTTCTTCTCTCGTTTCGATCCTAAGGACTTTTTCATAATAAAACCTCACATATTTCCATTCAGGCCTGTTCTGTACAATATTTTCTTATTCTCCCGTTTTTATAACAATAATAAACATGTTTACATACATTAACACAAAACCGCCAGAGAAAACAAGAGGATATACATAAATAAACAACTAAAGATCTCGGTAGGACCATGTTCAGCTATATTGCTGGAGATAAATCATCAGCACCTGATTTGCATCATGATTTTATGATTTCGCCGTTTATTAATTTTGTTTACAAGTCTTTGTATGGATCCCTCTAAGATGTTCCCAACAATCAGTCAATTGGGATTTACGAGAAAAAGAGATGTCCCCGCCGTCGATAGAACACTTACCCTCATCGAATTTTATTCAAAACCGTGTGTGTGGTGATGGTTAGGTACTCACTGGAGACTTGTTGGTGAAACTGGATACTTCCACCCTCGCGTTTATTCATTTCACTCTGGGTGCAGCAGCATTTAATCATAGAGTTGATCATTTCCTCTCCCCTAGGCGTCTCTCGGGAATATTTTTTGATTATTACTGCTCCCCCGCCGAGTCGTCCCGACGTACCCATCTATCCATATACATTTGTTCGTACCTCCGAGGGGTTGAACATTGTTATATATTATATTTCCTCGTCTCCTCGTAAAAAAGCAATATTTGTGTGTCGGCGACGGCACCTGGCGTGGTATCAATTAAACTCTAGTGTGTGCCCCGTTATTATTAAAACGATCGTCCCTCGAGATTAGTATCGACATTTCCCTGTCCGCTCGAAACCATTTAACCGAATTGATAGTAGATTAAACTAATCTAGGAGTCATTAAATACACGCGTTGTTTTACGTCCCGTCCCCGTCCCGTGTAGACGGACATTTCGGTTGTAAAAAAATAATCATTTTATTTTCATCGCATTTACAATTTCACGTTTCCGTTTTATTTTTGTGTTTTTTCCCCATCAATTTTATTTACGGTAGGTACACATTAAAATGCAAATTACTCTTTGTGTGTTTAAATAATGAAACTTGCCTCGCATATCACGATATCAAAATTAACCGAGAATTATTTATAACTTTACCTTCTGATGTTGATTTGCCAATTTTATATACCTGTTTGTACCTATATGTACCTACTCTTTAAACTAGTCATTTGTTGTATTATAATATTTTATGTTATGCAATTTTTAATTTATAGCACTGATGTCACATGATTTGAAAACTTCAAAGCATCTTCTGGGTCTCAATCCTTAGATTGTTTTGCACCAAGCAGGTTTCAAATTACATTGTATCCTGTTATTTTTTCCAAATAAATAAAAAAACTGAATTCAAAGTATTACAAAGTTCCATATTTTGCATACAGTTTGCTGATTCCACAGAGAATCGAACCCGCAATTGAAATAATTTGTTCAACAAATTGAATCACAATGATCATTGTATTAATACGATTATGATGTATTTTTTACTACAGACAGATTAATGTTATATTAATAATTAATTCTTTGTGTGGGATTACTCGAACAGGATTTCGTGGTGTTGCGATGAAACGAACTGAAAATAAAAGAAAGCAGAGAGAGTAGATAGGTAGGGAGGGTATGAACAATAAGGAAGGAATGAGCGGGAGGCGGCCGACTTTATAACCCTCTAATTCAGCCTTTAATACCCGCTAACGATCCTAACGGGGCAGGGAGCACTTTTGTTATGCAAATAATCTCTCTCTCATTTACTCCACAGAAGAACTAATTGATTTTCTTCATAATAATAATATTACGAGGAGATTTTTTTTATTATTATTATTTCTCTCTCCTTCGGTTATTCGGCCGCTCGCCAGAGTTATTTTTCTCCAATGATAAATTGCCCCATTAGCTCTCGGCCCTCTCCAGATTATTATCATAATACCGTTCAGCAAATACTCGATCCCGTATATTTATCATCAAGTAGCGATTTTTATTACGTTTAAAAAGACTTTCTACTGACGCGATAAACTTTTTATGCTTCGATTCAACCCATATAATAATTTATACAAGAAGCATCTGGCTTTAAAATATAGCGGTGGGGGGAATTCTACAAATTATGCTCTGAGACCACGCTCGTACAGAAGCGGGAAATGGCCACAAAATATGCGGAATGAAAGAATGTACGATATTAAGTATATCATTTTTTATGTTGAATTTTCTACATCTTTTTGATAGCTACGTTTCTTAAATATTTATGTTGAGATTTTGAACGACAGCGTACATTTCAATAGTATATGTATCATTTTATTTATTTATTTCTTGGCTTTTGATATCATTTAAACAAGAAAACAGACCAGTTACAAAATATTTTTAAAAGTTCGCTTATAAATATTGATTCAAAAAACCTTAAATCATCGAATTTAAGTACCTGCATTATCTACACAAAATGAAAAAATAAAACATGATTAAAATTGAGAAATAATTAAACAATTTGTAAAATCGAATCAAAGTATTCCAGTATTGTAATAAACAATAGAGCAGAAATATTTTACCTTATCTTAAAAGAAAAAATAACAATTCATTTGTTCTCAGAGTAAAATTTGTTAATTGAACTTGACAGTTTTGTTTAACAAATGAATATATCAAATCAACTATAAACGCACTCGTGTAAAGGTCATTTTATAATATTACTATATAGTGCCACATTGCATTTCGTTTTCGTGTTTAACAAATTCAAACTTAGTTTTTATTGCTCCGTGGATCCCCATGATCTCTTTCGTTTCAGCATTAAAGCAATTTTAGTTTTAACATGATATGTGCACGTACAAAAATGTAAGGGGTAGGTAACCTACTTGCACATCTATGCATATAGAGTCCGTCGCAATGCCATTATATTGACGTCGGACGAGGATCGCCACTCGATGGTGCAAAAAGTCGGCCCTATGAA